>CM050168.1:95290439-96490439 GCA_027410445.1 Discoglossus pictus
TTGTCTGCTTTAGGAAACTCACAATCATACTATGCACTTTTCAAAATGTAATTATTTGGTTTGTCTTCAAAAATATCCAGCTAACTAAATATCCTATTGGAGATACTACTTCACAGAATTCTTCTAAAATCAGGCACACCTAAGGTGAACTAAGCTAACAGTTGAGAAACATTAAGCTAAATTAAACATTAAGGCTTGCAAAAACTTCATGACTTAAACATGTATGTCTGGTAAAGGACATAAGGTAACTTAACATTTATATATACAGCTGTACTGAGCAAATCCAACCTTGGCTTTGCTCAAAGCTATGTGATACAGCAGGCATATGCTTAAAGGAAGCCATGTTTAAAATGGGCTATGGATTAAGAGCGAGGCATTTGTGGGCACATTTGCATGTCCCTGCTAAGCTTCCCATAATGCAGTGTAATAACTGTTTTTCTCTGAAGTCTGAGCTGGAAACAGGTTTTTTAACTTGTTTTAGATGCTCAAATGTGAACACAGATGTACTTTTTATTTACTAATGAGATTATATATAAAATATATACATAGGCCAGGGACATACGCAAACAATATTATGTGAATACCATCTTTAAGTTTTACTTGGGGCATAGAATTAAAAAATGTGGTTGGTGGATATAATAGTGTGATTTTTGTCTCTCTTCAAAAGAAAAGATAACAGCTTTGCTTCTGGTTGTACTTGTAAACACTGTAAAGACACTATTTCCTTTAGGCTTTTTTATCCCCTTCTTTTTAAACATTGTTAAAAGGGGTCGTAATATTTTACAACAGGAAGCAAAAAGGGCGGCAAATAGACGGAGACTAAGTAAAGCCCAGCAGGCTGGTTCTGGCCTTTAAAAGAAAAAAAATCACAATCATGACCCCATCAATCACCTGTCAACTGGCCTGTCAATACCACAAGCAAATTTTATGACTTGCACCCCTGAACTGTAGTCTTATCTCTCCATAGGACCTCCTATTGTTTAGAGCATTTGTGCAGGAAACTGTAGTGTCTTCCCTTAAGGTTCAGAGAGTCATTCTGTTGTCACCTGGAGCAAGTCAGTGATATTAGACCATATATCATAAGGTAACCTTTTCATGTGGTTTGTTGTTGTGGCTAAGGAAGACATTTCTTCCAGAAACCAGAAGTTCTGGACAGGGTATTGTGGCTCGGCAAAATATTGTAAGCAATGGTCTTGAAAAGTCACTGCTACTAATTATTTGGTGAAATAGCACAACAGAAAATGATATTGCTTAATCAATGAAGAGTAATAATAATAATAATAATAATAATATGAATTACTGTGTCTTATAATTGCCAATTTAAATTAATTGGACAGAAAATAATCCAATTTATTGAAGGAATGAAAATTACACATAAAAACATAATTGCTGTTAATTGTAGTTAGAAATTGATACTAAACTAAGTTATAAATTAACTGAATTATCCACTGATTGAGGTAATGGAATATTCAACAGCAGTTAAGATTAACATGGCTAACAAAGACGAGCATGCTCAGTTGAAAAATGGTAATAATGACCAAGATGTTTAACGATTATCTATGTGTATACAATCATATTTGGGCATGCTTCCCCTTGCAAACCCGGGCCCTTATTCAATTGCAACTTGGCCAATTGAATAGGGGTCTAAATAAGCACATAACATATATTTTTTAAATAAGTTTTTAGTTCGTAAATATCTATCCAAAAGCAAGATTTTCACTAACTAAAATCTTCTTTTAAAAAAATATGCTATGTGCTTATTTAGAGCCCTATTCAATTGGTCAAATCGCAATTGAATGAGGCCCCAGGTATCTAAGAGATGACCATGACAAAAGCATTGTCCAATAAAGATTTTTTTGTTAAAATGTAACAAATGTGAAGTTCTAATTCCAATTCAAACTACAGTGGTCCTTTAAAATCCCTAACATTCATGCTATATTATCTGACATTTCCACTATTTGATTTTAATTACAACCAATAGTAATTATGTTTTTTATGCATTGCTTTTATATCTGGGAAATGCACTACTTTTCTTTAAACTACCAGATATGCATCTTAATATAATACAAAATATTTTGGAATATCACGTCAAATAACTTCAAAGAGATACAGCAAAATAAAATCTCAATATTTTCACAAAAAAATAAAAAGGAAATAAATAAATAAAATACAATTTTAAAAGGGGATGAAATGTTTGCCAATAATATTGCTATACATGTGTATGAGATACAGACCAGCTTAAAATAACTGGAGGAAGCATTAGCAGCTGTTCACGAAGGATGAGACATGGAATTAAAAGCAGATAACCTCTTGGCCTCAGCCACCCTCTCCTAACATTGTTCAGTTAGCCTTATTTGACCTTTGCAGCAAGTCCTAAGTCTTATTTAATGACTATGCTCTCTAAGATGATAGCTCTCTCATTAAGGGTCCACTGTAGTCCAAAAATGTCTAGCATGCATAAAAATCATATTTTAGATATTACAAGAAACTTTTTTGCAGGAGAAGTAATTGATCTATTAAATATAGACGGAATGGGACTATTTTCTCTTTTGTAATATGTTACAGGAAACAGAGGGCCAGTGAGCAACATGCATGTGTAAACTGCAACATATTCTTCTACATTAAAAGCATTTATTTTAATGCAATGTAAATAACATACGAAAACAGGGTTTCCACAAGTCCTTGCTTACACTTCCTCTTAACAGGTAAGATAAAAGGCGGATCTCACTCATTGTCTATCTGCATGTCTTGATCTAGCGTTCATTTTGTTCAATTAAAACAAACGTTCCTTTTCCAACATATAAATTATGCTCTTTTCTATGCTTGGCAAACTACAGTGACTACAATGCCCTTTTAAAGAAGCAAGCCACACAAATCCGGCATTCTTCTGCATTAATAGGGAGATCTTGGGTGTCCCAATTTGAGATAAGCGCATGCAGCTGTATGATTAATATAGCATTTAAACAGGGAATTGTATACAATAGGTCCAGAAGGAAACTAGTACATATGGCCTAAACTGGTCCATTGTAAATAAGTGTGAAACATTGAAGAATTCTTTGAGATCTCAAGTATTCATAAATATGCCACAAAGGGTAACATAAGAATGTTATATATCCTAAGAGTTCTCCAACAATTGTGCTCTTAGAACAATCTTGTTCAACATTATGTTTGAGAGCTGGATTCAGTTTACAGTTTCATGATATCCCTGTTAAAATGTATTGAGCTATTGATTTAGACATCTGTACTCACACAAGATTAATAAAAAAAATAGTTGAATAATAATTAACAATTAACAACTAATTAATAACTAATCCTCATATTGCAGATCAGAGGAGATCTTAAAAAGGTTGGACTTGATGGACTGAAAGTCTGTTTTCAACCTTAATTACTATGGCCCTCATTCAATTGCAATTTGGCCAATTGAATAAGGCTCTAAATAAGCACATAGCATATTTTTTTAAATAAGTTTTTAGTTAGTACGCATCTATCCAAAAGCAAGGTTTTTACTAACTAAAAAACTTCTTTAAAAAATATATGTTATGTGCTTATTTAGAGCCCTATTCAATTGGCCAAATTGCAATTGAATGAGGGCCTATGTAACTACGATAACCTGGAAATGTGCTTGGATCTGGCACATGAGGACTAACATTCTTTAGAATTCCTGACCCAAGGTACAAAAATGGCTTACATGGATAAAAACATGGATGCTAACCCTTGCAGTCTTTGTATAGTGGTATAATATAGCTCTCTGTCTTGAAATGAAAGGTAATAACGCTTCCGTTATATAAAAAGCTGTGCATGTGCTACACAGTCCTTAGGTTGTAGGCTCACCCATCCAAAGGTTCAAACCTGCAGGTGGACGGTCAACCCCAGGAGCAGAGTCTCTCTAATTATTACATTCTACTTTCTATGCTGTTTTATTACCTGCAATTAAACCATGGCTTCCTTTAGAATTCAGATGCAAACATCCTTACCTTTCCTGTTAAAATAGAGGGAAATTCTGCATCAAACTTGTTGCTCAAGCCAAACCTTAAGAAAAGGAAACAAACAAAAGTTATATATCATCAAAATAACAACATTTTTCTTTCTCTCATGCAAAAACAGTTGTTATATTTTGTATACCAAACTCACTAAATATCAAATTATAGTCAAATTAATAATTTGAATGTGACAAAAGATGCAGTAGTTCAACAGGGTACAAATGATCTATCATGTGATAGGAAGGACTGTCACTCCAAAGCTTTTTTTCTTCATTTTCTCAAAGAACATGAAAAATGGGCTTAACATTGTATTAGCCATTGGTTAGGTGAACTATCCCTGATATATTCAGTATTTCTCAGTATTGTTTCAACTTAAATATGCAAAAAAAAAAAAAAATATATATATAGGCTCCGAAATACAAAATGAGCTCTTCTGAGGTGTCGATTAGTAGTATCACATTCTTCTTGTCTGTTGGTGTGGTGGCCCTTATGTTATCACATAATTAGATCCCATGTTCAAGTATTATCAAGCACTGAGCCTCAAACTAACATATAGAGCCACATATTAGCAAAGCAGGAGCTGCACAAAATGCTGTATATCTCCAGAAGGACTTAATGTAGAAAAAAATGGCTAATAGAATGTATATCCAGTATTTTATGCTCTTTAACATGAAGCCAAGGTTTCCATACTTTTGGCACATATTATTGGGGTAACTGTGTCCCATTAAAAGACAACTATTAAATAAATCAGAACAGTCCCCCAGGTTCAATGTCAACAGGAAGTATTGAGGACACCAACTATGGAACAATTTAGGCACAAATAGATTTTTATTTTTAAATACCTGATATTTTTATGCTCATGGCTTACACACTTGACAATGTAGTATATTTGTTACATGATTCCTAACGCAAAGCTTTCCCTAAACTAATGCGGTCTTTAGGAACATAACTTTCAGCAATGTCTTGCAAATCTCTTAGACCACTGTGGATACAAAAAGAAAGCTCCCAGGTAGTTACTTTGATGAACATGCCTGCAGTGTTTATATAAAAGTGTGAGGTAAGATTGTTACAAATCCATTAGGAAAATAGCTTTGATGAAAACTATGAAGCTCTACTCGAAAGTATTACCGTTCCAGCAATTCACATCTTAATGAATTTCTACCATAGATTGCTTAATCCGTTAAAATCATCTCACTACAGGAGCTCAGTGAATGCAGTCCACAAATATCTGTTACTAGCGAATTGCCCATCAAAAAATGACGGCAATGAAATTGTAAGTGAGCTAATGCTATTTGGTGTATAATAATAAAATAACGAATAGATTATTAAAGTAATATACTTTAACTATTTTGAAGTAATATATGCAGGAATCATTGTGTTGAAGAGCGCAAGCAGCGCCTTCGGCGCTCCATGCCAGCAACTGAGGCCCTAGCGAGGGCCGCGAGCCCGCAAGCAATGGCTCCAGCGGGCTCGTATGCGCACAACTATATATGTGATATACACACACATTAGACTCCATGTCTCTCTGGAACTTTTTTTTTTATCTTGCTACACCAAACTATCTTCCTACATCAAAATCTTGCACCTTTGGCGCTCATTGCGAGCCTCTCCTGTCTACTTTACGGGCCTTCGGCGCTCATTGAGTTGTTTGTGTATGTGCTACGTGGTTCGCAAGTATTTGGCGTCCTTTGTAGTAGTGTATTTTGTACCCCGTACGTTCCTGTGTGAAAGTGGTACGGGTCTGGTGGTGTGATTTTTGAGTGCTGAAACGCTTTAAAATCAACTTAAAGTCGAGTTCCACCTCACTTTCAGACGTCCTGGCTGTTCCCCCGTGCTGTGTGTGATGTTTTTGTTGTGTTTTTTGTGCATGTTGATTTTCGCGGTCCGGCCATTACCTTCGTATTTTTCCTACCTTTTATTTTTTTTCTATGTCCCACTGCTCGTATTTAATTTTTTCTAAGTCCCGCGTTTCGTAATGTTTTTATTTCTAAGTCGCGCATTTGTCAACCTCTTGCAGCCTAACAGCCTTATTAAATTGCAAATCAGTCAATTGAATAGGGCTCTATATAAGCACATAGGATATTTTTTTTTTTAAAGAAGTGTTTACATAGTTACATAGGCCCTTTATTCAATTGTGATTTGGCCAATTGAATAGGGGTCTAAATAAGCACATAGCATATTTTTTTTAAAGAAGTTTTTAGTTAGTGAAAACCTTGCTTTTGGATAGATGCTTACTAACTAAAAACTTCTTTAAAAAAAATATGTTATGTGCTTATTTAGATCCCTATTCAATTGGCCAAATTGCAATTGAATGAGGGCCATAGTAATTAAGGTTGATAAAAGACTTTCAGTCCATCAAGTTCAACCTTTTAAGATTTCCTCTGATCTACAATATGCTGATTAAATATTAATTAGTTAATTATTAATCAATTATTTATTGTAAATTATTAATTAATACACAGGAAGGGAAACAGAAAAAAAAAAAAAAACAAGTAAGAATTAGCCAATCATCTCAAAAGAATGAATTCCTTCCTGACCACAGATACTGGCGATCGGATTTCTCTGAATGAACTTCTATGCAAAAGCAAGGTCTTCACTAACTAAAAAACGTATTTTAAAAAAGTCTGTAAAAAAAAGGCTTGCAGGCAATGAGCGCCTTTGGCGCTCATCGGCCAAGTGAGTTGTAGTGCCTTAATGGCTCGCCACGCAGGTGATGAGTGCCAAGTGCTGCAAGTTAACGGCTCGCCATGCAAGGCTTACAGGTGATGAGCGCCTAAGTCGTATGCACCACGGAAAGCGTGACAACGTCTCGTAGTTCGACAATTATAATATGTGATGCACCATTGATTATAGTAGTGTAGAAGGGTTTACAAT
Organism: Discoglossus pictus; assembly: GCA_027410445.1. Classification (NCBI taxonomy): domain Eukaryota; kingdom Metazoa; phylum Chordata; class Amphibia; order Anura; family Alytidae; genus Discoglossus; species Discoglossus pictus. The sequence goes on from CM050168.1 coordinate 95,297,294, forward strand.
CACAAATAAATACACAAATATAAAGTATTAAAGGGACTTGGTCACCCCAAGATCAAGCTGTTTTTACGCTATTCTTATAGAGCATGAAAAACTGCTGTATATTGTACTATCCATTTTTTTTCTAAAGCAAATTAATGCCAGAAAATGTAATGTTGTTGTTGCTGTATTTATATGCAAATTAGTGGGTTATAATTATCAATTAGTCTCTTTGTTGTGCTAATTAGGATTACAAACTCCTTGTCCATCTCTGTAGTGGCCAATTAAAGATCCCCAATGTTATCTCCGAGTCACACATTAGCATTCTGAGCCTTATATTAGCAATATAGGAGCTCCACATTAGTGTTTATGGAGTACAAATTCAGTTCTAAATATTTCAGAAATGATTTACAGTACATACAAACTGCTAATACAATGTATAGCCAGTTTTTAATGCGCTTTTAAACTTCTTGTTGGGGTGGCAGTATCCCTTTAACTATATTATTTATTTCCCTTTTCTTTTATAGAGCAAGGATTTAAAGTATCTGTTGTATATATATTCTGTTTAAAATCTCAGTTTTGAGTATGGATATATAACTCTCACATAATACACAGGTACCTGTGTCTACATTTATCATACACATATCCCCTGCAGCGTCTTTGGGGTGTAACACTTCCATGTTATACATAGGTATGGCTGGAGCTGGCCTGTAGTATGTGCTCACTGTGTATCTCATGTATGTAATGACACTCTGCTCAGCTATGTAACACTACATTACAAGTATCAGGCACTATACACGCAGCTCAGGCCTGCAGCTCCCCGCCTCTCCTCACAGTCCTCTCTTACACGGTAATGTGCCCGGCCCCACGCACCACCACAGGGTCCGGCGAGTATCTGAGCAGGTGCTCTTCATCCACCACCCGGCCGGTGCCCGCCTCCCGCTCCTGTCCTTCCTCGTCCTCCTCCTCGTCCAATTCGTAGATGGTATCAAAGTCCGCCATGTTGGGCAGCAGAGCGCTCATGACATCACTGAGCCGCACTGCTGATGCCGTTGGGGGGCGGGGCTAAACGAGCCGTGTGGTAGAGCGCCCCGTGTGGAGAAAAGGCGGGAAAAGCGTGTGTGGGAGCTGACGTAGTTATGTGAGGTGAAGTATGCAACACAAATACAGTATAAATAAGCTTATGATGACAATTATTCGCAGTGAGAAATGAATGTATGACATAATATTATATATATTTATTTATATATATGTATATATATATATATATATACACACACTTTAGATTTATCAGTCTGATAATTTAACTACAAAATTACAAGAGATATGTACACATAACTGATAAAATAGCCTGTCCGGGTCACTCTGTGTGACTTAAGATGACCAAGCATCTCTCTCTCTCTCTATATATATATATATATATATCACATATATAGTTGTGAGCATACGAGTTGTTGCTAACGCTTGCGCCGAAGGCGCTCCTTGCCAGCAACTGCGACCCTCGCAAACTTTACGCCGTAACGCAAACAACACAACACAGCAACTGCGACCCTCGCAAACTTTACGTCGCAACGCAAACAACATACGAGACACGTTACTACTCATTACGACCTTGCAAAAATCGGTTGCAACCTGCGGACAGGAAAAAATGAAAAACACAATAAATACACACAACACATACATATAAAGCTTACCTACAGCAAGAGGGAGCATCCAGGACCTCAAAAAATGAAGTTACACCTTAATTTAACTCAAAATAAAAGAGTTTAGACACTCAAAAATTCTCTAAGCGAGAGAAAAAATGGCCGCCGAACAAAACGAAAACGAGGCTACAGCACTCTAAACACGCAAAACACCACAAGAAACTCGCAAAATACCACAAGAAACTCACAAAACACCACAAAACACCTACGGATATTCCGATACAGACGTATACCACACATTACCCGCCATTTTAGAACAATGCGGAAGTACACAACTACGCTAACGGTTTGGTCTCGCGCACGCACACTATTACACTGCACACATTCATCACGCTTATACAGCAGCTCCACACCACTAATGCTGCAGCAACATCAAAACAGATTGCCAGCTCTTCAACACATATATTCATTTATTAATGTATTATATATTTCATTATTATACACCAAACAGCATTAGCTACCTTACAATTTCATTGCCGTCATTTTTTGACGGACAATTCTCTAGTATATATATATGTGTGTCTGTATCACATATATAGTTGTGGTAATTACGGACCGTTGGTAACGCTCAGGAATGTTGCGGGCCTCGCGCAGGCGCTCATTGCGAGGACCGTGGGACTTGGACTGCAATTAGCGCCAAAGGCCTGCAGGACTTTGAACGGGGGCTGCAATGACCACCGAAGATGCTCATTGTGAGATACACAGGACATTGAACGGGGGCTGCAATGAGCGCCACCAGCGCTCATTGCAAGGCCCATAGGGATTTGAACAGGGATTCAACTGGGGGCCTCACAAACCGAGGCCTGCAGTTGCGGGGCTGCACTAAATTCCAAATTTAATGGGCGAACCACGGAACTGGAAAGACCAGAAAAAAAAACAAATATGCCTCAAATTAACTTACCCACTCACACACACACCGCACAGGGGGGGGGGGGGGAGCCAAGGCGCCTGTGAGTGTGGTTGCAAGTTTATTTGAGGCATATTGGGTGTTTTTTCATAATTGAAAATTGCCTCAGTGAGAAAAAAAATGGAGGCCGAAAAAACGGAAAAGGATGAAAACGAGGCAGAAGGCCATAAAAAAGAGCCAGAGGTCAGTAACACTTAACGCAAGACAGTAACACTTAACCCAAGTCAGTAACATTTAACCCAAGCTAGTAACACTTAACCCAAGGCAGTATCACTTATCGCGAGGCCCCTAAATTAAACGGGGGGGGGGGGGGAGAGGCTCGCCATGAGCACCGAAGGTGATCACTGCAAAGCACCAAAGTTGTGGGTTGGACAACGCCTGCGATGAGCTCTAAGGCACGTAAAGTAGACAGAAGGAGAGACTAGCGATGAGCGTCAAAGGTGCTCAAAGGGGGCAGAGCCTCGCACTGTGTGGCAAACAGCATTAGTACACAGGGGATAGACTCGTGATGAGCGCCGAAGGTAATCATTGCAAAGCAGGAAAGTTTCGACTTGCCAAAACCGGCAATGAGCGGCGAAGCCATCGCGAGGCCTCTAAAGTACGCGGGGGAGAGGCTCGCAATGAGCGCCTTTGGATCTCTTTGCGAGGCATGCGGTGAGCGCTGAGGGAGCACAGCGCAGGGCTCGCAGTGAGTGCGAAGGTGCTCACATTGTGTGGCAAACAGCATTGCCAGGCTTTAAATTTTATTGCCGTCATTTTTGACAGGCAAGATGCTAGTGATATACATAATTACTAAATATATATATATATATATATAGACACACACATATATATATATATATATATATATATATAAATTATACACACACACGTATATATACACGGGTGGATAGAAATAACTCTAAGGAGCAAGGATGATTTCTAGGAACCAGTGGGCTGTTTCGAGGAGTCTTCCTAGAGATGCATTAAACAATGTAATAAAAAATAGGAATCTGAAGTACAAATATTTGTCAGGTTTTAGAAATGAAGATAAATCATGTCACACATTTTTCCAACTTTAATGTGACTAATACATTGGTGTGCACTACATTTTGTGACAGGGCTGTGTCTGTGTCTGCCACCAGTGAAAGTGATCCAGATTAACCCAAACTAAAAAACACCAGTTCTTGTTGGATTTCAAGCACTTTAGATAAACCGACTGTATAAATGTGAATACATATAATAAAAAATACATTTCATTGAAACTTTTATGGGGCATCCTACTGGGATTGTCATGGTCTGTTAGGAACTGACAAAAAATCTACATGATCTTATTGTTGAGAGGTACCGATCAGGAGAGGGTATAATAAAAGAATATTAAAGACATGGAGCACTGTGAAGACAATCATCAATAAGTGTAGAAAATTTGATACCACAGGGCCAATCAGATGACAGACAAAGAGAAAACTTATAAAGGAGGCAACCAAAAGGCCCCTAGCAACATTAAAGGAGCTATAGGAATTTCTTATAGATACTGAAACTCCTTGCGTGTAACAACAATCTCTTGTATACTGCACAATTCTGACTCAGTGGAGATTTAGGGGCTAGGACTGGTTGCTAAATTGGTTTAAACCCCATCTGAAGATTGGGTTTGATAATTTTTCACAAAAAAAACACCCAAACCCTTCTAAATTTTGCATAAACAAAGGCATTCATTCACTCCAAACCAAGTGGGAAAATGTGTTATGGTCTGATGAGATAAATAATAATTTTGTATACCTTAATTTTAAAAGATATGTTTGGTGCAACTCATCATCCAAAGAACATCATAACTACTCTGAAGCATAATGGTGGCAACATTATGCCTTGGGGCTACTTCTCTTCTGCTGCGACAGGGACTTTAATCAAGAGAAATTGGATAATAACTAGCTTAAAATATTAAGATATTTTGGTACAAAACCTGCTGACCGATGACAGAAAGCAGAAGATGAATAGGAACTTTGTCTTCCAATATGATAATGGCCCAAAGCAAACACCCATTTCCAACAATGAATGACATCAGAAAAGTAAGATTGAAGTCTTGGAATGGCAGTCAGAGCTCAGACCTCAATTCCATAGGAAACATGTGGAGTGACCTAAACAGGGTTGTGCAAAGGAGATCCCCTGGCATCCTGAAGGAACTTCTACTTTTTGTGCAAGGAAAAGTGGGATAAAATTGCAAAGTAAGGGGTGCAAAGTTGATAATCACCTACTTAGCTGTAATAAATGCAAATTAATTATTTTACAAAAAATTAGCTTTGGGGTGTGCACACATGCAAAAAAATTATTTTTTTAAATTTAAATGTTTTCTAATAATCATCTATTTCTTTTTCTTTTGGATTTTGTAGATTTCAAGGTTGCAGTACAGATGGAAAAAAAATTCTGATGATTTATATTTCTTACTAGCGACTTGCCCATCAAAAATGACACCAATAAAATTTGAAGGCTGGCAATGTTGTTTGCCACACAATGCAAGGCTCTCCCCCTCTAACTTGCAGGCCTTGCGATGAGCTCCTTTGGCGCTCATCGCGGGCCTTGCAATGAGCGCCTCTGGCGCTCATTGCGAGGCTCTCCCACCGTCTACTTTACAGGCCTCGCGATGCTCCAGTCCCGCAATAAGCGGCTTCGCCGATCACCTTCATGCCTCGCAAAGAGCACCATCGCCGCTTATCGCGAGGCCCGCAATGAGTGCCCGTAACTTTTAACATAGCGGTCGCGACAAACTCGCAATTACGACTACTATTGTATGTGATCTGATTTCTGACTTTATATAACAAAAATATCAAACACTTAGGAGCCATATACTAGTAACTTGCCCATCAAAATTGACAAGATAATATTTGATGTGTGTGTGTCCCCCTCCCCTGTATCTCTTCCCCCTCTCCTTTCCCTGTGCCTCTTCCCCCGTTCTCTTTCCTCCCCATCTCCTGTGGCTCTCCCCCCTCTTCCTTCCCTGTGTCTCTTTCCCCCTCTCCATCCTCTGTGTCACTCCCCCCTCTCTCTTCCCCCTCCCTCTCCTGTGTCTCCCCCCACTCTCTCCCCTGAGTCTCTTCCCACCTCCTCCCTCACCTATGTCTCTTTCCCCCCTATTCTGTGTCTCCCCCTCACTTGTGTCTTTCCCCACTCATGTGTGTTCCCCCCACGTCTATTTCCCCCCTCCACTGTGTCTCTTTACCCCATCCTGTGTCTCCCCCCTGTGTTTCACATTTTTAAACCCATGGATCTAAATGAACATTTCATGAAGGTAAACCTGATAAGCTTATTCAAGCATATTTAATGAGTTACTAAACAAGTGTGTATTTGTACATAGAGATTATAAATTAAATGTGTTTATGAACTCTAGTTTTTAACTTGACCTGTGAGGCATCTTCCAATTTTATGATAGTAGTTACAATGTAACAGCTCTGCAGTTAAAGATAATGGTTGTGCTTTCTTAAAGATACATTACCACCAGTAAGAAATGTAAGGAAGATGACATTTTCTAAAGTGACTTAACAGAGATCCCAAATATGGTATACATTGAAACCATAGGTAATAATATGACCTTTATCAGTTGACTATTCTTAAAAATGCTTTTCCTATGGTAAACTAACATTGAAGTGTTCCTTCTTGAGGTTTCAGGTAGCCTTTCCAATCTACCCTCAAACAGAGATTCACATCTTTTGTCAATGAGAGATAATTGCCTTTAATTACTGATTAGCCCAGACAGGTCATGATTTGGGTTTATCTGTTTGAATGCATTCGCTAGACTCATCTACCATACTAAACACTTACAGCCTTATTAAATTGCGATTCGGCCAATTGAGTAGGGCTCTATATAAGCACAGAGCATATGTTTTTTTACAGAAGTTTTCAGTTAGTGAAGACCTTGCTTTTGGATAGAAGTTCACTAACCAAAAAAATATGCTATGTGCTTATATAGAGCCCTCTTTAACTGACCGAATCGCAATTTAATATGGCTGTCAGTGTCTGCAGCTCCTCTCTGTCAGGCACTCCACTGGCTTCCTATAACCTCCACAATTAAATAAAAAATCATGACCCTAACACATAAAGCCCTCCACAATAGTGCACCCTCCTACATCTCTGCTCTCAAAGTAATGGCTTTCTTCCTGCCACTCTGCTATAAAGCCCAACTCTTTGGAGCGTACGGCTTATTGTCGTCCTATGTACAGATACTCCAGTCTCTGCTGTGGAACACTGCAGCTCATCCAGAGTTACCTTAGGTCTCTGTGCTGCCTCTCTTATTAATGCCCTCCTTGGTCCATGAGTTTTGGTGGGAGGACATCTCTTGGCAGGTTTGCTGTTGTGCCACGTTCTTTCCATTTGCTTATGATATATTTGATGGTGCTCCTGGGGATCATCAAAGATTTGGATATTTTTTTATAACCTAACCCTGACTCGTACTTCTCAACAACATTGTCCCTTACTTGTTTGGAGAGTTCCTTGGTCTTCATGGCAGTGTTTTGTTAGTGGTGCCTCTTGCTTAAGTGTTGCAGCCTCTGGGGCCTTTCAAAAAAGGTGTGTATATGTAATGACAGTTCATGTGACACTTAGATTGCACACAGGTGGACATCATTTCGATAATTATGTGACTTCTGAAGGTAATTGGTTGCACCAGAGCTATTTATGGGCTTAATAACAAAGGGGGTGAATACATACGCACATGCCAGTTTTCTGTTTTCTATTTCTAAAAAATAGTTTTATGTACTGTATATATTTTTCTCATTTCACTTCACCAGCTTAGACTATTGTGTTCTGATCCATCACATAAGATTCAGATTAACAAAACATTGGCTGTATTGTAACAAAATAGGTAAAAAGTCAAGGGAGTGAATACTTTTGCAAGGCACTGTACCTTCCAGTGAACAGTTTGGCTTGATTTCCTGTAGTGTGGATTCATTTGATCTTCTTGCAGTCCAAGGAGCTCTAAGCAGTTTTCTCCAACATTACAATTCAAAGGCGTCAATTCTACGGCACTCATCCTTCTTTATCATCCAGCTCTCACATACATATGTAACTGCTGGAAAAACATAATTTTAACTATGCATATATCTATGTTGATAGAGATATACCCGCAGTAACACTACTCCATTTACAGTGGGGGGGAAAAGTATTTGATCCCCTGCTGATTTTGAACATTTGTCCAGTGACAAAGAAATGATCAGTCTGGAGCCACTCCTTTGTTGCCTTGGCTGTGTGTTTTGGGTCCTTGTCATGCTGGAATACCCACCCTACTACCCATTTTCAGTGCACTGGCTGAGGGAAGGAGGTTCTCATCCAAGATTTGATGGTACATGGCCCCGTCCATCATCCCATTGAGGTGCAGTTCTGTCCTCTTAGCAGAAAAACACCCTCAAAGCATAATGTTTCCACCTCCATGTTTGACGTTGGGGATGGTGTTCTTGACGTTATATTATTATTATTATCTTTATTTATATCGCGCCAACATATTCCGTAGCGCTGTACAGGGGTTGAGTACATAGCAGAAAACAAATTAAACACCTTGTAAAGAATGGAGGGCCCTGTTTTTGAGCATAAAGTCAAATGTACATAGAGCTTGTTTCCAAGGCACTGACACAAGATTGAAAACTCGCAAACTTACAATCTAAGGGTTTAGGTGTGATACAAGAGGGTGACAAATACAATTGAAAGCAATTGGTTCAGTAAAGTGGAGGGGTCTGTGTGTTGTACTGTAGATTGTGGGTGTGAGTGTTATTAAGCTGTGGAATGTTCAGATGTACATGTTAAGGCTGAAGATGATAAGATTTTTTAAACAGGTGTGTTTTTAATAATTTCTTAAAGGTTTTGAGGCAGGAAGATAATCTAATGGAGCGGGGCAAGGAGTTCCAAATAGATGGGGAAGCACGAGAAAAGTCTTGAAGACGGAAGTGAGAGGAGGTGATGAGAGAGGAGGAAAGAAGAAGGTTGTTAGCAGAACGAAGGGGCTGGTTGGGAGAGTATTTTGAAACAAGAGCAGAGATATAAGGGGGTGCACTGTTGTTGAGGGCTTTATGTGTTAGGGTCATGATTTTAAATTTGATTCGGGAAGCTATGGGAAGCCAGTGGAGTGATTGACAGAGAGGAGCTGCAGACACTGATCGTTTGGTATTGAAGATGAGTCTAGCAGAGGCGTTCATTATGGATTGGAGGGGAGACAGACGAGAGATGGGGAGGCCAGCAAGGAGGGAATTGCAGTAGTCGAGTCGAGAGATGATGAGAGAGTGAATTAGAATTTTAGCTGTGTCTTCTGTAAGATAATGACGAATTTTGGAGATGTTTTTTAGGTGAAACTGACATGATTTTGTTATTGCTTGGATGGGAGGATTAAAAGAGAGGGCGGGATCCAGTAGAACCCCAAGACAACGGGCCTGGGAGGTAGGGGCGATGATGGTGTTGTCAACAGTGAGAGATATTTGAGGTGTGGAAGCTGTAGTAGAGGGTGGAAAGATTAGAAGTTCAGTCTTAGACATGTTGAGTTTGAGTTGACGGGTGGACATCCAGGAGGATATGCTAGAGAGGCAGTTGGAAACTTGAGCTAAAAGAGAGGGGGATAGATCGGGTGCAGAGAGGTAGATTTGAGTATCATCTGCATAGAGATGATACTGAAATCCAAAGGATTTTATAAGGGGATCCAAGGGAGGAGGTGTAGATGGAGAAGAGGAGGGGGCCTAGGACAGAACCTTGGGGAACGCCAACAGACAGAGGGAGAGGTGAAGAAGAGGTGCCAGAGAAGGAGACACTAAATGTACGATCTTTAGGATAGGATGTGAACCATGAAAGAGCTGTGTCCTGGATGCCAAAAGAGCGGAGAGTTTGGATTAGAAGAGGGTGGTCAACTGTATCGAAGGCAGCAGAGAGATCCAGGAGAATTAGAATAGAGTAGTGACCCTTTGATTTGGCGGTTAGCAAGTCATTAGTGACTTTTGTAAGGGCTGTTTCTGTAGAGTGTTGGGACCGGAAGCCAGATTGGAAGGGGTCAAGTAGGGAATTGGAGGAAATAAATTGAGTGAGGCGATTGTAAACGAGCCGCTCAAGGAGTTAAGAAGCAAGGGGAAGTAGAGAGATAGGGCGATAGTTGGAGGCAGAAGCTGGGTCAGAAGAGGGCTTCTTGAGAATGGGTGTAACTGTGGCATGTTTTAAGGAGGATGGAAACTTGCCAGTGTTTAGGGAGAGGTTGAATAGATGTGTGAGAGCTGGGATAAGTGTTGTGGATAGGGGAGGGATTAGCTGTGATGGAATAGGATCATGAGGACATGTGGTAAGGTGAGAGGTTGATAGTAAAGTAGATACTTCATCCTCGGTTACAGGGTCAAAGGAGTCCATAGTGGTGGTGGGATTGGGGAAGGGTAAGGGCTGGGTGTTGTCGGTTTGGGGAGAGGGTGGTGGGGTAGGGCCAAGCTGGGAGGATAGCTCATTTCGGATGGTATCGATTTTATTTTTAAAATGGCTGGCAAAGTCATCAGCAGTGAGAGAGGAAGGGGCAGGAGGTGGGGGTGGGCGGAGGAGGGTGTTGAATGTAGCAAATAAACGTTTAGGGTTGGAGGACAGGTTTGATATTAGTGATGAGAAGTAGTGTTGTTTGGCAAGATTGAAGGCAGAGAAGTAGGAGCGCAAGGTAAACTTGTAGTGGAGAAAGTCTGCTGAAGTGCGAGATTTCCTCCATAGTCTTTCTGCAGTGCGTGAGCATCTCTGTAGATAGCGTGTTTGTGTGGTGTGCCATGGTTGTGGTTGAGAGCGAGGGCGTTTGCTTGTGATTATGGGGGCAAGAGAGTCAAGGGTGGAGGTTAGAGTAGTGTTGTATTGTGAAGTGGCGACGTCAGGGCAGGCAAGGGTGGTGAGGGGGCTGAGAAGGGGTGTTAGTACATTTGAAAATTGTTGTGGGTTGAGTGCTTGCAGGTTTCTGCGTGTTCTGGTGGCAGGATTTGAAGAAGGGCGGTGAGCGGAAGATGAGGTGAGGTTGCAAGTTAGCAATTGGCGGTCAGATAGGGGAAGTGAGGAGATGTCAAGGTTTGAGATACTGCAGAAATTAGTAAAAATAAGGTCAATGGAGTGTCCACCACAGTGAGTTGCTGAATCTGTCCATTGTGAGAGGCCAAGGGAAGAGGTAAGTGTAAGTAATTTTGCAGTTGTTGGGGAGGTGGGTGTGTGAGTGGCTATGTTGAAATCGCCAAGAATGAGTGAAGGTATATTGGAGGAGAGAAAGTGAGGGAGCCAGGCGGCAAAGTTGTCCAGAAATTGAGAGGGTGATCCAGGCGGGCGATAGATCACAGCTACTCGCAGAGGTATAGGAGAGAAGATGCGAAACACAATGAGTTGAGTTGATGCCAAAGAGCTCGATTTTGGTCTCATCTGACCACAACACTTTCACCCAGTTCTCCTCTGAATCATTCAGATTTCAATGGCAAACTTCAGACTGGCCTGTACATGTGCTTTCTTGAGCAGGGGGCCTTATGGGCGCTGCAGGATTTCAGTCCTTCACGTCGTAGTGTGTTACCAATTGTTTTCTTGGTGACTATGGTCCCAGCTGCCTTGAGATCATTAACAAGATCCTACTGTGTAGTTCTGGGCTGATTCCTCACCATTCTCATGATCTTTGAAACTCCACGAGGTGAGATCTTGCATGAAGCATCAGACTGAGGGAGACTGGCAGTTATTTTGTGTTTCTTCCATTTGCGAATAATCATACCAACTGTTGTCACCTTCTCACCATCTGCTTGGCGATGGTCTTATAGCCCATTCCAGCCTTGTGGACGTCTACAATCTTGTCCCTGACATCCTTGGACAGCTCTTTGGTCTTGGCCATGGTGGAGAGTTTTGAATCTGAATGATTGATTGTTTTTGAGGGAGTGCTCCTAATCTCAACACGTTACCTGTATAAAAGACACATGGGAGCCAGAAATCTTGCTGATTGATAGGTGATCAAATAATTATTTCCCTCACTGTAACACTGATTCACTATAAAGCTGTTTTTGCCTGACACATCTTCCATTCAACATAACACAGTTTTTGACCCACATATCCCCAATCAACACTCCTTCAGTACTTGTGTATTATTCCAAAACCCCAAGGTGAGAGTTTACGTGGTATTTAACCTATGTTAACATTTTTCCACTTTAACACTGTATTGTTTAATACTTGGCCTTCTTGGAAAGCATCTTCAGCGTTAAATGAAGTATGCCTTGTATCTTTACTTTTTAATAGATTGTCCAGACTTGTGATAGCTTTCCGCTTCAGTAGCACACTTCTTTTAATTTAATTGCTTCAGTCATCTTGAAGCCTAGGAAAATAAAATCGGTCACTACTTCCATTCCTTCCCCATATCTTTGCCAGGAATTAAGATTGCGGTTTGCCATGATCTTCATCTTTTTAACGTTGACCAGCAGGCCAGCTTTTCCACTTTTATCTTTCACCCTTATCAATAGGCCCTCCTATTGTTCCTCCTCGTTTCCAAAGTAGGATCATCCGCATATCTGAGGTTGTTGATATGTCTCCCAGTAATATTAATTCCAGCTTTGGATTCATCCAGTCCAGCCTTATGCATGATGTTTTTGCATATAAGTTGAATAAATAAGGTGACAACCTTGTCTCATTCCTTTACCGATCTTGAACCATTCAGTGGTTCTATGTTCCGCTCTAAACCTATATAGATTCTTCAGGAGGCAGATGAGATGGTCTGGTACCCCCATCTCTTGAGAACTTGCCACATGTTTTTCTGGAACTTGATTTCTATATTATCCAGCAGACACTGAAAATGTGATCTCTTGTGTCTCTGCGAAACTCATCTGCAATTTTATGTAGTATCCCCATCTGGATCACTGCCTTGTTGTGGTGAAGGGTCTTGAGTATATCAGTGCAGCTTCAACTTATTTGATGCAGGGGCGCCCAAGATGGGTAGATCGTAGCAGAGAGGTTAGACAAATCACGGTCCACTGGAGAAAGAATTGGCAACCTACTCCAGTATCTTTGCCAAGTATACCTTATAGTTAAGCACAACTAGAGACATACAATATTGCACTGTTCAGTAAGTTTCTCAGGCGATAAGGTGCATACCATATTGCTGAGGAAGAACAGAAGGTGACTACAACTTGCACTAGATCTAACTAAGCATTTGCAAGGACACCCTGCTGCTTATGTGTCTGGAATTGAAAGGAAAGTCAGCTACTGCAAAGAACAATTCAGAATAGGAACCTGGAATGTGAGCACTATGAACCCAAAAAATGGAATATGGGCAAACATGAGATGACAAGGCTAAACGTTGATATCCTGGGAATTAGTGAACTCAAATGGACATGAATGGTACATGTCATATCAGACACATACAAGATCTTCTACTGTGTTAAAGAATCCCCCAAAGAAATGGAATAGCCATCATAATCAAAGGGTTGTCAAAACAGTGCTCATTACACCACAATAAATGGCAGGATGATTTCAAGTCAAATTCAAAGCAAGCCATTTAACATCCCTGTGATCCAAGTCTGTGCTCCACACCTCATAGAAATAACACCAAGATAAGATGTTAAGCTCATCATATAAATAAAAGCACAAAAGGGAAGGGGAGAGAGCACAAAATCTCTGTTGCAGGTCACCAAGGACACAAATATAAGCAAAAACACCGTAAATATGTAAGTGGAGTCTCAACTTTATATACCTCCACATTATGAGGTAATATATGCGTGTTCGTCAGATCCTTGTTCTGATCTGGTTTGGGTTCTGGAATCTTTTGCCGCTAATTGCACTTTGGTTATTCTCTTTCCCTGGTTTATGTGCCTGAATTGGCAGACATACTGAGACAACTAGAGTGGTGTCTATTTACCCAACTATTCATGTAGTGAATTTTTAGTGGTTCTTGATAACCCAACAGAATATGTCTCATATAAATCAAAATTTATTTAATCAATTAAAAATTTCCAATAAAAACCAAATTGGTAAATGCAACTGTAAATGTTAATATACTATGCACAATACCCCTCACCTGAAGGAGCATTTAAGAACACATACTGCCCTCTCAGAACTCACAATATCCCTCACCTGAAGCAATTCCCTCCCTCCTATCCTCTACCTACCCACCCCTGTTTACACTTAATTTATTGAGGCCTACTAATAACCTGCACCTGTCCAATCAGTGACATCTGCTTATTACCCCTAACCACTCCTTTAATATCACACAGTGTAACAATGTTTCCTCTTACTTCCCTCTCCCTTATCATCTCCTGCCTGTTTCTCAGGCTCTCCTCACTTTCTCCAATTCATGTTTCAAACTGTATCATCATCTCACCCTCCCTGCTCTCTTCCCCTCTTCTTTGCTCATACATGCTCCTCTACTTCCTCCAGTCACTATCTCCTCCCTCTTCTAAGATCAATAAGCAGAAACATTTCTGTAAGTCCTACTTTCACATCCTCTCTCTTTCATTGCTTATTTTATTGGCTGCTGGAGAAATATCTCCTAACCCAGGCCCCTCATCCATTCCTAGCTTTTATCAGTCACGCTCAGCCCACAGGGCAACAAACACCAGAAACCCTCATAACTTAATACCCATCATCTGTCACAAATCCTCCACTTTGCCCTTCTCATGTGCCCTCTGGAATGCTAGGTCTGTTTGCAACAAACTCACATTCATCTCCAACTCCCTCAACCTTTTAGCTATCACTGAAGCCTGTCTCTCTTCATCTGACACTGACTCTCCTGCTGCACTATCATATGGTGGCTCATTCAATTGCATTCCCCCAGTTCCCTCTCTCCAGTTCTCTTCTTTCGAAGTTCACACTATCCACCTCTTTTCACCCATCTCTCTGCGAGTGGCTGTCATCTATCGCCCGCTTGGTCCAGCCTCTCAATTTCTGGATAATTTTGCCGCCTGGCTCCCTCACTTTCTCTCCTCTAACATACCTCCCCTCGTTCTTGGTGATTTCAACATTGCCACTGACACTCCCACTTCTCCCACAGCCACAAAACTACTTGCACTTACCTCTTCCCTTGGCCTCTCACAATGGATAGAATCTCCAACACACCCACACTCTCTTGACCTAATTTTCTCTAATCACTGCTCTATCTGCAATCCTATAGTCTCCCCACTCCCTCTTTCTGACCACCATCTACTAACCTACAGCCTCACAACCCCTTCCAATCTCTGCCCTTTATCACGCCCAACTACCAGAACCCACAGAAACTTGCAGACACTTAACTCACAACACCTTTCCAATTTACTACAACCCCTTCTAAGTCCTGGCACTACTCTCACTTGCCCTGATATTGCTACCACACAATACAATTTGACTGCAAATTCCATCCTGAACTCTCTAGCTCCCATAACCACAGGCAGATGTATCCGCTCTCATCTACAACCATGGCACACGCTACGTCCAGAAGTGCTCCCGCAGCACTGAACGATTATGGAGGAAATCTCCCTCCTCAGCAGACTTCCTTCATTACAAGTTTATCCTACGCTCCTATCACTATGCCCACAATATTGCCAAACAGAGCTACTTCTCATCATTAATATCAAATTTGGCCTCCAACCCCAAATGTTTGTTCTCAACTTTCAACACTCTCCTCTGCCCTCCCCCACCTCCCGTCCCTTCCTCTCTTACAGCTGAAGATTTTGCTAGACACTTTAATAGTAAAATTAAATTATTCGTAATGAACTCTCCTCTCAACGTGGCCATATCACACCTTCTCTTCAAGAAACAGCAGCCTGCCTTCACCCTTTCCCAAACTATTAGCCATTATAAACTTTAACCCTGTAACTGAGGATGAAGTTGCTAATCTATCAACCTCTCGTCTCACAACTTGTCCACATGATCCTATTCCATTACAGCTGATCCCCCCCCACCACACTTATCCAAGCTCTCAAACATCTATTCAAACTTTCCTTAGAAACTGGCAAGTTTCCATCAGCTTGGAAACAAGCCACAATTACACCCATTCTTAAGAAACCCTCATCTAATCCATCTATTCTCCATTTCCGCCCTATCTCTCTACTTCCCTTGGATTCTAAACTACTTGAGCGTGTTGTCTGCAATCGCCTTACACAGTTCATTTCCTCCAACTCCCTCCTTTTCCCTTCCAGTCTGGCTTCCGGCCCCAACACTTCACAGAGACAGCTCTCACAAAAGTTACAAATCAAAGGGTCATTTCTCTATCCTAATTCTCCTGGATGTCTCTGCTGCCTTTAACACGGTTGATCATCCGGTTCTTATCCAAATTCACAGCAGCATGCAATAGTTTAAAAACTGCCCTGTTTCAGAAATACTGCCACCCTTGGCCTGAAAGCCAATGATCACTTGGATATATTGCATGTTTTACCCAAGCCAGCTCACAACACGTGCCGTATTTCTTTGGCTACGTGCTTCTGACGTTAAAAGTAAGCTGTGGTCATCATAATGTGACTCAAACCTGTATTTATATAAGGTAATCATATCCCTCTTAGAACCCTTTTTTTCTAGAGAAAATACAGTTGCAAGCAAAAGTATGTGAACCGTTTGGAATGATATGGATTTCTGCACAAATTGGATACCACAGAGGAAGCCACTGCTGTCCAAACAAAACATTGCTGCACGTTTACAGTTTGCACAAGAGAACCTGGATGTTCCACAGCAGAACTGGCAAAATATTCTGTGGACAGATGAAACCAAAGTTGAGTTGTTTGGAAGAAACACACAACACTATGTGTGGAGAAAAAGAGGCACAGCACACCAACATAAAAACTTCATTCCAACTGTGAAGTACGGTGGTCGGGGCATCATGCTTTGGGGCTGCTTTGCTGCCATTGAAGGAAAAATGAATTCCCAAGTTTATGAAGACATTTTGCAGGAGAACTTAAGGCCATCTGTCCACCAGCTGAAGCTCAACAGAAGATGGATGTTGCAACAGGACAATGACCCAAAGCATAGAAGTAAATCAACAACAGAATGGCTTAAACAGAAGAAAATATGCCTTCTGAAGTGGCCCAGTCAGAGTCCTGACCTCAACCCGATTGAGATGCTGTGGCATGACCTCAAGAAAGCGATTCACACCAGACATCCCAAGAATATTGCTGAACTGAAACAGTTCTGTAAAGAGGAATGGTCAAGAATTACTCCTGACCGTTGTGCACGTCTGATCTGCAACTACAGGAAACGTTTGGTTGAAGTTATTGCTGCCAAAGGAGGTTCAACCAGTTATTAAATCCAAGGGTTCACATACTTTTTCCACCTGCACTGTGAATGTTTACATGGTGTTTTCAATAACAACATGGTAACATTTAATTCTTTGTGTGTTATTAGTTTAAGCAGAGTGTGACTGACTATTGTTGTGACTTATATGAAGATCAGATCACATTTTATGACCAATTTGTGCAGAAATCCATATCACTTTTGCTTGCAACTGTACGTTTTATTTGGTTAGTCTTTCTTCATAGTTTACTCCCGCCAATGCTCTTATTAGTTATGTTGCCCTTCTCTGCACTTTTTCTAGATCTAAAAGTGGTGTCCAAAATTCTATTCCATATTCCAAATGGGTGTGTACTAGGGATTTGTATAGTGGCAGAATTATATTTGCTTCCCTTGCTTCTATACCCTTTTTTCTTATCTATGTAAATCCCTTTGAAGGGAAAGTATGTCACTTTCCGATTTAATAACCTTGCACAACGTAGTGTAATCAGCAACAATGGAGACAATGCTTTATAGTCCTACTTCTTAGTCATTAATAAAAATGTTAAAAAGGAGAGGACCTAATACTGAACCCTGTGGAACCCAATTTACCACATTAGTCTAATCTGAGTATGTTCCATTTACAATAATTCTTTCCTTCCTGTCTTTTAGCCAACTCTCAATCCATGTGCAGATATTTACTGCAATTCCTGTATCCCATAGTTTGCACAATAGTCTTCCATGTGGCACTGTGTCAAAAGCCTTCACAGAATCCAAAAACACTACATCCACTGAGTTGCCTTGATCCAAGTTCCTACTAATCTCTGCATAGAAACCAATTAAATTTGTTTGACATGACCTATCACTCATAAATCCGTGTTGACGTCCACTTATGATATCGTCATCTGGTAGTGACCCTTTGGTGAGTGGGTCTTACAAAATAAGGTATAATGGTTTTGCTATTATAGAACCCAGTTCCTTCGGTACCCTTGGATGTATTCCATCTGGACCTGGTGCTTTATTAATATTTATGTTTTTACAACCTTCTTCCTGTGTTAACCAATCTTTTTGTGAATGTAGTGTAGCCCCATTTTGATGCAGTGTCCCAACCACTGGTACCTCCCTTGTGTATACATAAGAAAATAACTTATTTTGCTCATCTGCCTTTTCCTGGTCATTTATAAGTTGCCCTGTTCCACATTGTAATATTGCTTTAGCTTCCTTTCTGGCCTTTTGCCATTCATATATTTAAAAAAAAAAAATCAGTCTTAGTCTCCTTTGCATAAACTTTTACTTTTTAATTTTTAGTCTAATAGCTCTTTTGCAAGCCTTGTAGATAACTTTGTACTAACATAAATATGCCTCTGTTCCCTTTTTCTTGTTTAAATTAAATCATCTATTCATTTTGCTTTTATTTCCAAATGGTAAATGCTGATATGTATGTGTCATGACTGATTTTGGGGCCTGGATCGGACCCCCCTGCACTCCTCAAGTAACACTATTATCTGGGTCTCTTACACATCTCATTGCTAACATCAAGGCTATCAAAATTGACCTAATGTTATGTTAAAAGCAACTAATGTGAATATCTTGTTGCTTATTTCAGTTGTGCATTTATTTTCTATCATTGTAGTTTGTGAAATATGGTGGATGTTTCCCTTCCCCAATAGCACATATAAGCAAATAAATATTGTAAAACCAATTTGCCAGACATCTGGCCTCTGACCTAGGGATATGAGTGCCTTCCACCACCAGAATTTTAGGTTGGGGGAAGGCAAGTTAATGTGGGCAGATGCTTTGTCTATGGCCTCAGTAATAAAAGCTTAAGTTAGTTAATTGTCTGTAAAGCAAATCAGGTTTGAGGACCAAGATCCCCAAAACATCCTACCCCCCACATCCTAACCTATGGACCGAGACACATACCAGTTCAGGTATATCTCACAGGAAAGAATGTTGGGGGAGGATTGCATTGGAAGGTTGATCTTTTGGTGCTGTGTAAAATCTCTTTTGTGAGGAATTATAAAGTATCAATCATGACTGATGTCCTGATCTCAATTACTGGGTGCTGAGATTACTCCTATAAGCTACAGTAGGAGAATTAGGGGTGTACAGGGCCCCTTTTCTCTGGGTCATGACAGTATGTATAGTTAGTAAGTATTTGAATGTTTTCCATTTATTTTCTGTCCCTTTTTTTGTCCCAGTCTATATGTTGTCTTGCTACACCTAGACCATAAAAATTTGCGCCTTTAAAATTAAGTTTTTGTTGGCCACTTATAAAATAGTTTTTTTAATTAAATCTCAAATGAGACTGTATTGTGATCACTATTTTCAAAGGTCCTCCTATTTCAACATTTGATACCATATCGATATTATTTATGATGACTAAATCCAAGATAGCTACATTTCTAGAAGGTTCTCGTATAACCTGGGTAAGATAATGAACTTTGAGTGTACTCAAGAACCTGCTCCCCTTAGTTGAACTGCTGGTTTCATTCATCTAGTTTATTTCAGGGTAGTTAAAACCTCCCATTATTAGAACTTGCTTAGCTGCACTATAAGTCTGTAGCAAGAATTGCAATTCCACACTTACAATTATATTTGGGGGTTTATAGCATACTCCTACCAACTCAACGGGGGCCCTGTTTTTTATTGGGTCTGGAAGAGGCACTTTGGGACATAGTATACGGGGATCCGGATTGTGGCTTGGGGAAAGAGAAAAGAAAGCGCTTTCACATGCTGGGTCTGGAGACAGGCTCTCAGACAGCTAACTTACTTTGGCCATTGATCCAGGAGGAGCTACAGCTAGAGGTGGAATATATAGACTTGCTGGATGAAGCATCCCTCAATGGGTTTTGGCCACACATATGGGAGGGCTCATGCCAGTCAGGCATGGAACAGAACCACCAAGGCTGGGTCAGAAGATAAAGGTATGGACTGTTGGGAGAATTATGATATCAGTGATTCTAAAAATAACAAGGATGCCTTCATCCATGGGGTTGACTGTGAAGAGGTAGAACTGGTCCATATCTTTAGGGGGCTGAGCCTCAGCCAGTTAGAGGCATTGGGACAGGGCCAAACCACAGCAGTGCCAGGCCCAGGGGAAGAACTGGAGAAAAGCTACCCTGATCCTAGAGTCAGAGAAGAAGCTAATGAGCATTGGGCCCTACCAATGGACTGTGAAAATAGTGGGGAGGTTCTTTGGATGACCATTGTCCAGGAACCAATCACAGAACCTGGAGCAGAAAGTAGCCCTGCTCTTCAGCCTGAACAAGTAGCCGCTGCTTCTCAAGGGATGCCTGTATCTACACACCAGGCAGTCTCAGAAGCAGAGAGCCAGGAGGTTCCATCTGAGGATCCAGAAACCAAAGAGCCAGGGGGTACCCCAGATTGAGGTTTGTCTCTTGGTCTCCCTACAATGACTCCCCTGCAGCGACCCAAAGACCTTAAGGAGGGACCACTGGCCAGGCTTGTTGGGAGGGGGGTTGGCTACTGAACCACGATGGCTTGTGTCAGAACTGCCCATTAATCCAGCGTGGATGACACCAGAGAATGTCCCTAGCCCATGTTGCAACTCCAGCATCCCAGTTTATTCAGGAGAAACCTCAGGCCTGACAAAGGGACACTTATATTCCTCAATTTTACCCATGGGACTGAGTACTGATCCAGGATCAGCAGGCCAGGAAGTCTCCGTAGCCTGGAAGGAGAGGGCTTTGCTGGGTAATGATCCTCCCATGTTTATGCTGGACTTACTAGCTGGGATGTACTGTTTCCCCTGGACTACCTTGAAGGGTCCTCCAGGGCAGTTGTCTTATAAGTCTCCCCAGGGGCTTGGGAAGGTCACTAGGCCACTGGGAAGGAGTGAGTATTCGCCCTGGACAGTGGGAGGCAGGGTGCCCAGACAGCCACTGAGGCTATCACATGGATGGACTGTCACGTCAAGAGGACCGGTAACCACCTGTATAGATGGAAAGTTATCTGACAGGATAAACTTCCCATGCTGTACTAGGAAGGAAAGGGGAAGAAATTGTCATGATTTCATTGTTTAAGGACTGATATTATTATTTGTTATTGTGTGTGTTATATGTTGCCTATTGCCTGTACATGGTTATTATGTATACTAGTTATTATATGCTATAGAGGGAAAATGTATATAGAACAGGAGAATACATGAGGATAAGGTCAAAATGCTCTGCACAGAGGTAAGCTGCAGATCATTGCACCCTCGCCCTTGATAAACAGCAGCCAAGGCAGATGCATGTACTTCAAGTAGTCCTAAGCAAACACTTGAGATGAGTATCAGGGTTGTTTCACTAGTCAGCTATAGATATCTGGTGAATTTGATCTCAAGAGTGTTTATATTAACCTAGGCTACAAGACAGATGTGTTTCATCACACACATACACAAATGTTAACAAGGGTGTGATATTGAAGAGTATAAATAGGTTGTTTTAATAATTCAATAAAGGTTCAGTTCTGGTTTCACCTATCCACAGTGTGAGACTATTTCTGCGTTTGTATCCTGACTTGGGGAGTGGTCTTGCCATGGACCACTAGTAACCTGTATCCAATATTCTCTGCCTGTACCTTTGGGCATTGCCCTCTTCAGAAGCCATCTTTTGTGCCACAGAGACCAGGAACTACACAATTCTGCTGGGGTAGGTTTGAACTAGGTTCATATCAAGCCCCCTCGAACAAGCAGATTGTGACAGGTTATAATAGTTGTTGTTTTATCTACCATCACTTGGTGTTTTGCTCAGACACTAATATTAAAACTTTGTAGATCTAAGAGGGTCAGTTTTAGAACCCTAACTGAAGTAATATTTTTCTATATATTTAATACACTATTTAAAATTTAGAATGTACCAATATTTATTTATTTTATACTTTTTCTTTATTTGAAAGTAATCTTGATGGTATTGTGTGTTTTTTTATTTATAAAGAAAAATATTTAATATTGTAGCAAAATATGGAATGTAAATAACTTTCTAAAAATGTTTTTACATTTCCACAATTTTCTAAACATGCTTGTAGTGATTTGCTCAGTATTATTCAGGTTAATAATCCTAACGTTTCCAGGCAGAAACAGGGGAGTTGCAGGGAAAATCTTTAAACTTCAACCATTACACATTTCTTAGATACATGCAAAGACATTGGGGTAGATTGGCATACGTTTCTTGAGGCTTTAGTGGAAAATTGATGAGTTTTCCATGATGACATTACTTTATGTGTACTATTATTCAATAGGCACCCAGCATCTGCCTCTGAGAAACTATACTGATTAATTAATACCAACTATATATTATCTGACTGTTCTAACATGTTAATTAACATAATCACCTGGTTAATTTCATATAAATTGGCACTTTCTAAGAAGTAAGTTATTATTTCCATTTTCATAACTTGCCTTTACATAACATGGTGGTATTCAAGTAAGGACAAACTGTAGCAAGAGAAGGAGTAAAAACTGAAAACTTAAGGGGCTAATTTCGTATTCTTATATATAGCATTCTAAAGAATAGTAAGGTAGTGCCTGATAAGAATTACACTTTTACTGTGCAATAAAACAATGAATTACTATGTTTTAATCGTGCCCCCAGGTATTATGAGCTCCTGGTCTCTTCACCACCTACCAAGATCCTCCCAGAGGAGAAAGCTCTCCAAACAGGCACACCGTACTCGCAGAATGATAGTGGGAGTCACTTGTAAGTGTATTTTTGTATATTGCTAGCAGCTTATGTTATACTACTACTTATTAGTAATGTGTGTTTTATAGAATGGTCTACAAGAAATTCAATTTGGCATTTCACCCTGATGGGTTCATCTCTAGAGATAAGACATCAATCAGAGGGTGGCTAGATCTAGAACAGCTTATACAGCCTCAGATATTACTTTCAAAAGTAATTGATTGTTTAAATGCATAGTAGAAGTGTAATATTTTTTTCTTATCAAGCCCTACCTATCTATTCTTTAGAAACTTTTTTTTTTTTAACTGGTATTTTAACCACTTAATTTAAATGAAAATAGCTTGATATTTATTTTCAGCAAAAGGGTGCTTTACCTTTGCCATGTTTCCACTTACACAAAACAATATTTGAGTGTAATCTCTATGATACATATTTTCATTGTGACAAAAAAAAATCTATGTAGGCTATCATACCCTTGTAATTTCCCCTATTTTATATTTTCAAACTTTTTTAATTATGTTTGGAACAACATCTGTACCTTACATTATCTAGTAGTAGTTTGTATTACCAATGTTATCTACAAATTAAGGGCTCAATTACATGGCTCCTGTAGGAGATCTTACAAGTAAAAAATCTGATGTTGCAATCAGTGTAGCTATTACATGTTGCCCATATAAATCCGTTAATGTAAAGCTTTACAAGTTATTGCTAAATGTGTTCCCTGCTCTGGATGTTACAAAGTTGCATAGTTATTAAGGTTGAAAAAAAAACTTTCAGTCCATCAAGTTCGACCTTTTAAGATCTACTCTGATCTGCAAATAGTTATTAATTAATTAGTTGTTAATTAAATAATAATTATCTATTTATTCATTTATTCTTTTGAATTAGTAATTAATCCAGAGGAAGGCAAACAGAAAAAAAAGCAAGTGAAACTTAGCCAATCGTCTCAAAAGGAAAAAAAAATGAATTCCTTCCTGACAACAGATAATGGCGATCAGATTTCTCCCTGGATCAATACACTCTCTCTAATTATCCAGGATAACCCTGAATTCCCTTCTTAATTAGAAATAAATCCAGTCCCCTTTTAAAGTTATCTATCGAATCCTCTGTCACCACCTCCTCTGGTAGAGAATTCCACAGAGTAACCACCCTTACTGTGAAGAATCCTTTTCTTTCTTTAAGGTAGAATCTTTTTACTTCTAACCTCAAGGGGTGTCCTCTTGTCAGTTGAAAACCTCTTAATACAAAAAGCTCCCTTGACAATTCTTTATACTGACCCTGGATGTATCTATAAAATGTAATCATATCTCCTCTTAGACACCTCTTTTCTAGAGAAAATAAGCCTAATTTGGTTAGTCTTTCTTCATAACTTAGCCCCTCCATTCCCCTAATTAGTTTTGTTGCCCTCCTCTGTACCTTTTCCAGCTCTAAAATGTCCTTTTTATGAAGTGGTGCCCAAAATTGTACTCCATATTCCAAATGAGGGCATACTAGAGATGCGTATAGTGGCAGAATTATATTTGCTTCTCTTGCTTCTATACCCTTCCTAATACATGCTAATATTTTATTTGCCTTTGCAGCTGCTGCTTGGCATTGAGCACTATTACCTAGGGGGTTGTCCACAAGTACTTTCAAATCCCTTTCAATACCTGATACCCCTATATTTGCCCCATTAAGATTATAAATTGCATGGCTATTTTTCCTTCCCAGATTCATAACTTTACATTTATTTGTATTAAATCTCATCTGCCATTTAGATGCACATTCCTCAATTTTATGTAAATCCCTTTGGAGGGAAAGCACATCATTATCTGATTTAATTACCTTGCACAACTTTGTGTCATCAGCGAAAATAGAGACACTACTTTCCAGTCCCACCTCTAAGTCATTACTAAATATGTTAAAAAGGAGAGGACCTAATATTGAACCCTGAGCAATCCAATCAGAGTATGTTCCATTTGCAACCACCCTTTGCTTCCTGTCTTTTAGCCAGCTTTCAATCTATGAGCAGATATTTACGGCAATTCCTGTATCCCTTAGTTTGCACAATAGTCTCCCATGTGGCACTGTATCAAAAGCTGTTGCAAAATCCAAATAGACTACATCCACTGATTTGCCTTGATCCAAGCTACTAACCTCCTCATAGAAACTAATTAGATTTGTTTGACATGACATATCCCTCATAAATCCATGTTGACTCCTGCTTATAATCCTGTTCAAATAGACATATTTGTGTATAATATCCCTTATTAACCATTCTAAATGCTTTCCCACTACAGAAGTGAGGCTCACTGGTCTATAATTCCCCGGATTTGCAATTGCTCCCTTTTTAAATATAGGTATCACATCTGCTTTTCTCCAGTCATCTGGTAGAGACCATGTGTTGAGTAAATCTTGGCTATTACAGAACCCTGTTCCCTCAGTACCCTTGGATGTATTCCATCAGGACCCGGGGCTTTATTGAAAAAATTGTCTCCCAACAACTGGTACCTCCCTTGTGTATACCGAAGAAAATAACCTATTTAGCTCATCTGCCTTTTCCTGGTCACTAATTTTCAGATGGCCTGTGTCACATTGTAATTTTTCTATTGCTTTGTTCCTCGCTTTCTTCCCATTAATATACTTAAAAATATTTTAGGGTTAGTCTTACTCTCTTTAGCAATTTATTTTTCTATTTTAGCCAGTTTAATAGCCCTTTTGCAAGCCTTGTTGATTTCCTTGAACTCCCGTAAAGCAGTCTCTGTCCCCTCTTGTTTGTATAATTTAAATGCCTGTTTTTTACTCCGTATCTTGATCTTTAAATCATTGTTAAGCCAAATTGGATGTGATTTACTCCTTTTACTTTTATTCCCACTTGGTATATGGTGATAAGTATGTATATTTAGTAAGGATTTAAATGTTGTCCATTTATGTTTAGTATTTTTACCTGCCAGTTCTTTGTTCCAGTCTATACTTTGTATTGCTGCCCTAGGACTGTTAAAATCTGCCCTTTTAAAATTAGGAGTTTTTGTTGGCCCCTTAAAATTTAGTTTTTTTAATTCAATCTTAAATGAGACTGTGTTGTGATCACTGTTTCCCAAAGGTTGCCCTATTTCAACATTTGATACTATATTGATATTATTTGTGATAACTAAATCCAAGATAGCCTCATTTCTAGTAGGCTCAGGGCCAAATAATGATTAGTTGAACTGCTGGTCTCATTTACCCAGGTTATTTCAGGGTAATTAAAATCTCCCATTATTAGAATTTGCCCATGCTTAGCTGCATTTCCAATCTGTAACAATAATTTGATTTCCTCACTATCAGCTATATTTGGGGGTTTATAGCATACTCCTACTAATATTTTTGGAATTTGCTGCTCCGGTTTTAACTCTATCCACAAACATTCAACATTACCGCTAGTTCCAGAATAAATATCTTCTCTGACTATAGGCTTATACAGATAAATCACTCCTCCTCTTTTACCATTGCCCCTATCTTTCCTAAATAGGTTATAAACATCCAGATTAACAGTCCAGTCATGAGATTCATCCCACCACATTTTGGTAATGCCTATTAAATCCCATTTTTCATTAATTGCTAATAATTCTAACTGTCCCATTTTTTCCTGGCAAGCTTCTAGCATTAGCAAGCATACTCACTATGTTATGAGTTTGTAGTTTGGTGGTGCCTGCCACTATACTTGAGTTACTTAGTAATACCTCCCTATTCACTATACTACCCCTCCCCCATCTCCTCCCCTATGAGTTGTTAATTCATCCCTTAAACCCTCTACAATTTCTACTTAATTACTTATATCTAGTCCCTCCCCCCCACCTACTAGTTTACAAACTCCTCCAGCCTTTCTACCATCCTATCCCCTAGCACAAAAACTCACTCATCATTATGGTGTAATCCATCCCTTCTATAGATATTGTACCGAAGTGAGAAGTCAGCCCAGTGCTCTAAAAACCCAAACCCAAACCCCTCTTTAGTGCACCACATCTTTAGCCACACATTAACCTCCCTAAGCTCCTTCTGCCTCCCGGGGCTAGCATGTGGCACTGGTAGTATCTCAGAAAATACTACCTTGGAAGTCCTTGCTTCAGCTTATTATCTAGTTCCCTAAAATCATTCTTTAGGACACTCCATCTTCCACTAACTTTGTCATTGGTACCAATGTGTACCAAGACCCGGTTCATTTCCAGCCCCTCCCAATAATTTATCGACCAGATCCACAATATGCTGAACCCGAGCACCCGGGAGACAGCAAACTGTTCGATTGCTGGGATCTGGGTGACAAATCACCCTGTCTACCTTCCTAATAATAGATTCCCCTACCACCAAACCCTGTCTGTTGCTCTGCCTATTCTGCCCTCCCACTCCTCCAGTAGAACTGTTCTTCCGGCTGTTAGAGGGAACAGCTCTATCTGGCATCGCCATTCCTGAATAGACATCCCCAACAGTTTCACTCAATCTGGCTAATCTGTTGGTGCTTGTCAACTCAGAACTGGCTTGCCTCCTCCTGTTCCCCCTGATTCCCCTTCTAACTATAACCCAGCTACCTGGGTCCTCACTAGTCCCATGTGTTTCTAGCTATAGTGTGATTACAGTAAGAATTCCCCGCTAATGCTATGTGTTCTCGGAAAGCTCCATTGGTGGTCATAGTGAGGCTATCCCTCACATGAAATCAACCTCCCGTACTAGAACACTTATGAAAATCGAAAAAAATACAATAAAAGAAAATAAAAAAAACATACTGTAACAATGTCTTGAGGAGTATACCAAAACTCTTAACCACTGAGTTCATTTTAGGTAATGGTGTATGTATCCAAGCGGGACAAATCAACAGCACAAAAGTAATAACAATCATATATCAATATTTATTATACTTAACTTCAGCTGTTCAGTGACTCATGGCTGAGGGACCCCACTGATACGATCAGCTCATCAGAATGGCAAGATAGAGAGAGAAAGAGGCACTGCACTTGGCTGAGATTGTTTCAAGGTTGGAGTCAGAACAGCGTGGCAGGGTCCCCATATTTATAGCAAATCATAAACAGAAAGTTCTAGTGATGATTATTAAATATTTTTTGTTAAATAAATAAGCCTCTTCATTGATTCAAAATTACACCTCAAGAAGCACTTTACAAGACATAAAAAAAATGGAGGCTTACACATCCTAAAGCACAAGATATGCCAAAATCCCATGCCAGCCTTCTACAGCAATAAATATTAAAGAACAGTATTAAAGAACAGTCAACTAAATCACAATGTAAGTTACAATATTAAATATGGCAACTCAACTAATACTAAGTCACATCTTAATAATGACTCTACCCATTTGCCCTACAAATACATTTACAATCCCCAAGAATTCTCCTATGTAAGCATTCAGGTTGAACCTGTATGTGACTACATCAATATCATTCACATATATATATTAACAGCCTTATTACATTGTGATCTGCAAATTTAAAAGGGCTCTATATAAGCACATAGCATATTTTTTTTACAGAAGTTTTTAGTTAATGAACTTCTATCCAAAAGCAAGGTATTCACTAACTAAAAACTTCTGTAAAAAAAATATGCTCTGTGCTTATATAAAGCCCTTTTAAATTTGCCGAATCGCAATTTAATAAGGCTGTAAGTTTCCAAAGTGCCTAACACTCAATAGTAAATGCAAACAATAAAAAAAAAGAAAAGAAAACTTTATTGCACCAAAGAGTTCGCCAAAATTAAAATAGTGTGTATTGTCCAAACTCACTGGTGACAAATAGTCCCTTACCAGCTAAGAAATATTGGTTTGGTAAACAATTACAATAATATTGAATGGAGAGCCTGGACAACGTAAGTGTGGTCAAGATCTCCAAACCACAGGTAAGCGTATTAGAACCCCGTGACCTCAAAGGATGCCTTCTACCTGAAGGATGCTACCTGTGTAGATACCTCATATTTCTGGCTGAATGCCCCTACAGATAGATTGAAGACAGAATTTGGTCCAGGCGCTCTAAATAAACATCACCAACAAGTGCCAGTGTGGACAATACACAGGTAAAACATATATAAAAGAAATAGTCAAAATGAACACAGAATAAACTATATATACCATATGTATTTGATGTTTATGGCCTCTATTTACCAGACAGGAAGATCCCATCATTATATACAGTGCCAATTCCACATGTGGTTAACTGTGCTCTTTGTAGGTAGGTCTCATAATGTCCAAATTAATTCCTTATACTCACTGCACTGAGAGAATTGTAGCAAAATAAAATAGAACCAATATGTATGATTGGATGCAGATCGAAAAAACTCTTACATAGGTGGGCTTTGGGATTCTATCTATAAATAACAGGTCCTACATAACAAACCTTTTATACAATAAACATGCCACATTAGTCCTACATACAGGAGTCATCCAAAATGTACACATTGGCAGAAACAATGTTTTGTAGCCACAAATCCCATAGCAGAGTATTATATAAGGACAAACAAGATCCTACTATATGTCCGAATACCATTTCACTGTTCTCCCAGCTTCATCAGGGGCAGAATGATCCTACAGTCTGCGAGAACCGGGTTTAAATAGCTTGTGGTTACATGCGTATGACGTCATTACTCTACATCAATTATTGTGAGATTACAAAACACTGCGATATTGTGTAGATTTATCCTGCAGCAATGCAAAAGTAAAGCGGAAACGCTTAACGCCCAATGGGACACCGTATTTTAAGTGCATGTGAATATGGAAGTTTCCCTGTTTTTAACGTTTTCTAATCTAACACATACTGCTTATATCAGAAGGATAAGTTACAGTAATTAATTCTATACACATACAGATTTTTTTAAATTGGTTTCTATACCCCCAGAGCTGCTTACATGGGCATCTGGTACCTACCAATAGAAACGCCACATACAGGTATTTTAACCCTATACTAACCTTCAAGCCAACAGCAGCACAATGTAAAAATACACATAGCAATTTCTGAGCTCCTCCTTACTTCCTTGTGGAAGGGAAAAAAATACTATACATCCCATGATACTTTGCTGCACAGACTGACTTCCCAGACATTGAAACAATATTATAGCCACCTGTGATTGGCCAAAATTAATTATGAATTTTATTCTAACTTAGCCAAGGTTTTCAAGGGGTGTTCCTTCTCAAAATCAAGTCCCAGAAAACTGAAGACATTGCAAACATCAGGGTATGTTTTTTAATGTTTATTTTGGGATTTTTTTCTTCATTAAAAAAAAAATGCTTTCATACACTACTAATTCTCCTCTATCAGATGCATACATTATCTATGAAACTTAAATATGCCTTTAAAAATATGTTTAAAAAAAAGAGGGTGATTAGGAGTAGATTCCCTAAGCCTTTACCTGTGCTGCGAAATTACAATATCCCTAATAACAAAACAGCTATCAGAGCCTTCAGCAAAGCATGCCATGTTAATTGTACTGTGTTAATAGGCTTATTAATTATAAAGAGGTGTGCATATATATATATATATATATATATATATATATATTTGTGCATATTAAGGCTGACGTCTAGAAACCTCCTTAAACTGATGTGTTTTAGAGAGTTTTTGAGGAAGGTAATGAGATAGTCTGACGGAGCAGACGAGGATGTTCCATAGAGTAGGAGCAGCTTGAGAAAAGTCCTGCAGACGGGAGTGAGAGGAGGCGACGAGAGGAAGAAAGAAGATGGTAGTTAGCAGAGAGAATAGGACGGTTGGGGGAGTATTTGGAGACGACGACAGAGATATAAGGGGGTGCCCTGTTGTTAAGGGCTTTATATGTTAGGTTCATGATTTTAAATTTTATTCTGAAGGCTATGGGAAGCCAGCGGAGTGACTGACAGATGCTGCACTCTGGATTGTTACGTATGATAGATGAGTCTAGCTGAGGCATTCATTATGGGTTGGATTATAGACAGATGGGTTATAGGGAGTGTCATGATTTCATTGTTTAACGACTCATATTGCCAGTAATTATGAATATGGCCAAGGGAGCATGCCATTGTTGCATTGGGATTATGAGTTATTGTGTGGTTATATGTTGCCCGTACATGGTTATTATGTATACAAGTTATAATCACATATAATAGTTGTCAAACTACGAATCGTCGTCACGACCATACCACAGCAGTGCCAGGCCCAGGGGAAGAACTGGGTAAATGCTACCCTGCTCCTAGAGTCAGAAAAGAACCTAATGGACACTGGGCCCTACCAATTGACAGTGAAAATAGTGAGGAGGTTCCTTGGATGACCATTGTCCAGGAGACAGCCACAGATCCTTGAGCAGAAACAGAAAGTAGTCCTGCTCTTCAGCCTGAACAAGAGGCAGTAGTAGCTGCTTCTTAAGGGCTGCCTGTAACTACACACCAGGCAGTCTCAGAAGGAGAGAGACAGGAGGTTCCACCTGAGGATCCAGAGACCAAAGAGCCAGAGGGTACCCCAGATTGTGGTTTGTCTCCTGGTCTCCCTACATTGACTCCCCTGCAGCTGCCCAAATACACTGGTTGTGTACTTGTAACCATGGAAAGAAGGGGCCACTGGCCAGGCTTGTTGGGAGAGGGGTTGGCTACTGAACCACAACGGCTTATGTCAGAACTGCCCATTAATCCAGCATGGATGACACCAGAGAATGTCACTGAGTACTGATTATCAGAATTAGCAGGACAGTCAATGAGTACTGAGTACCAGAATCAGCAGGACAGGAAGTCTCCCTAGCCTGGAAGGAGAGGGATTTGCTGGGAAAGGATCCTCCCAAGTTTATGCTGGACTTACTAGCTGGGATGTACTGTTTCCCCTGGACTACCTTGAACGGTCCTCCAGGGCCATTGGCTTATAAGTCTCTCCACGGGCTTGGGAAGGTCACTAGGCCACTGGTAAGGAGTGAGTATTCGCCCCTGGACAGGGGGAGGCAGGGTACCCAGAGAGCCCCTGAGGCTATTACATGGATAGACTGTTACATCAAGAGGACCCGTAAACACCTGTATAGATGGGAAGTTATCTGACAGGATAAACTTCCCATGCTATACTAGAAAGAAAAGGGGGAGAAATTGTCATGATTACATTTTTTAAGGACTCGTATTGCCAGTAATTATAAATATGGCCAAGGGAGCATGCCATTGTTGCATTGGGATTATGTGTTATTGTGTGGTTATATGTTGCCCGTACATGGTTATTATGTATTCAAGTTATAATCGCATATAATAGTTGTCAAACTACGAATCGTCGTCACGCTTTGCGAGCTCGCAATTTGTTCTGCAAATGCGGGCCCTCGCGAAGCGAGGGGCGTCATTTGCGAAAGGTTGAGGCTTCAACGTCGGCTGCAATAAGGCGAAGGTTCGCGAGGGTCCGCATTTGCGGAGGTGGAGGCTCCCACGCCAGCTGCAATGAGCCTTTGGCTCATTGCAGGCCGCAAAGCAAGGGGTCCCATTTGCGGAGGTGGAGGCTCTACGGCGCCTCACACTCGGTTACAACCACCCACACAAGCGGCACTTTACCAAAATACATCTAACACGCAAACACTATATACAGACTTACACAAAAAAAATCGAAACTCGGGACTTACATTGTATGCTGCAGGAACATTGAAACAGATTATCAGCTCTTCAGCACAATGCTTCCTGCATATATTACTTAGAAATAGGTAAAGTATATTAATTTATTCATTATTTCATTGGCATACAAAAATACATATACACAAAAAATAAATCGCAATAAACTCAAAAGACATTCACCCCGCGCGGCCCAACCAATGCCAACGCTGCTCATACCACACAAAATGCACCAGGGGACAGCCTTGCAATATGCGCAAAAAGAACATCAGCCCCGACCTTACAATGACAGCAAAAGTCCCTGTAATAACAAAATAAACAAACATCCAACAGCCGCGCAATGAAGGCGCTCAGCGCAAGCCTTGCAATGAGCGCCGAAGGTCCTCACGGTAAAAAACGATTTACATTATGTCTAAAACAGCATTCCCTGGCTTACGATTTCATGCCCGTCATTTTTTGATGGGAAATTCGCTAGTATATTATAAGAGGGAAAATGTTATATAGAACATATGTGGAATTGGTAAAAATGCTCTGCATAGAAGTTAGCTGCAGATCATTGCACACTCACACATGCAGACCTTGGGTCAAGACAGATGTATGTACTTCAAGTAGTCCTAAGCAAACACTTGAGTTTAACATAAATGTTTTTTTCACTAGCCAGCTATAGATATCTGGTGAATTTGATCTCAAGAGCTTTGATAGCCCAAGGTTGCAAGCCAGATGGGCTGACATCACACATACACAAATGTACACAAGGGTGTGGTATTGGAAAGTATAAATATGTTGTTTTGATCATTCAATAACACTTGAGAGATAGTTTTCACATATACAAGGTGTGAGACTATTTCTGTGTGTTGTATCCTGACTTGGGGAGTGGTCTTGCCATGGGCCACTAATAACCTGTATGCAGTATTATTTGCAAGTACCTTCAGATGCCATCTTTTGTGCAACAGAGAACAGGAACTACATGATTCTGCTGGGGTAGGTTTAAATGAGGTTCATATCAAGCCCCCTTGAAGAAGCAGATCGGGACAGGGAGGCTAGCAAGGAGCAATCTGCAGTATATGATGAGAGAATGGATTGTAATATTAGGTGTGTCTTGTCTAAGATACTGACTTATGTTGGAGATGTTTTTTAGATGAAAGTGACATAATTTTGTTATTGATTGTATGAGAGAAATGATAGAGAGGCCAGGGTCCAATAGAACCCCAAGACAACTGGCCTGAGCGATGGGAGTTATGATGGTATTGTCAACAGTGAGATATATTCGATGAATGGAAGCTGCAGTACAGGGTTGGAAAATTAAGAGCTTCATTTTTGACATTTTAAGTTTAAGTTAACAAGTGGTCAATAATTAAGATATGCTACAGAGACAGTTGGCAACACTTGTTACAATAGAAGAAAATGGAACTGGTGCCGAGAGGTAGATTTCAGTATCATCTGCATATGGATGATACTGAAATTCTAAATATTTTATTAGGGTACCAAGGGGATGCCTAGGACTGAACCTTAAGTTATGCCAAAGGTCAGAGGGAGTGATGAAGAAGAGGTGCCAGAAAAGGAGATACTAGATTTTTGATTTTTTTTAAATAAGATGTGAACCATGAGAGAGCTGTGACAGTGGAGAATTTGGATAACAATAATGTTGTCAACTGTATCAAAGGCAGCAGAGGTGATCCCAGAGAAATAGAATAGAGACATGACCCTTTGATTTGGCTATGAGCACGTCATTACTGACTTTTGTGAGAGTTGTATTTGTGGAGTGCTGGGAAGCCAAACTGGAGGGGAAAGAAATTGGGTCAGGCAGTTTAAGTTGCTCAAGCAGTTTTGAAGCTATTGGAAGTTTAGAGATATGGAAATTGTTAGATGCAGAAACTGAGTCAGATGAGGGTTTCCTAAGAATGAGTGTCATCTTGGTGTGTTTTAAAGATGATGGAAACCTACTAGTGTTTAGGGAGAGGTTGAATAGATGTGAGATCTTGGATAAGTGTGGTAGAGATGGGAGGTATTAGCTGTGATGGAATAGTATATAAAATGGGCAAGTTGTAAAATAAGAAGTAGATAGCAGACCAACCAGAGACTTCATCACAGGGTCAAAGGAGTCTACGGTACATGTGGGATGGGAACGGCAAAGTCTAGGTGCTGTTGGTTTGTTGAGAGGAGGCTGTGTTTGAGCCACATTTGGAGAAGTGTTTGTGTCAGATGTTATCAATTTTATTTTTAGCGAATTGCCTGTCAAAAAATGATGGCAATGCTGTTAGCCCCGCCTTTGGCACTCATTGCGAACCTTTCCTCCCGCCTACTGTACAGGCCTCTCATTGCAGGTTTCATTAACCTGCAAGTTTTCTGCTGGGGAATGCCATGTGTCTCTTTCCAGCATCTCCCCCTGTCCCTTCCCTGTGTGTTTCTCTTCTGTGTGTCTGCTGAATGTTTGTGTTGCGCGCGCTGACTGACGTTTGTTTTATTTCCTGCGTGCCTGGCGTTGGTGTAAGTCTTAGTGTCTTTGCGTTGTGTGTTTTCTGTCCTGCATGCCTGGCATTGTTCGTGTAAGTGTTGATATATTTGCCGTCATGTATTTTCTACGTCCCACATGCCTGGCTTTGCTCAACCTTGTCTTCATCCAGTTTCAGAATTTTTTACCTTTTTCGTCCGCCATTTTTTTTCTCTCTTAGCCGATTTTCGAGTGACAAAACACGTCAAATAAGGGTCAAAATCGCTTGCAACTTCACTCCCAGGCTTCCTGGCTCTCCCCCGTGCTTTGTGTGAATGTGTTTTTTTAATATTATTATTATTTTTCTTATTGTTTGTGTTCAGCCGTTAAATTCTTATTTTTCCGAGGCCGTATTTTTTCCCCCCGAGCTGCTCATTGCAGCCTAAGTGCTTATGTGCTCATTTTAGCCTAAGTCACGCGTGCTTCAATGCCTCAACTGCTCGCCTTGCTCTGCGAGGTGAGCAGGGCAATGAGCGCCTTCGGCGATCATTGCCTAAGTCCTGCAAGCTCGGAAGGCTTCAATGCCTCAACGGCTCGCTTCACGAGGTTCGCAGTTGTGGCCCTCTGGGCCGCAAACGGTTCGCCATGCTTCGTGAGGCTCGCAAGCGTGATGACAAATCACAGTTTGACAACTATTATATGTGATGGCTTGCAAAGTCTTCAGCTGTGAGACTGCAAGGGATACGAGTTGGGGTAGGCAGAGGAAAGTGTTGAATATAGCAAAGAAACGTTTGGACAAAATTCATATTTACAATGAAAAGTAGAATTGTATGGCAAGATTAAGGGGAGAGAAGTAGGAGAGCAAAATAAACTTGTAATGGAGGAAGTCTGCTGAAGTGTGTTATTTCCTCCACAGTTGGTCTTTTTAACTTGAAATTGTAATGCCTTTTTGTCTATGGAGTCAGCAAAGCATTAAAAAAAAGACAACCAGTGTATTAATCACATTGCGTACCCTGTGTTGCTTTGTTCCCCAAGAGGCACTGAAAACTCCACTAAAGACAGGCAACTTGTGCACAGTTTTACATGAACCTGGCATTATTGTTAGGCTGATTTAGGATGAATACATTTTAAATAATTCCACTACGGAAAAAAAATCCTCAACTACAGCAGTCCTTTCAGTCCTTTTCATTCATTTAAGTTTCATATAAACATGCAAGACTAGAGGAAAAAACAAACACTTTTCTTAGTCACTTATTTTGCATGCACAATAGAAAACATGGGTCTACTGCTTCTTTTTACAATTTGCAGTGGACACAATTGTTGTAAAATAAAAATAATAAACTAATCTCTAAATAGAATAGAGTAATTGATCTAGTAATTATAAATATAATATATCATCAGTAGAGGCTTTCTCACTGTCAAGCAAGCATCTTTGAGTCCATACTCATGGTCTTGGGGCTCTTTTCGGTTCTCTTTATCATTACTAGGGCAACAGTGTTTAAGCTGAAATGCTAAAATAAACTGCTTTTGTAACCAATTAAAATGTACCATATTTATTATTCATCATTTTTTTTTTTATACCTCAGGAAAAATCTGAGACAAAAACGTAATACACATTTTAATAAAGTAAGGTAGTGCTGAATGTCAAATTATGCATTTAAATGATTTACTATGTTATCTATAGACTCAAGGGCTAGAGCCCATCACTGACTGCTATAGTATGTACTTTTACCACCTTCTTCATATACTAAAGCTCAATGTTGCAAAATCATTTCCTGATGATACTCACAAAAGAAAATCCATTTACAGGATGTGGTAACAATCAAAACAAAAAATACCTTTATTTTATTTCCCCAAACCAAAACAGACATTTGTAAAATACCTTTGCACCATTTGCGACGTTGTAACCAGAGTGTAATAAAAGACAAACTTCAACAGTCCCAATACAAAAGGATTGGCGCAGCAAAAGAGGTTACATGTTGAATCCTTGTGGCTATATTCCATAAAAGAGCCATACAATACCTTTATGCAGATTGGGTTCAAAATATAGTCACTTCAGTAATATACGTCAAAGTCTCCAAACTTGACAAGTTCACTGAATTGCATGTTTTTGGTCAAACTGTTTAATTCAGTACTTATGTCCCCCAAAACATGTCTTTGCTTACTACCTCTTTGGAGCCCCTAGGCAGTGAAATGGGGGATCCCCTGGTAGTGAGTATGCAAGGTATGCACAGGCACATTTTTGCCTTTTCTGTGTGTGTAAGTTCCTTTTCCTGTTGTAACTCACTTGTTCTAGGTGGTTACCCCCTAGAAGCCAGTCTAAAAATTGCAGCATTTCATTTTTTTAAGCCAGAAACCATTTTTTTTTAAGTGGCGCTACCCACAGGGATGCGCCAATAGGAGGCTGCCTAGTTGGCCTAATGGGTAATCCGGCCATGCTTACAGGAAGCTGTGTTTTTTTTATAAAACATTCTGTTGGTGTACTTGTTTGTCATATGGACATTCACAAGAGAATGCCATTGCATAATAACTCTTCTTTTTTTGCGTTGATTTCGGTTTCATTGTGAAACTGCAACTTGCTCATTGGTTGCATACCATTCATTGTATGTGGCCGAGAGTAAAAAGCAGCAGAAATATCTGCAGGACTCACTGATCCAGAGTCACTCTGAACAGAGCCCACACTGCCATCAAACTGTCCAGTTTTCTTGATCAATTTTCTTTCCTTGGCTCTTCGATTCTGAAACCAGATTTTTACCTGCAACATAGGAAATAAGTCAGATTTCTATGTACACCCATGGAGTTTCTTCAGCAGAAAGGTTACTTCACTCAATATTTTATGAATATGGTTATACATTTTAGGTATGTTAATAATAATCATTTGAAATATTAATTTATAAATTTACCAATAAGAGAAAAAATACAATACACTGCATTTAATCAGAAATATAATCATGATTTAGATTTTCTCATCCGAAAATAAAACTCATGTCCTAGAATAAGATGACAGACACTCTCTGCACCTACATTTTATTTGAAGGGACGTGGAGGGCTTCTGGATTTTACTAGGTGTATAATATACATCTCTATGTATTTGCTTGCTTGTATATAATTTATTTTAGTGCTAAAAAAACTCTTTTACTGCCTAAAATCATACAAATAGTGCCTGCATGGGTCTGCTCTGTACTACTTGCTATGCTGTGTCTCATACTAGTCAATCTGGGCCAGGTTTCAGCAACATGCAGACCCAATGCAGGCACTATTTGTATGATGTTAGGCAGGGCTATACATTCTACTAGCCATTTGTTCTCTACAAAAATTCCTGAGTAAACATAATTATTTTTGCAGTGAATGTACATTTCAGTATACTGATCTGATGCTCAGAAGAGCTGATAAAAGCGGGGGAGGAATGCTACCGTAATGAATTGGGAACATTGTTGTGGCTACCACAGGGATAGGCAAGCATACTTTGATTCTAATTGGCAAACAGAGGCAGCCAATTAGTAGTCATTGGGTCACTCATTTGAATAAAAATGAAGAAAACATACTGGATTTCACTGGAAAAACAAACTAATACAATGTATAATGCTCTGAATGAATAACTTAAAAACTAACTTGATTTTGTAATGAGAGAGTCTCATTAATTGAGTTTGCTTAATTTTACAGGTATGTGATACTAAAAGTTGATGTTTAAAAGACGACTGGATTTTCTAAACCAATAATTAATTACTGCAGATAATCATTTGTTTTATCAGCTGATTCTACCAGTTATTTTCTAAGATGGGTATGTCCTTGTAAACTAATGTGAAAATAAAATGGTTGATCCCACGGCATAGTTTAATAAAAAAGGTAATTTATTAGATATGGTATTATTTTATTTTCCAGTTTAAAAAACATTTATACATATTTTCAAGTGTAGTTCTTCAAAATAGTACATATTAAATATACTATACTGACCACGGTTGTCTTTTAAAGATGCTAACATTTTTCATTTAAAGTTATTGAAGAGAGAAGTGTACATCTGTAACATTCTTAAACATTTGCTTAATACCGTAATAGTATTTACAAATATTGCAAACTTATTTCATCTATGGGTATGTATCATTCCATGTTTGTGATCCTTCATTAATCAGCAGTATATATTACTATGCATGGGTTAGAACTAGTAAGTGAGGATGTGCACAAGCATTATAAAACAATCTATCTATCTGCACCTGCTATTTTGGCAGTGTGTAAGCACTCAAAATACTAAAAGTGCAGTAGAATAAGTAAATTTTAACTTGATTTCTCCATTTTAAATGACATTTTTAGATGTTTTGTTAGAAGAAGAAATAACATACTTTAATATATATTCTCTGTGTTGAGAAATGTATAGAGAATTACTCACTATTGCCACAAATTTACAACATTTTAAACATAATATACTCTATGTACCTGTCTATCTGACAAACCCAGATTCAGAGCAATTTCAGACTTTCTTCGGATAGTGATGTATCTATTGGAGAGAAATTCTTTCTCAAGTTCTATTCTCTGATGGTCTGTGTACACCACTCTGTATTTTTCCTTAGTCCTTGTTCTCCCTGGTAAATAGAAAAGTAACATTAATCAATATGTTTTTCTTAGTTGGTTTAAATGCAAATCAACATGGTGTTTAATAAAAGAAAATCATAATTTCATAGATTGGATGAATTGTAACTGAATAAAATGTATTTTCAATTTATTTTGTTAGACAAATCACTGTTTTGCCAGTGGTAATCAACTCCGTATGTGGCTTACTGATAGAATTAAAATAATTAACAACAATATTAGAAAATAAAAATATCTATTACCAATTAGTAATTAATTAATTAATAATAAACATATAATGATCAAAAGAGATTTAAAAAGGTTGAACTTGATGAACTGAAGGTATTTATTCAACCTCAATTACTATTTAACTACAGTAGACTCTCGGTTAACCGGAACTCAAGCAACCAAAAAAATAATTGAATACTACTATTTAACTAAAAAATTATATTTACAGGGCTCAACAAATGTCAGGAACCAGCTTGTCATGCCACAAAGTGATTACAGGCACCTTGATTTCACCCACTGTATGTCTGCAATTCAATGTTACACGGAAGCAAACAGGCATGAGTGACTGAGCCGGTGCAGTGTTGGGGTTACATTTCCCGTGTTCAGCACTGCACCATCCAGCCCAACGTACATGTGTGTAAGTGAGGAGTGAAAGCTGCTGCTGATAGAACAGCCCTCACTGACAAATATACTTAGCAGAGCAACTAATCTAGGCTTATTTTATATGTACCTCTCAAGAAACCAGAAACTACACCATTTATCCGGCATCTACCAATCCCCATGGGTGCCGGATGACTGAGCGTCTACTGTATATAACTATGGAGTTCTGGTGAATTGGCATGTATTTTAAATCATAAATATATTATACATTAGCAAAATAGACCTTATTATATATTGGCAAAATAGACCATAGTATAACTTAATCATATGGTAATAATTGTTTGTTTGTTTTTATATTTAATATCTAAAATCAACTATAAGTCTAAATATTTAGTGTAAGGATCTTTGAACCGATTGCTTATTATATTAGGATACATGAACAATGAAGACAATACTTATAGAAATGCTGATATGTAAAATGTATTTTACTAATGCATACTTATTTTTCTTCCTTGAACAAGGCTTCAAATGTTATGAACCTACGACTCAATAAGCTTGTAATATAGAATTTTTAAGTGAATATCACATTTGCAGTGTACACTAATTCAGTGCATCTTTATCTCACTGTTTGTTGTGCCTGAATGCGTGCCTAAGTAGGCTAGGTTAATTTCTTTTGTTTGTGAACAAGAAAAAGCTCTTCTGATCTTCCAAGGTGTCTTGGGGATATATTGTATGACAAAGACCTTTGGAAAGTTTTTTTTTACTCAATTGAGGTATTAACACTTAAACACACAAGGTACAAAGCAGCTACAAGGAGATCTTATCATGAAATGTTATCATTCAGGAACACAAACCAATTGGTTTGGAATGTACAAGCCCTAAACAAATGTCAGTCGTCCTTTCATCTTGCTAAAAAGGGAAGAGGTGGAAAATAAATCCGCTATCATTTTGTGCAATATATTTTCCTCATTTCATAATCAAGCACATTTGAATAACTGTTTGAAACACGTTTTCTTCTCCCATTTTTCAAATAAGCCATTTGAGGTGTGTGCTTTATTCATTGAAGCCAACATGAAGACAACATGTACATTATATATTTAATGCCTTGAATATATTATAGTAATGGTTCTGAATATGATATTTAGAGTTACAAGCACTTGTACTGCAGGAATTCTCTCAACAGTAATGTTGTAATCCATGTTATTGTCACTTATTTATCACTTATATATTATACAAGATCCTTAGTTAATCAGTTTACACTTTCTGCAATAGTGTGTAGTTTCAACTGTTAATTACAGTGTGCATTTACATTAGGTTTACTCTTATTCACAACAA
This sequence comes from Discoglossus pictus, assembly GCA_027410445.1. Classification (NCBI taxonomy): domain Eukaryota; kingdom Metazoa; phylum Chordata; class Amphibia; order Anura; family Alytidae; genus Discoglossus; species Discoglossus pictus. Next base: position 95,338,197 of record CM050168.1, read on the forward strand.
ACATTTTTCACACACTAATATTACAAATGGTCTTTCACAAGCTTCATTCATTGTACTGCTGCAATTTACCTTTCATTAATAACTAATTAAAAGTGTCCATCAACTGTTTGCAAACCCACCCTCCTCTTTTTCATAAACCTTTACATTCTACAAGTTTTAGCAGTTATCGACTTTTTGAAGTTTTAATGAGACTGTTGATTTAGCCACGAGCAGTAAAACACTAGTTAAAATGAAACAGTTTGTTTTGTATGGTTTGTATTTGTTGTCATTAGAAAATACTATGGGATAGAAGGGGAGCTACCATTTATGGTGATAAAAAGAGCACGTTTTAGGTGACAATAAAATGAGCACAAGCCTTGTTTTATTTGGTGTGAAAATCTGCACCATTTACGGTTGTATAACTTCTGAAGTAAACACTAGAAGAGAAAGACTAAATTGCATATCAAAGCACAAAAAAAAAGAAGAAAGTGTGAATAGGCTTGTTACACTACAATACAACAGAAAGGCCTCAAAATTACTTACAACAGAAAGGCCAGAAAAATATTTTTACAGCCATTTTATCACGATCCTTTGACTCCTATTTGTCTTTTTTTTTAGCTCTTACTCTAGATTCTCCAACTTATATTGTGCTTTTTACTAGTTTGGACTCAAAGCTCTTTACCTCTTTCTTTTCTATAGAAAAGGTGTGGTATTAGATTATTGTTAATAATATTAACCATTTAAAAAAAAGTCAAATAATCCTGCAATTAATTTGTCAGTCAGTGTGCAACCTGAAAAAAATATTGAATGGTGGAATATACACCTCTTTTAGCATGATCATATGTGTTTTCTAGAATAATACAGCTTGATAAATCTCTAAATAATTTCATAACTGATACAAGAATAATATCATGCTGTCCACACTCACAACTATTTTTTTTTTCTTCTTGGCCTTTTCTTTTTTCAAAGCTCTAGATATAATATCAAAGAATTTCAGATTCACTAATAATCAGACTAGCCCTTTCATTTAATACCATTTTGTCAATCTCCAAATTAGAAAATGACCCGCAACAATGTGTTGCTATATTTTGAATATACTTTTGTTTGTAAGCTTTCCATCAGATTAAAAAAAAAAAAAAAAAGTTATAAACGGGCATTTACATTTTAATTTATTTTACCACACTCTCCGTTGGTCACCTGTATGCTTAATTTTAAATGTATACCAGTTAGACAAAGCCAAACGTTTTTGCATCAGATGTAGAACACAGAAATTGCATATATTTAAATTTAACCTCAAACTTACTTCACTAATAAGCACGTAATTGTGTAATACCATTTTGGTTATGCTTGATTTACTTTATTTGAAAATGTTGTAAAACCTTGATTATTATATTTTAATCTATATATATATAATACAAGCTAACATAAATTCAAATATTGTTTATTTTTAATGTATGTTATTAAACTACAGACCTTAACTGGAATTTGTATTCATGATTACACACTAGAGGGATACTACTTTTGTGTAGGTAAGATACTTTGATATAAATTGTAATATATGAATATATTAACTATTTTATTACATTTTACATGTCATATTTGTCATACTGTCATTCATTTTCAACAATATTTGGTCATACTATAAGATTTTGTTTTAAAGTAATTTGGTATATTAGTAATATGTTATATTACAACTATTTTCTCATCTTCTATTAATGGAGTTACAGAGATTTTAATGTATTTAATTTCAATAATCACATGCATACTTTTGTGTGTAAAGGATTATGGCAAGCCGTTTCTTTACGTTTCTTCCTTAGCTTACTATTTCATATACATCTTTTTTTCAAGCCTTTAAATCAAATAAAATAGTTATTAATTTCCTCAAACAATTATTAACATTTGCTACTTATATTTTTCAGAATGGTGATATACTAAATAAAACATAATATTTTGCTTCTTTCATTTCATTATTTTAAGATAATTCAAAATTATAAAATGCAAACATTTTGTATTTTGTAGAAATAATTTCACTTGGTTAGGTTACAGATCATATTTCATTTTATATATATATATATATATATATATATATATATATATATATATATATATATATATTAAACTGTTGATAATGTAATAACCACTTTTTGTTACTCTGAATCAACAGTAGCCTAAAAGTAGTGTTTATATTTTTAGTTATAATTTTTCATATAAATATGCACCATTTACAGCAGAAGACAGTCACAAATATAGTGTTTTTTATTGTCATTTAAGTAAATCGATTTGTACAATATCATTGTAATATAAATCTTTCATTAGTACCATACATTTTGCACAGCCACAACACACAAAATAAGAAAGGAGATGCAACATTGTATGTTTTTTTTTTTCAGAGCTTACCTGTAGGATTTAGATTATTGTTAGATAAGTGAGCTATATTCATTGAATCAAGAGGCATTGCCCCATCTCCAGTATGCGGCATAGACTTGTATTCAGGAGATTCATAGATCATCTGCACAGGAGGCATGCCAGATATTGCAGAGGAACATGTGTTGTAGGATCCATGGCCATATTCATTCCATTCCTCTTTTGGTGGTCCATAAGGAGATCCCCACGTCACTGAGGATTGTCCATGGTTATCCATATTAGATGCATGTTGGTATTCCATATAATCAGGATAGGCTCCATTAGATACAACATTCTGCATTGGCAGATTGTTGTTGGGGTACTTTCTAGACCCAGTGTACATGCTGTTTTCTTGATCCGCAAAATAACTCACATACATTGTTCTTTTTACCAATGTAAAAAGTTCTTCCTAAGACATGATTATTCCTTTGCCATGTAGGTTTTTCTTTTGTAGTCACTTTTCGGCCTTACCACATTTTAGAATTAAAAACTGAATTTGGAAGCAATAATTGACCAAGATCTCCTCTGAGCTGCTGCTGGTTGCTCTGAAATTACATTTGCACAGCTTAGCATGCAGTCAACTCCACCTTGCTGTAAAGTCTAGTGTTTCCTTTTTCACAGGTCCTCAGGCATCCCTATCTCAAGTCCCCTCCCAAGAGCAATTTATTACTGATAGTATAGCTGTGTTTGAGGCTTCTAACTGAACTACCAAATTAGACCTAGAAATTGTTTTAAAGTAAAATAGTAAGCTTAGCATGTTTACAAAACTTAAATAACATTTTGTAAGGAATTTAATTTAATGAAACAGTTTTAAAAAACATACAACAATATTTACATTACGTGTCTGTGCCCCAAAAACAAAATGACAAAAATAGTCGTTGTCCTTAATTTAACAATTCAACAATGATTATTGGATTATTCTTACTTTAACGTAAACCAGATGGAAGGAATTATTTACTCTTCTTACCCCAACTACATTTCCAATTAAGGGTAACCAATGTTATAAGGTGGAAGCCACATAAATATGTTCAAAAGATCCAAACAATCATTTTGAATATGCAACTGGCAAAACAAATGTGATTCATGGTCACTTAACAATGCTCCTTTCCAAGTCAGTTTTAGTTAATAATTCAACCAAGAAAAGCATCAAATACTTGCTCTCCAGCTGTTTAATTTTCTTCCAATAAGGATAGTTTTGTAAACTTTAAAACACTGATTTGCAATGCAAATAAAACTTTGTGATGTTTAAAATATGCTTTTAAGTACACAAAATAAATATAGTACTACAGTCTCCCCTAAATGAATCCATGAATCTTACAGCTCTGTAAAATGGGAAAACCATTAACTATTGTAAATAAGAACTGCATTGGTTACACATATGCTCAAATGTCACTGTAGTGAAAATTCTAAATTAATACAATTTTTCCAGTTCTCTATAAACCTTCAGCTATTGTAAACTAGAATTACAATGGTTACCCATATATCCAAATGTGTTGACATTTTTTTCTGATTTTCTGTTGTACATTTTGAGATGTATTCCTTGTTTGCAATGGTTATTCTTAACTGGCCGATACCTGGCAGGGTTACTGGCACCTTTACTGCGTTCATTTTGGATAACACTTCGTTAAAACAACTGTGAAAAAGGTGCAAATGACTTTACTAGTTTTACGTAAGCATTTTCATGCTGAGCTCTTAGTGTTATGACACTGTCCCTTGCATTTTAAGTGATGACTATACAATTATTGTCAACAACCTAATCTACAGGGGGCATACGTGTGCTACATGACAAGAAGTGAAATTTCTAAATTTAAGATCATTTATTTTTTTTGCGGAAATATGTTTAAAGCCTGCAAGATTGTTTTGGGACACTGCACAGAGCCTAAACATACTGAGATGACATGTTTTTTCCCCCCATAGGAAATGTATACTTCAGGGATTTACCTCATTGTTGTTAATTTGTTATTGGTTATATGGACCTTTCCTGTTTTGTCACTGCCGGCAGTGGCATGCAGCGGCCACTAGGTGGCGCATCCCCAAGACTTTGTTCAATTTGCTGTTGGGTTAGGGTTAAACTTAGGTTTTAGGGTTAGGGTAGTGATAGATGATAAGTTTTACATAGCAAAGTAGTGGCGCCCAATTTTAATATGTAAGGCTTATCATCTGCCACTACCCTAAATCCTAAGTCTAGCCCTCACTCTAACAGCAAACCTAGTGACCGCTGCATGCCTCTGCTGGCAGGGACAAAACAGGAAAGATCTGGTTGTTTTACTATATGATGCATATTTAAAACTAGGTCAACAATTATTGCTTTTATTAATTAGTGTTCTTGCTCTTTAATACTGTGAACAAAATTGTCAATTGGAAATCATTTTGAAGAAAGAAAGTGTTCAGTTTTATTGTTTTATTTATAAATGAACCAAATATTTAGGTGTTCTTTTTTTAGGTTTCAGTGTTAATGTCATGGCTACCAATCAGCAGGGTTTTCTGGTGGTCCACTGGTTATGATCCGGTGAACGACGCAAACACACACACACCAATCAGCATGTTACAGAAGCAAGATGCAGACAAATGGAATTGTCTCTTATATTTTAAATCTTAATGCTGCCACATGCTCTGTTGTCCCTTTTAATATAATTTCAGACATGTTGTTATTCTGTCCTTCAGTCGTGTCCGACTCTTGGTGACTATATGGACGCAGCACACCAGGCACATCTGTCTGTTTTTCTGGTTGTGCTTATCCATATGGTTTTCATGGCATAGATACTGGAGTGGGTTAATAGTTACTTCTCCAGTTTGTCACAATTTGTCTGATCTCTCTGGCATGACCTGTCCATCTTGGGCGACCCTACATAGTATAGCTCACAGCTTCATTGAGGTGCAAAACCCTTTCACCATGACAATGTTGCAATCCAGAAGGGAGCGTTACAGACATATGAAAATTTAGTTCAAATTATTCATTAAAAAAAAAGACAATTTAAGTCACTATCTGAACCATAATAAGTGACTCACCTGTGCACAACAAGTCAGAAATCCTGGACTGTGTGAACTCTCCAGGACTGAACTGAGCACTGTTATATAATTAATCTATTATTTAGTCATGTCATCCTTGTTGCTCAATGCTTTTAATTTAGTTACTCGTCTTTTTACTTGCAAGTCCTTTTACCCTTTTTGTCACAATCTGGGTGTTGTCTTATTAGTTATCCCTGTTTCATTTTTTGTTTTTGCAGTTAAGTTTGGTGGAAAACAGACACAGCAGTCAAACTACACTGACATAACTGGAAAGCAAAAGACACAGGAGAGGTAAAATAGCACATTCATAATAAGCATTGTATAGTGTTCGAGGTATAAAGCCACTGGACTGCACAACCTTCACCAATGTGCACATCTTATCAAATGAGGGAGCAAAGTGCACTTACAAGTAATACCGCCTAGGGGTGAAAACTTACTGGGATCTTCTACATATTTTTCCAAAGTATAATGCATCTCTACGAAGAGCTTCCTTTCAGGCTCCTTGAAAACAGCCTGTCAACATTTCCTGGCTCCCAAGTTTAAATATTTTTTGTCCACCAAGGAATGTTGAGGTATACTTTAGACATTCCCTGTTTAAAATTCCATATGTTTGAATATAATGTTTCATGCCCAGAATTCTGAGAAATACAGTTATTACACTGCATTCTGGGAACCTTGTCAAGGACCTGCAAATGTGCCCACAAATGCTTCACTCTTACCACCCATAACCATACTAAACATGGCTTCCCTTAAGCATATCCCCACTGTATCAAACAGCTTTGAGCAAAGCTAGGGTTGGATTATACACAAGACAGGATTCCCACCCACGTACAGCAGTTTCAAGGTTACTGCCTCTCATCAGCGTGGGGCCGGTTCATTAGCTTGTGTGGTGGATATTTAGAGTAGGTAGTTCACCACAACAATCATTTAATATATGGTGGGCAAAAGAGCAAAAGAAGCCCTCCACTGTACAGTAGTACAGTACATAGTACATTTGTGTTCACATTTGAATGTCTAAAATGAGTTAAACATTTTTTTTCATGTCCAGAATTCCAAAAAATACAGTTATTCTGGAAACCTGGGCAGGGACATGCAAATGTGCCCGCAGAGGCATATATATAATATACACATATATTTTCATTTTTTGCCTTTGGGAGATAATCACACAGAGGATTGAGTCTTATAAATTAAAACTGTTGTAACATTTTTGTAGTGGTCTGATGTACTTTATTTGTCATTACTGCCCTTGTAATAGCTTAGTAAACATCTGCATAATATTTAATACTATTTTATTAAACAAAACTATTTTAAAATTGGATTTCAAAAATAATAACCAAACATAATTTCCCCAAAAATGTTATACTAATATTATTAATATTACTGTTTATTTATAAAGCGCCAACATATTCCGTATCCATATACATAAGTTAATTTCCAGGCAAAGACAAATTCAATATTAACACATTGCAAAGAATAGAGGGCCCTATCTTTGAGCTTAGAATCCTGTGTCCATAGTGCTTTTCCCAAAGCGCCATGCAAGATTGAAAACTCTCAGACTTACAATCTAAATATGAGATAAATATAAAATGAGGGTTCTTCAGAACATAAGTATTCTGAGTAATACCTTATTCCCCAGTGTACATATAGTAGCTCCGCTTTGTTTATCTATTATTAATAGAAACTCAAGTAATGAATAGTTCTGCTTTCCAGGGCAAAGTGGTAGGATATGGCTTAAACTTGCATATTGTTGATTTCACTGAGAAAAGCTTTTGTCACACACTTTAGTTTGAGTGACTATTGCAAACACCTACAAATATATATATACTTTTTTTTTGCGTTGTTCAGTTGTTTCTGACTCTCTGTGACCTCATAGACCGTAACACACCAGGACATCTTTATGTCCATGGTCATGCTGATCCACTTACATAGTTACACAGTTACATAGTAATTGAGGTTGAAAAAAATACTTTTAGTCCATCAAGTTAAGCCTTTTAATTTCCCAAAGATTTAGATTGTTAATTAACAGGTATTATTATACAAATACTGCTAGTTGCCAAAATTGTTAATAGTTCTAAATTGGAAGATAGGTATCCTTCCCAGTTGGAACAAGATATAAATAATTCTGAATCATAATAGACAAATTGACATGGATTTTGCACAACCGATGGGAGATCCCAAAAATAAGGCAACTCTAAAATGGTCTCTTATGGGACAAATATTATATGCACAAATAAAACCACTGTTGAAATCCTTTGTACACCCATGATTGTATGTTTGTTATATGTATTCATTATTGTTTAATGTTGTATTTGTTTATTTTTATGAAGACAGAACAATAACTGGATTATGTAATCCTTATGGGATTTCTGTTCTAAAATGTGTGATATTACACATTTTCCTTCACTTACGATATGATCCGTATGTGATTTGTAAGCAATGATTTGTTCATTGCTATGTTCGTTTAAAAAAAAAAAAAAGTTTAGCCTTTTAAGATCTCCTCTGATCTGCAATATGTGGATCAATTGTTAATTGGTCCAGAGGAAGGCAAACAGAAAAAAAACAGTGAAACTTTGCCAATTGTCTCAAAAGGGAAATAAAAACCTCCTTCCTAACCGCATATACTAGCGATCAGACTCCTCCCTGGATCAATACTCCCTCTCTAATTATCCAGTATAACCCTGAATGCTCTTTTTATTTAGAAATATATCCAATCCCTTTTTAAAGTTATCGATCAAATCCGCTGTCACCACCGCCTTTGGTAGAGAATTCCACAGATTAACCACCCTTACTGTGAAGAAACCCTTTCTTTCTTTAAGGTGAAATATTTTTACTTCTAATCTCAAAGGATGTCCTCTTGTCAGTTGAAAACCTCTTGGCACAAAAAATTCACTTGACAATGCCTTGTATTGACCCTGGGTATATTTATATAAGGTAATCATATTTCCTCTTAGACACTTTTTTTTTTTTTTAAGAGAAACTAAGTTTAATTTGGTTAGTCTTTCTTCATAGCTTAACCCCTCCATTCCCCTTATTAGTTTTGTAACCCTTCTCTGTACTTTTTCCAGTTCTAAATTGGCCTTTTTATGTAGTGGTGCCCAAAATTGTACTCCATATTACAAATGAGGGCGTACTAGAGATTTGTATAGTGACAGAATTATATTTGCTTCCCTTGCTTCTATACCTTTCTTAATACATGCTAATATTTTATTTGCCTTTGCAGCTGCTGCTTGGCTTTGAGCACTGTTACCTAGGTAGTTGTCCACAAGCACTCCCAAATCCCTTTCAATATCAGATACCCCTATATTTGCTCCATTAAGATTATACATTGCATTGCTATTTTTCCTGCCTAAATGCATAACTTAACATGTATTTGTATTCATGGAAGAGATACTGGAGTGGGTTGCCCGTTCCTTCTCAAGTGGGCCACAGCATACATCTCCTGGTATTCCTAGGTGGTCTCTCATCCAAGTACTGACAAGGCCCAACCCTGCAAGGCTTCAGGGTGGTGTGACCTCTTTCTTCCCTCACTTGGAATCAAACCCATGTCGCAGTGTTGAAAGAACCACTGGACCAACAGGGAACCCTACCTACAAATACACTGGGATATATTTGTGTATGGCTTAATAATTAAAACATATATACTTATATACTTATACTTTATATATTTTAATAATAGTCAATCAACTACTACTTATGAGTGCTTTTTGCCATTCATTTTTAATTTGTTTACAAATATAATTCCTATTCTTTACATATTAAGTCCTATAAAATATATATTATAGTTTTAAATACACATTTGTTAGTTCCACAAAATAATAATACAATACTTTAGTATATAACACAATACTTATGTATATAGTGGCCTGAGCAGAGTTTTTGTTAATACGGTTATCAGTCTTTACACATTTGTTTGTGTCTTTTCTTATAATTAAGGTAATAAAATGCAAACGAGCACTTGCAGTGCATTCTGCTCTTCCTTCCTAAAATCATTTGTTTGGACTTGCTGCACCTGCCACCACGTAAAAAGACAAAACTGGCAATTAAACAAACCTGAATAGGATTCTATAGTGGTTAAAAAGCGTGCTTCCCTGGCAGCTAATGTGTGTCTGCTCTTTTTTATGGCAAGGACAGAGATGACTGATAAGATTTGTTACATTCACATAATCTAAATTAATTGTATGGTGTCTTACAAAATAATACTTTAAAACCGCTTATGTATAAGGCCTCCATTCATTTAATTTGTAAACTTCTGGTATAAAGGAAGTTGGTTTTATGAAGCAATTAATTACAGAGAACTATCAAGGCAGCTAACAACTAGGTCAGTGGTGGGCAACTCACTCCTACATGGACTCCCAGCAGTTCAGAAATTCAGTACCTCACTGTATGAACACTGGTGAATCAATCAGAAGGAATGAAACTGAGTAAATTATTATGCCATACCAGCTTAAACCTGAAGTCATGGACTGTTGATGGCCTGTGTGTAGCAACAGTATTAAAAAAAAAAAAAAAAAAAGTGTTTTAAATACACATTTGTTAGTTGCACAAAATAATAACACAATACTTTAGTATATAGTGGACAGAGCAGAGTTTTTATTAATAGGGTTATCACAGACTTTACACATTTTTTTGTGTCTTTTCTTAAAATTAAGGTAAAGCAAACGAGCACTTCCAGTGCATTCTGCGCTTCCTTCCTAAAATCATATGTTTGTACTTGATGCACTTTAACCTAAAGTAAAGAATAGTTGAATATAGAAGTTTATCATATAATGGTAATTTTGTATTAATTTATTTAATTCATTTATTATCAAGACCAGTTATTTAAATATTTGACCACAAATATATATATATATATATATATATATATATATATATATATATATATAAATATATATATATATATATATGTATATATATATATATATATATATATATATATATATATATATATATATATATATATGTATATAAATATATATATATATGTATATATATAAATAAATATATATATGTATATATATAAATATATAGATATATATATATGTATATATATAAATATATATATATATATTTATAAATAAATATATATATAGATATATATATATATGAATATATTTATATATATATATATATATATATAATATGGGAGGCAAAGAGTGATAGAAGCCCTCCACTGTACAGTAGTACAGTAAATAAATAGTACATCTGTGTTCACATTTGAATGTGTAAAACAAGTTTAAAAACCTGCTTCCAGCTCAGAATTCCGAGAAAAACAGTTATCACACTGCATTCTGGGAAGCTGAGCTGGGACATGCCAATGTGCCCACAAATGCCTCGCTCTACAATCCATAGCCATTATCAAACATGGCTTCCTTTAAGTTTATTCCTGCTGTATTACACAGCTTTAATACAAAGCCAAGGTTGGATTTTAAACAAGTCGAGAATCCTATCCATGTACCTCTGTTTTAAGCTTACTGGCTATCATCAGCATGGAGCAGGATCTCAGCTTGTGTTGTGGACCTTATGAGTAGGTAGTTCACCACAACAATCATTTATAATATGGTGGGTAAAAGAGCGATAGAAGCCCTCCACCGTACAGTAGTACAGTAAATAAACAGCACATCTGTGTTCACATTTGAATGTCTAAAACAAGTTAAAAATCCTGAACGACGCGGAGGCTGCACAGGCTCCCTGGGTCAGCCTGTAGCGTCACGTGACCCAGCGGAGCCTGTGAGGCTATCAGCCAATCAGGAGCGTCGGGGGGCGTGTCGGAAGCCCGTTTCGCGCCATTGAACACAGCAGCGCGGTCTCCCGACTGGATGGACGGAGGTCTGAGGTCCTGCAGCTAAAAAATACAGTAGGAAGGTTTAATTACTGAGATTTCACCCCAGCTTACCAGCATATAAGGGGATATCACTGTTGAGGCTATCTCTGTCCGTTTTTGTGTTTCTTTTCCTCCTCCGTTTTTGTGTGTGTGTGTGTCCCTGTCTCCCTGTGGTGTGCTGTGTCTGTGTGTGTTCCTGTGTCTGTGTGTGCCTGTATTCTGCTTGTTGTTCCCCCTGTTTGTTCCCCTGTTAGCATTTACTATGGATCCAGAAGGCTTAGAGGCCTTACTGGCTGAGGTTAGGACCCGTGCCTTAAGCCAAGGGGTCAGGTGGGTGCAGGACAGGCTGGGACCTCCCATGCCTTCTGCGCTTGGAGCTCAGCACATTGTACAGGAACAGCCTGCGGTGGCTGGTGTCCTAGCCAATTCTGATGCCTCCAGGGAAATTTTTTCCCATCCCACCACTGTAGGGCTGCCAGACCCACGTCCATCAGGTAGCAGAGACACCAGAGATGGGGGGGTTACAGGTCAGGGCGGCCGGGACCCCATACCCCCCAGGCAGGCGAGCGCCAGGATCACGGGCGGTGGGGGTGAGGGCCTAGCAATCCGGCCACCACCTGCCAACTTGCCTAAAGGTCCTAGGCCGCGACAAAGGTCGCAAAACACCCCTCTAACACCCCGTAAGGGGGGTGCAGGGGGTAAGAGAAAAGCCGGGAGTCCTAAAAAGGCTCCTACAGGCCCTCACGGTGCCAAGCAGACGGTCCCTGGGGTTTCCCTCATTAACAGTGCTTCTGGTACTTTACAGGGACGCCCAACTGGCAGCGAGAGGAGCATGGCGACGACGAGAGAGAGAAGAGATGGGGTCATCAGAGAGATGAACAGCCCAGACAGCATGGTCATGATTGATGACATGCCTGTGACAGCGGCAGTGGCGAGGCTAGGACGCCCCACTCGAGCTAAGAAGGCTACGAGCAGGTACAGTCCGCTGCTATTTACGCACACACCGCTAAGGCGTAGCAGAGTAGAGACTGAGGGCGATACGGTTAGGCCACAGCGCAAAGGGTCTAAGATTGACCAACAGCTGGATATTCCAACGCCCGAGGAAGTCTCAGGGGGCCCCCTACAGGGGGCGGCGGAGGCAGTGCTAGCCTACTCCAGCCGCGCAAGCTTAGCTGACCAGGACCCTTCCTCAGACGAGGAAAGGGCGGTATGGGCGCGGGCATGCAGGTCGCGGAGAGCTAGTGACTGTTCTTCTTGTACCCACAGATCCAGAAGGAGATCCAGGTCTAGAAGCAGAAGATCTTGTCGGTGCAGCTGTGCTTGCACTGGATCTGAGAGGAGAAGCCCGCGGAGGGCCAGACGGTCAGAGTCCCCGGAGCGTCAGGAGAGACGCGGGGATACTCCGTTGGCCGTATCTACTCCAAAGCTTCCAGAAGCAGGTGAGCGCTCAGAATTGAGCTGCGCAGCAGACAAGGGTGGTTTTATTGGGTCATTAAGGACTCTATTAGCCGCGCATAACATTGCAGTTAGCGAGCGCGAAATGGGAGCGTGGATAGGGGGACTAGCAAAGGGTGCATGGTCCCAGCCAGCAGCGGTAGTGGCGCCAGCGAGCGCGAGCGAGGCGCTAGCTAGCTTGCGCGCGCCCGAGCCGGTAGGCAGCGCAATAGCAGCAGTTGGGAATAGCACTGTGGGGGTTACCGACGCAGCCATGAGGCCTATAGTCCTCTGCTCGTTGGATAATTTAGGTGCACACCTTCCACAGGATGTAAAGGAAAAGATCTGGAGGAGGGAATTTATAGAGTTGTTTTCCCTTCTCCCTATGTCTAGGCAAACAGACCTGGCCGAGAGGGGCCCCAGGGAGGGAAATCCTTTGCTAGGCTACCCAGGACGTTTGATACCTGGCTGCAAGCATTTTCTATTTGGGCTTGCGTACTGTGTGAGCGGCACCCTGAACAGAGTTCGGGATTGTTCGTCTACATAGACGAAATTCGGAATGCTCACAAGGTTTATGGGGGTACAGCCTGGTGGCGGTACGATGAGGAGTTCCGGCAATACTTGGCCTCAAGGCCAAGTATGGCGTGGAGCGACAAAGCGGTGGCGTATTGGCTAAACATCATGACACCCATGAGAGTCACGACGCCCTTTCGGAGCGGGGCCGGTGGAGCTAAGGGCCCCACCCACGCCTCAGGAGCGGGTCTTAAGACCTGTTTTTCGTACAACGAGGGGGTCTGCAGATGGGCGCCTAACTGCAGGTTTAAGCATGCATGCTCAAACTGCGGAGGTGAGCACCCCCTGTCTAGATGCGGTAGACCCAAAGAGGGAGGCAGGGGCGAACCTCCTGCAAAGGGGCAAGACGCCCATACGCCTCCCCGCCATGCTGCCGTGGCTAAAGCGCTACGGTAAATTGGCAGGCACCGCCGAAGCGGCGCGCCTGTTGGAGGACGGATTCCGAGAAGGATTCCGGATTCCATGTGGGGTCGACATTCAAGGTTTTCTTGTCCCAAACCTGAAGTCGGCTAGGGATTTCCCAGGGGTAGCCAAAGCTAAGGTTCTTAATGAGGTAAAATTGGGGAGGATGGCCGGGCCATTTGCGGCCCCGCCCATCCAAGGTTTAGTTGTGTCTCCTCTTGGCGTGGTCCCCAAGAAGGAGAAGGGTAAATTTAGATTGATCCAGCATCTCTCCTACCCCAGAGGCCGTTCGGTAAACGATGGCATATCAAAAGACCAGGCTACTGTGTCTTACGAGTCATTTGACCGGGCGGTCGACCTGGTGAGAAGGGAGGGCCAGGGGGCCCTTATGGCAAAAGTGGACATCGAGGCAGCATTCAGATTGCTCCCCGTGCACCCGACAAGCCATCGGTTGCTGGGGTGCTTCGTAGACGGAAGTTACTTCGTCGACTTATGTTTACCCATGGGATGCTCGATATCCTGTGCTTACTTCGAGGCCTTCAGCAAATTTTTACAATGGGTTGTGAGCATCAAGGCGAGGTACAAGAGTGTTACCCATTACCTGGATGACTTTCTTTTTGTTGGCCCAGCGAGAAACGACGCTTGCCGTTTTATGCTGGAGGTGTTCACCGAAATCTGTACAGAATTCGGGGTACCATTGGCCCATGACAAGACGGAGGGCCCTACGGAACAATTGACTTTTCTGGGGATCCGGATTGACTCCTGCAAAATGGAGTGCAGTCTTCCCTTAGAGAAGGTGGAGGACATGCAAGCCGAGATTACGGCGCTGCGGGGCGCACGGAGGGTGACCTTGCGGCGGCTGCAATCAATATTGGGGAAGTTGAATTTCGCGTGCAGAATTATCCCCATGGGGCGGATATTCTGTAGACGGATGTCTCTGGCTACGGTAGGGATTGCGAAGCCGCATCATTTCCTAACAGTCTCTAAGGCCATGCGTGACGATGCAGAGGTATGGGCGATGTTCCTTGCAGACTTTAACGGGCGGGTGGTCCTTCAAAAGGAGGGCACCACCAGCGCAGAGCTAGACCTGCACACCGATGGTTCTGGACCGATCGGTTGTGGGGCGTATCTCCAAGGGAGATGGTTCGCTGCGGCATGGCCGGAGGAATGGGAAGAGGCGGGTTTACTGCTGAACCCTACATTCCTGGAGCTGTTTCCTATGGTGGTAGCAGTGCACTTATGGGGTCCTTGTTTCAGGGACAGGCGAGTCATTTTCCATTCGGGTAATAAGGGGTTGGTTGATGCCGTGAACAACATCACGGCGGCATCCGTACCAGTGATTAGATTGCTTAGGCATCTTGTGCTATGTTGTCTTCGCTTGAACATATGGTTTCAAGCAAGACACGTGACAAAGGTGAATAACGGAATTGCTTACGCCCTCTCTCGGTTTCAGGAGGATCGTTTCAGGGCGCTGGCTCCTCGTGCGAACGCCCTGGGGGAGCTCATCCCCGAGGAGCTCTGGGAGATTGGAGCTGTCAGGTAACGAGACTCGTGAGACAGTCTGTTGCCCCAGCGACTGTGGAACGCTTATAGACGCGTGTGGGCTAAATGGGATAGCCTAGTGGCACTGGCAGGTGGTGCCACGACGGAGGACAAGAGCGTAGGGATCTTGCTTTGGTACCTGCTGCGGTGCGCCGAGCAAGGCGAATCAAAACCCGTAGTAGGGAGACAGGTCACGGCGCTTGCTTTTATGTTTAAGCTTGCTGGGCAGAGGGACCTTACTAAGGAGTTTCTAGTGCGCAAAGTGGTGCGCGGAATGTTCAGCGGTGCGCAAAGGCCAGATAGTAGGCGGCCAATAACATTTGCGCTGTTGCTGAGATTGGCTCAGGAATTGGTGGTGGTTTGCAGGGATCCCTTCGAATCTCTACTTTTCCGAACGGCTTTTTCCCTGGCGTTCTTCGGAGCGTTTAGGATAGGGGAGTTAGTCGCGAACAGTAGACACGGTTCGGGGGGTCTGCAATTGGTGGATACCTGCCTCAGGGAAGGTACGGTGGTATTGTGGTTGCGGAGGTCAAAGACCGACCAAGTGGGTAAAGGAAGAGAAGTGGTTCTGCATCAGGTTGGCACAGAGTGTTGCCCATATGCATGTGTAGTGGAGTACCTTAAGCAGCGACCGGTGGGACGGTGTTCGCTGCTGGTCCACGCCGATGGAACGGCACTGTCTGTGTATCAGTTTAAAAGAGTTTTAAAAAGCGCACTGCATCGGCTCGGTTTCAAGCAGTCCGACTTTGGGACACACTCCTTTCGGATTGGAGCTGCCACTGAAGCGGCTAGGTTGGGGTTGCCCGACGCGGCAGTAAAGCGCATCGGGAGGTGGGACTCAGACCGTTTTCGTTCCTATGTACGGCCAAATGCAGTGGTTTAATGGTGTTGCTTTCTACTTTCAGGGGAACAGAAGCAACTATGGATTGTGGGCCATTCCTACGTGTACTGGGCCCATAGGTTAGCCGCAGTTACCGAAGAAAAGGCACAACTGGGCTTTCCTGTTACGGACTTACGCGTAAGGTGGTGTGGTATTCGGGGTCTGTGATGGGCGCAGCTCGACGGCCTCTTGGAAACGTACGCGCAGCGTTACGGGCAGCCCAGTCTTATCATTCTTCATGCCGGCGGGAACGATTTGGGGACAGTTCCCATGAGACGAATGCTAAAGGTGATGAGACGAGACATCGAGAAATGGGTGAAGAAGTTCCCTGGCACGTTCCTTATCTGGTCTGAGATGATCAAGAGAAGATCATGGCGTAACGCGCGCGACCCAGTATGCTTAGATAAGGCTAGACAGAAAATAAACCAGCAGATTGCGAGCTTTGTGAGAAAACAAGGTTTCTCGGCCATCCGGTATAAAGATTTCGAACCGGTCGGCGCAGATGATTTTTTCGCAAAGGATAAGGTTCATCTTACGGAAATAGGGTACGAGTTGATGATGTTGGAGTTTAGGGAGAGTGTTTTGCGGGCTTTGGCTTTAATGTCCAGCAGGGGGGGATCGCAGCCTCGGGAGGCGTCCCTCGCATGCTCCGTGGCGGGAGGTGAGTTGCCCGGCCCACTGGCCTAAGGGGGCGATGGCCCCACCTCACAGGGCGTGCTTAAAGATAAGCATTGGGGCTTTGGGCAGGGCTCAAAGCGTGAGGTCACTGTTCGTGGCCGGGCTCCTCCCCCGGAAGGAAAGGACTAAATTAGTCATCTGAATAAGTTACGGTTGTTTGTTTACATTGTGTTAAAATAAAGCTGTGGCCCGTTGTTTCTCCCAACTCAAGTTGTCGTGTCAGTTATTCCATCAACTAGCCTGAATGGATCATGCATGGGTCATGAACGACGCGGAGGCTGCACAGGCTCCCTGGGTCAGCCTGTAGCGTCACGTGACCCAGCGGAGCCTGTGAGGCTATCAGCCAATCAGGAGCGTCGGGGGGCGTGTCGGAAGCCCGTTTCGCGCCATTGAACACAGCAGCGCGGTCTCCCGACTGGAATCCCACCCACCCACCCTGTATTTGTTGTTAACAGATGTTATGGTTTATTCTTTTAAAAAAAAAAAAGTATATATAATATAAATAAGAAATATTGAAATTAATATATATATTTTTGGTTAAAGAATTCGGAGAAGTGGCTATTGTATGTTGTTTTTTGTTAATTTATGTCTGTGCGGCGGGAGGTGAGTTGCCCGGCCCACTGGCCTAAGGGGGCGATGGCCCCACCTCACAGGGCGTGCTTAAAGATAAGCATTGGGGCTTTGGGCAGGGCTCAAAGCGTGAGGTCACTGTTCGTGGCCGGGCTCCTCCCCCGGAAGGAAAGGACTAAATTAGTCATCTGAATAAGTTACGGTTGATTGTTTACATTGTGTTAAAATAAAGCTGAGGCCCGTTGTTTCTCCCAACTCAAGTTGTCGTGTCAGTTATTCCATCAACTAGCCTGAATGGATCATGCATGGGTCATGCTTCCAGCTCAGAATTCCAAGAAAAACAGTTATTACACTGCATTCTGGGAAGCTGAGCTGGAACATGCAAATGTGCCCACAAATGCCTCACTCTTCAATCTCTTCAATCTGAGCTGGAAGCAGGTTTTTTAACTTGTTTTAGACATTCAAATGTGAGCACAGATGTCCTATTTATTTACTATATATACATACTAGCGACTTGCCCGCTCATCGCCTAAGTCGTTTGCGAGGTCGGAAGACTTCTGTGCCTCAATGGCTCACCTTGAGGCTCGCAAACATGACGACGAATCGCAGTTTGACAATTATAATATGTGATATACAGGGTTGAAGTATCTAAATCCTAGGAGATTTGAAGATTTTCTAAGCTCTTCATGCATTATACTTTGTAGAAATATTTAGAAGCGAGAGAGAGAAAATGAGAATGTAGGAACATAATTGGTTGTTTTTTTATTGTAGAGCCTTTCATAAACTGTATACCTTCCAATGAGAATAAAAAGGGAAGGATAAGTATCACACAATCTGTGATGGCTGTTTCCTATTTGAAACATTCCCATGACAGCACTTAGCAGGCCCTATGATATTTTAATAAATCTCTCCAAGGATTATCATTATGAAAAGGTTATGGTTAACACACCAGTCCAGGGGCCTCATTCTATTATCGTCCGCAGCCGCTGCGGGGCCGCAAGGACCGGCCGCAAGCTTTCCGGCTATTCTATTCCCCTCCGGCCGGAGCCTTGCTATCCCTTGCGGCCGCAAGCGCCGGAGGAAAGCCTTTGATTTAAAACGGCTGCAAGGAAATCGGCCGTAAGAAAAGCCTGGTTGCTATTCTATTGCTCCGGGAACCCTGTCTGCAAGGCTAAAAACGAGCCGCAGCTTACTTGCAGCAAACAGGTCCCGCTAGCACCAATTAAGCACATAAAATAGCTCAAATAAAGCCATCCTGCACTTTGCGGAGTCTATAAAGTGATATACGGTGTTAGCAAAAATAGCACATAATTCCCCTATACTCAAATCCGTAAAATATATATTTTTTAATATACGTAAAATATACATGTAAAAAGTCCAGAGTGCTTGGAGCACCTCAGACACACCCACGCCGCAGCCGGAAAATAAACAGTTAATTTGAACTCGGGTTTGGGCTGATGTGCAAGCTTGAGAGTGGGTTACTTTTAATCCTCATGTCCCCCAATATGATCCCCAGCATTTACAGAGCTGTACAGTGCAGGCTTGAATTTATTTTTGCGTTTTTAGATTTCAGAGCTTACGGCCGGTTTCAAGATATGCGGCCGGCCGTAAGGGGAGATCCTTGCGGGGCCGTATAATTGAATCGCGAGTTAACAGAACCCCCGCAAGGAATCGCAGCCTTACGGCCGATTTACGGCCGATAATAGAATGAGGCCCCAGGTGAGGAAATACATTTCCTGATGATTTCTGCCACTTTCAAGAACAACCCAGGGTGACTTGTAACCATATTTGATATCTTAATAAAAACAAATTACACTTTGTATGAACTGTGTATGCAGTTTATTTATTTTTTTAATTAGGTTATATGCTACTGTAAAAATTTGTAACTGAAAATGTTAATTCTATATATTTATTTGTTCTTTGCTCTATAAGTTTGTACCCATGGCTTTTTTTTTTACAGGAACTAACTTTTATGACACAAGAAACTCTGGCTAAACATTTACACAGTAATGGAAAAGAATGCAAGAAAAATTAATTGCCCAAAAGGTGGTGCTTTTTCTAATCTATCAGCAAATCTCAAGAGTCGTAAACTCTATTTGTAGTCTTGTTTCTTTTTTATCTTTGGGCTGTGTCAGAGTCCAGACACTTTGAAACACTGTGAAAGTCTTTTATCTTTTAACCCCTTTTCATAATATGGAACATAATAATTGTTAGTTTCTTTGCTTTTTATTTTGTGATGACATTTGAGACCAGTGTTTGTAGGACCACAAAATATGAAATTATATATATATTTTTAGCTGGTAGTCTCAGGGTACTCAGTCTCAATCCTACATATAAACACATTCAGTGTGTCTCAACCATCCACATTTTTTTGTTTGTTCGCTTTTAGATAATCAGGTTCATGGGACAGAGACATACACCTATGGCAATTGTTTTTAATTCAGAGATCAGTTTGGGATAGTAACAAACACTTCATTGTAACTGAAACCAACAACTATGTCTGCATTAATAATATTTAACTCAATAGAAGTTATTTATATTGTGTGAACATATATTGTGAATAACCACTTCTTCATTCACTTTGATGTAATAATGTAAAGAGATACTGACATATTTCAGGAATTAGTTTACCTTATAGAGATAGGATCTTCATATCTCTTCTGCGGATGCCAGCTAGTGGTGTGTTTGCTTAAGGTAATGGTGGTCAACCTACTTCAATCGAAAGACTGTTTATGATTGCCCATAGCAATAGACCAACACAAGGCATAGAGAGAGTTCTGCACAAATTAAGTGGATTAGGTAGCATAGTCAAGTGATAGTGATGTACTAGATGTAGGTGGATTGTGATTTAAGAGGGATTGCCACACTAGAAAAAAATACCATGACTGAAGTGGAGTAGAAAATTATAAAAGAGGCCAGATATGGATAAGTGCAGGATATAAAGACCTTGTAAGACGTAGAATTTAGAAATGAGAACTGAGATGCATGAAAAAAAAGATGTCAATTGAGCTTTGTAAACATGAGGGTAGTATAGATAATTTAATGAAATTTGTCTGAGAGATATGATTTAGGTTATTTAGACAATTGCAAACAAGTTCCTGAGTAGCACCATTGAAAAAGACATGACCCTGTATAATATCCTGCCTGTATTACATGTAACCAACTCTATTTAGACCACTCTTCATCTTGTAAAAGTCTTGTATGAAATGTTAACCCTGTTTACCTAAAATGGGCAGCTAGCAGTTCTTGTTTTTCCAGTTAACAAGCATGTATATTCTGGTTTTCCTGGAAAGCAAACATTCACATACAATTTTGAGCAAACTGGGTTTTTCCCTATATATATTAAAAAGTAGCATCTAAAGACAAATCTCTCTCTCGCTCTCCACTCCCTCCCTCCCCCCCCCATCTCTCTCCCTCCCCCCCCCATCTCTCTCCCTCCCCCCCCTCTCCCTTCCCCATAAAAGAACATTCTTAATTGGGTAAATCCAGATGACTGCATAATTACTTAAACACTAGTTTAAGACTTCAGTGAGCAATAGTTCTTGAACCTAAAGTGTGGAGAAATATCTTTAAATATGTGGTATATAGAATAGCTTGAAATGGAAACAAGTTATAGATTTGTATGGTAACAGTGGCGCTGTCTGCATTTCTGTTTAGGTGTGAATTATGTTGTAACACGGTTCAGGGTGATTTCCTTTACCATTGTCAAACTGTAAGTTTTGAAATTATTTTTCAGCATTGTTTTGATCTACTGCTTGGCTTTGCTTGAAAAGACCATAGATCAATCCTACTCAGTAAAATCATAAGGTCTGTACCAGGACAACCACTAGCAGGAACACCAACAGGAGTACAGGATACCAAGGCCCTCATTCAATTGCGATTTGGCCAATTGAATAGGACCCTAAATAAGCACATAGCATATTTTTTTTAAAGAAGATTTTAGTTAGTGAAAACATTGCTTTTGGATAGATGCTTACTAACTAAAAACTTCTTTAAAAAATATATGTTATGTGCTTATTTAGGGCCCTATTCAATTGGCCAAATTGCAATTGAATGAGGGCCCAAGTCTATAGTAGTAGTCCACAGGCAGAATCAGCAACAGTAATCCCCCAAGCAAGTCTTTCCCCTTTCCCTAGAATGACACACACACATTAGATTATGTTAGTACAAACAGAAGGGGAGACTGGAACAGGGGAAATTGGAGAGGAGTGACAGGAGAAGGAGAGTGACAGGAGAAGTGTAGATGCAAGAGGAGTGTCATGAGAAGGAGAGTGACACAAGCAGAGGAGACAGGAGAAGGGACATGAGTAAGCTGTCTCTGGGGGTGTCCCGGGGCTACTGATGAGTCCTGAGGGCACAGAGTATAGAGTGGGAGAGATGTGAGGGGACCTGCACGCAGATGTCGGGGCGCGCTTAGGTGTGTGCGTGCATGCATTGGTGCTCATTTGTCGGCGCGATTATACACAAAATATGTAAACATAAGCCTTATAAAGTGGTTATTAAGGCACTTTATAAGAACCTACCTTAATAGAGGTAGCCCCCGGCTGAGCATAGTAGAAGAGAGTAGGGACTTGACCTAGTTAGGAACAGGAATGAGAATAATTTAAAGTTATTGGTGGATGAGTAGGGGAGGGGGAGTTTTAAAAGTTTATATAAGGTATTTTTTTCATTCCTGTTCCTAACCAGGTCAAATTGCTTCGCTACTTTCTCTTTGGAGCATCATAACCTACCTAGCAAAAATGATTGCATGAAAAAATGCAAACCGCTTCTTCCGATTATCTCCGAGCTTAGCTCCGAGGTTTCGGAAGGAAGAAGGGGTGGGGTAAGGGGGGGGGCGGGAGGTGTCCGACTGCGTGAGTGAGAGTGAGTGTGTGTCGGTCTGTGTGTGTGTCTGTGTGAATGAGTGTTTGTGTCTGAGTGAGCATGTATGTCTGTGTGAGTGAGTATGTGTGAGTGAGTGTAAATGTCTGTGAGTGTGTATGTGTGAGTGAGTATGTATGTCTGTGTGAGTGTGTCTGTGAGTGAGAGTGTGTCTGTGTGAGTGAGTAAATGTCTGTGAGTGAGTGTGTATGTCTGTGAGTGAGTGTGTATGTGTGAGTGAGTGAATGTGTATGTCTGTGTGAATGTGAGTGTCGATGTGAGTGTGTCTGTGAGCTAGAGTGTGTCTGTGTGAGTGAGTGAGTGAGTGCGTATGTCTGTGTGAGTGATTGCTTATGTCTGTGTGTGTCTGTGAGTGAGTAAGTGTGTATATCTGTGTGAGTGTCTGTGTGGGTCTGTATGTCTGTGTGAGTGTGCATGTCTGTGTGAGTGAGTGTGTCTGTGAGTGAGTGAGCGTGTGTCTGTGTGTGTGTGAGTGAAAGAAAGATTTAGGGGAAAAAAATAAAGAAGAGATGAGAGGATTGGGAAATGAGGGATGGTTATGGTAAGGTTATGGAGGATTAAGTGGGCTTAGAATGGAAGAAGATAGGGGATAGGAGTGTTGTGGAGGAGAAAGTGATGAGAGGGCAGGATTAGAGGGGGAGATGATAAAGGATGGGAAGGCTGAGGGGGGAGAGAGGTATTGAGGGGAAGCTGGAGGTATGAGAAGAATGGTGGTGAATAAAGATGGGGAGAGAGGGGAAAGGGGATAGAGAGAAGGACTGAGAGAGAGCACATGATGCAGCTCTCAAATGTGAACGTTGTTATGGGTTCTTTGTTAGACACAAAATTTATATGTTTTGGAGTTATACTGTTTTGGAGTTATTTTAATCATTAGATATGGGGCTTCCTTAATTAGCATTTTACATACATCTTTACAATTAATTTGCTTCAGATTTTTTGAATTTTTTTTTTTTTATATATCTATATTTAAGTTTATATTTTTTGGTAAGTTTTCAAAAATATTGGCTTTTAGCAAAGATTAGTGTTTGGATTCCATTGTGGTCTAGTGGTTAGGATTCAGTGCTTTCACCAATGCGACCTGGGTTCAATTCTGGTCAGGGAACCAAGAGGTCACACCACCCTGAAGCCATGTAGGGTTGGACCTGGTCAGTACTTGGATTGGAGACCACCTGGGAATACCAGGAGTTGTATTCTGTGGCCCACTGGAGAAGGAACTGGCAACTTGCTCCAGTATCTCTGCCATGAATACCAAGTGGGTCAGCATGGTGTGTTAGGGTGCATGAGTTCACACAGAGTCAGACATGACTGAAGGACACAAACACACACAGTGGGCCATATTCTGTTAGCTGCTTGCAAATGCCTCAAACTCACAAATTTGGCTGCAGGTATTTTTTTATTATAAATGTTTAGATGTATTCTATTGACTCCAGCTCGCAAATTCCGACTGCAAGCATGAACTCGTAAACCCTGACTTTTTAAACCTGATTTCAGGGGGAGTGATCATATGATCTGGCAATATTTAAGCAAGCCCGTAATTTACTTGTTAGACACAGCCAATAGTCGGTCATCATGATGTCAGTAAAACATGGACGTTACACGTAATCTGCAATCGGAAGCTAAGAATAAATTAGTGCCAATAAGTAATATTTGCAAATTGGGCTTGCACACTAGCACTGTATAAAATTAGTTTTAACATCTGTTTTAGTCCATGTGGGTTTCATGATATGTATTAACCCGGGATCGATATTACTAACATTTAAAAATAATATTTTTTAATTGCATATTTGTGGGTTTTAGACTGTTGTGCAATTAATTCTAATTAATGTGTTTCCATGCTTTCCATGCTCAATTGCTGTTACAGCTCTAATACGTTTTAAAAAAAGTCCTATTTAGTACTCTTAATACTTTTGACTTTTACTTTTGTTTGAGTTGTGCGTTAGACTTTATTGGCGATCTAGTGCTCCGGGGATAACAAAAATATTCTTTTTATGTAACTTTAATTATTTAGATAATGTTTAACCTGTGCTAAAACCAATAGAGTTCTAAGGCCTGTTTTGCAGGTCTGGCTACCCTCTAGTGATTGTGGGCGGGTAGCGCGTAATCAGATTGCGAGTAGCTAATAGAATATGTGGCAATATTAAGAGTGATTTTAAGTGCGTATTTGTTTACGAATTGGGCAATAGAATAGGGCTCAGTGTTTGGCTATTTCAGAAATTGAACAAACGTTGTGTTATTTAGACCGTAAGTTTGTGAGTTTTCAATCTTGCACAGTGGAGAAAGCACTTTGGACACCGGATTCTAAGCTCAAAGACAGGGCCCTCCATCCTTTGCAACATGTTAATATTGCTATTGTATTTGCCTTGCTTGTAATCCATGTATAGCGCTATGGATTTTTTCTTTGAGTTTTTGTTGTTTTTGTATTGTGCGCGGTTCGGTCATTAACTTATTATTTTTTTTTAAGTTTCGCTTTCCTTTTTTCAAAGTGTTACGGGCCGTAATTTTTCCACTTGATTTTTTAAAAGTGCTACGGGTCTCTCATTTTGAATTGTGCAATTGTGATTTCTGTTGATCTGTAGTCTCGCAGGTCGTTGGGATGAGCGCCTATGGCGCTCATCTCCACCAGCGCAGTGAGTGCCTTTGTCGCTCTTTGCCAGCAAATGCATCCTTCGCTTTGTGAGGGCCGCAGTTGCTGCCGGCTAGCTGTGCGAGCCCGCAACGTTAGCAACAACCCGCAATGCTCACAACTATATATGTGATGTTGATGTACAGTAATAAAGCCTTCTGTGCTCTTGTCATTTAATGACCTTTCTTGGTGTAAAATAAACACATGACCCACATTTATTATCAGTATACTCAAGAGATCCAGGGCTTTGGTTATTAGACTTAAACTTTCACTGATCGGATTGGACTTATAAAAGTACAAGGTACCAAATGAGATGGTAACTAGCTTTATTTTTGTTCTCTCTCATTTTGTATAGTCAGAATAACAAATAGACTAGTAGAAAGCAGAACTTCTACTGGAAAAAAGCAATATAAAATGTTCTGTAAGCTCACATTAATTGTGACTGAGGAGATGATGGGCAAAATGTGGCAAATCTGTCTGGCTGGATCAGGAAAATGCCCTGAACCACTCACATAAAAAGGGTTAATTTATACATCAATACTGAAGATAGTTTAAATATTTTTTGAAATATGATTGTTGTATTTTTTTTTAACCCTATGTATACCATTCTTGCACTGGGAGGGTTTGTTCATATAGCATATATGACTGTAAATATGTCTACAACTATATGTCTGTAAATGTTTCCCAAACGTGTTAGAAAAACACTGAAGCAATACTTCCATTGAAGAAAATTATTGTGCATTGAAACGTGTCTATGAAAACCATTTGCATTCTGTATTCCTTTCACGTTTTTATCACAATGCACCTAATAAAGTGAGATACATTAGACATTCTACAGAGTTATCAAAACTTAGATGTGCTTTGTAAATTCTATGGTCTCATGTTTACAATGTTGAAATCATAGCAATAATCAGATAAGGTACAGACAGTACTCACCTGATTATCTGCACATTAGCACATCAAACAGATCTCTTTTCAACTTCTGCCTCCTGGCCTTTTTACCTTTGTCTTTATGTTTAAAATTACTTTTCATGTAGTATTAGTTTAAAACAGCAGGCACATTCAGTTCTTCAGAGATCAATTTATTTTTTATTTTTTAAAAAGCATTGTGGATTATTCACATATCCTACTAAGGAGTTAACCAGATTTTGTTTGAGCGAAAGTGAAATATTTTCTTTAGCAATGTATAGCATAACCAGATGAGTTAAGATTGGTAAGTACAATTTCATGAGCTATGGCGCAAATTTTGCAGCTTGCTCTCGCTTACATTCGCGGGTTTGTGTTTCTACTCACTTTTTCATGTGCAAGGCCTCCGCTGAGGGGGGGGACACTGAGCCCCATCCACTCGCCTGAAGAATGCTTAGGCCCTATAGGAGGCCTAAATGCTGCATTTCCCCGCTGGGTGAGGTACACTCGCCCCCGTTTTAGAGATACAGCAGATGGGTAACTATGAAGTTACCCAAGTTTTCATTACTCGCAGATTTTTGGCATTTTTTGCATTCGCGGGGACCCTGGGAACGGAACCCCCGCGAATGCAGAGGGTCGTCTGTCTTCTGAGTTCTCTGTTACTGACCTCATGGCACATACATTGTAGTACAGTGAATAAAGCTGTGCAATGGCAGTTTAATGTAAAAATTAAAAATATGTTATCATACAGGTAATACAGTGTCTTATGCATTTTCCTTGGTTTAAATATCTAGACATAGAGTATTTAGTGTGTTATAGACTTCACTGATGACATATAATTCTACAATTCTATGCCTGAAGTACAAAATACACCACTGCCCACACAACTGATTATAACATTTAAATATAACTGCAGTCTAATTAGTGGCAAAATAACCAAGTCTGGCAAAAAGAAAAGGGTGGCATTACTACTATACTACACTCATTTGGCAATTATAATTTTTTTAAATATATTTTTAGATGCCAGTTCTCTTTTTATACATGGGCACAGGCATAAAAAAAATAAAAAATCTTCCATTTTAATTGAGATTACCTGAATCTTGGGCATGGGTGTAGGAACTGAGGGGAACAAGGGGGACAAATCCCCCCTCCCCCCCCCCCCCCAGATTTTTCAACGTGGGTGTTTATGTGTAAAGAATTTTGCTCCTACACCCATGATCTTGAAGTTTCCAACTAGTTGTTTTGATGTAAATTGTACCTTACACCTAGGTGTAATCTCAATAACTTTTCCATTACTGCTTTGTCCTATACAAGATATCTCAGATATTTTATAATTAAACTACAACATAAGAAGAAGGACATTTTTACAAAAGTGGTAAGCAAGAAAGAACATTTGTGTAACTGAAATTATCATACAGAATGGGAAAGTAGGCAAACAAGAACCAGTATTAGTCAATCAAAAACAGATTACCTATATCTTAAACTTTAAATACGTATCAAATATAATATAAGTGGGGTGCTAGTGTATTGATGGAAAATAAATAATGTAAAATAATAATGCTTAAAGTTTTCCAATTATGGGTGTCACCGTGGTAATCCATAAATAATTGTGGTAGGAGTGTTATTTAATGTTTTAAAAATAACCCATTAACCTAACTTAATACAAATACAAAACTTAAAATATAGTGATTAAAAAGTTAAAATATAATAATTTTCCAATAGTTATTGATTAAAACTCTCCACCAATATACTCTCCATTAAAAATAAATAAATAAATATTAGAAGGAATTACTAAATGTATGGTCTGTGCACCACTAAATTATAGCACTGAAAAAGAAACGTGTTTTACTGTGCTCAGCTCATTGTACACAAAATATTATAACTAAGAGTCAAGATCAGTGCCTAGTAAAGTTTTAATACAGGTGCATAGGGTCAAAAACATGAAAACAAAGTAATTGACATAATGCCTCTAAACTCTAAAGTACTGTATATACTCGAGTATAAGCCGACCCGAGTATAAGCCGAGGCACCCATTTTACTACAAAATACTGGGTAAAATGAGTGACTCGAGTATAAGCCGAGGGTGGGAAATGTGCTGCCCCCTGTGTCCCCCTCTCTCTCCGTTTCTCTTCTCCCCTCTCTCTTCCCTGTGTCTCTTCTAACCTCTCCCTTCCCTGTGTCTCTTCCCCCTCCCTTATCACCCTCCTCAACCCCACTCCTCAACCTCCCTCCTCATCCTCAACCTCCCTCCTCAACCTCCCTCCTCAACCTCCCTCCTCATCCTCAACCTCCCTCCTCATCTCAACCCCCTCCTCATCCTCAACCTCCCTCCTCATCCCCTACCTCCCTCCTCATCCTCTACCTCCCTCCTCAACCTCCCTCCTCATCCTCAACCTCCCTCCTCATACTCCCTTCTCAACCCCACTCCTCAACCCCCCCATCCTTATCCTCTCTCCTCAACCCCCCCCTCCTCAACCCCCCTCCTCAACCTCAACCCATGTCTTCACCGTGTTCCATGGTATATCTAATGCCTTGGAAATTCTTTTGTACCCTTCTCCTGACTAATAACCTTTTAACAATGAGATCCCTCTAATGCTTTGGAAGCTCTCTGTGGACCATGGCTTTTGCTGTGGGATGCGACTAAGAAAATTTCAGGAAAGACCAGCTAGAGCAGCTGAACTTTATTTGGGGTTAATCAGAGGCACTTTAAATGATGGCAGGTGTATGCTGACTCCTATTTAACACAATTTGGAATGTGATTGCTTAATTCTGAACACAG
Source organism: Discoglossus pictus (assembly GCA_027410445.1). NCBI lineage: Eukaryota > Metazoa > Chordata > Amphibia > Anura > Alytidae > Discoglossus > Discoglossus pictus. The sequence continues at coordinate 95,366,677 of CM050168.1, forward strand.
CTACATCCCCAGTTATAAGAGGGTGTGCAGACTTATGCAACCACATTATTTTCCTTTTTCTTCCCTCCACCTAAAATATTTCAGTTTGTTTTTCAATTGAGTTGTACAGTTTATAGGTCACATTAAAGATGGAAAAAGTTCTGAAATTATTTATCTTTGTCTCATTTTTTACAGCACAGAAACCTGACATTTTAACAGGGGTGTGTAAACTTTTTATATCCACTGTATGTGCCATTTTTAAAGAAAACATGAGTGAGCTGGCAAAACATATTTCTTTTATTTCTTATAGGATTCATATTCAACTGTAGGTTATAACAGAATGGCACAATCATAACAAAAAAACATGGCAGCAAAGAAAAAAATGAAATGACCCTGTTCAAAAGTTTGCATACCCTTAGTTCTTAATACTGTGTATTGCCCCCTTTAGCATCAATGACATTGTGCAGTCTATTGTAATTGTTGTCTAGGAGTCCTATAATTCTTGCAGGTGGTATAGCTGACAATGCTTCTTAGCAAAATGCCTCCAGGTCATGCAAACTCTTTGGTCATCTTGCATGAACCGCACATTTGAGATCTCCCCAGAGTGGCTCGATGATATTAAGATCAGGAGACTATGATGGCTACTCCAGAACCTTCATCTTTTTCTGCTGTAACCACTGGAGGGTCAATTTGGCCTTGTGCTTAGAGCCATTGTTATGCTAGAAAGTCCAAGAGCATCCCATGTGCAGCCTTCGTGCAGAAGAATGCAAATTGTCTGCCAGTATTTTCTGCTAACATGCTGCATTCATCTTTCCATCAGTTTTCACAAGATTCACCATGCCTTTAGAGCTCACACACCCCAAAACATCAGTGAGCCACCACCATGTTTCACAAAAAACATGGTATTCTTTTCACTATAGGCCTTGTTGACCCCTCTCCAAACATAGCGCTTATGGTTGTGACCATAAAGCACTATTTTGGTCTCGTCGCTCCAAATTGCCAGAAGCTGTGAGGCGTGTCATGGTGTTGTCGAGCATATTGTAGTCAGTTTTTTTTGTGGCACTGGCGCAGTAAAGGCTTCTTTCTGGCAACTCATCCATGCAGCTCATTTTTGTTTAAGTATTGCCCTATTGTGCTCCTTGAAACAACCACATCTTTTTTTTTCAGAGCAGCCTGTATTGCTCCTGAGGTTACCTGTGGGTTTTTGTATTCAGAACAATTCTTCTGGCAGTTATGGCTAAAATCTTTCTTGGTCTACCTGACCTTGGATTGGTATCAAGAGATCACCAAATTTTCCACTTCTTACTAAGTGATTGAACAGTACTGACTGGCATTTTAAAGGCTTTGGATATATTTTTATATCCTTTCCCATTTTGATCAGGTCCATTACCTTGTTACGTAGGTCTTTAGTTCTTTTCTGCTCCCCATGGCTCAGTATCTAGCCTGCTCAGAGCATCCACGTGAGAGCTAACAAACTCATTGACTGCTTCTACACGGACACTAATTGCAATTTAAAAAGCCACAGGTGTGGGAAATTATCCTTTAATTGCCATTTTAACCTGTGTGTGTAACCTTGTGTGTCTGTAACAAGGCCAAACATTCAAGGCTGGAAACTTTTAATCAGGGCCATTTGCGTGATTTCTGTTATCATTATGATTTAAAAGGGAGACAAACAACTATGTGATAATTAATGGCTTTATATGATCACTATCCTTCAATAAAATAAATTTTTTTGCATGATCAGTCATATTTTTAACATTTCACAATTTCTTCCAGGGTATGAAAATCTTTTGAGCACAACTGTACATAGTGCTTTTTCCCAAAACACCTTGCAAGATTGAAAATTCACAACCTTACAATGTAATTTACACACAAATGTACTATTTGTTTTGCTTAACTTTTTGCGGTGAAGGGTTTGTATAACTCTTTTGCTCACCATAAACTAATCATCTTCTCAGCAGGACAGGAGCACTTTATTAAATCCAGCTGCACAAGATAAAGGAGGATCTCTGTGAGGGAGAATGTACTGGGGAAAGTGCTGCAATATGAGTGGCACAATTAAGCAAATAAGCCCAAAATATTTAATAAATTCACTATAATGTTTAAAAGAAGTATAAAGGGGATTCATTTTGATTCATTATAAAACATTTTTCCAGAGTTCAGTGGTCCTGTCATTACCCACTTCAGATGGCATAAATCCGGGTTTGTTTAGCATCATGCATTTCAGTTGGACCATGGAAATATTCCTATACTGAATGGCAATGGTGATGTATTCAGCTTAATATTTTTTTTGGTGGTTCTGGTGGTGGTGGGGGGGGTGATAACCGTCTTCTGATTGCAGGTTCTTAGTGGCACTACCTGTCTCCTCAACTTTCTACATAGAAACTTCTGAAGCTTAGATTCAACTTGCCGGGTGCTTAGAAACATGAATAGGAATATCCACAGTGATAATAACACTCAAAGTGTTACTTTGTGTGGCAATTATGTGATGATATAGATAGGTATTGGTCTTGAAATGTAAATATGTGTAAATCAAATTTGTATTGTTTAATGAAAGCAAATGAATGGTGAAACATTTGGTATGTTAAATATAGTTCTGACAAATGCAAAGCTGTGCAAAAATATCCAAAACTAGAATAAATGCCTAATGGTACTTTAATATTGTCAACACAAGCGAAATGGGACTTGGGAGTTATTCCATTGTATGATTTAAAAGTAGGTGAACAGTGCAATAAAGCTACAGGAAAAGCAAGTAGTATGCTTTCTTGTTCCAAGGAGGTCAACTAAAATAGTGCATAGTCAAAAGATAAAACTTATAAGCACTGATTTATTGATTTAATTCTTTATGTATATACTGTATATCTTAGAATATAGAAGGGAGGTTAAGGTTTTTAAGCATGTCTGGAATAAGCATAAGACTATGCTGAGGCTTAATTAAGCCAAATGTTTAGGTAGATAAAATAGGCATACCAGGTTATTATATGTTATCAAATCTGTGTTTCTATTTCAGAACATGTTAACTGCTCACACTTCTTTCTGTAGATCCACTCCATTTCTTTTGCCCAAACTCTTTTGTGCTTATTATCCCAAACAGATTCCAGAGGATGATAACGGTAGACACAGAACTGTAGATTACTGCATATTAAAAACATATCTCTTCTTGCTTTGGAGGCAATTAGGCATGTAGCTAATGTCTGTCTGTTTTTTTCTCTCTCTTGCACTGTAGATCTGTCACTATAATGCTGAGTGGTGATACTTACATCTCTTCCATTTCATTGACCTGGAAACTTGCCACCATTGATTACCATTCCTTGCAATTTCCTAGAAAGCCCATGCAAATTAACAGCATGTTATTTTTAGAACTGTACAATTTAGGATTTTTTTAAAATATTTTTTGTACTGATTTTTTTTTAAATTTTTTTTATTTTACTTTATGTCAAATTAGAAGAAGACTTAGGTTTACTAATAAATGTATACCAAATTCAGGAACTAGATCACCAAAAACCAAAACAGTAGATCACACATCATAATTGGTGGAGAATGCAAAAGTGGGCATTATCCAATATGGCATGTCATTAAGTGTTAAATATTCACATGTGACTTCCTCTCAAACCTTTTTTTTGTTCATGTGTTAAACATTGTCTGGAAGGTAGCTCTCCACTGCCATTAGGCATTTCTCGAAGCTGTAGAAAAGACACAAGATGCCCATCCCTCGTAGGTACATAAAAATGTCTCAATGAAAACAATTTAATCAAACCATAACCTTCATCTTTTAAATATGAATTATTTGAAAATGTTACCTTTAACACTTTTTATCAACTCAGCAATTACATTTAAACTAATGAAATAAAATCTTCCCCATAGAGAAAACAGACTGGGTCAGTTGAACAATCATATTGTTGTGGAAATAATACAAATATCCTTACATTATTTAGTATATATATATAGCATTCATCACTTTTGTAACACTTGTGTACTTTAGCCCTGAAACGGTACTCAGTCCATTACAGGCTGGGAGGTATGCAAACAGTTAATTCTGCTTTCAATTAATTATTTTTTTATTTATAAATTTTGTTACATTACACACACAAAAATAACAAGAAAAAAAAACATATATTCCAAATATACCAATTCTGACACACAAGTCAGCAAAAGTCTATAAAACATAAAAAGCAATACAACATAAACATCACATAAACAAATCATATACCTCCAGCATGAGGAAAGCACTCCGGAGAGAGAAGAGAGGAGAGACACCTTGCTGAGCTCAAACCTTCGCTTGTGAAGATACATTTTTTTCCCATAGGCCCATTTAGCTCCTATCGTAGGGCCTATCTTAATATTACTTAAACCACATTCTAAGAGGTTAACATATTCCAATCTTTCTAGAAGTTCCATCCAAGATGGGCATACTTTATTTTTGCATCTAGAAACTACAAGTTTTTTTGTTTCCATTAGGAAAAGCAAAGCCATACTTTTAACTAAAGTTGAAAAATCATCTGGGAAAAAATGTAAGATCACCAATTCTGGTGCCGGAGTTATTACCTTTTCGCAGATCTTTGATAAGTGTTTAAAACTCTCCGACCAGAAATTCTGTATCAGCGGACAACTCCACCACATATGAAAGTGCGAACCATTCTGCCCACAACCTCTCCAGCAGTTCTTTTGTTCCTCTGAGTTGTTTAACTGTCCCAATTTAATTGGAGTTATGTACCATCTGTTGATCATTTTAAACTGAGTGCCATTTTTCGATAGGCAAAGAATTACCTATATCATTTTCCCATAACCTCCAATTAAAGGGTTTCTCAAGTTGGTATTGTTTCTTAATGATTTTATAGCATTCTTCAACTTTTGAATTTTGTTAAACGTGTATTTCCCTTGTTCTTATCCCCTGTACAGCGCTACGGAATATGTTGGCGCGATACAAATAAAATATAATAATAATAATAATAATAATAGCATTTAGACACAAGGTGCTTTTTATCTTTAGAAGAGATTAAAATTTTAAAATCCAAGACCTGAACAGAAGGGTGGACCTCCTGAGCGTGGGTTCTGGCTTGATTCCACTATGGCAATCACACAAAGGTCAGCACCTCAATAAATTTACCCAGATGAAATGGTGGATAAAGAACAAAATAACAATTGTGGCAGATACCTGGGTGACCTCACAAAGCAACACATCGTCAATTATCACTGACATAATTCAGGTGCCACATAGAGAGTGGCTTAATCTGATGGCAATTAATGAGACACTAACACACTCTACGAAAATCAACAAATATCACACCAAATCTCCCTTTGAGAAATGCTGTATCAACAATCCCGGAGGTAAGGCCAATATAGCCATCATTTACAATCAGATGGTGTCTCTCACCAACAGGGTTAAACCACATTACCAAACTGCATGGGAGGCTGACTTGCAGGTAACTCTAGATGACAGCCAATGGAATAAGATCCTAAAACAAGCCAATACCTCTTCACTAAACGTGACACTAAAAGAAAACTCTTTTAAGACAATAATGAGGTGGTACCTTACACCAGCAAGACTCCATCTTCTGAACAAAACACACCCTGACACATGTTTTAGGGGCTGCACAGACACTGGTACACTGATTCACATGTTGTGGGAGTGTCCGAAAATAAGACCCATATGGACAGCAACATAAGACCTATTAGAAACACTTTTGGGGACAACAGTAACACAAAAGCCTGAGGAAGCTTTGCTAGGCCTTCCAATTACGGGGCTATTCAAATCAGAACAATGTTTAACAACACAGATATTTTTGGCCACCAGATGCATCATAGCTAAACACTGGAAACTTACATCCCCTACTCACATTGAAGTACTTCACAAAATCAGGTTCATTCGGGCTATGAGCTCACTTTCAGCTGAAATTGATGAAAGATACCGTCGATGGGCCTCCTGCTGGGACTTATGGACTCTACGAGGTCCACAATAAGGTTCGTGTGAACTACTTTTATGGGTTGACCTGATGTTTGATCTATGGTTTCACCTTACTGTACCTCCTAGACACATGTCTGCTTTGAGGAATGTATATATGTTCAAGACCTTGTGTGACTTTATATATATGTTTTACATGTTCATGTGTTATTCTAACCAAAAAAGAAAAACTTTGAAAGAAACTTTTTGATATATCTTGTTGACACTTGAGAGATTTGTTATATGATTTGCTGAACTTACGATGTTCTATTTGTTTATTCTTTCAATAAAAAAGTTAATTATAAAAAAAAAAAAAAATTCAAAATCCGTCAGCCTCCTTGTCTCCTCCACATAGAAAGGGGATGAAGCCAATAGTTTCCGTAATTTAATATATTCTAGCCAATTATCGAAGGAAATTGAGTAACTATTAATAAGTTCTTGGAACTCCATACATTTTTTATCCCCATATATATCTTTCAGACAAATGGCTCCTATTCTCACTAACATTCTAAGTAGGCTAGAATCAAATAATTTGGCTAATGAGGCCAAAGGCTTAATCGGGCTGGGTAGGGGCATTAGAGAGAAGCAAGCGTTACATTTACACCACCACCGATGATTTTTTAATGTAAGCCTTCCTTGTACTTTACTATCCTTAAACTCCCCCTCTGTGGAAAACAATAAAAGGGTTAGATTCCCCGATTCTAAGTCGAAGTTCTCAATTTGAGACCAATTAGATAGGTCAGGTGACTGAGTCCATAGTACTAGTTGGGACATTTGTATGGCTTGCTGGTAGTTTTTAATCAACGGGTATACGACTCCTCCGTTTTGAAAATCGCATATCATATAGACTTTCTTTATCCTAATTCTTTTATAATTCTGTATGTATTTATCGATTAAGATTTGGAATTTATTGATAATGTATGTTTGGTACACACAGCGGAAAACTGCGTAACAAATATGTAATTTTTGTGAGAGTGCCCTTTTTTACCGCCTCTAAGCGTCCAGACCAAGACCTAATATTATTTCCTCAATCTTGTAGAGTTTTTTTTATCTTTGAATAAAGTTGTTTAAAGTTTTGCACGATAACTTGTTTTAAATTGACATAAAGATCAATACCCAAATGCTGAATCTTATTCTGCCATTTATATTGGTATTTACCCTTCAAATCCTCTATTTCAGCCAAGGATAGATTAATAGGCAGTGCTTCGGATTTCATGATATTCATTTTGTAATTAGATATTGCACTAAATTCTTCACTGATTTTGTGAAGGAAATCCAAAGAGCTAGATGGATTATCCACTGATATTACCACATCGTCTGCAAAGAGAGATGTTTTATGTATACTTGAGCATATCTTAATACCCTTGATATTTTCTAAGCTTCTAATGGTTCAATTAATAAAGCAAATAAAACTGGGGAGAGCGGGCATCCTTGCCGAGTTCCATTTGAAATAGCAAATTTCTCTGAAAGAAAACCTAAGCCCCTGACAGAGGCGGATGGAGACCCATACAATGCACCAATGGCTTTAAGGCCAAAATCAGCGTTAATTCCATGTATGTCCACCCGACTCTGTCAAAAGCTTTCTCTGCATCCAATGAGACAAACACTGCTGGAGTGCCCTTTTTATTAAGGAATTCAATCAAATTCAATAATCTTCTAATATTTGAGGTTCCCTGTCTCTCAACTAAAAACCCGTTTGGTCTGTTTCAATTAGAGAGTTAATTATTTTATTCTACCTCAAAGCTTATATCTTTGAATATATTTTTATATCATTATTCAATAAAGATATAGGTCTAAAGTTTTTACATTCTAATATTTCAGAATCTATCTTTGGGATGTTCACTATAACAGCTTCTAACATTTCACTAGGCGCTCTACCTTCCTTTTTTATCTCATTGAACATATTCACCAGTTCCCTCACTATTTCTCTATGAAACATTTTATAGTAGTGATTATTGAAACCATCCGGTCCAGGTGAAGAGTCAGTCTTCAAATCGCCAATAACCCTGTCGACTTCTTCTTTAGTAATTTCCCTATTTAGCAAATCTAAATTTTCCTTTGATACTTTAGGAAGATTAATTTTTGCTAAAAAATTTCTGATTTTTTTCTCCTGAGTCACTCTTTCTTCATTATTTGCTTCCAAATTGTATAATGCGGAATAATAATCTTTAAAGATTTGTACTATATTCTCTGGATTTGAAATTATTTTATCCCCAAGTTTAATTTTATCCAGACGTTTATTTGTACCACTTGGCTTAATCCTATTTTCTAAATCTTTAGCTGCTCTGTTCCCCCAAAAATAGAATCTCTGCAAAAATTTAAATCTTGCGTCATCCATTTTTTTTGTTAAATTTGTTTAGTTCTTATATGGTTGTATTGGGAATAAAGTTAAACATATTCAGTCTTTCATTTATTAGGTACTTGTACCTCACAACAACGATTAAAACATTAAAACCAAGGAAAGGAAGGGTATATTAAAAACAAGCTTTCCATGAGGCCCAATTATTGTAGGATAAACAATATCTCAATGTCTAATATCCACTTTAATAAGTATGAAGTGGTAGCTTGCTACTGTTATAGTCTAGCGCTCAAAATATCCATTGCATGTCACTGAAAAATCACTTCAATTCATATGAAACAAGGCACTCTCATTTGAAACGAGGTTCATAAATTTGTGTGGGACAGAGCAGTCTCGTAATCGAGAATTTCTAGGGTACAAATTGTTTGGAAAGAGCGCGAAGTACACAGAGCGAAGCAACCAGCGTCTATATGCGTGCCACTGTGGACCGCATGGACGCTTCCGCCTGGCGAGTTTCTACGTCACACAGGACATCTTTCTCAGAGGGCAAACAGGGGAGTGGCGTTAGCGTAAGGTTTATATACACAGCGGTTGCTACGGCAACCATAAGCAATTCTAAGGCGTATTAAATGCAAGAAAAAAGGACAATATAGAAGTATATATATGTAATATAAGTATTGAATATATAAGTCTGAATGGAGATCGCAGCGTAGAAAACTCTACTAGCGGCAATCAAATAAAGAAAAAAGTGAAAGAAAGGAAACAGGTCACAACCCTAATACAGCAATAAGATAAATAGAGGGACATAGAGCCAACTATAATAGACCCAAATTAATGGGTACCCATATGTGGACCCCGCCACAATTGATAAAGGTCCTATAGGATATAGTATAAAACTATAATAAATGTGTGAACTATATCAACTGTAAATGCAGATTATATAAACAGTGAAACATCAGTGAAAGTGTGGACATAATAAGAGAGGGTTTGAAGACTCTCAAAAATAATATGGTGAAACCAAGAAAAAAAGAGAGGTGTAGTAAACATAATTTATATTTTATAAGTTGTTGGCTTTGTTTCCATCTATATCCCAATAAGGATGTTTAAATCCTGACTTAAAGTTAGTACAAATTCTTCTTTAGATGTAGCATCCTACTGAGTTTTAAGTTTCAAAATAGGACTCAAATCCTAAATAAAGCATCCTACTAAGTTTTAAATTTCAAAATAGGACTCAAATCCTAAATAAAGGCCGTGAAATTAAAACCCTCATTTAGACCAAAAGGAGAGAGGGCCTTTAATTTGTAAATCCACTGGGCCTCACATTGAAGGAGTTTACGATCTATATCTCCCTGTCTTTGGCTTATAGTGACTTTGTCAATGACAAAAAAGGATAGAACTTTACTTAGATTTTTGTGGTAAAGACATGTCGTGCAATGGGGGTATCAAGCATATGTTTAATGCTTAAGACATGTTCCCCCATCCTACGTCGTAGTTGGCGGCTAGTTTTACCAACATAGATCTTATGGCAAATGCAAACTGCTACATATACAACACCTGTGGAGCAGCAGTTAAAGAAGTCACAAATTTCATATTTAACCTTTGTTGTTGGGTGTTCAAACACTTTTGTGGGTATAATGTAACTACAGTAATTGCATCTGCCACATCTAAAACAATTTTTTTAGTTGAGCACTGTTGCGCCTTCATTTCCTCCAGAGTGTTTTTATCAAGGTTTTGTTTATGTTTTCTATCCAATTAAGCCAGATCTATATACATCTCCCTCAACGTTCTCCCTCTATGTTTTAGCAAATACGATTTTGCTTTTATCAAAATCCCTCTCATATAAGCCTTATGAGCCAACCACAGGGTTACACTGGAGTTAACTGAATATCTATTCTCTTCAAAGAATTGATTGATTTCTTTTTTAATGTTATTACTTACATGTTCAGCTTTTAAGATGTAGGGATCTAGTCTCCGTGGGCAATGTTTCTTGCTTCTAACCTCTCCTTTCCAGCTGATTGATCTTAAGATCGGTTTAATATAAGCTAAGTCTAGATATTTAAAGCTCAAATCATTAGAGAAAACATAATCAAGCCTGGCATAAGAAGCAAATCTATGTGAATAATGTGTATAGTCCCTTTCTCCCAGATGAAAAGTCCTCCATGTGTCAAAAAGATTATACTTGCTAATTAGTTCATAAAATTGTTTAGCTTTACGGGTAAGGGCAGGATCTACACAAGAGCCCTTAGGGAGTTTCATGTTTTCTACTGGGTTCAGACACATATTAAAAGCCCCACAAACAGTGAGTAAGCCGGACAAATATTTTCTCAGCTTCATTAGCGTCCTTCTTAAGAAAGTCACTTGTTCTTTATTGGGCACGTATATGTTCAATATGGTATGTTTTACGCTGTTAATCCATCCTGACCATAATATGTATCTACCTTCGCTATCTAAATCCAAAAATTCTTCTTTCAAATTTAATTTTTTATTAAAAAAGATTGCAGTTCCTCTAGTTTTCCTTGTAAACATAGAAAATCCACCACATACATAGTACGTATCATTAAATAGCGGTGCCTTATCCCTAGCCCAGTGGGTCTCCTGTATACATATAATGTCTGCTTTTTCATCTCTAAAAATCTTTAAAAAGGCGTGTCTTTGCCCTGGGCATTTTGACTAATCAGTTTGAGCCTATCCATGTTTTAACCAATGTCCAAATTCCCTGTATAGTTGCTCTCCTCTCAACTCTCCCCGCTTCCCCCCATGCTGGTTACAATCAATAAAAACCTTTACACAAAACATATTCATATACAAAAACACAAAAAACAGTAAACACACTAAATCACCCTCCTTGCCTGGCCTGTCCAACTTCAAAAAGTTAGACAGCATGCCCAGCTATAAGGGTGCGAACCTTCTTTTCTTCTGCCCTTTTCTTTAAAAAAAAAAGGAAGAGAAAAAAAAAAGTTTCAACATGGACATGGCGGCAAGAATCTAGCAGAGAATATTATTACTCTCTCCCTCTCTCCCTTCCCTTCCTCCTTCCTATCTTTCATACGTTCCTTAAACCCTATGTTCCCCTATTACTCTTTTTTTTTTTTTTTTTTCTCCTTCCCTTTTTTTCTTTTAGAAGATATAAAATGGGTGTGTAAGTATAAATATACAGTGGATATAAAAAGTCTACACACCCCTGTTAAAATGTCAAGTTTCTGTGCTGTAAAAAAATGAGACAATGATAAATCATTTCAGAACTTTTTCCACCTTTAATGTGACCTATAAACTGTACAACTCAATTGAAAAACAAACTGAAATCTTTTAGGTGGAGGGAATAAAAAAAAGAAAAGAAAAATAATGTGGTTGCATAAGTCTGCACACCCTCTTATGACTGGGATGTAGCTGTGTTCAGAATTAAGCACATTCCAAATTGTGTTAAATAGGAGTCAGCATACACCTGCCATCATTTAAAGTGCCTCTGATTAACCCCAAATAAAGTTCAGCTGCTCTAGCTGGTCTTTCCTGAAATTTTCTTAGTCGCATCCCACAGCAAAAGCCATGGTCCACAGAGAGCTTCCAAAGCATCAGAGGGATCTCATTGTTAAAAGGTATCAGTCAGGAGAAGGGTACAAAATAATTTCCAAGGCATTAGATATACCATGGAACACAGTGAAGACAGTCATCATCAAGTGGAGAACATATGGCACAACAGTGACATTCCCAAGAACTGGAGCTCCCTCCAAAATTGATGAAAAGACTGGAAGAAAACTGTTCTGGGAGGCTACCAAGAGGCCTACAGCAACATTAAAGGAGCTGCAGGAATATCTGGCAAGTACTGGCTGTGTGGTACATGTGACAACAATCTCCCGTATTCTTCATATGTCTGGGCTATGGGGTAGAGTGGCAAGAAGAAAGACTTTTCTTACGAAGAAAAACATCCAAGCCAGGCTACATATTGCAAAAACACATCTGAAGTCTCCCAAAAGCATGTGGGAAAAGGTGTTATGGTCTGATGAAACCAAGGTTGATTTTTTTGGCCATAATTCCAAAAGATATGTTTGGCGCAAAAACAACACTGCACATAACCAAAAGAACACCATACCCACAGTGAAGCATTGTGGTGGCAGCATCATGCTTTGTGGCTGTTTTTCTTCAGCTGGAACTGGGGCCTTAGTTAAGATAGAGGGAATTATGAACAGTTACAAATACCAGTCAATGTTGGCAGAAAACCTTCAGGCTTCTGCTAGAAAGCTGAACGTGAAGAGGAACTTCATCTTTCGGCATGACAATGACCCAAAGCATACATCCAAATCAACAAAGGAATGTCTTCACCAGAAGAAGGTTAAAGTTTTAGAATGGCCCAGCCAGAGCCCAGACCTGAATCCGATTGAAAATCTGTGGGGTGATCTGAAGAGGGCTGTGCTCAGGAGATGCCCTCGCAATCTTACAGATTTGGAGTGTTTTTGCAAAGAAGAGTGGGCAAATCTTGCCAAGTCAAAATGTGCCATGCTGATAGACTCATACACAAAAGACTGAGTGCTGTAATAAAATCAAAAGGTGCTTCAACACAGTATTAGTTTAAGGGTGTGCATACTTATGCAACCATATTATTTTATTTTTATATTTTTTCTTCCCTCTACCTAAAAGATTTCAGTTTGTTTTTCAATTGAGTTGTACAGTTTATAGGTCACATTAAAGGTGGAAAAAGTTCTGAAATTATTTATCTTTGCCTTTTTTTACAGCACAGAAACCTGACATTTTAACAGGGGTGTGTAGACTTTTTATATCCACTGTACATTAATAATCTTGTTCCCAAATATAATATTACAATATGTACAGGGCTTTATAATACATTACCAAGATGTCCCTTAGTATGCTTATACCCCTTCGCCTCGTAGAAGTGGACTAGAGGAGAGAAGCAGAGAGGAGAGGAAATAACAAAGTTTCATAACAAAAGCCCACTTTCAAACCCACAACATAGCTAACATCTTATATGAGCCACATTGGTCATTACCCCAAATACATAAGTTCATACCTTTAAGCTTAAACTTTTACCATTTATAATACTTTTTTTTTTAGTGTAGCTACTGGACCAATTATAGGATATTTCAGAAGTGTAGCATGAAAAAATAAGATCCATTGACTCAGTCTCATTATTTACATACTAATATTATTGACTAGATCTTAAACAGTTCCTCGAAAGTATTGTGTGAACGTGAGAGAAAAAAGTGCGTTGTGCTTCTAAGTGCAATTTTTATTTCTAGTGAGTTAATCATTATAACCAAACTAACTAAACAGTACAAAAAGAGTGTGCTGTAAAGTAAAAATCTATCATATCATTTTCAGCATTATTCATATTGTGAATCCTTTTTAAAACATGTTAAGCTGTATCCTTAATATATAGAAAAGTGCGATGTGCAGCCAGGTGCATTTCATGATTCAATAATTATTATAGCTAAAATAATTCTACAATACATTAGGAATATGGTGTGGATTAAAGATCTTTCCTCTCACTAAAGTACCTTAAAGTCCAACCATATTATTAAAAAATATATAACAAAAGTGCACTGTGTAACAAAATACATTTCTTAATTCCAATGAGAATATTCCATTGGATCTTTTCCTCCCCTTATCCTCTTCTCTCGCCTCTCTCACAGTCCTTTTTTAACTAAATCAATCATCCCTATGAGAGACCCAAGTCTTTTATACATTTCCCCCTTCCAAAGGTGTAGTAATGGGATTTTTTTTCCATCTTTTAAGATTAGTAATTTTGTTGGAAAACCCATATATATCTGAGATTCTTTGCTCTTAGCTCTTTTGTAATTTCTATGAACTCTTTTCTTTTAGCCATGGTTTCCCTGGACAGATCTACAAATATCTTTATACTGTCATAAGGAGAATTGAAGACTTTTAGCTCATAAGATTTTCTCAACAATGCTTCCTTGTAAGCAAAGTAATGAAGTTTAACTATTACATCCCTTGTTAATTCTCTCCCCATGTTCGGAATAACCGAAACTCTATGAATTCTATCAATCATATATTCTTTTTGAAATTGAAAGGGAACCAGGTAAGAGAAAAATGAGGTTACATACTCAGGCAAGTCTTTATAGCCATTTTTTTCTGAAACACCCCTAACTCTTATGTTACACCTTGTTGAGTTATCATCTAAGATGTTTAATTTAAGTTTAGCTGAAGTGGACTCTTCCTTCAAATTTTTTTTATTTCCAGTATTGTTTTTTGTTGCTCTTCTTCAAGAGTTGTTAATTTAATTCCCATAATTTTTTTTTTTTCCTTAAGCTCAATAATAGCAGCTGTATTCTTTGCTATTTCTGTCATAAGGTCTGAAATAAAAGTAATTCTAAACTCTGCTAAGAGTTTTTTCATGATTTTAACTGTTAGGGGGTCTTCCTCAGTTAAGTCAGAGGCTATGGTATTATTTGCACTAGGAGCTTCTCGGAATTCTGATGAAGACACTGATGTTTCCAAAGGATTATCTATATTTTCTTCCATAAGGCCTATTTTCTCAGGGCCTAATTTTGGAAGAAAAAATTATCTTTTTAAATTACCATTTCTCTATTTCCTCCCTTTAGGTTTAGATTTCGAGGAAGTACCTGCTTTTTTCATTTAGTTAATATAGTTTTAGACTTTTTCAAAGCTCTATATTTATTGGTTAAGACAACTTTTATAATAAATCTAGTCCCAGTGCACGTTAATCTAAGATACTAATACACCCCTATATGTTTGAGTTTAGGATTAAGGCCTATATCTATTGTATTACACAGTACCCCCAAAGATAACAAAAATGCAACAAGGAAAGATTTTTATTTTTTTTGAGGATTCAATACTCTAACTCTTATCAAATCGTCCTTTCAGAGGATGTTACAAGATATTTCTTTAACATCTCTTGTTTTGTAAAAAAGAGTTCCAGC
Organism: Discoglossus pictus; assembly: GCA_027410445.1. Taxonomy (NCBI): domain Eukaryota; kingdom Metazoa; phylum Chordata; class Amphibia; order Anura; family Alytidae; genus Discoglossus; species Discoglossus pictus. Next base: position 95,381,810 of record CM050168.1, read on the forward strand.
TTCAAGCATGAGGCAAAGAGGGTCCTGTTCAAAGATACGTATATGTTAAGATCCAGACAATTGCTAGATAGAACTTGATGAGATCTCCTACCAGACTCTACTGTGTAGTTATAGGGGAGCTTAATATGGAGCTGTATAGAGTTGTCTTCTATTTGATTATAATAGCAGTCCTTCTTTCTGTTTCCTCTCTTCTTCTCCTTTCCTTCCTCTTCAAAAAGAACAAAAGGGGCAGAAAGGACTTATAGGCCTTGTCTGGCTTTATAAGAAAGTAAATGCTTTATAAGCAGAGTCTCTAATACTTTTAGTGGAGAGTTTTTAATGGCAAGCCTCTTATAAATTATAATAGCCCCCATGAGGGGGTGTAGATCTTCTTGTTGAAATCAACCTACTTGCTGGCATAACTCCATATAGGATCTCAGCGCTTGGTGTTTTAAATACATAAGGAGCAGATATCTCCATGTAAGATCTCCTGCCAGTATATGGCTTTGTGAAATGAATCCACTAGGCCCAGCAAATAGTGCTTACAGGCCAAGCCAAGCTTTTTCCTCCCCGGGTACCAGTAGTATGGCGTACTAGGCCAATTTACTTCCCTCTCAGGCTCTCACAGTGTCTCCAACCATTCAGTGCTTCTCTATCAGCGCAGCTGTGTCTACAGCGTCTCTGCGACATCATACGCTTTCCTCGCCTTCTGGTTGATTTTAATACCAATCCTTCCCTTCCTTTCCTCTCTTCCCCACTCCACCTTCCTCTAAGAAGAAAAGAGGCAGAAAGGGATTCTAGGCTTTATGTGGCTTTTATAAGTCTGCTTGCCCAAAGATAACGATTGCTTTATAGGTTCGTTCACTAATACTTTTAGTGGAAATCTTTTGGTGGCAAGCCTCTTATGTTTTATAATAATGGCCTGAAAAGTGGAGCTAGCAGGTGAATAACCATACGTGGACAAAATAATAAGCAAGCCTGGGCATCCCTCCACTTGAGAGGCCCACTTGAGAGACAAGTATAATATGCACAATGTGTTACCCTTCATAAGGGAGTATAACTCCACTCATTACAGACAAACAGCAAACTTGCTATCATACCTCTGAGTAAGCTCTCCTACCAGAATTTGGCTTCTCCTGACGGTAGTATAGTGTGCTAAGCCCAAACACTTCCCACTCAGTCTATCACGAAGTCTCCAGCTATTTCGGTGCCTCACAAACTTCACCCCTGTGTATACATCGATTCTGCAGCGTCTCGGCTGCGTCTCCATTCAGACACACGCTTTCCTCCTCTTTAGTGCGCCTCATGCACCTCACCAAGTGAGCGCTGACACAGGGCTCCACAGACACAGAGCACCTTACAGCACAGCCCTTCAGGCTGCTAAAGCTCATCAGGCAAGGTACCTTTGCAAGTACATTCCAGAGTGCTGGGGGAAGGGAGGTACTAGAGGAGTGGGAGCTGAGTAGTAAAATGCATCTCTGTCAGATTCGTGCCATTGCCACTGCCCTGCTAACTGCGCAGGCTAGCATTTCCTGGGCGTGTCCCCTCACAAAAATAATTGTTTTTTATTCTATAACTGTAAACAAGTACCTCTTCCCATAATATAAAATTGGTTCTAAAGACAGTAAACAGCTATGTAGCATAAACAAATATGTATTTCAATCATATACAAGGTCAGCACTTGCTCTGTGCGCAGAGATAATAAATAACAGGTGACGTGCCTGATTTGATCAAGCACGTGTGAAAAGCATGTACCTTATTTTTATTGGATATCATAATGTAAATAATCATTCATTGGTTTAGCGATGGAATAGACCATGTTTCTAGAAGGTGGGGATGGATTATGCCATTATCTTTACGTAAACATTATAAAAGCTGTGTTTTGTTTACTTTTGTGTCCAGTGGTCCAGTGAGCTAATAGCAGGAGACAATTGTAACTGGTCTTCTTTTGCTAATTCATTTTTTTTCCAAATAAACCAAACAAAATCAGAAACCTCTGTGTTTTGGGTAGAAATGACTGGGTTTCGGAGTAAACAGTGGTGTGTGGGTATGTTTTTTTCTACAACACTATCCATATTTCTCTGTATAATTTTGGTTATTAAAGGTATAAATTACTGTTTAATATTAGTCCTTAAACAATGTAATCATGACATCCATGTAACACTACCCCTTTGAGCGCTCTCTTATAGCTCTCTTTTTCCCATGTTATTCCCCGCTTAGAGCCAAACCTCACAATATCTAATTTCTTGAGGGCCAAACCCTGTTTGAGTGTTTAAATCCCTGCTCAGAACTCTTCGATTCGCCATAGCGCTGTCTGTGCGCTATGATTATAAAATGTGCTGTTTAGCGGTCTTTTCACATAGTGCTCCTGCATGCAGGAACGAATCTATACTGCTAAACTGGGTATTGCTGTATATATTTTTTAAATAATTTGATGCAAAGGTTGATTTTATGGAAATGCTTTCTCTGTCACTTTAAGCCACATTCCTACTGCATGGTTCAGTCCTTTGCGGTTAAAGTTACACTTTCTCCTTGCTATCCATACATTTCTTATTCCATTTATACAAGAATCAGAAGCAGACCAGGCCCATGTCCCACAATGAACTGGTTTCTGAATAGTCATTTTTGAAAACCTGTTCATTATAGCACATTGCTTATTGAAATGTTCATTTATTTTTATTTGTCATCTTTTTGACCCTCCTCCTCTCCACAGATATTGGTATGTAATATACAGAATGGGTGATCATTAGCAGAAGGCTATATAGTGTTACCAGATGATGAAGTGGCAATAACTCCCTTGTTAGCTTCTCCAAGAGTACACGAATACAACCTGTTCACCATCTAAGTGAATCCAGTGTTATACCTGATTTGAGCACATTATATTGCTCTAAAATGTATAATTTTTTGATCATTTCATTTGCAAATTTATTAAAATTAGCAGTGAACATTTTTTTCTTTCAAGAATATAAATGCCTATCTTTGCCCTATAAGTTTGCAAGATATGTTTTTTATAAAAAAAAACAAAAAGAGTCAATCAATTTTTTTTGTTTTGCTTTTTATATATTCTGTACACTACAAAATCTTTTCAGTATATTACTGCTCTTTTGTTCTCTGTACAACCATTTATCTTTATTTACCAAAGCAAGTAGAAGTACTGAAATTTACTTTATTAAAAACAAACTATAAACAGATAACATTAAGTGATTTAAGAAATGAACAACTCATAAAAATAATCAAAAGAATGTGACAATTAAAATGATGCTCAATATACATTAAAACAGTAAAACATAATGACATAATTTCATTTGAACAAATTGCATTTGTATAATTTCCTAATTCTAATCACATTTTACAAACAAAACAGAAACAAGCTATTGGTGTAAACATTATGCTACACTTAGAAGTTGCTTTCATAGCTATTTTTCTTTGACCCATGCTTTACTTACCACCTTACTTAAATGATTGCGTTTGGTTTAAATCTCCTTCCAAGCTAAATAAATATTGCTCAAGTTTTATGGTTCTTAAAGTGTTGCTGGGATTTTTGTGAAGACTGAGTTAATTAACACTCACCACAGCTAATTGCCAACATAGCGAAGTGAAAACTGATAAAAAAATATATTTGTTGTTATCACTATTTGTTCAGCATATCTTTGTGTTTAGTGGGTCAAAATGCCTTTTATGCATGTAAGCATGTAATATCGCAAGAGTACATTTCACATCAGCAGTCCACTCGCCCCAGTCTGTGTATTATTTTAGGTATTTGTCATTTGGAAAGTAATAAGACATTAGTAATTTTCTGAGCTGGAATCTCAAGATATGTAAAATTACATTTGGGTTGTATTTGAGTGAGCGTCATAGTAATATAGATTACCTCCAATACTAAAGTACACGGTCAGGCAGAAGTAACATCCTTTTTTCATGAATTTGTAATTTGGTGTATTCTGACATCATTAGTTGTGAAATAAAATGTTGTACTACCGTTAATAGGAGTTGTAAGCATTGTATAAGATCTATTTGTTTATTTATACAGTACTGATGTGTTTACATGTCACCAGTGTGCCCATTTTAAATATGTGCCTGCTTTGCAGGATAACATACACATCATAGTGCATTGACTGACTCATTTTTTGAACAAGTAATGACCGAATGCCTGTGGAGAGAGAGTCCTGCTGTATTTTATAAACTATGCTCTCTATTACATTTTAGGTGAGTTCCTGTCTTTTTCCATTTTGTGCTTTATGTAATCATGTTTGTAAGTAAATGTTATATTGAACCCCACTTCTGTATTCACAAAACAGTGACGTGACAGTGAGCCTTTCTAAATCTGTATATGTGCCTTGCATTATAATGCAATTGACATGTCTGCTGCATATTTCACCTTTTCATATAATATTAGACCCTAGATTTGTATTATAAATAGAATAATTCAAGTTTCCGTAATATTAGCCAAGGCTTACATTCTAATGGAAATTGGGAGTCTTTGGGTTTTGAATGTAAGAAATATGTTTTAGACTATTGATTTGCATTATGATGCAATATGTATATAGCTATGTAATACTTCATTATTTAAAAAGGCATCTTTATAATAAAGTGCTGGAGAGCCTCACTACCGTTCACTGTCCTGATTATAATTAGGAAATCTTAGTTTATGTTTCCTTGACATAACTCCTTAGCCAGTCTACCCTATTATAATGCATATGCTGGCTTTACTCCGGTGTACTTGATCAGTGTACAAAGGCAAACATTTTACTTAGATTATAAACTACTTTCATTTTTGCTGAATCATAAACAATACAATCTGTTATACTAATCCTTTTTGCATTCAGTTTATAACAATTTTAGGTCAATCTGACTGTTATTCATAGTCATCCATCTTGCTAATTGTATCATGTCCTAGGAAGTGTCTTCATGGATGGCTATTTGTGGTTACAAAGATTTTTTTGTTTTATATATATATAACCTTGAAGTAAAGCTGACAGACATCGGTCCTTATTGCGCACAACAATTTGTAAAAGCGTGTCCAACAAAATACAATTTTGATGCTAGCTTAAAGTCAGGTTGGTTGTAGGTATCAATCATCTGATTTATTTCAAGTATAAATGGAGCTTCTGATCACATACAGATAAAATCAAGCACAGCACAAATCACAAGAAAAACTTGTGCTGGGTAGGAAGAAATTGTGGGTCAGTCCATTGATTCTCCTTAGTCGACTCTCATGTAAAGTGAGAACTGCCTTCTTTGGTATGGCCTAAGCATTGTATGTTGGTTTAGTAGTGCATTTTTAAAATTATGACACTTAATGGCTTTGCATAGTTGTAAGTTTTGCAGCTTACTTTTAGCAGTGCATCATCAAGATTCTTTATTGTACCTCTGAGCAAACGGGTCCAAATTTCCAGTCATTAGGATTTTTCCAGACTGTAGCCACACTTTCCTCCCAATATGGATTCTTGAATTTAGCTTCATTGCAGTTTTCAGTTTATTGGGAAACAGTAACTCGCTGTATAATACCATTGTGCTGTATGCCATTGAGTGCATGTGGTGGTTGCTGGTACAAAGAACTTTGCATATCATTGTGCACCACAGAGTCACAGATTGGAATGGGACTGGCTGAACTGGAATCACTTTGTACAGATCCTGCGCCATCAAACTGATTCATCTTCTTCTTAAAGAGCTTTCTTTCTTTTGCTCTGCGGTTCTGGAACCAAATTTTTATCTAAAAACAAAAACAACAACAATTCAATGTAAATATTGACAACTACAACTTGGAGTCATCCAGACTTTATGGAGCCAGAGAAGAAGTGAATATAGACTCCCACATTTTTATTATATATAAGTGCGGGTTGTCAAAAGTTGTTGCTAACGCTGCGGCCCTCACGAAGTGAAGCGAGGGCCTCAGTTGCTGGCATAAAGCACTGAAGGCGCTCCATGCGGACCTTGCAACATTTACGGACTTAAGACACACAAATACGAGACGCGGGACTTAGAAGAAAAAACATTACGACCTCGCAAAAATATGACTTTAACGGCCGACCCACGCGAACCTGAAAACATTAAAAACACAATAAATACACACAACAAACACATAAAAAGCTTACCCACAGCAAGAGGGAGCACCCAGGACCTCTGCAAGTGAAGTTACACCTCCATTTAAGTCCAAATTCCAGAGATTAGACACCCGAAAATCACCTAAGCGAGAGAAAAAATGGCCGCCGAAAAAAAACGAGAACGAGGCTACAGGACCCTAAAGACGCAAAACACCACCAAACACATACAGATTTTCCGAAAAAGCCGGACGAGGTCCAAGAACAAGGACGCTAAATCACCAACAGCCGCGTACCACACATTAGGCGCCATTTTACAACACTTACACAATGCAGAAGTACACAGCTACCCTAACGGATTTACCTTGCGCACGCACACTATTACACTACACACTGCACACATTGCTCACACTTACACAGCTGCTCCACAGCACTGAAAACACACATTGTATGCTGCAACAACATGAAAACAGCTTGTCAGCTTTTCAGCATGATGCTTACTGCATCTATTACTTCCAAATAGGTAAAGTATATTCCTTTAATAATGTATTATTTAGTTCATTAACATACACCAAACAGCATTAGCTCACTTACTATTTCATTGCCATCATTTTTTGACTGGCAATATTCTAGTATATATATATATATTCCAGTAGTAACATACAGATGTGAGAGCTGGTGAATAAAAAAGGTTCAGCACCATTGAATTGATGCCTTTAAATTGTGGTGTTGATGAAAACTGCTGAGAGCCCCTTGGACTGCAAGAATATTCATTCAATACTACTAGAAATCAAGCCAAACTGTTCACTGGAAGCTCAAAAATGATGGCCACGTCATGAGAAGACAGGAATCTGTAGAGAAGTTTTTGATGCTGAGAAAGTTTGAAGGCACACGAAGATGGGGATGTATAAATGAGGTAATTGAAGCAAAGAACACGAGCTTGAGGAAGCTCAGAGGAATCAGTGGCTGACAGATGTGCCGCAGTCCATAACCCATGGAGAATTGGACATGTCTGAAAAATTAAACAACTATATATATAGTAGCATATGTGCCAGTTATTAAAATTCTGTATAAACAATTAGATTTAAACAAATAGTTAAGAATAGTTTTTTAGTTTTTACTCTTAAATGTTCATGAATACAAGTCCTCAAGCCTCTAAGCTTAGTGATCACTGTAGTGCTTTAATATAAATATATACTTGCAAAGTATTTGTGAGGCTAAGTAAAATAAAAGCATTTGATGTTTCAAAATAAATTTGTCTGTAATTAAAAAAATGTGCACTGCTCACCTTTGCGGAGATTCTCCATGTTGACCTCCTGTACACATCCTACCTCTATATGTGCCTGACTGAGAGGGAAGGACAGGGATAATGCTGTATTACTTGTGGTTGCATCTTTAGATTTATTGTAGCTCAAACATACCGTACATATTTTGAATAACGTTTAAGCCAATAGAATTGAAGTTTAAGGGAATCTGTTACTGTTGGCTGAAACATTGTTTAAAATACATGTGCTTGGGCTGCAGCTAACCTAAAGATGCAAGCACTTTTCTCTGTCTATAATATGCCTTTTTGAAGGACATGTCTGAATAATGGGCAAAACAGCTCATATAGTAAATGAAAGTGTGTAAATATTACTTTTAGTTTCTTAAAACAAATTGCCCAAGGCTAAAACTTCAGGAGAAAATATTGTACATATGGAACTTCAGTGGTCCAGAAATAAAAGCCTTATAATTAATAATGTATTTATTAACAGGATGCTATTTACCATTAGAAGGATTACTAAGTTTTACTTGTATTACATGTACCTGTCTTTCCGAAAGTTGTAAATTAGCTGCAAGCTCAGTTTTCCTTCTGATTGTGATGTATCGACTGTAATGAAATTCCTTCTCCAGCTCCAATCTCTGATGATCAGTGTAAACCACCCGATATTTTTCCTTTGTCCTTGTCTTACCTACAAAAAAGTGGCAGAAAAAAATGCTTTACTATGAAGTATGGAAAACTTTTATTTATATCCAAGCTCACTTGTCCATATTCCATCTAAATTATTTTTAATAGTTTTTACACCTTTGTCAATGAGTATGCACAACTAATATGTTTTACTGAAATAAGAGATGATAAAATCTCCACAGATTCTATAGAAAATAAATCAGGAAATGCATATTACATTATTTTACTCATAAGTAATATCTACAAGCAAAGCTATAAGTTCAAATAATTTTAGTTCTCATATTCAATTTTTCTAGGAATCACTGGGCAAATATAGTAACATGGGGCCGTATTCTATTAGCTACTTGTAAATGCCTTGAACTCACAAACTTGGTGTTTTTTTAAATAAATGTTTATATGCATTCTATTGACTTAAGAAGTCATTAGTGCCAATAAGAAATATTTGCTGAATATGTAGCAATATTAAGAGTGATTTTAGATGTATATAAATGTACGAATTGGGCAATAGAAGAGGGCCCATAATATGCATTCACTAATAATTGCCCATGATAATTTTCCCATAATTGGTTATAGTTATGTGAATAGGCACTTCACTGACAACCTAATGGATAGCACCCTTTATTGTGAATTTAGAGAATTAAAATTTTTAATACTGTGAAAGGCACACCTGTAACATTTCCCCATACAGAAACTAGCCAAGATAATGGAGAACATAGCTTAGGGAATATTTATAAGGCTACCGTGCTCCAGACATATGCACAATGTTAAGTGAACCTGTACCATAGTGTCAATGGCTAAGAATAAGCAGTGGCAATTTTCTTTAAAAAACCTTGGGGAACCACTCTGCAGAAACTACACAGTATAAAAAAGAAACACACATTAACTTACACATGGGAATGTTTATTCAAGCTGTTATAGGATGTAACTTATAATAAACAAAATACTCATCAACATTCAAAACTACTTAAACGTATGATAGCTATTCTGTGCAAAGAGGGAAAAGCAGCAGCGTACTCAGTATTAGACTAGCAGTTGTTTCAGACTGCATTACTATATTCTAAAGTCACTTAAATACACTCAAGTGGTTTGTCAAGACTGGATGATGTGCTGCTAACAAAATCTATTAGCAGATTTTAAACTTATTTGCCAATTAATAATATATTATGTAAGATTTAAGAAATCCAATCTTATAGGTAGATAACGGAATTAAAGAAAATATGTTGGATACTTAGAATCTTTAAATGATATTTGGATTGGAAATTAATCTTAATTTGGCTGTAACAAATGTATGTATCACTTTATCTCTGTACAATATGTAGTTTTGTAGTAATTAACATGAAAAACACGGTGCATATCTAATAATAAATTACATTTAAGATTTGAAAAGGTATCTCAAAGTATGAAGCTGTTTGCCAAATCACAAATCAGCTGTACATAGAAGTTTTTGGTTAACTTTAGATTGTAAGTTTGCGATTTTTCAATCATGTCTCGGTGCTTTGGAAACAAGCACTATGTGTGCTTGCTTTTAAGCTCAAAAACAGGGCCCTCCATTCTTTGTAAGTTGTTAATTTCATTTTTGCCATGTTCTTAACCCTTGTATATCGCTATGGAATATGTTAACCCGTTACAAATAAAGATAATAATAATAATAATAGTAACTTAAAGCACTGGATATGAGCGCATACTTGTTACCTGTGAAACCTCCATTCAGGTTACACTGTACACTGGTGAGACAGGATGTAAAGGACTGAAGGGAGTAAAAACAACAAAGAAACAAAACAAAACACAACTGTAAAGATAACAAACAAACACAACAGACTACCTGTTGTATCAAACAGTTTCTTCATCCTTTGATGCTTGGTAATTCCCTTTGATGTGAGTGTGGAATCATATAGAGGAACAAAGATCTCTAAATTGGTTCTCTAAATTCTATTGAGATGCTAATGTGAAGCAAAGAAAAGACAAAAGAGCTACAAGGTGATCTTATCAATGAACGTCTTCGACAACGAAGAGCCATAAAGTATTGCTCAGACTCCCTTTCATGTTAGAGAAAGTACATTGATAACTATTCGATTTAGTAGAAGAAATGTGGCCTGCAAATCTTGCAGAGGTGTGACCTTTGTTGAGAATGCCTCTGGGGCCACTTGCGTATAAAAAATGGCCAGTACAAAAAGACACTACATACATTTAACAGTTGTGTCATAGATTGTGTATTATTGTAATAAACAATGTGCAAATATTTGTCAAAAACAGAGTCTGAACTACACGTTAGCTTTACAAGTATGTATATCTTTTTTCATGGACGATATAAACATACCAGTAAATAGTTTGTTTTTCTATGTGACCCTAGATAATTGGCAGGTTTCAATAAAATTATATTTATAAATAAAGCACACAACCCAACAGTAAAACATTTTATATACTGAATTGCTTAAGATCTGGTATTTTATGACATTATATAAAAATATTATCTCTGTCCACATTACCAAGAGAATTTCAGCACCTAAACTGGTAGATATAAGGTCTTGAATTATTTATAAAATGTGTACTATAAATAGGATTTAGTGTGTATAGAATATGCTAAGCATGGGTTGCTAACACCCTACTATTTCCAAACATTGCACCGTATAGCAGGAATTTGTTTAGCCTAAGACCAGGACATATGTTGCTTCTTCTGCTTCATACAACATTGTACAAAAATGACTTCCACCCTGTGGGAAATATCCTCCAAGAAGGGTCAATTGCTCCGTGTTTATTTATTACACCTTCCCAATGTTGTCAGTGGTATTTAGTCTTTTGTATCACTTCTAGAAACCTGTGGTGCTTTTGTGAACTTCTCTCTAAATGAATGGAGGTTTTGGAGTCATGGTCTCAGGTCCATTGCTTCTCATACTCACTCCTAGCTTTATTGTTCATTGTTGTGCTTCTTGTGATAGGTACAACCAACAATATTAAGTACATATATTATATATATTGTGATTTAAATATAGATAACCTTACATGGATAGAAACAACAAAAAATTCCCCAGATAACATAAACCACAATTGCTGGAAAAGAATGTATGCAATAATTATAGGGAGAGAAATGGGATGGCAGCATTATATGGCTTGGTCATAAACGCCAGAGCAAGTCTTCCAAAGGTAATAAAAGAGCACAATGTCTCTTTTATTCACTGTGAAAATTAGCACCCTTTCCTGCAGTATAACCTCTGGAGAAAGGGGAATAAGGAAGAAACAAAGCTGCATATCAAAGCAAAAGGAGAAGAAGTGTGAAAAAGACTTGCTACTTCAATATGACAGATAGCCCTTAAAACCAGAGACAATGTGCCAAGGAAAGAAACTGGACCTCACAACTGGTTTACAAAGGAATTGAAATTAGCATGAGAAGAAGGTACTTTGCCTGTACCTTCTTCCTTTAACAATATAAGAAAACTAATTTTTAATATGCATAAACTTTTACACAGATTTCTGTATTATTGCATACAAAACTAATAATTGTAAACCAATATTTTTTAGAAACAGAGTTGCAGAGCCTTTAAAGCAAGGATTTGACAAGTGGCATAACATATCTTTAAAAGGACATAGAATATTAGTGTTTTATTCATGCATTTAAAAAATTATGTGTAAACATTGTAAAAAAGTATTTATCTGCATAAAAATATTAACAACAACCTGTTTAAACTTCATTGAAACTAACAGGAGCATAATTTAGCCTGTGGATCTCATGGGCTTACAGCGGGCCCCCAGGAGCATTTACACATCGAAATATGCTGTTTTTTTGCTCTGAGACTTCTATTCAAAAGAAAAAAATACACTGTTACACATTATCAAATGTCCTATTTCTGATGCAACAAAGTAAAAAATAATGATATACCTGCCCCTTAAGATTTTTACATTTTGTAAGATCTATTCTTATCAATTGGAAATAAAAAACCTAATTTTTTGAGACAGATTAGTGGCAGAGATTTAAAAAAAAAATGTGGGACACAGTGTTGAAATGCATTTTTTCAAACCTTGCAGAACGTTTCCATGATATTTAAGAATATTATTTTGTTCACCATGTTCTTTTTTTACATACATTTATGAAATATACAAAGTATGAGGCTGCATGGTTCCATTGAAAAGCAATTTTGGGTAATAGATTTTAAAATGAATAGTGGCAAAGTAATATATAGGACAGCTAACTTTCTTCTGTAACTGGATAACAGTGAGGTATTGGTTTGACCCATATATTTATTGCAACCCTCTGACCTCTAAACAAGCCAGGCAATTTGCAAACTTTTCTGACTCCCTTATTTTTTGTCTATGGCTTCATTACGTGCAAAAGTAATTGCATTATTCTACTATAAATCAAAGGAATATGTTTCTTAATGTGCCATTACTGAGTATTGTAGCTCTTTGCATGGCACAGTGCTTTTGACACCTATTTTAAACTAACAACATTGTCTAATAATCACTTCTACTTAGATACAACCACATATTATATAAACTACATATTCTCTTGATACAAGGTCTCCATCAAATTACTTTAAGCATTTCGCATGGCAGTGCAAAACACTAATTGGTTTTAAAATATTTTCCCATTGATGGCTATAGCTTGGGAAAAAAAATAGACAATTGCAAACTGGTTTGTGGTTTACCTTCAAGCATTATTACAGTCATGTCACCAATAAATTACTGGCATTAGTAGACATGTTTGTCAATCACTAAAAGTGTTCCCATTTATCACATGCTTAAATTTGATCATTAATGTTTATATTGAAAATCATATAACATTTTTTATTTACATTTTTTTGTTCATTATAACAGGTTAAAAGAAGGAGAATGTTAAAAATATCAAATCTAAGCATGGACATTTTCTGCCCTGTGTCTTGTGATTTCATTACGGTACTTAACAGATAAAGTATTTTAATATATAATAGCTCAAATAAAAGACATAATAGCAATATGTTAAAGATTTAACAGGATAATTTACAAAACAACTTTCTTTCATATTTCCAAGAATTAATTATTAGTTAGGTCATAATTTAGCTGGCAAATATTTTTTTTATTTAAAAATGCCAAAATAGTGGAAAATTGATTGCTTTAAAATTGTGAAATCTGAACACTATTGGAGCCTGTAATATGATTCTTCTTGTTTAATTATTATATTTACCACCTGTACTGAGAATAGGACAAATCTTAAGTGCCAGGGCTGTTATACATCTGTTTCCTAACTTATTTGGTCATTCTCTATATATCTGCATAAACAAAAAATGGAAAGGCCTGTAAAAAGTCTGCCTGGTTCCCAAAATTCACTGATAATTTTGTCCACCTCTGCCTTAACCTTTGTGTTCATGAATTCAGTTATGAAATATTCTACTCAGTCATATGATCTAAATAATTAAAGCATTTCATAGTTTCTTACTTATATTTTCTTACTTATATATTTGTTTTGCAATATGTACCATAAGATTAAGTATGGAAAATAGATACTTTTTAAGATTGTTTTGGGTATTTTATGCCAAACCATGATACATATTTACGTTTTATTCTGACATTTGCACAGGACAATTTATGTACAAAGATGTAGAATGCATTATACTTGCCAGTAGCAGTTGATTGCACTGTTTTTCCCATCCATTCATAAGAATTTTGACATTGGCTGTTGGGTGAGATGGAAACCGCACGGCCCATATCTCCTGAATGTAAAATTCCAGACGCAGAAGGATGTGGAGAATTGTAGCCAGGAGAACTATAAGCAAATTGGTTTGGCGATAAATCAGAAGATTGTACAATGCTTGTATTAGGGGGGCCAACACCATAAGAATTCCATTCGTCCCGTGGTGACCCATACTGAGATCCCCAAACTCCAGAAGATTGCCCTTGGTTATCCATGGTTGGCACATGATGGTATGCCACATAATTGAAATATGGTTGATTGGACCCATAGTTCTGCCCTGTGTGGTTGCTGTTGGTGGATCTTATCGAGAGTGGATACATGTTCGCTTCCTTGTGCACAGTATGACGACCACACGTGATATTCATAGCTGTGCCTATGCTTCCACTATCATCTTTATCCTCAGGACTCCTAAGACAAACTCCTTCACTCCTTCTTGCTGTATCAGTGACTGTCCCTATAAATGACCCTTGCTAGCCCTGCCGTCTCTTTGCAACACATGACTAACAATGGTGTGACCAGGTGCTGGCTGTAACAGTTTACTAAGGTCCTGTCTGATGTCAGAGATAACTGCCTGCCCCCAAATACATTTGCATTCAAATGAAAGGCTGGACATCCCAGTACCATCACCTTGTTGCTACTTTCAGTGCTTCCTTTTTGTCTGGAGCCTTAATCTAAACTTTCCCATATTCACTCATGTCTGTCAAATATATTATACTACTGTACCTGTTGCTCTATACAGTAGACACAGTATGTTTGCTAGGTTCTGTTCCTTCTATAGGAAACATCTATTAAAATATGTAAGTGATCTTATCATAATTTCTTATGCATACTTTAGAACATTTTTTTAAAGGAAATATGCCTCCCTTCTGGAGTTTGTTGGATTATGTAATTTGAAAGTTTTGTCTTTTCCTCTTCCCACAAACCACACATTATAGTAGATATGGTATTGATTGTTAGCACTCCAGATTCACGATTCAAACTAATGCATACATAAGATTTTTGTTTGTTTGTTTGACTTGGGGGGGGGGGGCGGGGGATGGACACATCTTAAGAACAGTCTGTTTGCACAAACATAAAATTTGACAAACACAGGAGATGCCAAATGCCTTGCACATGACAATCATGGGGCCATATTCAATTCGATTCCCGCAACTTGATCGCAGACGGCTGAATGTCTGCGGGTGTGTTGCGGGCTCCGTTTGTCTCCGATTGAGATGCTATTCAATTGCTCAAGCCCGCAAGTTGCTGTCCCAAAGCCGAAACCATAAACCATGCACTGGTTCGTAGTAGTTCAGGGCGGGAACATGATCAATTAAGCAAGCCCTTAACCTCCCATTTTGAATCAGCCAATAGAAAATGAGCAGTAAAACATGGAGGTTACATGTCAATCAATTAGGTTTGGGGGTCCGATATGCTATCAGACTCGCAAACCCTCAAAATAATTCTAGTCCAAAACTATTCTACTCCATATGGGTGGCCTGAAACATAAAAATATTTTTTAATGTTTGCCGATTTGCAAGCTTGAGACTGTTGTGCAAATAATTCTAATGCTTTTTCATCTCTTTCCCCGTTATTTACAGTGCAGTATTGTTTTTGTATTCACATTTACAGTGCTACGAATAGGTGTTTAACCTCCTTGCAGGTCCTCTCTAGCATTCGTTGGATTTTCTCCTTCTTTTGCCATTTACAGTTGTGAAAACATTTGCGGGCTTGGGGAAATTAGCATTTTACGATTTTAGCCATTGTAACTCTTGCAAAATTGAAAGATTAAAGGCTTCTGGAGGCTTTAAGTTAAGGGGTTTAACTAGCCATCTTTTCAAGGCATTAACTCAGAAGCATTCGGAGCACGTAAAAGACTCCAATTGAATATCAAATAAGCTTGCGACTTCACTTACGGGCTACCGGATCTCCTGAAACCTCAATTGAATATGGCCCATGGTTAGCTACTGCTTCCCAGTGTCAAATACATTGAGCCTCATTCAATTTGGAGGCCACAAGTTATGGGGTATAGGCCATACTGTATGTCTGCAGGCATGCAGCGTCCGCAACTTATGGTGCTATTCAATTGGCCGAATCAATAAGTCCGGGCCCTATAGCGCACATCGTAAACCATGCTATCATATATAGCATGTGGAAGTTTGAACATGGTCAATTAAGTAAGGCCGTAACTCCCGAGCTACAAACAGAGATCGTCATCATAACGTCAATGAAAAATGGAGGTTGGATTTCAAAGTCCTATGGGCTTTAATTACGAGTTACAATCGAACCCACATTCCAGATATGGTGCAATATTGATAAAGCTGTAAATATGATATTCTATTATATGCAAGTTACAGTATATGTATTAACACATTGATTGAAAGGATCGATATAACACGGAAACCAAACATGAAATAAAGTATTTTTTGCCCGATTTGCGAGCTTTAGAATGGTGTGCTATTAATTGTAAGATCTAACATCACTTTCCCTTTTAATAAAAGTACAGTAGTGTGGGTATATGTGCATTTAAAGTGTTCCGGAAATGTCTTTAAGCCCTTTGTGAGTCCTTCTTGGTACCAGTAACTTGTGGTTTGACTTTTGCCATTTGTAGGCTTGACGGCTTGCTTTGCGAGGGGGAATCGAAGCAATTGAATATCGATTTGCGATTTTGCAACTATTGCGGCCTTGCAGGGGCATTAGCTTGCAATGTGAACCATCACAGTGAATCGGAGGCCGGAACCCATAACCCGATTGTAGCTCATAAAAAGATGCCAATTGCATAGCAAAATAACTTACAGCCTCCATTTCCAAAGCCTGGATCTCCCAATGCCTCATTTGTCTCATATTACATAATCCAACAACTTCAACCTCTTTAGATCTCCTCTGATCTGCAATATGCAGATTAATTGTTAATTGATCCAAATATTTTTCTTCTTATTATTATTATTATTATAGTTATTTATAACGCGCCAACATATTCCGTAGCGCTGTACTTACCAATACATTGTGTGAATCAAAGCAAATTTATAGAATGTTCATTTGTAAGTTTGCTAAAGCTACACCAGCATTTATATATGATTCGTCTTTTTGTGAAACTTGATATTTTATGCATTGACAGTCTGCTTTCTAATGATTATAACGTGTATATGTTTTCTTTATAAATAATACTTGCGTGAAAACAACCGTACAAAATGTACCACAAGACCCTATTGTTGAATGTCATTAAGGTTATAACATGTTCCAATAATAGCCATATACTGCTGTTTGTTGAGCCAATTTGGAGACACACCAATCATGTTAATTTGAATATTTTATAAAAGTTAGTGCATACTTTGTGGGGAAGACAGTAGAATACAATTACATTGAATTGAGTTGATAAGCTTAATATACCCCAAAAATTATAATTGCGAGGCATAAAAACAGATTTTTCCAATTGGTACAAACCATGTAACACAAACATTTTGCCTCTTAACTTATACACCTATAATGTAAAACATTATACATCGCCTGCAATATAAATCCGTTTTTTATAATGTCTGATGAAAAAGCCTTATCTAGTTTCATTTCAGAAAGGAAAAACAATGATTTTTTTTTTGTAAAGAAAGTTTGTGATAATTTAACCTTCATATTGAATGATTAAACAAAGGCCATGTTATTTTTTAGTTACTATTCTTTTTATTATTATTATTTTATCATTAAAATCCATTAATATTTTGTACAAAAATACAGCAGTTCAATAATTTTAAAATAAAACATAATTAAAATATCAATTTGCAAGTATTACACCATTATGAATTGTAATCCTATCTAAATATTATCATCACTATGAACTGACTGTATAGTTGACATTTTGTACAAGGTAGCATACAATAGGTAGCATAAAATAGACCAGCAAGATAAATCATCACATGTAAAGTGCAAAGCTTTAATAATCCTAATAAGCTAACTAAGCTAAATAATTTATAAAAAGTTTTATAGGTCAATAGAAAATTGCTATGCTAGTCTACAAAATCTTTGTTGCCGGTCAAGTATACCTATTGGTTTCTTGAGGATATCTTCTGAGTGAGGCCCTTGTATTATATCTTGTTGGTTTGCTGTTATCTGTTACATCTGTTAATTTGAGTTTTGTAATTATCTTTCTTTATAACTTAGCTCTATTGACATTATTGGATCTCTATAAATAAGTGATACTTATAATTATATGTACTGCAAACCCAAGTGATGTGTTGTGTTGCTCTTTTTTATAGTGCAGAAAAGCATGCACTATCTTTGAAGTCAAAATCATTTTAGGTCTGACCTTTTTGCTAGATTTTTCAGTGGAAAATCATATGATTAACTATTAATATGCAGTAACAAACAATATATTGTGATTTAAAGCACACAAATTTGTAGGCTGCTTTGAAAGACTAAGGACCTTATTCAATTGAGCAATTTTTGGTTACTGGAGCCCTTAATGTAGCCTGTAAACTAATTTGCTATTCAATTGGAGTCTTTTAGCTACCCGCAAGCGATTTGTGGATTACAGGCTGAAATTCCCAGCGGTTGTCAAAATCGTAACTCCGACTCAGCTAAGCCTTTGATCTTTCAAGACCGTAAATGTTACAGTTGCAAATCGCTATTCAATTGCTACAATTTCTGAAGCCCGCAATTGTTCTCACACCCGTAAATGGAAAATGTCGACGTAAATCCTACGAGTACCAGATAGGACTCGCAAGGGGATTAAACACCTATTCGTAGTGCTGTAAATGCAAATAAAAATCAATACTGCAGTTTAAATGAAGGGGAAAATGATGAAAGACATTAGAATTAATTGCACAACAGTTTCAAATTCACAAATCTGCAAAATATATATTTTTTTATGTTTTGTTTCCATGTCACATCAATGTCAGTAATCAGGCCACCCACATGGACTAGAACAGTTTCTTCATTCATTTTATTATTATTATGCCGTATTGTAAGTTTGATCGGATATCAGACTTCTAAAACTAATTAATTGACGTTTAACCTCCATGTTTTACTGAAGTCATGATGACAGTCTCATTTACTATTGGCTGTTTCTAAATTGGTAGTTACTGCCTTGCTTATTGATCATGATCATGCTCTGAAATGCTATTTACGGGTGCATGGTTTACAGTTTAGTTTGTCTACTTACAGCCGGCATAAAGGCAACTGCAATTAAATAAGGACCTAAATATATTAGAGCAGACTGAGAATATGCGGCTAATTTGATGAGCTACAAGGATTAAAGTAATTACAATTAAAAACATATTTATTATCTCTATTTGTAACCATTCCCAAAATAGTGAGAATATATAACATTGTATTATGTTTAAAGCATCAGTAATCCAATTGATTATTTAAAAAACACAAAGGAGGATAATAACTGTGTGAGCCTGTGAATAAAATGTATATTCTTCTGTCAAGTGCAGAGCAGGAACAAATAGAACAGGTCAATGTTGTCTTTGTAAAAGATTTATTCCTGTAGTAATTTGTAGTAACACTGGCTAATGTTGATTTATTGCCATTGCTTCTTAATACACCTGTAACTTGCTAAATAAATTATTTATGGATTCATTTGTCAATTTCTTCTTGACTAACTGCTAGAAACCTAGAATTTGTCTTGTTAAACCAATGTACATATTTGAAGAAAATACCGTAATCTTAATGGGCCACTGTAGTAAATTATTTAAAATCTGCTTTTTAGAAGAACTAGTATTAAAAAAAGATGCTTGTTTGTTTGCAGTGATGTAAGCCATAAACATACATTTTTTTTGGCAATACAGGAATAGAGTTTGTATTTGTTACATCACAATCTAATAAAAATAAATTCAAAAAGTTTATTAACACAAAAATTAGCAGCTTTGATTATTAAAATTAGGAACTTATGTTTATCTATAACAAAGGAACTGGCTTATTTTGGGACATATCTTTTCAATAGAATTAATGTACATATCAGACATTCAGGAACCCACGTTCCAGATAGATAGCTATAATATATTGACTCTAGACACTAAGGATAGCAAGAAAAAGGCCTATGATCTGCAAAGGATATTTTTATCTGGAAGACTCAATCTAGGTTGATGTACCAAAGCTGGCTAAGGGTCCCTAATATAACAAGAAAAAGCCTTATACACTAGGCTGCAACAAATAACACACTACTAGATCATTCATCACAGTAAGTAAGTTGTATTTAGTTATCAGTGGGGGAGGCAGAAGTCTTTATGCTTTGTTTGAAAACTGGATAAGATTGAAATTGACACCAAACCTTTTTCCCCTCAATGGCCCAGAAGCAGGACGTTGCATCAAAAGATGTTTAGAAATATAAATGTCCCTCTCACATGCACACACCTTTTACCCATGTACCATAGATCCCTGTATGACCTAACACCTGTCAGAACAAAATTAGGACAGGCTTCTGAGCATTAGAATGAAGAGAGGCAGATGATTTTTATTATTATTATTATTATTAATTTATTTGTAACGCGCCAACATATTCCGTAGCACTGTACAAGGGTTAAGATTAGGGCAAGATAGAGTAATAACAAATAAAAAAAAATAGCGACAATAACAATTATATATTAGAAGTAAGGTAAAAAATAAAAACAACAAAAAAAAAACAATAAAGAAAACAAACCATTTAAAGGAAAAAAATCAACATGTGGAGAGTTGCAAAATTAAAAAAAGCTTAAGGATTTTAAGTACCTTATATTGAGTCCCCAGGCCTGCCTGACAGCCGGCCCTGTTTTGAGCTTAGAATCTTTGCAGAAAGTGCTTTTTCCCAAAGTTCCCTACAAGAAGAAACTTGTCACTTACGATCTAAAGGGAATGGAAAATGCAGAAAAACCTTGGCAAAAAGACAGATGATGATTAGTATAGACCAGGGAGGAAGTGAGAATTTACTTAGGTAGGAAGTTAGAAAGGGATAGGGGAGGAAGGGATCAGTTAGAAAGTCATAGTGAAGTAAAAGGCTCAAGAATCTACTGGAAGCATCTATGCTAATTTCAGATGTAAGTTTTATAAGCTACACTGAATTTGTTTTCTCCACAAACTGGTTTTATTGTTAATCCGTAACTAAATGAACAAATTAAAACCTAATGTATGAATACTACAGGAAGTAAGAGTGTTCAGGAGTTATGCCAAGTCTACTTGGACATGCAGGAATTATGCTGATGCAGAGACTGATATTATAGGCAATGGGTCAAGAGGGTTTAAGACCAGAATCAGGATTGGCCACACGGAACCCGCATATCGCGGTATATCGGCAGTATGTCTGCAGGCCTGCTGCAGGCTCGCACTCTGCTACAATTCCGGTGCTATTCAATTTAACAAGCCCGCAAGTTATGGGCCAAAACCGTGCACCCGTACGTAGCAGTTCAGGCCTTAACTACCCTTTCCAAAACAGCCAATAGAAAATGAGACCGCCATCATTATGGCAGTATAAGATGGAGGTTACATGTCAATCAGTCAGCGTTTAGAGGTCCGATATACAATCAGACTTGCAAAACCGAAAAATACAAAATAATAAAAATAAATGCCGATACTGTTCTAATCCACATGGGTGGCCTGATATGTATTAACTCATTAATTCCCAAGATTGATATAAAAAATATGTATCTTTGATTGTTGATTTGCGAGCTTGAGACTGTTGTGCAATTCATTCTAATGTCTTACATCGCTTTCACCGTCATTTACTGTGCATTATTGATTTTTTTATTTGCATTTACAGTGCTACGGACATGTCTTTAACCCCTTTGCGAGTCCTTTTTCTAGTACTCGTAGGATTATCTTCTACATTTGCCGTTTAAAGCAAATGTAGAAAATGTGAAAACATTTAGAAAATATGAAAACATTTGTGGGCATGTAGCAATTGAATAGCGATTTGCTATTTTAGCTATTATAACTCTTGCAGACTTGAAAGATCAAAGGCTTAGATGGACTGTAAGTTCCGGTTTTAAAAAACGGAAGGATTTCAAGCACATAACACGTAGCGGACTGCAAAAAAAAAAAAGCCAATTGAATAGCAAAATAACTTACGGGTTCCATTATGGACTATAGTAATGTACAATTGCTCAATTGAATGAGGCCCATGGTGTGCATGAAGTAAATCTGAGAGTAGATAGGAATCCAGAAGAATTGAAGAAATAGGAGCCCTCACAGTGTGCATAGAGTAACAAGATTCACTCTTGTTACAACATCTATTCTCAAACATGTAATGGGGAAATGTAAAACACTCCAATGCTGAACTGTATCTACACAAACAAGGAAAGAAACCAGTAATACATAAATACACTTTTAATGAATATGGATGCTTTGTAGTGTTGCGACTTCCTAATCAGGAGTTGGCGTTGGCGGCTTGGAAACACAGGGCCCAAACAGAATTCTGTGGAACTCGTACTGGATGTAACACACACAAAAAATAATTCTCTGCATAGATTATATACTTGCAAAAGAAGGCGGATATTAGGGCAAATTTCAGTTAATTTTTAGTCAGTTGCAAGGACAGATAATCAGGTGTTTTTCTGTTTCTTAGAACAACTAGAAATGTTTTGTGTTTTAGTAAGGTGGAAAAACATCCCAAGGATAGGAACATGATATTATGGGTTGGCTATGTGTCAGCAAAATATGTTAACCCCTTCATCAGCAGAATATGTTAACCCCTTCATTCACCTCTTAGATCACAACGTGATCTTTATTTGGGATGTAAGAGGTATATAAATATGATAGGAAGCGAACTGAGACACTGGAAAGTGATAGATCCTCAAGGGTTTCAGTACATGAGATATACATGTGACCAGGTGGTGTTAAGTCACAGTATTTAGCTGAAAATCCTTAGGAATAAAGCCTTGCAGCATGTAATAAAAACACAAAGTAATACAATTGAAGTAATGACAGAGTAAACAGAATTATAAGAACAATATTCTTTACCTATTAAAGCACACATACCGCCTTTGGGAGCTAAGACATAATCTAAAGCCATTCTATTCTGCAAAGTGACCATTCTAAATTTGCACCTGCTCCTAGTTTAGTTTCTCAATTGCTTCAGCAGAGCTATTCATGGCCCTCTGCACTAAGAGAGAAAGGATGGATAGTTCTACCTGTAGTTTCCCTACGCCTACATGTGGGAAGGTTATACCTAGGGTGTCTAGGAATATTTTCCACCTGCTCTATATCACTCATGTTCCTGATGCGGCCTTGTGGAAGTGTTGGGGTTGTGTATATATATGGGATTACTTGACCTAAATAACAACTGCCCATCCAATTAGGGGGCAGCCATCGAAATGACTGGAGAAGGTGGCATAAGGTGGAAGAGATTAGACACGGACCCATTACTGTTGCTATAGCCAGTAACATTAATTGATATATTATGTAAAAGAGAAAATAAGTAGGGACATCCGGGACCACTACAGCTCCAAGGTGAACAACTCTTGTACAGGTCAGAAAGGGAGGAGGTCCTATAAAAAATAAGTGTGGTATTGGAGCAAGTGGACCAACCAACAGATTTACCTTTTCCTAGGGCCCTAAAACAGTTATATCCTGGGTTAGTGTGGGTTAACATAAATTATACCCTCTTATAATATTTTGATGGGAAATACGTGGTATGAGGTGTTGCATCCATATAGAGTTAAGTGGTGTGGCTGATTGTACATAAGTAAAGAAATTCCATTTGCGGGGTTGTGTACTTCCATTGTAATATATGTGGCTTTGAATGAAATTTTCTGCTGGAAGGCCAAATAGTGGCATACCCATTTCCCCATGTGTAGAGACGTGTGCACTTATCCAGCAATTGGAAATGTTAAAGAAGTGAGCATATCCTTGTAATGTATTACGTTCCCAGGGATGATTTTGTATAATTGTGTTATCACGTGTGGATCTCTTGCGCCTATGAGGTGAACTAGTATTGGTGTGAGTGTTATTGTGTTTACCACAAACAGACTTTAATGGTCCTAGTTCGTCTGGGTCATAATGGCAATTAAGAAATGTCCATAAGGGCAAATAAATCAGGAGCATAATGCACATCAACAGGAGAAAGTTCTTGCATGCATTCTGTGGATGCAGGAGTAGGTTTGACATTTTTATTATCGCTGTCTTCAATCGCTTTCACGGGGACTTTGTCACCTGCTTCACCCCTCTTTGGACACAGCTTCAGACGTGATGCGTGGATCCAGATGTCCTGTGAGTCAGTGAGGACGGCAGTCCTGGTTACTGCTACAACGGTAGTCAGTGGTCCGAATGGGAAGCCTCCCTTCTTTGCTCTGTTCAGTTGTCGGACACAGACGAGTTCACCTGGCTGGAACGGATGTGTTGGTTCCTGTGAGGGTAAAGGAAAGCGAGAAGACACATCACCATAGATGCCATTCAATTTATCAATCAATTGTTGCACATATTGTTCCCTTATAAGATCAAGATCACCAGACATAATTACAAGTGGCCCTTTTACCCAAGGAGTTGGAAATGTTCTTCCCATTAGAATCTCAAAAGGGGACAATTTAGTAGACTTATTAGGAGTCATCCTAATTTCTGCTAGAATGGCAGATAAGTATTTCTGCCAGTTCACCCATGTACCTGCAGTGTTTCTCTTTAATAGTGATGTTCATTCTTTCCACTATGCCTGAACTCTGAGGGATATGGAATTTCCAGGTTATCTGTAGCCATTGTACCAGTTCCTTAATTACCGCACTAATAAAGGCTGGTCCATTATCAGAGTTAATTTGCAATGGGCATCCATATCTCAGTATTATCTCGGTAGTTAATATTTTAGCTACCGTCTTAGCATCCTCTCTTTGTGTTACAAAGGCCTCAGGCCACCGTGAGAACTGGTCTACTATCACCAACAGGTACAATTGCTTTGATCCTGTCTTTGGCATATGAGTAAAATCAATTTTAAATGGGTGAATGGAGCTGTGGGTGGAGGCAAATGGTCATGTAATGCTTTGTTAGGTGCTGTAGAGTTATTCTGTAGGCACTGTATACATCTTTGTATGTATGTCTGGCAGTGTGATTTTAAGTTTCTGATGCAAAATGACAGTTGCAATTGTTTGCTACTCTGTCAGCTAAAGCATTACCTCTAGATATAAAGTTATTGCGATTCTTTGTACTTGCTATGTGATATCAGTTTTTACTAGTTTCGTTTTCAGTGTACTACTGGATGCAAAGGGGGGTGGGGGTGGATTGAGGCTGCAGCTTGTGTTCTCTCTGTCAGTCCTTCTGCCATAGCAGCTGAAGGGGGGAGGGAGGGAATGCTTTTTGTACGGCCACATCGCAAGGAGCCAAATGTTTGGAGACACGCCGGCATCCCCTGGACCGGAGTAGGGACTACTTTGGAAAAGAATGCAACGGGACACATACTACCTCCGTGATCTTGGGCACAGACCGAGGCCATGGTTTTACAGTTGTCCCTTGCATACAAATGAAATGGTTTACAATAATCAGGTAGTCCTAAAGCGGGGGCCTGCATAATGCTAACTTTTAAGGTCACTTAAGCTTCAGTCATGTCTGGAGTCCACTGAATATGTTTTGGGCTGTCCCTCTTAGCAGCCGTACGTAAAATGGAGTCATAGTGAGCATTCAGGGATCCATTGCCTGCAATAATTAATCATCAACATGTGTTGCCCCATTTGTATTTTGTTTTTAGTTACCTTGTGACCTTCAGCTGCTAGGTGCTGTAGCAGACTGAGTGAATCCTGTCTATTGGCTTCCCCGGTAGGAGTACACAAACAGTAAGTCATTTGACGTACTGAATGGGGACAGAACCATGACACGGGTCCATGACCGCAAGGTATTGGAGCACCAGTGAGTTAGCAGCTGGTGAATCGACGTAGCCTTAGGGGAAGACGGGTCCATGTTAATTGGCGCCCATCAAAAATGAAAGCCATAAGTAGTTGTGTCTCAAAGTCCAATGGGACCAAAAATAATGTGTTTGATAAATCAATAATAATAAATATAGTGGCGTCATGGGGAATGGCTGTAATGAGAGCAGTGATATCAGGGACAATCGGGGCAATTGGGATGACTAAGTAATTAATTGCCCTTAAATCCTGGACAAATCTAAAGTCATTGTCATGTAATGAAGGGACGTTAGTCCAATTCCATCCTGACTCCTTATCAGAGTCTAAAAGTCTGTATAACAATTCTGATGTCAGTCTGAGTCATGGTGTCCTTGACACATTCACTTCAGATACATCATATATGTAGAAGGATTAATTTAGGGGTTAAGGGCTGCCTGTTTTCTCTTTCCGTATTTACTATTTGCAATCTATTCAAAAACAAACTCCATTTTAGATCAAATTGACATACAAAATCTCTTTCAAATCACTTACTATTTCCCTTCAGTTCCGTACTTAACTTACAATAATTCCCAACTAACACTCCGCTTCCTGAGAACTCTCCACAAACATGTAACTACAAATACTGGAATCCACCTTAAAACGTTTAACAACAACATTCCATACACATGACAGTTTTCTTATCCAAACTAAATACGACCTTAAGAATTTTCTGGCTAGAGAGGAAATTCACAGCCTTTTTTTTTTTTTTTTCGGGAGTGTTAGCAAGCTTTAAAATAGAATAAACACACTGTCTTACACTTACAAACAAGATAGACCAAAAATCCTCCACTGTTACATATTTCTGGAAAAAGATTTCCCTTTTTTATTTATATGCTGGCTTTAGAAATATTTTTCAGTGGTGGACACGATCTCTACAGCCTTAAAGACACAGAGGAAAATTCTCTAACCTGCATTTCTCAATTGTATTGCAAAGAAAAGAAAGTACAGCAAACACTCACAATTTTATTTGCAGCAAAACACAAGACAATCCATCTACTTTATAAACAAAAGCAATCAGAATATTATATAAATGTATGTAAAGAAAAAGTTCCTTTATATTTCTGTGTTCCTATTTCTTTTATTATCCCTTATCTTGTTTGCTCTTTCACAGGACCTGATGTTGCGCTGTGTACATAATTACATATGACAGCTTTGCATGATTCTCCCAGGTTGGGAGGTGGGTATTGTTTAGACTGGGAAGTACCCATTTCCAACTATCCTTCTAAAAAAAAAAAAACTTTAGGTGGTTGTCTCAATAGACAACGTAACTTTATTTGCTATCACGTTTTTTTTAAATCAGAGAACAGGATTCGGCTGTACTGAGCTGAAATAGCTCAGACAATTCCGACAGATATTCTCGAGTTAACGGGTTGTCCCTAGACACAGAGACGGTGCGTCTTACAGTGTCCATAGACCTTACTTCCTGGTTTTTACACAGAATAATAAAACATTTGTTATCTTAAACAGCACAGCAATACTGCAAAATTAATGAGCAAGCAAAAGCGGATTTGGGGCACTGTCAACCAAGCCGTCAAGTATATATTTATATCAATTTTATCCTTTCTATTCCCACCTTAGGAATAATATATATATATATATATTTTTTTTTTATATATATATATATATATATACTTGATATATATATATATATGGCCTTCCAGAGGCCTAATTTAAGCCTTCCAAGGCTTTACACTCTCTTCCTTAGAGAGTCTCTCTACCTCATGTAGTACCTACAGTCTACCAAAGACTTCATTCTTAATTCTCCCTACCGCAGGGAGTGTGTGCCCAACTTATTTACTTGTATACAATTTACAAAGGACGACGAGAGTGGGAGCAAAGGAGGGTGCAAATAGACACAATTCACTCTACTCACCCACTCCGTCGTACTTCGATCTCTGTATCCCACTCGTCTGACACCAGTTTGTTGGGACTTCCTAATCAGGAGTTGGCGTTGGCGGCTTGGAAACACAGGGTCCAAACAGAATTCTGTGGAACCCGTACTGGATGTAACACACACAAAAAATCATTCTCAGTACTAATTCCGTTTATTTGCCACGTCATTGCATAGATTATATACTTGCAAAAGAAGGCGGATATTAGGGCGATTTTCAGTTCATTGTTAGTCAGTTGCAAGGACAGATAATCAGGTGTTTTTCTGTTTCTTAGAACAACTAGAAATGTTTTGTGTTTTAGTAAGGTGGAAAAACATCCCAAGGATAGGAACATGATATTATGGTTAGGCTATGTGTCAGCAAAATATGTTAACCCCTTCATCAGCAGAATATGTTAACCCCTTCATGTAGGTCTGTGAGTTTCCCAGAAGATTTGTTGGAGATCAGATTGTTATTTTCATCTCATTGTGTAGATATATTAAGGCAGAAAAGGTTGGCGACAACATTGATATATACTGATTCAGAGTCACTGTAAAGCTATAAAAAAAGACATGATACTTCAAAACTATAGGGTTCTTTATTCATTAAGAAAGCCCTATTAGCCATTTAAATAAAGGTATAAAATTGTATTATTTTAATTTCTATTTGCTTGCCTTTAGGGTTTGCTATGTAGATATCTCTCCCTCCCCCCTCTTCCCTGTGTTAGGTAGGCCTAAGCAAGCTGTGAATTTCCATGTTACATCACATAAAGCATGCAGCATGGCCAGCAGATACATGTTGGTCCACATCGTGATTTGGTGATGGCTCCTGTCCCAGAAGCTGCAGCACAAAAAGTAGTAGTAATTTGTGTCTTAAATCTGACCTCTTCCTCAATGATGTAGCAAAGTAAATTCCTCTTTACAACATATGACATCTTCAAATTAATTTACAATACAAAAATGTGCCTCTCCTCCTGTATCATCCAAAGATTGGAGTAATTTGTATTTACATCCCAATAAGGTTGGAAACTTACTTTCAATGTTATGTATATTCGGATGAGATTGGTGATTCACTGCTTGCTGTACACATACAAATTCTCAAAGGGGAATGGTGTAGTACAGTGCTGGACAGGTATGGCCCACTGTATACCATTGACTTTTTTTTTTATGCAAACCTAATAATATTAAAATAAAACACTTGGGACATCTTAATCAGGTAGAACATCATATGTAAATTCATAAATCTTATTTTTTATTATAGAGCATATATACAGTCAGGTCCATAAATATTGGGACATCAACATAATTCTAATCTTTTTGGCTCTATATACCACCACAATGGATTTGAAATGAAACAAACAAGATGTGCTTTAACTGCAGACTTTCAGCTTTAATTTGAGGGTATTTAAATCCAAATCAGGTGAACGGTGTAGGAATTACAACAGTTTGTATATGTGCCTCCCACTTTTTAAGGGACCAAAAGTAATGGGACAGATTAACAGTCATAAAACAAACTTTCACTTTTTAATACTTGGTTGCAAATCCTTTGCAGTCAATTACAGCCTGAAGTCTGGAACGCATAGACATCACCAGACGCTGGGTTTCATCCCTGGTGATGCTCTGCCAGACCTCTATTGCAACTGTCTTCAGTTCCTGCTTGTTCTTGGGGCATTTTCCCTTCAGTTTTGTCTTCAGCAAGTGAAATGCATGCTCAATCGGATTCAGATCAGGTGATTGACTTGGCCATTGCATAACATTCCACTTCTTTCCCTTAAAAAACTCTTTGGTTGCTTTTGCAGTATGCTTCGGGTCATTGTCCATCTGCACTGTGAAGCGCCGTCCAATGAGTTCTGAAGCATTTGGCTGAATATGAGCAGATAATATTGCCCGAAACACTTCAGAATTCATCCTGCTGCTTTTGTCAGCAGTCACATAATCAATCAATACAAGAGAACCAGTTCCATTGGCAGCCATACATGCCCACGCCATAACACTAACACCACCATGCTTCACTGATGAGGTGGTATGCTTTGGATCATGAGCAGTTCCTTTCCATCTCCATACTCTTCTCTTCCCATCACTCTGGTACAAGTTGATCTTAGTCTCATCTGTCCATAGGATGTTGTTCCAGAACTGTGAAGGCCTTTTTAGGTGTTGTTTGGAAAACTCTAATCTGGCCTTCCTGTTTTTGAGGCTCACCAATGGTTTACATCTTGTGGTGAACCCTCTGTATTTACTCTGGTGAAGTCTTCTCTTGATTGTTGACTTTGACACACATACACCTACCTCCTGGAGAGTGTTCTTGATCTGGCCAACTGTTGTGAATGGTGTTTTCTTCACCAGGGAAATAATTCTTCGGTCATCCACCACAGTTGTTTTCCGTGGTCTTCCGGGTCTTTTGGTGTTGCTGAGCTCACCGGTGCGTTCTTTCTTTTTAAGTATGTTCCAAACAGTTGATTTGGCCACACCTAATGTTTTTGCTATCTCTCTGATGGGTTTGTTTTGTTTTTTCAGCCTAATGATGGCTTGCTTCACTGATAGTGACAGCTCTTTGGATCTCATTTTGAGAGTTAACAGCAACAAATGCAAATAGCACACTTGAAATGAACACTGGAGCTTGTAACTGCTCTTTGTAAATGGGATAATGAGGGAATAACACACACCTGGCCATGGAACAGCTGAGCAGCCAATTGTCCCATTACTTTTGGTCCCTTAAAAAGTGGGAGGCACATATACAAATTGTTGTAATTCCTACACCGTTCACCTGATTTGGATGTAAATACCCTCAAATTAAAGCTGAAAGTCTGCAGTTAAAGCACATCTTGTTAGTTTAATTTCAAATCCATTGTGGTGGTGTATAGAGCCAAAAAGGTTAGAATTGTGTCGATGTCCCAATATTTATGGACCTGACTGTAAATAGATTAATTTGGCACACACGGTTCCTGGCTTGTATACATCTGGCCCAGTTTGCTGGACAACATAAATTGACCCTCCCCTCTGCTGTAAATAATTTGGGCAGCATTGGTATATTATATTGTCTTTTGATTTTTTCTTACAGCCTCTCAATTACTTGGATTCTGAAAGTCTTATGTGTATTAGTTATACTATATTTATATTACTCATCATACTTATCAAACTATAATCAAGAGCACTCTAATCTCACAAGGACAGTTTCTGTTCCTATAAGCCATTGTCAGAGTCTTGTGAGTATCATCTACAATGTGCTCGTGGTAAATATAATTACAGAAATCCTCTTACGGCTTTACAGAAACAAAGGTGGAACTTTCGTCATTGAATATGTTGTTTTGTCTTGAAGGTTTTATCAACTGATGGGGTTATGGACATAACTGGATGTATTAGTTGTCATGTCTGTAGACAAATACAGATAAACAGTGTCACCAGAGCCATAAAGATAAATTGTATATTTGTGGTATAATGTCTAAGGTATGAAGGTCATGTCCATAAACACCTTGCTGCTGAAACTCTGTTTTTAATTTGATTGGTAAATCACAATACATTGTTGTTTTCTGAAGTAGTAAATATGATAATAATTGTATTTTTTATTAAAACTTGTTTGTACTCCTTTAGATCTACTTTATGAAATTTTTTACATTCTTTTACTTAAAGGTTTACCTGTTTTTACCTTTTTTTCTAACCTAACACATACTGCATAAATCAGAAATACACATTACATCGATTCATTCAATACACATACTTACTCATTCAATTTAAAAATAAAACAACCTGTTTTCCACACCCCAAAGCTGCTTAAATAGGCACAGTCTACTTACCAATAGAAACACTGCATTTGGGTACATTTATTAACCCTATGCTAACCTTCAGGCTAACAGCAGCGCAGTGCAGAGATCTACAGAGCAATGTCCAGGCTCCTTCTTGCTTTCTTGTGCAGGGGACTACACATTCCATGATGCTTTACATCACAAATTGATACAACGTATTAGCTGCCTGTGATTGGCCAAAACCAATTATGAATGTTATGCTAATATTAGCAGGGGTCTCACAGTCAACTGCCTGCAAACTCAAGAGATTTAGCCATCTTTAAGGTAAGTTTAATAATGTTTATTTTGGTATTTTTCATACAGAACATGTTTTCATGCATTCATAATCCATGAAACTTAAATATGCCTTTAACAAAACTAATTATGCTGTCACAGAGTGGTCCATATCTTCCCTCTCCTTCATGTGGCATTATTGACAAGGATTTGAGCATTTATGTGTATAATGACAAATAAGCTAGATAATAATAGGATAATATTTTTAAAAATCCTTTTTTGCAATTTAGCCGCCTCTGTTCATTTGTCCATGTGTAGACAAGAGCTGCTCTAATGTTTTTTTCATCTCTGCATTTTGTCTGCGATTATGACAACTATATGTAATAAATGTAATTATTATTATTATTGTTGTTTATTTGTAATGCGCCAACATATTCCGTAGCGCTATACATAAGTTAAGTTACAGGCAAAGTCAAGTTCAAAATAAACATATTGCAAAGAATGGAGGGCCCTGTCTTTGAGCTTGGAATCCGGTGTCCATAGCGCTTTCCCTAAAGCACCTTGCAGGATTTAAACTTGCAGACTTACAATCTAAAGGTTACTTACAATCTAAAGGTTGTAATTAATGAAATCAGTTTTATTTTCTACCATAGTAAAACATTTGTTAACAAATACTGCTTGCCTTGACTTTATTTACCTTTAATGAATAACATACTTAATTTATCAGATTTTGATTTGTAAGTACATTAAATATGAGCAGAAATGTCTTAAAATGATCAAACTATTTCAGAGTTAACAAAAAAGAATATAAATGTCAGATGTTGAGGAAAAAGGTTTCCAGGTTCACTACATAATATTGTACTAGTTATACTGCCCTATTAAATTCCCTCAACGTGTAAAACCGTATCCTGTAACGTAGCCCGTAAGATTTGCGGCTATTAAATTGGCCATGTAAAGCAACCCGCCAACGATTTGCGGGGTAAAGGCGAAAAACCCTACGGCTTGACGAGAATGGAACTCTGCGGCCATAAATCCTTTGATTTGACAAGCCTGTAACTGTTACGTTCCAATCACGCTATTAAATTGCAACAATTTCACTGGCGTTCAAACCCGTAACCAGCAAATGGAGCCAAAAAGCTAACGGGGGCTAAATTCCCATCCGTAGCACTGTAAATGCAAATATCAACACACTAATGTAGTTATAATTAAAGGGAGAATGAGGTGGTGACAGCGGATTCGATAGATAACTTTACAAGGGGACTGGATTTATTTCTAATTAAAAAGGGAATTCAGGGTTATTGATAATTAGAAAGACAGTATTGATCCAGGGAGAAATCCGATCACCAGTATCTGGGGTCAGGAAGGAATTTTTTTTTCCCCTTTAAGTCTCACTTGGGGGTTTTTTCTGTTTGCCTTCCTCTGGATTAATTAATAATAAAAATAAAATAAAAAAATAATTGATTAATAATTAATTAACAACTCATTAATTAATATGTAATCCACGTATTGCAGATCAGAAGAGCTCTTAAAAGGTTGAACTTGATGGACTGAGAGTCTTTTTTCAACCTTAATAACTATGTAACTATGTAAGTTAATAAAATAAATAGCACAACATTCTCAAGCTCGCAAATCTGCAACATAAACTACTTGTTTTCATGTTTAATTTCCGTGTTCTATCGATCCCGGCAATCAATGTGTTAATACATATAATGGAACTCGCTTGGACTAAAATATAATATTTATTGATTTATTAATATTGCATTATTTCTGGAATGCAGGTCCAATCGTAACTCGTAATTGAAACCCATAAGGCTTTGAAATCTAACCTCCATTTTTCAGTGACGTAATCATGACGATCTCTGTCTAAACCCGTAACTACGGATTTGGCTAATTGATCATGTTCACACCTCACATCCAACATGTGAAAAATGGGTTACGGGCTTGCCTTTGCCCTTAACTCTCGGCATGGTGGAATTTAAGCTCTATAAAGCAGCCAAATTTAGAGCCCGCAGTCTTTGCTGGCTTGCTGATGCTGCTACGGTCTTCGAATAGGGCTGATAGGCCTGTAAGTAATCAACACTTGTCAACCCTGTTTGTTGCTCAGTGGTAATTCTGTGAACTGTAAGTATTGGAAAGTATCAACAAAGTTTAAACTGTTATTGATTATATAGCGACATCTAGTGGAGATTTACAGTTAGAACTACAAATAAACCAATCATTCTATGGGCCTCATTCAATTGCGATTTGGCCAATTGAATAAGGCTCTATATAAGCACATAACATATTTTTTTACACAAGTTTTTAGTTAGTGAACTTCTATCCAAAAGCAAGGTCTTCACTAACTAAAAATGTATGTAAAATAAATATGCTCTGTTCTTATATAGAGCCCTATTCAATTGGCAAAATCGCAATTGAATGAGGCCCTATGAGTCAAAAATTCTTTAAATATGCTATTAAATTATAAGTTGTTAAAAACTACAGACTTTTGAAAAGTTAAAAAAAAAATGTCTAAAATCATTAAGAGAGATTCAGTAAGCAACATAGTGGTTTGTGTACTCGATTTTGTGTATGCAAAATCCCTACTTTAGCTGCTTGTAACCCCTGTGCTAGCTTAAATGATCACTGTTGTTTGGTAAAACATTACATGCATATTACAACGTAACATTAGCATGTCATCAAGGACATAAAAGTTGACTCTGATTATGTCATGGGGGAATCTACCTTAGACTGCTATCCTTTAGTTTGAGTGGCAGGATTATCTTATCAAATCTTACTCTTTAATTGAATTCTATTGTTAGGTGCGCTATTTGGAGAGGCATTTTTTAACAGAACTAATTCTACCAGGCTTTTATTCTTTTTAGGAACAAAGCCCAAATGTCTTATTAAAACAAAATGTTATACAATGATTACAAATTAATACTCACAAAGCTCTCCACCCACCTGCTTAGTTAGCTCTCTACTGCAGTGAGTGAATAGCAAGTAAAATTAAGAAATTGACATTGGTACAAGATTTGTATTCTAGTTAGTATACTAATATACTTCTAATTACGGAACTGACACTTCACCTTCTATTTGTTTACAAACTAAGAGCTAGACTATATCGCTCCAGTAGGAAATCAAGCAACGCTGACTCGCAGCTACAGGAGTTCTTAGGAGAGACTCTATGTAACTATTGGATGCTTCCTGCTGACTCTTTCACATAAGAACTCACTGATATGAAGCAAGAAAATAGCTCAAGAGACACCCAAGGATTGTTACGAGTAGGCAGATGTGAGTGTGAAGTTTCAAGTCAGAGCCCCTAAAACACCCCAACCCTGTCTTCTGCGCGCATGTTAAATCTGCCTCGACACAAGCATGTTGACAATTGTGCCCCCAACAAATGCGCACTGCCCTAAAAGCACGCACTCCCAATAGCGCACCCCTGTAGGTCGACGCACATTTAGCACGCGCTGAAGTTACATTGTCAGGAGAGGATGGGGGATGAGGGAGCTGAACGTCGAATACCTGTTCGAGTATAAATATAAGAAGAACGGGGAGCCTGGCAGAGGTGTGTGGGCAGCAACTGGCAGGGGTACAGAGAATGGCAGGGGAGGGAATGTGTGAGGGGTGCGGAGGCTGGCAGGGACAATGTGTGAGGGGTATGGAGACTGTCAGGGGAGGGAATGTGTGAGGGGTATGGAGACTGGGCGCGACAATGTGAGGGGTATGGAGACTGGCAGGGGAGGGAAAGCGTGAGGGGTATGGAGACTGGCAGGGGCAATGTGTGAGGGGTATGGAGACTGGCAGGGGCAATGTGTGAGGGGTATTGAGACTGTCAGGGGAGGAATTGTGTAAGGGTTACGGAGACTGGCAGGGAAAATGTGTGAGGCGTATGGAGACTGGCAGGGGCAATGTGTGAGGGGTATGGAGACTGGCAGGGGAGGGAATGTATGAGGGGTACGGAGACTTGCAGGGACAATGTGTGAGGGGTATGGAGACTGGCAGGGTCAATGTGTGAGGGGTACAGAGACTGGCAGGGAAGGGAATGTGTGAGGGGTACGGAGACTGGCAGGGACAATGTGTGAGGCATATGGAGACTGGCAGGGGCAATGTGTGAGGGGTATGGAGACTGGCGGGGAGGGAATGTGTGAGGGGGTACAGAGACTGGCAGGGCCAATGTATAGAGTTATCTAGACAGGGGACATTGTATGAGGGGTACTGAGAGTGGCTGGGTGGCAATGTGTGAGGGTAGGGGTATCTAGACTTTCAGGGAGCAATGTAATAGGGGTCCTGAGATTGGCTCGGGGCAATGTGTGAGGGGGTACCGAGACTGGCAGGGGCAATGTATGGAGTTATCTAGACAGAGGGCATTGTATGAGGGGTACTGAGAGTGTCTGGGTGGCAATGTTTGAGGGTACAGGGTATCTAGACTGTCAGGGAGCAATGTACCGGGGGTACTGAGGTTGGCTGGGGGCAATGTGTGAGGGGGTACCGAGACTAGCAGGGGTGGAGTTATTTAGACCATCAGGGGGCATTGTATGAGGGGTACTGAGAGTGGATGGGTGGCAATGTGTCAGGGTACCAAGACTGGCAGGGGGCAATGTATGGGTAGTATCTCGACTGGCAGGCAGCAATGTGTGGGGACTATGGAGACTGGCAGGTGGGTAATGTGTGATTGTACCTAGACTGGCACTTCTCCCCTCTCACTTTATGCCTTCCCCTCCTTACTGCTCTGTCTCAGCCCCTCCCTTCCCTCATCCCCCATCCTCTCCTGACAATGTAACTTCAGAGTGGGTGCTAAATGCACCCTGTCTTCTGCGCGCGACCTACCGGGGTGCGCTATTGGGTGTACGTGCTTTTAGGGCAGCGTGCATTTGTTGGGTGCGCAATTGCCTGGGCGCTTACATCCGGTGCATTTAACACGCCTGTTTCTCACTCAAACATTGTCACGTTGATGTGGTTTACTATTGTTGCACATAAACGTTGCAGTTTAGACATATTAATATTATATGTTTATTTCTAATGTATTATAGGGTATTAAATGGCAGGAATGCACAGGTGGTGGGCATTAATCCTTGGTTCTCTGTATTAATTAGATGTGACTAACGGGCCAGGGTAACCGTTAGAAATACCTATTTTATGATTACTATGTGTAGACTTCAATATTATGTTGTAAGTATCCTGAGAAATTATTCTTTAGCCCTATTTTTCTTCTGAGACACTCATAGCTCCTTAAGTGTCTGATAATTGTCATTGTAAGGGTTCTATCTGCTCTTGCAGAGCTTTGAAAGTGCACATAAGCAGCCTTATTAAATTGTGATTCAGCCAATTGCATAGGGCTCTATATACGCACAGAGCATTTCTTTTACAGAAGTGTTTAGTTAGTGAACTTCTATCCAAAAGCAAGGTCTTCACTAACTAAAAACTTCTGTAAAAAAATATGCTCTGTGCTTATATAGAGCCCTATTCAATTGGCTGAATCACAATTTAATACGGTTGAAGGTGTTCAGTGACTCTTACAGGAGCCATGTAATAGCACTTTAGGTAACTTTGCTTGTAGAGAAGGGAACAGTTTAAACGTAGCAATCACTCATAGGTACTTGCAGCAGGTGGAATCTAATAGCTTCTTTAGAGCTTACATGAACGTTTCACTGGCAAGACTTCCTAGGGAGTCATGTAACCAAGCCCTTATATACATGGCTAGATTTATAACTAGGTGAACAATACATTTACATTTCAGTTTGTTTATGTTTCACACATATACTCTGCCTTATCTAGACAGGTACCATGGACATTATCTTTGTTTGGGGTGGGAGAGGGGGTTGGTGTGAACTAGGATTCTCCATTTTCATATCTAGTTAGTAAGTAAAAACTATGGCCCTCATTCAATTGCGATTTGGCCAATTGAATAGGGCTCTAAATAAGCACATAGCATATATTTTTTAAAGAAGTGTTTAGTTAGTGAAAACTTGCTTTTGGATAGAATTTTACTAACTAAAAACTTCTTTAAAAAAAATATGTTATATTCTTTTTAGAGCCCTATTCAATTGGCCAAATTGCAATTGAATGAGGGCCTGTGTCTCTTGCCCTTACCTGTAGTCGGAATCATGCTTTATATTGTGAATAAGCAAATCTGAGTTTTTAATAAATTATTATGTTTAGTTTGTGCCTGTATTTATTTGAATATCCGCATTCTCCCTTTTCAATCATAGAGAGTGTACTTTTAGAGAGTTATTAACATATGTTCTTTACACATGTACACGTAATACACTTTATTACACTATTTCCCTTACATTCAATAAAATATTTCAAAGAAAAAGATTATTTTGAGGAACTGAAATTGAAAGCTCTTAAAACAGAAAATAATATAATGCATAGAACAAAATATGCTTGTACGAACAGCATGCTATCTGTTAATGTAGATATCACCATGAGATAAATAATTACATTTTTTAAAGAGACATGGAATGTTTTTGGATTTCATTAGAATATACAGTATAATATATAATGTATCTATTCACTTTTATGCACTTTATTTTATTAAGACTTGCTTAAAAGTTCTCTTTTTTTCTGCTTAAAATCATAAAGTGTTTACCTGTATGGATCAGCATTCTGTAATTCATGCAGCTCATAAATACACAGACTGAGTATTGCAGTGTTTCAAATTAGCCTGTCAGTGGCCTCTCTCAAGTAGCATGTTGCAGAATGTTGTCCCTGATTTGTTACTCTGACACATTGCACACCTTTGTACTTAACAGTGCACTGTCTTCAATGGCTGCAAAGGGGAGAAACCATTTAGTAATTATTTGTAAGATTTTGTGCAGAAAGAAACAGAGCTTTTAAGCACTTATTTATAAAACAAAGTACACAAAAGTAAAGATATACATAGGTGTATTAGAATCATAGTGAAATCTAGCCACCTTCCATGTCCTTCCTTTAATTACCAGATGGATTGTAAACTAAGGTACAGTTTCATCCTTCCTTCCTCCTGTAAAGGCGTTTCTGATGATATCATTCATGACATCATGTATGACAAAGGTTACATCATTAATTACATCCTTATAACATATATTGTTAGCCTATTTTCTGGACTTTAAATCCAAGGTATGGAAGTTCTAACTTAATTTGAATTTGACTGAAAAAAATCTAGTCAAAATAAGAAATACCTTTTAGGTATACCCATACTCACCTACTAAAGATAAAATGTAACCTTTATTGTGTCAATTTAAAAAATTGTCAAATTATTAAATATGAACGATTAATAACAATGTATCTCTGATGACCTGTGATGAGCGCAATTACAATCAGCAATTACCACAACTATATATGTCATATGTTTGCTTCCTGTATATACATGGTTATTGATGCCCCATATATCTTTAGTCATAACTATAGGGCTTACAGTGCTATTGTATGTCAGTTATCTATGTGTGTGGGCTGGGGCGTAGGAGCCAGAATAATTCTAGAGGGATACATAAAAAAGCTTAATTATATGTACATACAATCATATTAAAATCTGCAGGGCAATTTGGCCCCCCATCCCCCACCCCCAATTCATACACCCATGTGTGTGGGGTTCATGTGTGTGCATATGAACATGTGATGATGTATATGATACTCACATTGTATGGTTCACGGTACACCCATGTCCACCTGTCCTGAAAGGGCCACTACTGCGGCTGGCTCAATCCACTCCTTCAGGATCTGCTCCCATCCAGAGTTGGTGAAGTTGGCTGGTGGGCCACCACCGGTTGCACGTGCTGCTTTTGCCTCCTCTGCCATCCTCTTCTTCACCTTCAGCCGGCTGTCGTCATACCTGTGTTTGACAGTCTTGACATCCCTGTTTGCAACCCCTAATGCAGCAACAGCTGTAGCTATCTCACTCCAGGCCTTTGTCTTCTGGCTAGGCCTCACATCCCTCCCACCATGTATGATGCTGTACCGGGCAAGGATTTCCCTGAGGAGCACGTTCATCTCATCTGTGCTTTAACTGGTTGCCCTTTACTTTGGAACAACTTCTTGCCCTTCCAACTGTGCCTGGGGTTCCTGGCCTCCCTGTTCTCTCCCTGGGGCCGGTCCCTCATCCCCACTACCCCCCTTAGGATCAGTCCCCTAACCCTCTGCCCCTACTCCTTGTGTACCTACATCTGGGGACACATCCCTCCCACTTTTGCTCTCCTACACCTGTACCTCCCCTCACTGACCTGGCTCTTCCTTTCCCCTCTCTCTCCTCCTCTCCACACTTTCCTCCTCCCCTCCTATACCCTCCTGGAATATAATAAATAAATGTAAGGATAAATAACAATAATATATATTGTATGTGTATGAGGTAAAACAAGAATGTGCGTATTATGTGTATCGTAGCAATTGTATGGGGGGAGGGGGTATGGGGGGTGTAGATGTGCTGCGGCCTACCCATATGTATATCTATGTGTACTGTCAAAAAGTCAGGCTGACCTACGGATATATTTTAGAAGGAAGATATGTCAGCACTAGGCTGATTAGGTCAATTAGTCCAGTGCTGACAGAAGTAAAGAAATGAAATGCACCTGAAGTGGAGCACACTATTTAATCCCCAGGAACTAACAGCCAAGGAGAAGGAGTCTGGGGGAAGTAAGAGGACAGACACAGGAAGCATCGGTGCTGGAAGCTGTGAGAGACAACCCAAGGAAGCTACTGTTTGGAAACATGTCCTATCTGGTGAGGACCAGTGCTGCAGACTGAAGCCTCCTGCAAGGTCGAATACAATTACTATAAGGTCAGAAATTACTTTTGTTCTTCATGCCCCAGGGAAAAGGCTGAGTGTTGGACCGTTTAATTAGCTGTAGGTTAATTTTACATATAAGGGTCCCTGGGGTGAAGCATATGGGAGAGAAGGGCGGGCCCTATGCTTCATCCACGGTTACTTATTTAAAGACGTGGAAAAGACTTCGGATACTATAAGAGACTATCTGTATCCTGGCCACAAGCTGGCACTATAAGAGACTATCTGTATCCTGGCCACAGGCTGGCACTATAAGAGACTATTTGTAACCTGGCCACAAGGTGGCACTACACCACCTATAAGAGACTATTTCTATCCTGGCCACAAGCTGGCACTATACTACCTATAAGAGACTATTTGTATCCTGGCCACAAGGTGGCACTATACTACCTATAAGAGACTATTGGTATCCTGGCCACAAGGTGGCACTATCCCTCACAGCAGAGACTTCTGCTGGAAGTAAAACTGCATTAATTTGTTTTTTGTTACATAATTTCTCCGGAGCAGGGAAGCTCCCCGGGTGTAGTCAGGGTGTTCCGGTATGTGAAATAAGAACGTATACGTAGATTTTTATTTTCATTTTTTTCTACTTCTCATCCTTGTTTATGAGACCTACTAATAAACAAGTCTTCTGCATCTAAAATCTGTATTGCTGAACCTTTTGTCGCAAAGACTTCTTGTGGTAAACGGCCATCCTTGTCACACTGGTGTCAGAAGTGGGATCTGCTATAGTCTTGGTTTAGAGGACTACCCCGCCGCCAATATGGAAGAGATGATGAAAGCCTTAATGATGATGACAGCAGCCCAACAAGAAACTAACCGGCGACAACAAGAGACAATCCAGCAGCAACAGGAATTTAACCGTTTGTTGGCCACCCAAGTGAACCAGACCCAGGCAGCTGTAGAAAGACTCACCACCAGTCATAAACTATAAAATCAGACAACCTGATCGCCGGAAACAGGAACAAATATACCACATAAACTTGTTGAAGCCATGGCGGGACAGGGAAGTCGCAGTGAATTTTGCCTCTCCGGTTTCTAGTTTGGAGGAACCAATACACGAGATACAGATATCTGAAGGGTTGTCCCCACAGCAGAGAACCGAAATGCTGCAGATGATAAACCATGACGTCTT
The DNA here is from genome assembly GCA_027410445.1 of Discoglossus pictus. Lineage (NCBI taxonomy): Eukaryota > Metazoa > Chordata > Amphibia > Anura > Alytidae > Discoglossus > Discoglossus pictus. The sequence goes on from CM050168.1 coordinate 95,423,005, forward strand.
TTCAGCACTTCCAGGGCGAACAACGGAAATCAGTCACCACATTACTACCTAGCCTGGTAGGAAAGTACGGATCAGACCATATCGGATCCCGGAAGCAAAGAGGGCAGAAGTACGGGAGGAAGTGAAAAGCATGCTAAAAGCGGGAATCATCGAAGAATCCTCTAGCGACTGGTGTAGTCCCATAGTCCTCGTACCAAAGCCTGATGGCACCACACGGTTTTGCAGTGATTTTCGGAAGCTAAACGCCATTTCCCAGTTTGATGCCTATCCACTTCTGCGGATTGACGAATTAGTGGATAACCTAGGAAAAGCCCATTTCCTCTCAACGTTGGACCTTACCAAGGGTTATTGGCAGGTACCATTGTCCCAATCCTCCAAAGAGAAGACTGCCTTTTGTACGCCAGAAGGTCTTTTTCACTATAAGGTAATGCTGTTTGGGTTACATGGGGCCCCAGCTACCTTTTCAGCGACTCATGGATAAAATTTTACGACCGCACCGAGACTACGCAGCCGCATACCTGGATGATATTGTGGTATATAGCCCTGACTGGGATATGCATGTGGAGAAGCTGGAGAAAGTCTTAGAAAGTCTCAGGAAAGCTGGTCTCACCGTAAATCCTGCCAAGTGTAACCTGGGACAGATGGAGGTGAAATACTTGGGGTACGTAGTAGGTTGTGGATTAGTCCGACCGCAATTACAAAAAGTCGAGGCCATACAGGCATGGCCAAAACCCCTAAGGAAGAGACAGATACGTGCTTTCCTGGGCTTGGTGGGCTACTACCAACGATTTGTTCAAGATTTCGCTACAATAGCAGCCCCATTAACTGAGTTGACCAAGTTGAGAGCTCCTGACATGGTCAAATGGGATCCGGAAGCTGACGCATCCTTTGCAGCCCTGCGGTTAGCCTTGTGCTGTGAACCGGTGTTGGTGGCTCCTGTTTTCGACAAGCCGTTTCTTCTCCAGACTGACGCCTCTGAAGTCGGGCTTGGGGCAGTCTTGTCCCAAATACAGCAGGGAAATGAACACCCGGTGCTTTATTTAAGTCGAAAACTGTTACCCAGGGAAAGTACTCTGTGATAGAGAAGGAATGTTTGGCCATTAAATGGGCAGTCGATGCCTTGCGTACTACCTTTTTGGGTCATCGATTCACACTGATCACAGACCACGCCCTGCTACAGTGGATGCACCACAACAAAGGAACCAATGCCAGAGTGATGAGGTGGTTCCTGTCCCTTCAACCCTTCTGTTTTGATGTGGTTTACAGACGAGGGAGTCTGCAGGGTAATGCAGATGCCCTTTCCTGCTTCCGCTGCCTCTCGGCAGACGCTCAACCCCCTGGTTTTGAGCTGGGGGGGGGGGGGGGGGGCGTGTGTCACAAAGTCAGGCTGACCTACGGATATATTTTAGAAGGAAGATATGTCAGCACTAGGCTGATTAGGTCCATTAGTCCAGTGCTGACAGAAGTAAAGAAATTAAATTCACCTGAGGTGGAGCACACTATTTAATCCCCAGGAACTAACAGCCAAGGAGAGGGAGTCTTGGGGAAGTAAGAGGACAGACACAGGAAGCATCGGTGCTGGAAGCTGTGAGAGACAAGCCAAGGAAGCTACTGTTTGGAAACATGTCCTATCTGGTGAGGACCAGTGCTGCAGACTGAAGCCTCCTGCAAGGCCGAATACAATTACTATAAGGTCAGAAATTACTTTTGTTCTTCATGCCCCAGGGAAAAGGCTGAGTGTTGGACCGTTTAATTAGCTGTAGGTTGATTTTGCATATAAGGGTCCCTGGGGTGAAGCATATGGGAGAGAAGGGCAGGCCCTATGCTTCATCCACGGTTACTTATTTAAAGACGTGGAAAAGACTTTGAATACTATAAGAGACTATTTGTATCCTGGCCACAAGCTGGCACTATAAGAGACTATCTGTATCCTGGCCACAAGCTGGCACTATAAGAGACTATCTGTATCCTGGCCACAGGCTGGCACTATAAGAGACTATTTGTATCCTGGCTACAAGGTGGCACTATACTACCTATAAGAGACTATTTGTATCCTGGCCACAAGGTGGCACTATCCCTCACAGCAGAGACTTCTGCTGGAAGCAAAACTGCATTCATTTACATAATTTCTCCGGAGCAGGGAAGCTGTCCGGGTGTAGTCAGGGTGTTCTGGTATGTGAAGTAAGAACGCATACGTAGATTTTTATTTTCATTTTTTTTCTACTTCTCATCCTTGTTTATGAGACCTACTAATAAACAAGTCTTCTGCATCTAAAATCTGTATTGCTGAACCTTTTGTCGCAAAGACTTCTTGTGGTAAACGGCCATCCTTGTCACAGTACGTATTAATCTATGTGTGTGAATTATGTTATATCAGTAATTATGTGTGTTGTAAATTAAGGGTTAATATAACTTAGTGGTCAAAGTAGCAAAAAACTCACAAAACAGCTCTTTCTCTCTCTCTCTCTGTCACCAAAGCTCAGGAACCCACAAACCCCTAGACCTGTGCGTTCACTTGCTCAGCTACGGCGTTAATTGCTGTTCCCCACTTTCTATTGGCTCTGCGACTGCAGCCCTTTGGTTGCGACATTGTTCAAAGTTATCGCTCTGTAACTCTGCCGAATTTTAAGCTTGCAGACATACAAAGTGTACCCTGGCCGCTGCAGGTTTGGAATTTAATAGAGCGCCAAGAAAGTAAATTACCCCTGTTATCAAGAGTAGTCTTCATGTGTTGATATAGTTGTTCATAATTATTTAATGCTATTCTCCCCAAATGGGGAGTGAATATTATACCCAAATAGTTAATCGTATTATGTGCCCAATCATATATAAATTGGCTTCTTAGAAAATCGTATTGTTCTTTTCTTAAATTTAACCACATTATGTTTGTTTTTTCTATATTGCTCTTATAATAAGATATCTTACTAAAATAATCTTATTTTGTATGTAGAGATACTAATGAAGTCTCTGAGTCTGTTATTGCTATCAATATGTTGTCCGCAAATACTATTATTTTGTTAATATGTTGCCCAATCATTATACCTTTTATATCATTAGATTTTCTAATACTTTCTGCTAAAGGTTCGATCACTCGTGCAAACATCAACTGAGAGGGCAACCATAACCCTAAATCCCATCCCAGTAACATCTGCAATGGAGTCGACATAAAGAGCTTTTAATGCATGAGAGCCAAACTTGTCCAGACCAAACTTCTAAAAGACCATCTCCATATATTCCCAGTTGAGCCTGTCAAATGCCTGTTCAGCATCAATGGACAGGGGCCACTAAAGGTGCTTTATTTAGTTTGATATACACTAGAATATCTATAAATCTTGAATTTTTTTAGGTTTGTCTATTCTTGATGAAACCAGTCTATAAAATCAGGCATCAACAAGTTCAACCTAGTAGCTAATATTTTAGAATAAAGGTTAATATCAGTATTTAATAATGAGATCGGTCTACAGTTATTACAGTTAGATAAGTCTTTCCCTGTTTTAGGTATTGTTATTATTAAAGGCTTCTAACATTTCAAATGGCGAGAGCTGTTTTCTTTGATCTCATTAAAAGCTTTTTTTTTATTATTATCTATCAATAGGTGCAAATAAGTTGTACTATATTAATCCATTTTTTTATTCTTTATGGCTATTTCGATTTTATTACACAGGTCAACACACATTTCGGTGCCTCAATTGTTTGACCTGTTGTTTAGTTGTGAAACAAAGATCATTATACACAAAAAAATGATTTAAATACATAAGGCATGAAAATAAATCACATATATAGTTGTGAGCGCACGAGTTGTTGCTAACTCTTGCGGGCTCGGGTAGCGAGCCGCGGCCCTCGCGAAGCGCCGAAGGTGCTCCTTGTCAGCAACTGCGACCCTCGCAAACTTTACGTTGAGACGCAAACGACACAGCAACTGCGACCCTCGCAAACTTTAGGTCACAACGCAAACAACGTACGAGACACGTTACCACTCATTACGACCTCGCAAAAATCGTCCGCAACCCGCGGACAGGAAAAAATGAAAAACACAATAAATACACACAACACATACCTTAAAAGCTTACCTACAGCAAGAGGGAGCATCCAGGACCTCAAAAAATGAAGTTACACCTTAATTTAACTCAAAATAAAAGAGTTTAGACACTCAAAAATTCTCTAAGCGAGAGAAAAAATGGCCGCTGAACAAAACGAAAACGAGGCTACAGCACTCTAAACACACGAAACACGCTAAAAAAAAACACAAAACACCTACGGATATTTTCCAATACAGACGTATATCACACATTACCCGCCATTTTAGAACAATGCAGAAGTACACAACTGCGCTAACGGTTTGGTCTTGTGCACGCACACTATTACACTGCACACATTCATCACACTTACACAGCAGCTCTACACCACTAATGCTGCAGCAACATCAAAACAGATTGCCAGCTCTTCAACACAATGCTTCAAAATAGGTAAAGTATATTGATTTATTAATGTATTATATATTTCATTATTATACACCAAACAGCATTAGCTACCTTACAATTTCATTGCCGTCATTTTTTGACGGGCAATTCTCTAGTTGGAATATATTGCACAACAGTCTTAAACCCACAAATGTGCAATTAAAATATATTTTTTAAAATGTTATTTCTGAGTAATATCGATCCGGGACTCAAGGGGTTAATTCAAATCATGAAACTCACATGGACTAGAACAGATGATCTGATGCATTTTATAGATTGCTAGATTGCTTGATCGTGAGCCCTATTGTCAAATATTACTTATTGGCGCTATTAGCACTAATTGATTCTTAGTCTCCAATTGCAGATTACGTGTAACTTCCATGTCTCATTTACCATTGGCTGTGTCTAAGAAGTAAATTACAAGCTTGCTTAAATGTTGTCAGATCATATGATCACGCCCCCTGAAATCAGATTTAAAAGGTCAGAGTTGACGAGTTCGGCCTTGTGGTCGGAATTTGCGAGCTGGAGTCAATAGAATACATCTAAACATTTATTAAAAAAAAAAAAACTCTTTTTTTCTTTTTTCTTTTCCCTCATTTATTTAAAAAAAGTTCAAGATTATATATATATATATATATATATATATATATATATTCCCTAATACCAAATATTGTTATTTTTAAGTATATTATATGTCTATTGTGAATAACACAAAAAAATCATTTTATTAAACTTTCTTTTTATTTGTCTCCTCTTTCCATCCCAAATCTACCACCTCTCCTTTCTTATTATCTAAATGCTTTAACAATTTGTGACTCAACTCCATGTTGTTGTTGTTCTATAGTGTTTCTAATCTATGAGATATTATATGTACAAAAAATATTATAAAATGTTTAACTACAGCAAATATTTCCCCATTTTCCTGCTTTTTGGTAGAAAAAAAAAACAGAAATGGCCAGCTAGTTGTATTTATACTTTAATTTTAATCTATCATTAAATTGTTTAGTAATGGATTAAACTACCGTTTACAATTGGTATAAAACTCTATCTTTAATTATTATTCTATAAAAGTTTGTTGAATCGCTCCACCACGGGCTCTCAAAGTTTTGCCTTCTATAATTGTATTAAATATACATCTCTGATAATTTCTGTAAGCAATTATTTTTGTTGGGTAACCCCATCTATATGGGATATTTCAGATCTTAAAGGTATATGCAAGTGAGGTGGGTTATGAATGCATCCTGTGTCTGAGTGAGTGTGTGGGTCTGTGAGTGAGTGAGTGTGTGTGTGTCTGTGTAAGAGTGCATGTGTCTGTGTGAGTGAGTGTGTGTACCTGTGAAATAGTAAATGTGTATGTGTTTGTCTGTGAGTGAGTGTGTATGTCTGTGTGAGAGTAAGTGAGCGTATGTATGTGAGTGAGAATTAGTCTGTGTGAATGTCTGTTTGTGAGAGTAAATCTGTGTGAGGGTGAGAGTGTGTCACAGGGCAATTCACTGGGGCTGGGGGAGGTCATGGGGCAATTCACTGGGACAGGTTATAGGGCAATTCACTTGGGCTGGGGGAGGTGATGGGGCAATTCACTGGGGCTGGGGGAGGTCACGGGGCAATTCACTGGGGCTGGGGCAGGTGATGGAGGCAATTCACTGGGTCTGGAGGGTAATTCACTGGAGCTGATGATGGGGCAATTCACTGGGGCTGGGGGAGGCGAAGGGGCAATTGCCTGGGGCTGGGGAAGGCAAAGGGGCAAATACCTGGGGCTGGGGGAGGTGACAGGAGCAATTCACTGGGGCGGGTGATGGGGCAATTCACTGGGGTTGGGGGAGGTCATGGGGCAAATTCATTGGGACTGGAGGAGAGCACAGGGCAATTCACTGGGGCTGGGGAAGGTGAAGGGGCAATTACCTGGGACTGGGGGAGGTCATAGGGCAATTCACTGTGGTTGGGGTAGGTCATGGGGCAATTCACTGGGGTTGGGGGAGGTGAAGGGGCAATTACCTGGGGCTGGGGGCGGTGAAGGGGCAATTCGCTGGGGGAGGTAACGGGGCAATTTATTGGGGCAGGTGATGGGACAATTCACTGGGGCTGGGGGAGGTGACAGGGGCAATTAATTAGGGCTGGGGCAGGTGATGGGACAATTCACTGGGGCTGGGGGAGGTCATGGGGCAATTCACTGTGGCTGGGGCAGGTGATGGAGCTGGGGGAGGTAACGGGGCAATTCACTGGGGCTGAGGCAAGTGATGGGGCAATTCAGCGGGGCTGGGGGAAGTCACGGGACAATTCACTGGGGCAGGTTATGGGGCAATTCACTGGGGCTAGGAGGTTACAGGGGCAATTCACTGGGGATAGTATCACCTGGGATGTAGATAAAACAATCAATGAATGAAGGGACACAGACCTAGTTCTGGGTATTACAGAAATCTAACGGAAAGGAAAGTGTCTGACATCATGTGACTTCCCACAGTAGGGCAGACTTCAGGTGCTACCTGAGCATGCCTGCACAATCCCCAGGCCAAAAAGATACAATGTATTAGTTATGCTAATATTCCCTGGGAATTTCAGGTGGGGGGGGGGGTCAACATTGAGAGAATACTGTTTGCAAATGCAAGAAATTGAGCAAACGTCGGGCAAACGGTTTGACTGTTTATTTTGGTATTTTTTCATGCAAATTTTTTTTTAAAACACTATAAATTCTCCACTATCAGATGCATTCATAACCCATCACACTTGTATATACCTTTAAATCTTTAGTTACTTTTTTTAATTTCCTTCTTTTATTCAAAGTATTAATCAGAGAAAATAGGCAATTTCTCATATGGCTCTTGACATTGTTTCTTCCCTAAACATGCTCCGATAATTGCTTCTTTATATGTATAGAAATGTAGTCTCACCAAAACATCTCTCAGAGTTTCCCGTGGAAAATCTCTAGAGAGTGGCAATCTATGGACTATATCTATTCTATCATCTCCCATAAATTCTGGTTTAACAACTGATGCAAGAAATGAGGTAACAAAGGATTGTAAATCTTTTGCTATTACAGTTTCGGAAATAACTCTTATTCTCAAGTTATTTCTTCTTGAGTAGTCTTCAAATTGGTTTTGTTTCATCCTAAAAATCTTAATTTCTTCTTCTAATGGTTTTATATGAGCAAAAATAACAAGATATTCTTTATAAAATGGCTCCTATTTAGCTTCTATTCCTTCCATCCGTGTATTTATATGATTTATAGTTTTAGTATTATTAGAGATATCCTCTACTCTATGCTTTTAAAGAATTTTGAAATTCTAGTATTTTTTTATACTCATAATAGTTAATTGTTCTGCTTGCTCTTGTAATATTAGTTTGGTGGATTCTTAGATATATTTGTTTCTCATCTCAGAGCATATTGGAGGTGTATCTATATTTGACTTATTTGATAACTATTAAGGTTTTATCCTTATGCTTTAACAAGAAGAAATCTGTGCTTTTTTTTTTGTTTGTTTGTTTCTTTTTATCTTTACCTTTACTTCTTACTGAGGGCCTCATTCTATTATCGGCCGTAAATCGGCCGTAAGGCTGCGATTCCTTGCGGGGGTTCAGTTACCTCGCGATTCTATTATACGGCCCCGCAAGGATCTCCTTTTACGGCCAGCCGCATATCTTGGAACCGGCCGTAATCTCAGAAATATAAAAACTGAAAAATAAATTCAAGCCTGCACTGTACAGCTCTGTAAATGCTAGGGATCATATTGGGGGACATGAGGATTAAAAGTAACCCACTCTCAAGCTTGCACATCTGCCCAAACCCGAGTTCAAATTAACTGTTTATTTTCCGGCTGCGGCGTGGGTGTGTCTGAGGTGCTCCAAGCACTCTGGACTTTTTACATGGATATTTTACGGATATTAAAAATAAAATATTTTACGGATTTGAGTACAGGTTAATTATGTGCTATTTTTTCTAACACCTAAAATCCCTTTATAGTCTTCGCAAAGTGCAGGATGGCTTTATTTGAGCTATTTTATGTGCTTAATTGGTGCTAGCGAGACCTCTTTCCTGCAAGTAAGCTGCGGCTCGCTTTTAGCCTTGCAGAGAGGTTTCCCGGAGGAATTGAATTGCAAAACTCTTGCAGCCGTTTTAGATCAAAGGCTTTCCTCTGGCGCGATCGGCCGCAAGAGATAGCAAGGCACCGTCCGCAAGCCTGCCGGAGCCTCCGGCCGTAAGGGAATAGAATAGCCGAATAGCTTGCGGCCGGTCCTTGCGGCCCCGCAACGGCTGCGGCCGCTAATAGAATGAGGCCCTGAGTGTTTAATTTTAAAATGACATCTAAAATATCTATGTAATTAGCCTATTAAAAAAAATCACAAAGATCTTGAATATAATTCTAAGTTTTTAATTAATCTTATATGTTTTATAACTGATTTCATTTTTTAATGATTTACTCTAATTTAGGCTATTGAATTTACTACCAAAAAGTAGCAATCGATCAAACCTTCTATTAAATTATGTTTGTCTTACTATTTCAGTAAGCTCAGAAAGATATTGATACTAAATGAGTTTATTAGTCATTAGCTCTTGATTATTCATAAAAAAATTATTAATATTCAAGTTTTAAATGAAAGAACTCCAATCTGCCAATTATGTACATTCTGATTTTCTGGACCATTTTAATCTTAATCAGGTATTAATACAGAGAATATAATATTCAATGTGTCTATTTACCTGGAATTGATTCCGGGTCTTGATGTGGCGCACATGTGACGTCACGGCATTAGCATATACCGGGTGCCGGCACCCGGTATATGCTAATGCCGTGACGTTACACGCGCGACACGTCAAGACCCGGAAGGAGCGGAGGCCGGAGCAGGTAAGTGAGGGGAGGGGGGGGGGTATTTAGAGGGGGGGTTAGAATGAGGAGGGGGGGTTAGAATGAGGGGGAGTTGAGGATGAGGAGGGAGGTTTAGGATGGGGTTGGGAATGGGGGGCCTGAGGATGAGGATGGGGGGCCTGAGGATGAGGATGGGGGGCCTGAGGATGGGGGGCCTGAGGATGAGGATGGGGGGCTGAGGATGAGGAGGGGGGCTGAGGATGAGGAGGGAGGTTGAAGATAAGGATGGGGGATGAGGAGGGAGGTTGAGGATGAGGAGTGGGGTTGAGGAGGGAGGATGAGGAGGGAGGTTGAGAATGAGGAGGGGGGAAGAGACACAGGGAAGGGAGAGGGAGGAAGAGACCCATGGAAGGGAGAGGGGAGAAGAGACACGGGAGAGAGAGGGGGACACATAAGGCACAAGAGGGACACAGGGGGCAACACATTTCCCACCCTCGGCTTAGACTCGAGTCACTCATTTTACCCAGTATTTTGTGGTAAAATAGGTGCCTCGTCTTATACTCGGGTTGGCTTATACTCGAGTATATACGGTATATTCTTCTTACAAGATTCCAGTATTGATCTTTAAAGTGCTCCAATGCAAATAAACCACACCGTCATGACCTTAAAAGTGTGAGCTGTCTTCAAACTAGTTACCACATTTAAAGTAGTGCTTTCTCAGATCTGTAAGTATTGCTATTTTAACAATATTGTTCTTTCAAGATTCCGATATTGACCTTTAAAGTGCTCCAGTGCAAATGTCCATCTGAGTGTGGAACGTCTTTAAATGAGTGTGGACCTTAGTTGCAGCTTTAGTTTCTCAACTCTTTAAATATTCCTGTCCGCATATTTTAAAATATATTTAAAAACTGATTATATTTAAACAGTCTTACTGATCACATATCCTGTGCTTTGTATTTTCAAGTAAATATTGAGAGTCTGCCAAAGGATGGTTATTTTTGCCAGTATGGTTTTACATAAACACCAAAATTTTTAAAGTGCACCAGTACATGTAAAAACAAACAATCCAGTCTATATACGTATGAACTTTCTTCAAACCAATTGCTGCAGTGTTATCCTAATATAAATATAAAATATAAGTGTTCTCATTTAAGCAGTCTTATTGATTAGAATTCAAAACTTCCATGAAAAATGCTGATGTCACATTTTAGTCTCACACTAAGAGTAATCGTTATTTAGCACATTCCCATTTCCCCCCAAAAGATTTCCAACCTTTGGGGGTCAAACTAACTGAGCAACTTGTTTTACCATGTCTCCAATTACACAGAGTGTACTACACCCTCCAATTTCGGAAAGCCGCTCCCGTCAGATAAGATCTCATTCAAGTTGATACCAATTGTCTTCAGAGCCAGATTCAGCCTCTCCCACATAGCAACATGGCCTCTCAACTCAATGTCATTTAACCATTCTGCTTGCTCAAAGTCTCAGACTCACACTGCCAGTTAGTGTTTCATTAAATTTTGCTGAGGAAGTGCTCTAACATACAAACACCATGAACCACATTCAATTGAGCGAATTTGAGATCCAGAAGCTTGTAAGTGAGCTTGCAAGCTATTTTGCTATTAAATTTGAATTTTTTTGCGGGCTCCAATCGACTTCCGATTTAAGGCCTTGAGAAAATGTTGATGGTTAAACCTTGTAACTTACAGCCGCCAGAAGCCTTTGATCTGTCACTTTTACAAGGCTCAAATCGCTATTCAATTGCTCAGTTTCCTCAAGCCCGGAAATGTATTCACACCCTTAAACGGCAAATGAAGGATAAAATCCTACATGTGCTAGAGAGGATCCACAAAGGGGTTAAACACCAATTCTGAGCACTGTAAATGCAAATAAAACATCAATCCTGCACTGTAAATAACGGGGAAAGCGATGATAGACATTAGAATTAATTGCACAATAGTCTCAAGCTCGCAAATCGTCAGGAAATAAAAATTAATTTTATGTGTCATATCGGGGTTAAATCAATTTCGGGTATCAATGAGTTAATACATATCAGGCCACCCATATGGACTAGTACAGTATTGGCATTCATTTTCATAATTCTTTATTGTGCATGTTTTGCGAGTCTGATCGTGTATCGGACCTCCGAACCTAATTGAATGGCTTGTAAAATCCAAGGTTTCCTGCTGTAATCATGACAGTCTCATCTTCTATTGGCTGATTAGAATTAGGAAGTTACAGGCTTGCTTAATTGATCATGTTCCCGCCCTGAAGTGCTCCGAACCAGTGCATGGTTTACAGTTTTGGCTTGGGGCCCGCAACTTGAGGCCTTGAGCAATTAAATAGTATCACAATCATAGACCAACGGGAGCCCGCAACTCACTCGCATACATCCGGCTGACTGCATTCGAGTTGCGACTCTCGAATTGAATGGAGCCCCGTGTTTGTCAGGGCTCACGTGCCAGGCCTCTGCTTTAGCTGCTTCCTGAGTGGAGCATCTCCCTTGCTAATGCCACTTGTGACACAGAGCAACCATGCCAGAAACATAACATTTTAACAATTAACTATTTTGAAAAAAGAGTCACTGTATTGTATGTACAAGTAAAGCCCATATGTGTGTTTGGTGGGCATAGGCTATGAAAAATAGTATGAATTTTAAAATGAATAAGTTACATTTATCTTAGCTTCTTAATGATCTATGTTTCCTCAAGCAGAGCTGTGTATCTCCTCCTATCTGTGTCTATAAGGGGTGTAGGCAGATGTGTCTGTGGACTTGGAAGCAGCTGGGCTAATGTCATTGGTCCTCTCACACCACATCATTGACTCTGCCTACACAGATGTAACAGAACTATTGTAGCATCAGCTGTCCTATAGGCCTTGCCAAGTTGCATAAGCCCTCATAGCCCTGCCACCATTACTGAGTTCATTCTGAAAACATAACCTAGACCGTTTAGACTTCATTTTTAGTCCAGCACATAGGAGCTGGCCATCTCCCTGATAGATATAGGCAAGAGGAGATACATAGCTCTGCTTTAGGAGACAATAGACAGTTTAAAAGGTAAAAACAAATATTACATTGTATTTATTTATTTATTTTTTATTTCTGAATACTGCTTTTAGTAGCCTATGCACACCAAACAAACATATGCCCTTGACTTGATATTTGGACATTTGTACCCCTTAAAAAGTTAACAATTTAACTAATTAATGAGTCAATTAATTAAGCGTATCATTATAAATGCATCACACTAGACTCCCTACGATGTCAGTTAGTAATATCATGGATGATATTTTCACATTTTATGGGATGTTATGAGTGATATCATAGCTGATTTCATTATTTATATCAGACATGTTGTAAATAATGATGTTATCTAATGTTATAGATTATGTCATAAATAATGTAATGAGAAAATACTTTGTAGGGGGGATATTCAAGGACCACAAAAGTCACCATATGTGCTCTGCACCATCAGTTAGAGGGTAGATAACCATGTGGAAAATGTGTTTACATTTTTAAAATTGATCAAGACTTGCCTTTTATATCTTGTCATTTTAGTTTAGCCCTTGAAGCCATCCCACAAGAATCTGCATAAATAATAAGACCGTATTCTGTAACCACACGACCACACTCTGGAAAAGGAATTGTGCCTGTGTATGTACTGAGTTACATGTGTTCTCTATCAAGTGCAATGTGTTGTTTAATTAAAGTGGTTTAAAATAAATGTTTTACAAATTATTTATTGGTGACTGCTGCCTAATGAATGTGTATACTTTGTTTTTGTTTAATCTATAACAATAAACTTTACTGGCAATAAGAACAAAATGTCCATCTGGTGTGACCATTGTATGTACCTAAAGTTTGGCATAATTAAGCCTGAGGCTAACCATATGCCAGACAGACTTACACGTGCTTTCTTTTATAAAGTAGTACTTTGCCACATTAGCACCGCATGTTCCAGCTTCCAAAATTTAAATAAATAGCTCTTGTTCTTGTATTTCTCTTTTTGTGGATATTTCCCTGTGGTTTGATATGTTTGAAGATGAAAAGGTTTAATAATGTATATCTTTGCAAACAACCATGATAGTGGTGGCAATCCTCTCACCCTCTCTCTCTCACAATTGCTCATGTGTGCAAATCTCTATTGAGTATGCTCATTAAATCATTTTTTTTAAACTAAATATATGTCACAAACAGCTTAAACTATCTAGAAAAAACACAAAAGGCAGTTTTTAGATCACTATTAAATTGAAAACATTCAAACAAATGAATTCAGCCATTTCTTTCATATAAGTGAGGAAAATGCCTATGGGAAAAGCATCCCAAAATTCAACATAATTCACCTTTTTTTTTTTGGCTGGACAGAAGTTAAAGGTATATGAAAATGAGACGGGTTACAAATGCATCATGTAGAATGCATCATAACCCACCTAGCAAAAAATGTTTGCATGAAAAAATGCAAACATTTTTTGCAGAAAAGACAGAAATATGCAGCAGATGTGCATGCTGATTGACTTAAGAAAAGGAAAGTATCTGAAATCATGTGGCTTGCCACAGTAGGGCAGACTACAGGTGCTAACTGAGCATGTCTGCTCAACTCCCAGGACAAAAAGATACAATGTATAAGTTATGCTAATTATCCCTGGGAATTTCAGGGGGTGTCAACATTGAGAGAGAACTCTTTGCAAATGCAAACTTCAGGCTAACAATTTAACTGCTTACATTTAAAAAAAAATTCAGACACTATACATTCTCCTCTATCAGATGCATTAATAACCCAGCTCACTGTCATATACCTTCAATAAAAATCAGCAAACAAATATAATCCCTCCCAAATTACAAAATTTCAAACGGATACATCAATCCAACACAAAGTCATTGTTAAAGTGAAAGAAAACCTAGAAAAATTCTGTATTGGCTGAATTAGAATGGTTCTTTGAAATGCTTGCCTTGCTGAGCAAATAATTCTTAATTATGTAACTGTAACTAGACCAGGGGCCTCATTCAATTGTGATTTGGCCAATTGAATATGGCTCTAAATTGCCAAATCACAATTGAATGAGGCCCCAGACTTGCTTCTGAAACATTTGTATGAATCAATAGGTCAAATAGAAGTTCACCACACCTATGGAAATATCTGTGTGTTTTAATGTAATTTTTATACATTTTAAATCTTTAAAGGTATATGCAAGTGAGCTGGGTTATGAACGAATCTGATAGAGGGGAATTAGTAGTGTATAATTACATTTATTTGCATGCACTATGTTTTTTTTAGTTTTGCATTTAAAAACAATGTTTGGGGTGATGTTTACACCCCCAGGATTGAGCCAGGCTCCCGAGGGTTCGTTTTTGAAAAAAAAAAAACCCTCTCAATTCACTGGGGCTGGGGGAGGTCACAGGGTCAATTCACTGAGGCAGAGGGAGGTGATGGGGCAATTCACTGGGGGTGTGGGAGCTTATGGGGCAATTCACTGGGGCTGGGAGAGGTCACAGGGCAATTCACTGGGGCTGATGGAGGGGATGGGGCAATTAACTGGGGTAATTCACTGGGGCTTGGTGAGGTGATGGGGCAATTCACTGGGCCTGGGGAAGCTTATGGGGTAATTCACTGGGGCTGGGGGAGGTCACGGGGCAATTCACTGAAGCTGGGGGAGGTCACAGGAGCAATTCGCTGATGCTGGGGGAGGTCACTGGGCAATTCGCAAGGGCTGGGGGAGGTGATGGGACAATTCACTGAGGCTAGGGGAAGGTCAATGGGCAATTCACTTGGCCTGGGGGAGGTGATGGTGCAATTCAATGAGGCTGGGGGAAGGTCACAGGGCAATTCACTGGGGGAGGTGACGGTGTGTGTCATTCTGTGAGAGCATGCGTCTGTGTGTGACTGTCTATCTCTGTGTGTGAGTGTTTGTGTGAGTCTGTGAGTGTGTGTCTGTGTGTGAGTGTCTGTGAGTGCATGTGTCTGTCTGGGCGAGGTGGCTAGGGGAGGAGATGGGGCAATTCACTGGGGCTGGGGGAGGTCACAGGCAATTTACTGGGGCTGGGGGGCGGTCACAGGGGCAATTCACTGAGGCTGGGGGAGCTCACGGGCAATTCACTGGGAGAGGTGATGGGGCAATTCACTAGGGCTGGGGGAGTTCACGGGGCAATTCACTGGGCTGGGGGAGGTCACAGGGGCAATTCATTGAGGCTAAGCGAGGTGATGGGCAATTCACTGGGGCTGGAGGAGGTCACGGGACAATTCACTGGGGCTGGGGAAGGTCACGGGGCAATTCACTAGGGCTGTGGGTAGGCCACTGGGGCTGGGGGAGGTGATGGGGCAATTGACTGGGGTGATTCACTGGGGCTGGGTGAAGTAATGGGGAAATGCACTGGGGCTGGGGTAGGTGATGAGGCAATTTGCTGGGGGCTGGGGTAGGTCACAGGGCAATTCACTGGGGCTGGGGGAGGTGATGGGGCAATTCACTAGGGCTGAGGGAGGTGATGCGGCAATACGCTGGGGCTGGGAGAGGTCATGGGGCAATTCACAGGGGCTGGGCGAAGTGATGGGGCAATTCACTGGAGCTGGGGGAGGTGATGGGGCAATTCACTGAGCCTGGGGAGGTGAAGAGGCAATTCACTGGGGTTGGGGGAGGTTGCAGGGCAATTCACTAGGGCTGGGGGAGGTCACTGGAGTAATTCACTGAAGCTGGGAGGTCACAGGGAAGTGAACTGGGCCTGGGGGAGGTGATGGAGCAATTCACTGGGTCTGGGGGAAGGTTACGGGGTATTCACTGGGGCTGGGGCAGGTGATGGGGCAATTCACAGGGGCTGGGAGAGGTCACGGAGCAATTTACTGGGGCTGGGCAAAGTGATGGGGCAATTCACTGGAGCTGGGGGAGGTAATAGGGCAATTTACTGAGGCTGAGGAGGTGATGAGGCAATTCACTGGGGCTGGGGAAGGTCACAGGGCAATTCACTGGGGCTAGGGGAGGTCACAGGGGTAATTTGACTGAAGCTGGGTGGGGTCACGGTGAAATTCACTGGGCCTGGGGGAGGTGATGGGGCAATTCACTGGAGCTGGGGGAGGTAATAGGGCAATTTACTGAGGCTGAGGAGGTGATGAGGCAATTAACTGGGGCTGGGGAAGGTCACAGGGCAATTCACTGGGGCTAGGGGAGGTCACAGGGGTAATTCACTGAAGCTGGGTGGGGTCACGGTGAAATTCACTGGGCCTGGGGGAGGTGATGGGGCAATTCACTGGGGCTGGGGGAAGGTCACGGGAGTATTCACTGGGGCTGGGTGAGGTGATGGGGCAATTCACTGGGCCTGGGGAAGCTTATGGGGTAATTCACTGGGGCTGGGGGAGGTCACGGGGCAATTCACTGAAGCTGGGGGAGGTCACAGGAGCAATTCGCTGATGCTGGGGGAGGTCACTGGGCAATTCGCAAGGGCTGGGGGAGGTGATGGGACAATTCACTGAGGCTAGGGGAAGGTCAATGGGCAATTCACTTGTCCTGGGGGAGGTGATGGTGCAATTCAATAAGGCTGGGGGAAGGTCACAGGGCAATTCACTGGGGGAGGTGACGGTGTGTGTCATTCTGTGAGAGCATGCGTCTGTGTGTGACTGTCTATCTCTGTGTGTGAGTGTCTGTGTGTGAGTGTTTGTGTGAGTCTGTGAGTGTGTGTCTGTGTGTGAGTGTCTGTGAGTGCATGTGTCTGTCTGGGGGAGGTGGCTAGGGGAGGAAATGGGGCAATTCACTGGGGCTGGCGGAGGTCACAGGCAATTTACTGGGGCTGGGGGGCGGTCACAGGGGCAATTCACTGAGGCTGGGGGAGCTCACGGGGCAATTCACTGGGAGAGGTGATGGGGCAATTCACTGGGAGAGGTGATGGGGCAATTCACTAGGGCTGGGGGAGGTCATGGGGCAATTCACTGGGCTGGGGGAGGTCACAGGGGCAATTTACTGAGGCTAAGGGAGGTGATGGGGCAATTCACTGGGGCTGGAGGAGGTCACGGGACAATTCACTGGGGCTGGGGAAGGTCACGGGGCAATTCACTGGGGCTGTGGGTAGGCCACTGGGGCTGGGGGAGGTGATGGGGCAATTGACTGGGGTGATTCACTGGGGCTGGGTGAAGTAATGGGGAAATGCACTGGGTTTGGGGTAGGTGATGAGGCAATTTGCTGGGGGCTGGGGTAGGTCACAGGGCAATTCACTGGGGCTGGGGGAGGTCATGGGGCAATTCACTGGGGCTGGGGGAGGTGATGGGGCAATTCGCTGGGGCTGGGAGAGGTCACGGGGCAATTCACAGGGGCTGAGCGAAGTAATGGGGCAATTCACTGGAGCTGGGGGAGGTGATGGGGCAATTCACTGAGCCTGGGGAGGTGAAGAGGCAATTCACTGGGGTTGGGGGAGGTCGCAGGGCAATTCACTTGGGCTGGGGGAGGTCACTGGGGTAATTCACTGAAGCTGGGGGTCACAGGGAAATTAACTGGGCCTGGGGGAGGTGATGGGGCAATTCACTGGGTCTGGGGGAAGGTTACGGGGTATTCACTGGGGCTGGGGGAGGTGATGGGGCAATTCACAGGGGCTGGGAGAGCTCACTGGGCAATTTAGTGGGGCTGGGCAAAGTGATGGGGCAATTCACTGGAGCTGGGGGAGGTAATAGGGCAATTTACTGAGGCTGAGGAGGTGATGAGGCAATTCACTGGGGCTGGGGAAGGTCACAGGGCAATTCACTGGGGCTGGGGGAGGTCACAGGGGTAATTCACTGAAGCTGGGTGGGGTCACGGTGAAATTCACTGGGCCTGGGGGAGGTGATGGGGCAATTCACTGGGGCTGGGGGAAGGTCACTGGAGTATTCACTGGGGCTGGGGTATTCACAGGTGCAATTCACTGAGGCTGGAAGAGATGATGGGGCAATTCACTGAGGCTAGGGGAGGTAATGGGGCAATTCACTCGGGCTGGGGGATGTGACGGGGTAATTCTGGTGCTGGGGGGGTTACAGGGTAATTCACTGCGGCTGAGAAAGATCATAGGGGCAATTCACTGGGGCTGGGGGAGGTCACAGGGGCAATTCACTGAGGCTGGGGGAAGTATCATCTGAGATGTAGATAATACAATCAGTGAATGAGGGGACATAGAACGTGTTCTGAGTATTACAGAAATCTAAATGAAAGCTGCAGCTCAATTCACAGACCAAAAAGATACAATGTATTATGTATGCTAATTTTCCCTGGGATTTTCATGGGGTGTCAACATTGATAGAAAACTATTTGCAAACGCAAGAAATTCAGTGAATTTTAGGGTAACTGTTTAAATGTTTATTTTGGTATTTTTTCATGCAAACTTTTCTCCTCTATCAGATTCATTCATAATCTAGCTCACTTTACTATACCTTTTAATTCAAATATAGGTTCATGTTTATGTGCTTTGTATTGAATATTCTGGTTTGCATATCTATATACCAGAGTGTTTATTTGTAATTGTGCTTGAAGAAAAAATTGTCTATAATTCTCTTTGTTGTGATTTTTTTATAGTTAGTATATGCTTTGATGAGTTTTTCATTAGCTTGTCTACGTTTGTAATTTAGTTGTTTTTGGTGATGTGAGAATGGATATTGTTATATAAATGGTTAATTAATTATTACAATATTATTATTCATAATCATATTAATTATAACTATAATAATTATTCTAATCTCATCCTATGAGATTATTGCCTTCCACGGATAACAAATTTATATTCAAGAGGCGTTACAGATTAGTGGTTGCAAAATGTGCATTTATTAGAACACAATAATTAATACAAATACATTAATAATACATGATAATACTATGGAAACAATATCTCTTAACTTAGTAGAAAGGCATTCTAAAGCTACAAATTATGTCCATGTGTGTGTATGAGAGTATGATACTTTACCAGGCCTTCACAGTGTAGATATAGAGGAAGAGCTCAAGAGGGCTGAAGAGTGCAAGAGAGAGAGAAACAGCCTGGAATGTTACTTATATTCCTGTATTTGAATCCCACCCCCATACTCATGTCCTTTACTTCTTACTGGTCAGTTAGGTCACATGTCCTTCACAAAGTCCCCTCACTGGTCAGCTGTCCACACAAAGCATTCCTTCGGCCACATGGAAAACTGGAGAAATCCAGTTCTCAAAGTTACACACACCCATGCGTACAAGAATAACATATATGGTCTTCTGCTAATTCTCTGGATTAAACTGTGCTAGTGAAATCCATCGCCATCATGTGTTCATTCGGCAAATTCATCCACTATTCAGAGCACTGTAATCTCCAAATGAGTGAGAAAAAGAATGAATGTAGATAGCCTTTCAGCTTTATATTAAAGCTGGTAATTATTATCTACTTCTGATGCTAGGTGTGTTTTACAGATATTATAGTGCCTCTTAATATAACTTTGGCTGTAGACTAAAATAGGTTGGGTGTCAGGAACCGATTACTCAGAACAGAGAATGACTTGCGCAAGGTAATATGTGTTACGATCTGCCGCCACAGATTGCAACTTCTCATACAGGGAGTAAAACTTCAGTAATGTAGCATCCACTTTTATAAAATGTTGGGGGATGGGCTTTACTATATTAGAGAGGGAAGGGGTAATAAAAACTTGGAATGATAATGATATCACATAGTAACACACATTTTACCTGCTACAACTAGCTCTCAGCTGCTGGCTGGGTTTGCTTTCCCCAGGTAACATTAACCACAGCCTGGAAGGATTGAATCCATGCTGATCACGGATCCATAGACCGTTGGTGAGCTGTCTAGCTTGCTAATACATTTTTGCCGCTACGTGGTTTCATTGATAAAGGTTAAGTGGTGTTCTGATTGGGTGAGGGCTGGTGAAGTGCTTACAAGTAAAGCTCCTGATTGGTGGAAAGGATGACAAGGGGGGAAATTTGAAATCCCCAAACTTGAACTATCTGTTTTTAGTAAATAAAACTGTCTGTATTATGGTTTTGAGACTGTATAAAAGTTATGATATTTTTTGAACACATAGTAATGTTGTGTTTTATTGGGAGAAAGACTGGCTTGACCGCTTGCTGCTCGGTGACTCACTCTATCCTGGTTGAAGGGAACAACATACTGGTTATGATCGACGGGTAGGATTGATCCTCTCTGGCCTTTTCAAGCCCAACAAAGACTAGATTGCGACAAGGTGTAATTAGGGCCTTCAAACAAGAGCTAGTAGCGGTGTTGGGTACAGCCATTGCAGTAATGGAATAATCAAACCAAAAACGTGCAGCAGGATAACACAACAGAGTCTTACAACTGACACTTTGCAGGTCTTAAAGATCTCACTTGATACTGATTGCATGGGCCCCAGCATTTATCAGTGACTAGTGGGCAGGCTGTAAAATTGACAGGAACAACCAATGAGGCCTTCTTTAGCCTACCTGAAGGCCTACCAAAACAGGTAATCCTGATAATGGAGTTATCTTTGTGCTGTGAGTTGTTATTATTGTAGTTGTGGCAAGCTCCTTCTAGCTGTGATTTGTCTTCTGGAAAGCACCATTGAGTGGGTCTTTTTTTGTGCATGTTCTAGCTCTGTTTCTTTCCAGACTGGCGCATGGTCTGAGATTGTGATTTTCTCAATTCCTGTTCTGCATATTTTATAGAAAAGGTTGAATACATACCTTGAGAGAGTCATGTGGACCTTTAGAGTGGCATTTTCCTTTTTTTTGGTCTTTTCAGGTTTATTTAATTTTCACTAAGTTTAGGTGCTGTTTTTTAATTGAGGTATCTATATCTTGTGGTTTTGATCTATCTAAAGTTGGAAAGTCTACTATGTTGAATTCTTCAGCCACTATGATGGGAATCATATTAATTAACATTTCATTATGATTACTGCTTTTAAGAGATGAGAAAGTAGATGGTTTATTATGTAATGTTATATATAATTAAAATCTTTATCAGAATTTGAGAGTATGTGGTGCTGGGAGTCAGGGCTTTTTACTTTCGCTTATCACCACATAGATATATCTTCATGCTAATCTGCCATCTGAAAACAAATAAAAAAAATAGAGGTGCTCAATCAGAAAATGAACTAACCTTAATAGGTTAGTTCTATGGACATGATAACCCACTCTGAGAGCAGCCTCTTTTAGCTCACTTGCGCCCCTTCACAGGGAGAAATACCCTGAAATATATCAGTCTGGTCCCACTCACTAGAGTGGTCCAGCCCCGAAATACCAATAAATTCTACCCTGAACAGGAGAAACAGCAAACCCCAGATATACGTTTCAGCCTTCTTTGGGCCTCATCAGTGAGGTGTAGCTGATAACTCCCTAAGGCACAGTGAGCAAGGGGTCCACGTCTGGAGTACCCTATCACTCCTAGGGAGACTAATCCCTAATCTGCCATCTCCCACAATCATTCGATGACCTAGCATCCTGGTGTTGAGCCTAACCCATGCTATTTCTCACAAGCTTTGGAATAAGCAGACTCTTGAGTGTAAAAGCTACTGTAAATGGTCAGTTTAGATAACCTGAACAAAGAGGCCCAAGCTAATCTCCATTCAGTGGATTGTGTAACATGTCCTGCCCCTGAAATTATAACTGACAGAGCAAAGCTGGCCACCTTCTTATTGGTTCAATCTTCTTGAGCATGATTTGAATATGTTGCCCAAATATGAGGAACCTTTGTCACCAAGAAATCATTTTAGATATTTTTGATGAATCTACAGTATTTGGGTAATAATATTAATAATATTATTTTTCACATTGCAAGTATCATACTTCTAATTGTATAAATGTCACATCCACAAGCCAGGTACTTTGTGCTCCTCTATCTGTCCTCCCCTCACATTGCAATTGTAATGTCCTAACAAGAGGATATAGGAAGTTTATAAACAAGCAATGCATAATGATTTATGATAGCAATGTGCTGCTCCTTGTCTCCACCCTGATAAGCTCATTAAGGGGGAAGGAGGTTTGTCTGCAGAGTCTAAAGGGTTTAAAGAAAAACCATTATATAACAGGCCAAACAATCATTCACAGGCTACCTCCACATCAAAGTCTCATTGCGAAGGGAAGTCTCCAGTCAATAAAAAGTGTTATATTGTTATATCCTTGTGCCTGATAAGGTAGAACTACCTTTGTGACAAAACAAAACTGCCTCCCCACTGACCTTATAGTGGGTGGAATACTTAATTTTATATTTTAAAATGTTTTCAATCTAGAATATTGTTTTTAAGTGACTGAATTTGAATTTTATCAGCAGTCAATTCCTAATTAAAATATCTAGCTTATTTTACTAGAATATTACAGCTCTACATTAAGTTATGTATGACCTCAGTAATACACATATGACATTACTTGTAATGACAAAGTTGTAGTTTTATACGTTCATTAAAAAAAACAATCATTCTCTTAAAAACTTGACATATTTAGAAATTTTCAAATAGTTCCATCCACTTTATAAGTATACATAGATTGTAATAAGTTCATAAAACAATATTTTTCAAGCTTTATTTCACTGCAAAACATTAAAATACCATATTGGTCCGAATATAAGCCGCACCTGTGAAATTCAAGGGGAAAAAATAGAAAAAAGATAGTACTCAAATATAAGCCGCACCCTTAAAATCGGAGCGAAAAAGACTGTCTACAAGTGATCAGCCATTGCAAGAAACAGGCTTTCTAATTAGTACTGTAACTTTTTTTGAAGGTTACAGGCCTTACAGGATGTTAGAATCACTAAAACAGTAAATCGCTATTTAACTGCTACAATACCTCCATCTCAAGCACGGCACCCTTAACTCGCAATCGCGCAAATCGGCAGTAATTTTACGTTCGCAATATATCAGCCGCATACGTAGCTCGCAAATCGGCAGTGATTTTTTTTTACGGTCGTGAATATAAGCCGCACCCGTAACTCACCCGCACCCGTAACTCGCAAACTCCAAAAATCGGAAAAAAAGGTGCGGCTTATATTCGGACCAATACGGTATGAATTGTGAAATTATGAGGCATCTCAGCTATCTCTTCTATCCTATGTGATTAGTGTAGTATGATAAAATAGTGATTATTTCATTTACATTTTTTGCTTCAAGTTGTTATTACCTCCAAATCATTTTGCAAATTGTGAAAATGCTTTTGACAAGTCCAGAATCATGATATTCACTAGATGGAGCTAGAGGTCCATAGTAAATACCAATCATCTCAAATCAGAACACACATCCTACTGCTGGTATTTGCTCATGCCACACAATTGTCTAACTGCATTACTGGGCAAAAGAAAACCTGTACCATGAATAGATAGACATCAGATTCAATTAAGAAAATGTCTCTTTCGAGACTTGAAATAGCAGTGACATTAGAGGTGAAGTTCTACTTTCTATCTCAAAGCATCATTTTGTTCCTTTACACATATTTTTAGATAGCTGTTAGCCATTATTTTGGGCTGTTTTTTTTTTAAAATCTTTGTTAGATATGAGCTCTGTAGCACTTTAACAGAACTTTCTACAATGAACATTTGTAAACAACTTAAATCATGATATGGCTTGTTAAATAAATCTATAAGCAACAATTTATTGTGCTTATGGGAATATTTCTTAGATCCTGACAGAACCATACATTACAGACTCCCTCTAAATGCTTTTAAACTGCCTTAACTGCAATAATATATATTCACATTTTTTCTCTTTGGGGGGAATTTGAAAATGGGGCCGGCGAACTCCATGGTGAAGGACACACAGAAGGACACACATGTTCTATTGTCCCCTGGCCTCTTTGGCCTTATCAAGCCCACTGATTTGGACAATCCTTTTGGCACTGACCTTTGCTGCACTCACTAATTATATTTTATTATAATGACATCTACTGCAAAACTTCTAACCTCCACCTACTATCCTAGGCCCTCATTCAATTGCAATTTGGCCAATTGAATAGAGCTCTAAACAAGCACATAACATATTTTTTAAAATAAGTTTTTAGTTAGTAAACATCTATCCAAAAGCAAGGTTTTCACTAACTAAAAACTTCTTTAAAAAAAATATGCTATGTGCTTATTTAGAGCCCTATTCAATTGGCCACATCACAATTGAATGAGGCCCCTAGTCCTCCACTAGTAGTATAGAGTACAGAGCACAGTGATCAGGGTGAAAGGTAATTGTAAATGTACATAGACAGATAAGAATACTTTCTGTTGATAAAAGCATACCTGTAAATACCTTGTAATGTAATACAGATTACCCACACAAGCTCCTTAGGTACCGTAATTATTTTGTCATAAAATGTGTACTGTAATAGAAGATAAGATGTCAAATAATTTTATTCTGTTATAATACAAATTGCAGTATAAATGGAGAATACAATTAAAGGACCACTGTAGTGCTTTAACAGCATTAGCTAGATGCTTTTAATAGTTATTGTTCATTAATAACATTTCAATTAAGTGATTTAAAACAAAAAACAACATTAAACTTGCTTTCAAAGTTTAGACTCAGTTGCTGCTGTTATCTACCTACTGTAAGGTCACTGGTGCAAATGTTGTTATGTCTATTAGGAAGCTGCTAAATATTCAGACATAAAGTTTTTCACCAACACAATGATCGCTGTAGGCTGGAGCCTTTTTGTGTTAGAGGTTGTCAACAAGTTGTTTCTATTGGGTCAGCCTATCAATTATTTATTCTATATCACATCTGATTGCTCTTAAAACCCTTTAGACCTATCTCTCAGTCATTCCTCTTAATGACCTTGGGCCTCATTCTATTAGCGGCCGCAGCCGTTGCGGGGCTGCAAGGACCGGCCGCAAGCTATTCTGCTATTCTATTCCCTTACGGCCGGAGGCTCCGGCAGGCTTGCGGACGGTGCCTTGCTATCTCTTGCGGCCGCTCGCGCCAGAGGAAATCCATTGATCTAAAACGGCCGCAAGAGTTTCGGCCGTAAGAAATTCCTATTTGCAATTCAATTGCTCCGGGAAACCTCTCTGCAAGGCTAAAAGCGAGCCGCAGCTTACTTGCAGGAAAGAGGTCTCGCTAGCACCAATTAAGCACATAAAATAGCTCAAATAAAGCCATCCTGCACTTTGAGAAGACTATAAAGGGATTTTAGGTGTTAGAAAAAATAGCACATAATTATCCTGTACTCAAATGCGTAAAATATTTTATTTTTAATATCCGTAAAATATCCATGTAAAAAGTCCAGAGTGCTTGGAGCACCTCAGACCCGCCCACGCCGCAGCCGGAAAATAAACAGTTAATTTGAACTCGGGTTTGGGCAGATGTGCAAGCTTGAGAGTGGGTTCCTTTTAATCCTCATGTCCCCCAATATGATCCCTAGCATTTACAAAGCTGTACAGTGCAGGCTTGAATTTATTTTTGAGTTTTTAGATTTCAGAGATTACGGCCGGTTCCAAGATATGCGGCCGGCCGTAAAAGGAGATCCTTGCGGGGCCGTATAATAGAATCGCGAGTTAACTGAACCCCCGCAAGGAATCGCAGCCTTACGGCCGATTTACGGCCGATAATAGAATGAGGCCCCTTATCAGGGAAAAGACAACCCCTCAGCTGGAGGCAGAAGCTCTAAGCATTGACAAATATAATACTAAATATACTATAATACTATATATACAATTGCTTTTAGAAATTGTTACACCAGATTTTTATTTTATCAGTGCATGATTAAAACAAATGAGTTCCTCTTGCTAGAGGGTTATGGTGGTAACATGTGGTTGCCAATTATGGGCCTCATTCAATTGCGATTTGGGCAATTGAATAGGGCTCTATATAAGCACAGAGCATATTTTTTTTTACAGAAATTTTTAGTTAGTGAAGACCTTGCTTTTGGATAGAAGTTCACTAACTAAAAACTTCTGTAAAAAAATATGCTCTGTGCTTATATAGAGCCCTATTCAATTGGGCAAATTACAGTTGAGTGAGGCCCTATATGTTTTACAAGACAAGAGAAAAATACAGGTTATATTATTAGTTAACATTTTTGATACAAGCAATTTATCATTAGTAGTGAAGCTCTATACACGTTTTCCTGTCAAATAAACAAGCAAATAAAAGTTAAAGAAGAAACATGTCTTTTTGGGATTACACATTTTATGATATGGGCCCATTTTCACTGAGAGTCCTGAAAGTTTCCCAGCAATAATACATATGCCACAGTATTTAATATCTACAGGTCTATGTGGTAAGTGACACCAGTAAATAATGTATATCTGACATCTACATATCCAAAATAAATGTAATATGATGAAGAAGAAGCATATAAGAGCCACTTGACCAATTTAATCTGCCTAAACAAAATATTTCTCAAAGGGCAAATATACAGCCTTATAAAATTGTGATTCAGCAAATTTAAAAGGGCTTTATTTAAGCACACCGCATATTTTTTACAGAAGTTTTTAGTTAGTGAACTTCTATCAAAAAGCAAGGTCTTCACTACCTAAAAACTTCTGTAAAAAAATATGCTCTGTGCTTATATAGAGCCCTATTCAATTGCAATTTAATAAGGCTGATAATGATTCAGATTTCAGAACTTTCAAGTAGTGAAGATCAGTATAAACAACTAATCAGTATAAACAACTTTTATAAATTTATTCTGAGTAAAAAAAGTTTATCTTTTTTTGGTGCAAATTTTAATTGAAATTAGACAATATTATTCTGATGCTACTCCTATCTTTTATAGCTTTGATAGCAGAGTAGAATTTTTTTTTACTGTACATAGAGCAGCAAAGAGGCGACTGCATGGAAGTAGTAGTGCACTCTGCCTTAAGTTTGTTTATGTTATTTTAAAGGTATTGTATCCAAAACTGTACCAGTATTTGGTTATTTGCATACAGCCAATCCTATTGTAAGCTAAGGTTTTGTGTCCGTGAGCACTGTGTGCTTTGACAAAGAATAGGCCTCAGTGTTACCAAGCAGTATCTTATCATTAGCAATTATTGAACGTAATTACAATTTGTCTGTCAATAAACTGAGGTTAAATAAAAGGAATCGCTAATAGTGCAATACATTATGAAAACTGAAACACATTTATGGCAGTTCCTTAAAATACTGCTTTATAAATATTCAGAGATGGTCACCTGTAATCATCATAGTAATACAGTATAAAATATTTAGTCAGTGTCTCATACAAACACATATTTAGCCAAGGTCTGCTATAGACATATATGGGACATAAGCCAGGGAACAATATAATATAAATATTCAACCGTAAGTGTCAATTATAATTAAAACACATACATATCTAATCAGGGTCATCTATAATCATAATTCCTCCAGGGTCCCCTATTTTTATTTTCTAAATATATATTCAGCCAGAGACCTAAAATCAAATACATTTACATATATTCACCCAGGGTTACCATTATTATACAAATGCATAAATATTTACCAGGATAAAATAAAAACAACTATAATTAAGCAAATGTACACATAATCAGCAGGGTCACCTATAATTAGCGTAACAACATATAAATGTACATATAAATACATAAATAAATATCAAGCCAGGAATGCCTATTATAATACAGTAATAATAACTATACACACAGAATACCTATAATCAAAAAATTACTTTCTACTATATTTCCTTAAAAAAAAACATTTTAGTGAGAAATCATTATACTGTATAAACTTACTAATGCTCCTCTGGTGCAGGGAACGCATGAGATGATGGAGAGCTGTACTCTATACTGTACCCTTGTTTTAGACGGGCCCACATAGTGGCCAGTTTTTGAAATGCAGCTTTAAGTCTTTAAACAAAAAAATATATTTTTAGGCTAAAAAAAGCTACAAAAAACGGGCGACCACCACAGTGAGGCGCCCTTCGGCAGCTGCCTAGTTTGCCTAATGACCAGCCATGCTGATCTCAGACATGCGGTTCCTGCAAGAAGACCAAAGACTTTGCATGACCTTGAGGCATTTTGCCAAGACGAATGGGCAGCTATACCACCTGCAAGAATTAGTGGCCTCATAGACAACTATTACAAAAGTCTGCACACTGTCATGGATGCTAAAGGGGGCAATACACAGTATTAAGAATAATTGCAAACTTTTGAACAGGGTCATTTCATTTTTTATGATTGTGCTATTCTGTTATAACCTACAGTTGAATATGAATCCCATAAGAAATAAAATAAATGTGTTTTGCCTGCTCACTCATGTTTTCTTTAAAAATGGCACATATATTACCAATTCACAAAGGGTATGCAAACTTTTGAGCACGACTGTATATATATCTGTGTGTATATATATATATATATATATATATATATGTATATATATATATATATATATATATATATATATATATATATATATATAGTTGATTAATTAGAGTATTGCAGTCAATAGTGATACCTTTTTTTTATTGGACAAACGTATTCATAATAAAGCGACGAGCTTTCGAGAGATAATGCCTCTCTTTATCACGTCAAAAAGTGATGCTGATACAAATATGAACAAAAAAACAGTAAACAGAAAGAGAAGAAAAATAAATCTGAAAAACAAGAAAGACAAAATTCATTGGCCAGAGTTAAGTGAGAAATAGACCAGCACTGTGAATAATATCCTGATAGGTCACTATGTCTATAGATCAGTTAGTAAATAAGAACACAGCAGAGTAAAA
This sequence comes from Discoglossus pictus, assembly GCA_027410445.1. Lineage (NCBI taxonomy): Eukaryota > Metazoa > Chordata > Amphibia > Anura > Alytidae > Discoglossus > Discoglossus pictus. Next base: position 95,451,857 of record CM050168.1, read on the forward strand.
TAAAGAGCAATAAATTTCAGCATAACATGTAGCTTACAAAAACAATTATAATAGGGGGAGGTAAGTGGAATGTGTTAGCTATAAGACATTAAGATAGTGGGCCAGAAAGTCTAAGTCGATGTTAATGCCCAAATCCTTTGTTTTAAAAAATGTAATCATTTTTAATTCAAAAGTTTCCCGCTGTTGGATAGTTCTGAAATTCCCTCTGAGAACCTCAAAATAAAAGTACTCAGAGGGATGTGTGTGAGGGCAGGAGAAATGGAGGATCCTGGCTGAGAGACACAAAAATGTCAAACTGCCCCCCTCCCCACTTCCTCCCCGTACCAATAGCTTCCTTAATTTGCCCCCTCCTACCCCCCTACCTCCATCAATGTATCCCACTACCTTCTTCCACCCCACTACTACATCCCAATGCCTCCTATTGTCAACCCCTACCCACAGCTACCTCCATCTGTCTACCCTACCTGCATCTCCCCACATCTATATATAATTTAATAAAGGGGCCAAACAGCATGTTTTGCCCATATCCACATGGGTATACCCATGCAGGGAAAACAGAGCTTTTAATTGCATCTTCATAAAAAAGTACATACAAGAAAATAAATACATAGGTATATCACACCTAGAAAAATACATAAACCTTCCATATTCCTTTAATAATACACCTATTTGTATGTATATAACGTGTAAGTATAGCTTGCAGAATCCATAATAATTGTCTTTAAACATGCATTCAGTATGTAAGTAGATATGCATCATATTTATTTTCTTACATATGCCTCACTGTTTCATATATGTAGTTTTTTATATATTGTCACAGTTATTAAGGTTATTCTAAAATGCATATCTCCATCAAAAGTATAAAATTAAATATTTAACTGTTTTTCAGTTATAGGTCCAATGTAGTAATGTATGTGGACATAACTGTGTTACCTATGTGTACTATAAATTCATACATTTTGCTCAAAATTATTTTATGAAGCTCATTTGCCAGTCACCTGTAATATTCTCAGTATATGCTACCAACACTAGAGGGTGCAATACTCTTGTTCGTCTCAGTAGCTTCATTAGCATTATGCACAGCCTGGAACCTGTCCCTTTGCACAGTTTCCTTTGATAGCATTCCTACTGTTTTTACTGATTATATACCCCTTTGATGTCTGTTTCACATCCTAAACTGATCTGAGTCTCTACTGAGACCCTTACATTTTAAAATCAGGATTTCAATTTAATATGTATTTTTTTCTGTCTTCCTAAACCAGACTGGACCTTTGTAAACTGAAAGTCTCATAGTTAGTACATGCTCAGAGCACATGCTCATTTTACTGCGAGGCTGTGTTATTTTTAAGTGTAGTTTTTAATAATATAATTCACTAACCGTTTCTGTGTCTCTTTAACTATTTCAATGGCACAGCTACAAACAAATTCAGAACAAAGAACGAAGGACAGACTGTAGATTAAACATATTTCAAACAATTCAAGAAACCCTGAGTGGGGAATGTGTCAGTCAGTATCAATGTAAAGATTAACTCATTGGGGTTGCTGTGGGAATACTGTGTTTATTGGCTCTGACTTGTTGCTTCATAATCATAGAGCTGCTAACATTACACATAAGGACCATGGGTGTAGAAACTGGGGGCGGATGGGGGGGACAACCCCCCCCCCCCACACACAGATTTTTTTATGTTTGCATGTATGTATATATAAGCTATTTTACGGCATGTGTATACAATGAGCTGTACCCCCCCCCCCCCCCCCCGGATTATTCTGGCTCCTACACCCCTGGTATGGACCATTGCAAGCATGGGAGTAGGAGCCCCAAAACATCTGGGGGGGGGGGGGGGGATAATTCAACTCTTCTCCCAGGACAGGAAGCAGGGTCCGATCTACCGCCGATGCACCTTAATGCCTTTGGCCCCCAACAAAATTAAAACTTTATATATATATATATATATATATATATATATATATATATATATATATATATAAATGTATGTCTATATGCCAACTTATTATGTGTGTGTGTATATATATATATATATATATATATATACAGTGCCTGTATATATATATATATATATATATATATATATATATACCCCCCTTGGCATTTTTCATGTTTTGTTGCCTCACAACCTGGAATTAACATTGAATGTTTGAGGATTTGCATCATTTAATTTACAGAACATACCCACCACAAAATTGAAGATGTATTTTTTTATTTTTATTGTGAAGCAAACAAATAGGACAAAATGACAGAAAAAGTCAATGTGCATACCTATTCACCCCCCTAAAGTCAATACTTTGTAGAGACACTGTTTGCGGCAATCACAGCTCTAAGTCGCTTTGGATAAGTCTCTATGAGCTTGCCACATCTTACCACTGTGATTTTTGCCCATTCTTCCTTGCAAAACTGCTTCAGCTTCTTCAAGTTGGTTGTTTTGAGCTTGTGAACAGCAATCTTTAAGTCTGACCACAGATTTTCTATTGGATTGAGCTCTGGGCTTTGACTAGGCCATTCCAACACATTTACATGTTTCCCCTTAAACCACTCAAGTGTTGCTTTAGCAGTGTGTTTGGGGTCATTGTCCTGCTGGAAGGTGAACCTCTGTCCTAGCCTCAAATCATGCAGAGTGGTACATATTTTGCTCAAGAATATCCCTGTATTTAGCACCATCCATCTTTCCCTCAACTCTGACCAGTTTCCCATTCCCGGATGGTGTTCTTTGGGTGATGTGATGTGTTGGGTTTGTGCCAGACATTGCGTTTTCTTTGATGGCCGAAAAGTTACATTTTAGTCTCATCAGACCAGAGCGCCTTCCTCCGTACATTTTGGGAGTCTCCCACATGCCTTTTTTCGCAAACTCAAAACGTGCCATTTTGTTTTTTGCTGAAAGTAATGGCTTTCTTCTGGCCACTCTGCCATAAAGCCCAACTCTATGGAGTGTACAGCTTATTGTCGTCCTATATACAGATACTCCATTCTCTGCTGTGGAACTCTGCAGCTCCTCCAGGTTTACCTTAGGTCTCTGTGCTGCCTCTCTGATTAATGCCCTCCTTGCCCGGTCCGTGAGTTTTGGTGGGCGGCCGTCTCTTGGCAGGTTTGCTGCTGTGCCATGTTCTTTCCATTTGGATATGATAGATTTGATGGTGCTCCTGGGGATCATCAAAGATTTGGATATTTTTTTATAACCTAACCCTGACTTGTACTTCTCAACAACATTGTCCCTTACTTGTTTGGAGAGTTCCTTGGTCTTCATTAGTGGTGCCTCTTGCTGAGGTGTTGCAGCCTCCGGGGCCTTTAAAAAAAGGTGTGTATATGTAATGACAGATCATGTGACACTTAGATTGCACACAGGTGAACATCATTTAACTAATTATGTGACTTCTTAAGGTAATTGGTTGCACCAGAGCTTTTAATGGGCTTCAAAACAAAGGGGGTGAGTGAATACATACACACATGCCAATTTTCTGTTTTCTATTTCTAAAAAATATTTTTTATGTATATATTTTTCTCATTTCACTTCACCAACTTAGACTATTGTGTTCTGATCCATCATATAAAATTCAGATTAACAAAACATTGAACTTAAGGCTGTAATGTAACAAAATAGGTAAAAAGTCAAGGGGGTGAATACTTTTGCAAGGCACTGTATATATATATATATATATATATATATATATATATATATGTGTGTATATATATGTATATATATGTATATGTATATATATGTATATGTGTGTATATTTATATATATATATATATATATATATATATATATATATGTATGTATATATGAAGAGTGAGGTAGCTGTGATAGTCCAGTAGTCTAGTTGAATAATCAGAGTATTGCAGTATATATTGATACATTTTTATTGGACAACCATATTCACATTTTCTCTTTATAAAGTCTATAGAATTAGTGAAATGATGTCCCAGAGAAAGTTTACATCTCTGTTCAGTGTATAGAATGGGACATTATATATATATATATATATATATATATATATATATATAAAATAAAAAGTACATCTGTGTTTACATCTGAATGTCTAAAGCAAGTTAAAAAACCTGCTTCCAGCTCAGAGTTCCGAGAAAAACAGTTATTATGCTTCTGGGAAGTTGAGCTGGGACACACAAATGTGCCCACAAATGCCTCGCTCTTCATTCCGTAGCCATTATCAAACATGGCTTCCTTTAAGCTTATGCCTTCTGTATTACACAGCTTTAATGCAAAGCCAAGGTTGGAATAAATACAGGCTGAGCATCCAATCCATGTACAGCTGTTTCAAGCTTACTGGCTATCATCAGCATGGAGCGGGATCTCAGCTTGTGTTGTGGAAATTATGAGTAGGTAGTTCACCACAACAATCATTTATAATATGGTGGGCAAAAGAGTGATAGAAGCTCTCCACCGTACAGTAGTACAGTAAATAAATAGTACATCTGTGTTCACATCTGAATGTCTAAAGCAAGTTAAAAAACCTGCTTCCAGCTCAGAGTTCCGAGAAAAACAGTTATTATGCTTCTGGGAAGTTGAGCTGGGACACACAAATGTGCCCACAAATGCCTCGCTCTTCATTCCCTAGCCATTATCAAACATGGCTTCCTTTAAGCTTATGCCTTCTGTATTACACAGCTTTAATGCAAAGCCAAGGTTGGAATAAATACAGGCTGAGTATCCAATCCATGTACAGCTGTTTCAAGCTTACTGGCTATCATCAGCATGGAGTGGGATCTCAGCTTGTGTTGTGGAAATTATAAGTAGGTAGTTCACCACAACAATCATTTATAATATGGTGGGCAAAAGAGTGATAGAAGCCCTCCACTGTACAGTAGTACAGTAAATAAATAGTACATCTGTGTTCACATCTGAATGTCTAAAGCAAGTTAAAAAACCTGCTTCCAGCTCAGAGTTCCGAGAAAAACAGTTATTACACTGCATTCTGGGAAGTTGAGCTGGGACACACAAATGTGCCCACAAATGCCTCGCTCTTCATTCTGTAGCCATTATCAAACATGGCTTCCTTTAAGCTTATGCATGCTGTATTACACAGCTTTAATGCAAAGCCAAGGTTGGAATAAACACAGGCTGAGTATCCAATCCATGTACAGCTGTTTCAAGTTTACTGGCTATTTATATAAAAATAAAATTATTGGTCAAAGCTTTTATGGGAAAGACTCTAGTGGCCAAACATGGTATAACATGATTATGTTTCATTTTGCTATTTTATTTGTATCCCCTATTCATTTAATCTGGTGGGGATTTGTCCCTCTCATCCCCCCAAGCCCCCCCCCCCCCCCCCCCCCGTTCCTACACCCCTGATTGCAAGTCTTCTAAACTATTTTCCCTTATGTGACAAATCCCCTGGCCAGAAGAAAATATTTTCCTATGTGAGTTATCCTGTAGGACCAATGTAATAATTCAGTAAATTATCTTGAAGAATTTCCATAGGGCCTAGATCAAGCTGGAGCCCTGTAATTAACAGCCTTATTAAATTGCGATTCGGCACATTTAAAAGGAATCTATTTAAGCACATAGCATATTTTTTTTACAGAAGTTTTTAGTTAGTGAACTTCTATCCAAAAGCAAGGTCTTCACTAACTAAAAACTTCTGTAAAAAAAACATGCTATGTGCTTAAATAGAGCACTTTTAAATTTGCTGAATCGCAATTTAATAAGGCTGTAAGGCCTTAGTACTTATTATAGGCAGTGCTGGATAGCTCTATTCCAGTCTATAAGATCAATTTAAGAATAATTTGAAAACTATTATTATTGTATTTTCTTTTTTTTCAGCATATCATCATTAAACATGTTAGTGCACCCATTTGAACATATAAATACGTTTTTAATAGTAAATTGAGCAAAAAAAACCTGATAATTAAGGGAAGTCAGGAAAATGCTTTTACTCTGATTTCACCTAAAGGTGTCACTGCATTTATTATGTTTTGGGTTGAAAAAGACTGACATTTTAGTTCTTAAGCAAGCAGCACAGGCTTGATTACAATTCTTGTAATTGCTTGGTGGTAATATTAATATTCATGGTAATATGATGTAAACCAGGAAATAACTCAATAATAATTACAGAGAAAGGCACAGCGTTTTTATTACCAGATTAATACTTACCTGACCGGTTATAACAAACTACTACTTCGTACATTTTTGGACTAGGTGCAATAAGATGAAAGGCTTCAAAATACTCCCAAGCTCTAATCTTATCCAGCTTTTTTGTAGAGACACAAACTTCTTATTGAAATTTGCCAGTTTCCTTTCCCACTATTAGATTTATAAGGTGATTGACGTTGTAAATTGTGGCTCCTTACACAAGAATTTCAGTAAAACTCTTTTTATATTTTAGTTTTTGCAAACTAATAATAATTTTAGGTAGAAATTTAAGCTCTTTAGCATAACTACATAAAGGACCACAGTAGTCCTATATATAATTTAAGCTCTTTTCAAGAACTATGCATGAAAATAGGCAAAATATTATTTAGAATTTAAATTAAAATATATTACCTTTTTATGTAAAATTATACAGTGGTGGGTTAACCCTTCTGCTAATCAGCAGCCTTATTAAATTGCGATTTGGTCAATTGAATAGGGCTCTATATAAGCACATAGCATACATTTTTTTACAGAAGTTTTTAGTTTGTGAACTTCTATCCAAAAGCAAGGTCTTCACTAACTAAAAACTTCTGTAAAAAAAGTATGCTATGTGCTTATATAGAGCCCTATTCAATTGGCCACATCGCAATTTAATAAGGCTGTTTATGTGTAGGAAGCTTCTCACTATAGAATTAGAATGTGGCAGCTAAAACTCCCAGTGTATTCCACAGAACTAATGGAAAGTTTCTAAAGACACACCCTCCGGATAAAGTAACAGACCAGAAAGGAAAATGTACAGTGCACTAAATACAGATACGTAAAATAGTTAAAACTCAACAGCAGTGTTGTTTTTTTTATTGTTTGGCTATCTAAAAATATTTTGCTAATTCTCAAGTTATTAGAATACCATATAAAATTGACCACAGTGGTCCTTTATGAATGTATCCTGTTAATGGACCAATACATTGAATGGCATCTTAAAGACTACCTCAAAGTTGCAAAAAATGTATGGTATGTGGAACAGTTAATATGGAGCATTATTGGTATAGCTACAGTAAATTTGCAATATCATTTCTTACTAACAAAAAAGGGGAGTAAAAAAAGCTTTGGTTTACTACTTTGGATATAGCATGATGCCTAGCAAAGACATTTATATTTGTGACTGGGAAAACAGGAAGGGCTTTGGATCACTGCTTGAAGACCTTGTATCCTCTCCATCTGAAGATACACTAGGAAGGAAGTTACATTCAGAATCACTAAACAGGAAATGTTTGCTTATATTGGTTTCTTGTCTTAAGAACTTGTAGTGGAAAGCCACGCAACAGATACCATGAATTTGATATTTTTCTAGCATCTATGCTCAAAACCATTTGAATCCTAACGATCTTTAATGCTTTAGTATAGTGGTGGATGGGTTCCCTGGTGGTCCAGTGGTTAAGGTTCAGTGTTTTCACCACCACTGTCAGGGAACCAAGAGGTCACACCACCCTGAAGCCAAGCAGAGTTGGGCCTGGTCAGTACTTAGATGGGAGACCACCTAAGAATACCGGGAGCTTTATGCTGTGGCCCACTGGAGAAGGTACTGGCAGCCTACTCCAGTATCTCTACCATGAATACCAAGTGGTCCAGCATGACCATAAAGAGGTGCCTGGTATGTTACAGTCCATGAGGTCACGGGGAATTGGAAACGACTGAACAACGCAAAAAAAAGTGGTGGACAATTTACAGAAAAGGGTAATAGGAGCCTAGGTTGATGACTGCAGTCGTTGCTGACAAAATTAACGTTGCAGTAACAGTACAACAGTTTATGCTTGAAGAACTGGCAAAAGTAGAAAGAAAATTAGAAAAACTGATGCGGAAAAGGTAAAGATATGGCATATATACAGATTTGAAGATTTCCTAATTCCATTGTTAGGTTGTTCCAATAAAAGGTGACACAGAGGGAGAGGAAGCAGGGCTGAGTGCAGGCATATGACCGTGATGAAGGTTGTGAGGGATCAGGAGAGTTGAAAGCCTCACTGCTCATAGTGGTTAATTAATGAAACAAGTTAGTGAGGTGCACGTTTATGGAGAAACTTGTTAGGAATGTAAAGTGAAGCACTAGCATACAAGAAGAGTGGAGTGAATACCGTATGTATTTTTAGTTGTTTTGTTTGAGTGTTGTGAATGCCTGAGGAAAAGACCACAGAGGGGTGAGTTGTAGTAGTTTAAGCTGGTGAACATAAGAGACTAGAAGGAATTGAGATAGAGAAAATATGACCAAGAAAATATGATTAGCAAAAGAGACGTTGAGGCTGAAGGTGATACAACTGTATTAATAGCTCTATTTATGTGGTCCAATACATATAAACCAAAATTTAGAAGAGCCCTCCCTTGATCTTACAATCTAAAATTAGACAATGTGTTTATCTAAAGCAGATTAAGAAGTTGCCAGACTGGTGAATTTAACACTAATCGGATGATGACAGCAACGAAGGAAGAATTACAGAGGCCAAATAATTAAAGGCAATGCAATGGCAATAGAGAGGCAGGGATTAGGTCGCTGAGTGCAGTTGTTGGCCTGGAAATCAGGGCATGGATCTTGAAAATGAATTAAGTAGCAGGGAGAGAGAAATGGAAACTAAATATCAGATGTGGTTAATGGTAATGGCGGGCTAGTAGATAAACTATGCCAACTATACCTGAATAACAGATGGTTTGATATAGACAATAAACAAGGCAGCTAGAGCTGTCTGGTTTGACTGTGTTGTCCAGTGATATCAATAGTTCAGAGTGAGCTGCTAAGCATGGGCAAGTTTTAATAATGGAATATTTTAACTACCCTGAAATAAACTGGATACATGAGACCAGCAGTTCAGCTAAGGGGAGCAGGTTCTTGAGCACGCTCAGGGATCATTATCTGGCCCAGGTTTTACAAGAACCTACTAGAAATGAAGCTATCTTGGATTTAGTCATCACAAATAATATTGATATGGTACCAAATGTTAAATAGGGCAACCTTTGGGAAACCTTTGAGATTGTATATATAAAAAAAAAAATGCCCAACAAAAACGTTTAAAAGGTTCAATTTTAACAGACTAAGGGCAGCAATACAAAGTATTTTTTAAGGTTGAAAAGTGCCCCCCTCGGCTTATACTCGAGTCACCCGTGTCTCTCCACTCCGTGTCTCTCTTTCCCCCTGTGTCTCTCCACCCCTGTGTCTCTCTTTTCCCCCTTGTCTCTCCATCCCGTGTCTCTCTTCCCCCCCCCCATGTCTCTCCACCCCGTGTCTCTCTTTCCTCCCTGTGTCTCTCCACCCCGTGGCTCTCTTTCCCTCTTGTGTCTCTCCACCCCCGTGGTGCTTTCTCTCCCCCTCCCTTATCCTCATCCTCAACCCCCATCCTCATTCTCAACCCCCATCCTCATCCTCAACCCCCATCTTTAACCCCATCCTCATCCTCAACCCTCCTCCTCATTCTCAACCCCCCTCCTCATCCTCAGCCCCCCTCCTCACTTTACCCCTCTAATTACCTCCCCCTCTCCTTTTTTCCCTCACTTACCTTCCATCAGCAGCTGCACCTCCGCTCCTCCACGCGTCTTCCGGCTGCGTCGTGACCCGGCATATGCGCGTCACGTCATTAGCATTTACCGGGGGAAAGGAAGAGGGGGAGGTAATTAGAGGGGTAAAGTGAGGAGGGGGGTTGAGGATGAGGAGAGAGGTTGAGCATGAGGAGGAGGGATGAGGAGGAGGGTTGAGGATGAGGAGGGGGTTAAGGATGAGGAGGGGGGTTGAGTATGAGAAGGGGGGTTGAGGATGAGGAGGGAGGTTGAGGAGGGAGGTTGAGGATGAGGAGGAGGGTTGAGGATGAGAAGGGGGGTTGAGGATGAGGAGGGAGGTTGAGGAGGGGGGTTGAGGATGAGGAGCGGGGTTGAGGATGGGGGTTGAGGATGAGGGTTTAGGAGGCGGGTTGAGGAGAGAGGTTGAGGAGGGTGGTTGAGGAGAGAGGATGAGGAGGGGGGTTGTGGAGGCGGAGGGGGGTTGAGGAGGGGGCTGAGGAGACAGGATAAGGAGGGGGGTTGATGAGGGGGGTTGTGGAGGGATGAAAATTAGGGGGGTTGAGGAGGGAGGATGAGGAGGGGGGTTGAGGAGAGAGGATGAGGAGGGGGTTTGAAGAGAGAGGATGAGGAGGGAGGATGAGGGGACAGTTGAGGAGGGGGCTGAGGAGACAGGATAAGGAGGGGGGTTGATGAGGGGGGTTGTGGAGGGATGAAAATTAGGGGGGTTGAGGAGGGAGGATGAGGAGGGGGGTTGAGGAGAGAGGATGAGGAGGGGGTTTGAAGAGAGAGGATGAGGAGGGAGGATGAGGGGACAGTTGAGGAGGGTGATAAGGGAGGGGGAGGGAAAGAGACACGAGGGAGAGGGGGGAAAGAGACACATGGAAGAAAAAGGGGGGAAGAGACACAGGGAAGGGAGAGGGGGGAAGAGACACAGGGAAGGGAGAGGGGGGAAGAGACACAGGGGAGGGAGAGGAGGGGAAGAGACACCCCGGAGGGAGAGGGGAGAGAGACACAGGGGTTGAGAGGGGGGAAGAGACACAGGGGAGAGACAGGGGGGACACAAAAAAAGGGGCACAGAGGGCACACAAGAGGGGGACACAGAGGGCACAAGAGGGACACAGGGGGCAGCACATTTCCCACCCTCGGCTTATACTCGAGTCACTCATTTTTCCCAGTATTTTGTGGTAAAATAGGTGCTTCAGCTTATACTCGAGTATATACAGTAAATATGAAGACGAGGAGTAAAAAAACAGGCATTTAAATTATACAAACAAGAGGGGACAGAGACTGCTTTACGTGAGTACCAGGAAGTCAACAAGGCTTGCAAAAGGGCTATTAGACTGGCTAAAATAGAAAATGAAAACTTAGTTGCAAAGGAGACTAAACCTAAAATATTTTTTTAAATATATTAATGGGAAGAAGGCCACGAAGGAAGCTATAGGAACATTACAATTACAATCTGACAATTAGTGACCAGGAAAAGGCAGATGAGCTAAATAGGTTATTTTCTTCAGTATACACAAAGCAGGTACCAGTGGTAGGAACAATGCAACATTATGGGGCTACACTACCTTCACTAAATAATTGGTTAACACAGGAAGAAATCCAAAAAAGTTTGAAAAAATAAATGTTAATAAAGCCCCAGGTCCTGATGGAATACATCCAATGTTACTGAGGGAACTGGGTTCTGTAATAACCAAACCATTATATCTAATTTTTCAAGATTCACTCAACACAGGGTCTCTACCAGATGACTGGAGAAAAGCAAAGGTGATACCTATATTTAAGTAGGGAGCAAGAACAAATGCAGGAAATTATAGAACTGGAAGTCTTACTTCTGTAGTGGGAAAGCTTTTAGAATGGTTAATAATAGAGAGTATACAAGAATATGTCTATTTAAGCAAGATTATAGTAGGAATTAACACAGATTTATGAAGGATAGGTCATGTCAAACAAACCTAATTAGTTTCTATGAAGAGGTTAATAGGAACTTGTATCAAGGCAACTCAGTGGATGTAGTCTTTTTGGATTTTGCAAAGGCTTTTGATACAGTGCCACATGGGAGACTATTGAGCAAATTAAGGGATGCAGGAATTACAGTACGTATCTGCTCATGGATTTTGAGCTGGCTAAAAGACAGGAAGCAAATGGTTGTGATAAATGAAACATACTCAGATTGGACTTATATGGTAGATGGGATTCCTCAGGGTTCAGTATTAGGTCCTCTCCTTTTTAACATATTTATTAATGTAGGATTGGAAAGTATTGTCTCCATTTTTGCTGATGACACTAAGTTGTGGAAGTTAATTAAATCAGACAATGATGTACTTTCCCTCCAAAGGGATTTGCATAAATTAGAGAAATGGGCGACTAAATGGCAGATGAGATTTAATACTACTAAATATAAAGTTATGCATCTGGGAAGGAAAAAATCACCATGCAATTCATATTATTAATGGAGCAAATCTAGGGGTATCAGTTATTGAAAGTGCTTTGGGAGTACTTGTGGACAACCACCTAGGTAACAGTGCTCAATGACAGTCAGCATCTGCAAAGGCAAATAAAATATTAGCATGTATTAAGAAGGGTATAGAAGCAAGAGAAGCAGATATAATTCTGCCACTATACAAATCCCTAGTACGCCTCATTTGGAATATGGAGTACAATTTTGGGCGCCACTACATTCAAAGGACATTTTAGAGCTGGAAAAAGTACAGAGAAGGGCAACAAAACTAATAAGGGGAATGGATGGGCTAAGTTATGAAGAAACCTAACCAAATTAAACTTATTTTCTCTAGAAAAAAAGTGTCTAAGAGGGGATATGATTACCTTATATAAATATATCCAGGTCAATACAAGGCTTTGTCAAGTGAGCTTTTTGTGCCAAGAGGTTCTCAACTGAGGACATCCTTTAAAATTAGAACTAAATAGATTTCACCTTAAAGAAAGAAAAGGGTTCTTCACAGTAAGGGTGGTTAATCTGTGGAATTCTCTACAATAGGAGGTGGTGACAGCGGATTTGATAGATAATTTTAAAAAGGAATTGGATATATTTTTAAATAAAAAGGGCATTCAGGACTATTCTGGATAATTAGAGAGGGAGTATTGATCAAGGGAAGAGTCCGATCTCTAGTATCTGGGGTCAAGAAGGAATTTTATATTTTCTTCCCCTTTTGAGACAATTGGCAAAGTTTCACTGAGTTTTTTTTTTCTGTTTGCCTTCCTCTGGATCAATTAACAATTAATCTGCATATTGCAGATCAGAAAAGGTTGAACTTGATGAACTAAAAGTATTTTTTCAACCTCAATTACTATGTAACTATGATAAAGGAGTTTGATAGTGATAGGTTAAGAGAGGTGACGTTGTGCTGAGGTATTGAATAGTGACTGTAACAGGTAAGTGGTTGAGTGGTAGATGAAATTTAAAGACAGGTTGGGGTGGTGACATGGTATTAGTTGTATAGGATGTTGAACATTGTTGACTGGAATAGTAGGTGTTTGGAGCAAAAGGGTGAAATGCCACAGGTAGGTACAACTACTAATAATCTGTCCCAGCTAATCTTGGAACACCTTTGTAACACTAGAGAGTTAGAAATAAATGCATGCTCTAACAACTTTATAAACTAGTTTTCTGATTGTCCTCTACCTATACAATTATAAAGAACCAGCTAAATAGTGTGACTCATTTCTTCTTTTTTTTTTTATTATGTTCCTTTTCCTGCTAAGTCTAGAGGATTAGATCAAATAAAGTTTCTTAATAAAGAATGTTTTAACCTTTTATTCCTATATACTTCATTATAATTAGGTGTGCCTTAGGGTGCTTTCTATTGTGCCCGCACTCTAACATTGAAATTCACATTGCATTGTCAAGTTTTTTTGTTAATACAGAGATATGAAATTGGATTAATCCATGCAGCATGATTTGGGAAAACATGGAACTGTCTTTGGACAAGTTCACAATGTCATGTACTTCTTTACATTAGAGCAACAAATATTACTTTTCCTATAAGAACATAAACAAAATAACTTTACCCAAGGTAGATGTTGTGTTGTAATTGTTGCTATGTCTCTAGGTGGGAGATAATCAGCAATTGCTACATTTTTACTGACAGAAGGTAAGAGCTCATATTATACTTTTTTGTTCTTTGCTCTTTCTTTTTTAACATGAAGGATCTGCATACTTGACCCTCTTAACCTTTTGGCTTTTAATTCCCCTTGTAATAGTCTCACATTTACCAGTTGTCTGTCTTTTCCGCAATAACTAGCCATGTGTTTCATTCTGTCTCTTGTCTTGATCAGCAAATACCAATATCACACCCAATTTTTTGGAGCGTTAAAACTCTTTGCAATAACAGCAGGAACCATGTGAACATGGTTTTGAATAAAATAGTGAAATTTGAAAGACTGTCCCAATTTATTTTGTGGTAATGGCTGATAACTCATGAGGAAATGTATCCACTTCAGATCTGCCTAGGATGACTGAGAGTCGGGTTCAGTTATGATGATGAGCCAGTCTCCATTTAGCTTTTCACATCATTACATATAAGATTGTAGTGTAACCACCATTGGGCATGATAAAGCAATATCTCTATAAAATAGAGATCTTCTAATATAATTGCTAACAGAGTCTCAGCACACAGGAAAATGCTATATTGAAAATTATTTAAGCTCACATTGACACCACATTGATTCACGGGTTTATTTAACCACTGACTGTGGATGTGGGGCAAGCAGAGAACTGCATTTAATTCTTCATCAACTCCTACTGTTATGTACACAGCAGCTAAGCGGTAGGTTTGTAGCTAATGCAAGGTTTGTGCATCTGTTCTGTGCAGTAGCAAGCACACATAATTTTACTGCTGAGAAAGCACCTGTCAGTGGATAAGAATGTACACTGGTCTTAAGCAGGAAAGAGTGGCAAATATAGATACAATTTACAGCCTTAATATGGATAAACAGGAAAAAATAAAAACGAACTATAGTTTACTCAGCGGTCATGTTGTTTTTTTGTCATGGACCTCATGGACTTTAACACACCAGGCACATATTTATGTCCATGGTCATGCTGATACACTTGGTTTTCATGGCAGAGATAGTGGAGTTGGCTGCTTGTTAATTCTCCACTGGGTCACAGAATACAGCTCCTGGTATTCCTAGGTGGTCTGCCATCCAAGTACTGACCAAGCTCAACCCTGCTTGGCTTCAGAGTGGTGTGACCTCTTGTCTCCCTGACTGGAATCAAGCCCAAGTCATAGTTGTGAATGCATTGAATCCTTACCACTGGGCCACCAGTCATGGCCGGATTACGCATCAGGCCAACTAGGCAGGCGCCCAGGGGCTCTTCACTGATAGCAGTGCCACTTCTTAAAAAAATTGTTCCTGGCTTAAATAAAAGGAAAAGTTGCATAGACTCGCTACTAGGGGGTAACCACCAAGACAGTTACAACAGGAAAGGGAACTTACACTTACAGAAAAGTCAAAAATGGGTCCGTGCATACCTTGCATTTCACTGGCAGGAACTCCTCCACTTCACTGCCTAGAGGCTCCAAAAAGGTAGATACGGCCCTGCATACAGTTCTGCAATATTTTTCTTCATGTAAGATATTAATCAGAAACATATAGTCATCAGATGTTTACTCTTTTATATTTTCTCATTTTAATGCAATGGTTTTATTTATTTTGTTATTTTACTTTACTAGGACCTTAAAATGTATGCTTGCAACTCTATTTATGGGTAACATTTGATGAGCACAGGTACCTTAGCAGGGGAATATCCATAAATTTGCTTATCAGATAAGATCTGTATTTGATGAGCCCATATAACTTTATTATACTTGTCTTGAGATTCTATATTCCATGTAATAACAAGGAAATATACATTTAAAATATATATACTGTATATATTAATGAAATATGGAAAAATGCTGCACACTGTGGTATAAAGCTAAGCATATGAAACTTAAGACTGCATTGCAGCTACTCATTTATAAAACATTACACTTATAAAACATCAAATATGTATAAAAAAAACTAGTTGCCTTTTAATTCTACAAAAAGTCTTGATGTTAAGGAAGAGAACAGAGAAATAAAAATCAAATAGCATCCTTAAAAAAATAGCTCTAAAAATTAAAGGAACATGGAAAGTTTTGGGATTTCACTAGGGATCCCTTTGTATCTTTGTATCTATTTACTTTTACAAAATGAATCTCATCAATTGGGAGGATGGTTCCTAGCTTTTGTGTTAGATTTTGTGGAAAGGCTATTTACCACAACATCTTTTAGTTTATGGTGGGCAAAAGAGCGATACAGTAATTCAATAGTACATTTGAATGTTTGAACTTCTTCTCAGAATTGCCCATCACAATCTAAAGGTTGTTGTGAGTATCTATCTATCCATCTATCTATCTATCGATCAGGTCTGTGAGAGTGCATCTTACTGATGGTGGTAGAATTGATGAATTTACAGAGGCTTTCGAGTTTGTTAGCAGTAACCAGTATTCCATCCGTCTAGAATGATTCAGTGGACTTAGAAGATGTGGGATGGTCCTTCTATCCTGTCAAGGGCATATGGAATTTGGAGTGCATCAAATAGCTCTGTAGTTTTTTTGAGACTTGATCGTGTAAATTCGATGAACAGGAAGTAATTTTTTGACATTCAGTAGGATCTAGCAAAGTGATTGGGCAAAGTGATTTCCACTTCACCTCTTGCAGATGCCAAAGGCCTTTGATCGATGAGAATGAGCTTAAAACTGTTCTTTATGGTAGACTTCGAAAGCCAACAAAGTGGCCCCATGCTGGTTATTATGGTGATGGCATCGTCCACTCTTGCATACTGAAGAAAGTACTCCTCTGAGGTTACAAGCGAGTTGATGCTAGGAGTTGCTGAGTTATGAGGAGCAGAACGGTCGATGTTGAGACCTTTCTTGAGTGAGTACTTTCTTGCTACGATGCAGAGAGTATTGATACACCATATGGGAAACGGATGTGGTTAGAAAGAGATAGCCATTGTCGATTTCTGATAAGAGGATTTCTACCTCAGGCTGTTTTGTGAGTAGATTTTTGCTAGCAAAGAAAGTCAGGCAATGTTGACAGCTCAGTGTGGTCCCAGTGATGATGAACCTGGCCAATTGTTGTGATGGGTGGCTAGCTAGATACTCAGAAAGCCTTGGCAGGGTGATGATTAGTTGTCACTTTGGGTGCATTACTTGGAGATCGACTACGAGGACTACGGGCTTGGATGACCCCCAAGGCAGTAACCCGTTTTCCAAGCCCGGCGGACTTGTGGCCACAAATGACAGTATTGGTTAGCGGCGATGTGCCAGCTAGCCAATGTACTACATGTCATCCTCATGTCCCCAATGTGTCCCCTATTAATTGCAGCGCTGTACAGTGCTGCATTGAATATCTATTAACCCCTAAAGATATCCAAGCCCGTTTGAGTACTGGCTTGGATTCAAATCTCCTGCCGCAGCTCCTTAAAGGGCAGATGCACACTAATGATTACCCCAAGCCACAGCAACTACCATTAACCCCCACATGCTTCGAAGTCCCCATCGGGACCCCCAGAGAATCCCCACATTAACCCTTGCATTAAGGTGAAAATTTCACACCCAGCACGAGTCCTGAAAGGGATAAAAAATTAATCCCTGCCGTGGGGGTATTATAAGTACCCTCCCCAGCACCTAGAATTAGCCCCATCACTCATGGGGGTCAATATAGACCCCCATGAGACCAAAATTAACCCCCTCAGTCCAATAGGGGTTTATATAGACCCATATAGGATACTATTAACCCCTAGGTTAAACCCATAAGTGCCATGAGGGTCCTCCAGGACCCTCATGACAAAGTCTAAGCACTACACTACACTATTTACCCTAACTATACCCCATTAACCCCTTAACCCTAACTATACCCCATTAACCCATACTAAACCATATTTAACCCTAACTGGGCCTATCTAACCCTAACGGGGCCTATTTAACCCCATCACTTATGGGGGTCTATACAGACCCCCATAAGCCTCCATCTAACCCCTTCACTTATGGGGGTCCATGCAGACCCCCATTATCCTCCATCTAACACCATCACTTATGGGGGTCATACAGACCCCCAAAAGCCTCCATCTACCCCATCACTTATGGGGGGTCTATACAGAGCCAAATAAGCCTCCATCTAACCCCTTCACTTATGGGGGTCCATACAGACCCCTGTAAGCCTCTCTTTAACCCAATCAGTCCCTTAAGGGTCTATGAAGACCCTCATGGGACAATTAGAACTCTAAAATTAACCCCATAGGTGCCATGAGGGTCCTCCAGGACCCTCATGACACTAAGTACAAACACTACACTACCCCCCAATAAACCACTAAATCTAAACTAACTCCCCTCTACCCCAATCTATTAACACCTACACTACCTACCCCCAATTAAACACCTCCACCCCACTAATTACAGAAAATAAAAAAAAGCTAAGTTACAGAAAATAAAAAAAATATTACATCCCCCACTACAAAAAATAAAAAAAAGTACATAACTACTTCCACTATTAAAAACAAAAAAAGAACATTACAACCCCCAACTACAAAAAATTATAAAATAACATTACAAACCCGACTACAAAAAATAAAAAAAGAACATTACAACCCCCACTACAAAACATAAAAAAAAGAATTACACACCTGCAAAGAAAATACATACACATATATACATAACATTACAATGCAACAATATATACATTACAAATATATACTTTTTTCCCCCTAACTACAATACATTTCCCTCTATCTACTTTACATATCCCACTGACTACAAAATATTACCCCTATCTATAAAACATTTTCCCTATCTATAAAAAATTACCCCCTATCTATAACACATAGCCCTCTATCTATAACACATAACCCCCTATCTATAAAACATTACCCCTATCTATAAAACATTACCCCTATCAAGTATATGCTTCTTTTTTCCAGGGACCGAGCCGGAGAAGACAAGAAGATGGATGAGGACATGCTGGGAAGGTAAGTTTAATACTGTATTTAGAATGTTTATTTATTCTATGTATTGTTTAATTCTGTACTAATTTGCTGTTTCTTTTTTTCCTAGGGGTGCGATCTGAAGGGACATCTGCAAAGGTAAGTGGTCCTATTTATTCTACTTTAGGTTAGATTTAGGGTTTAATGTATTATAGATAGGGGGAAATGTATTATAGATAGGGGGTTATGTTATGTAGATAGGGGTAATGTTTTATAGATAGTGGGTAATGTTATATAGATAGGGTTAATGTTTAATAGGGGGTAATATTATGTAGATAGGGTAATGTTTAATAGGTAGGGGTAATGTTTTATAGATAGGGGGTTATGTTTTATAGATGGGGTAATATTTTGTAGTCAGGAGGATATGTAATGTAGATAGGGGGAAATGTATTGTAGTTGGGGGGTTAATAGTATATGTTTGTAATGTATATATTGCTGTATTGTAATGTTATGTATATATGTATGTATTATGTATATGTGTATGTATTTTCTTTGCAGGTGTGTAATTCTTTTTTTTTTTTTTTCTGTAGTGGGGGCTTTGTAATGTTACATAGTAATACATAGTAATTTAGGTTGAAAAAAGACTTTAGTCCATCAAGTTTTTTTGCTTTTTAGATCTCCTCTGATCTGCAATACGCAGATTTATTGTTAATTGATCCAGAGGAAGGCAAATAGAAAAAAAAAACCCAGATAAAAGTTCCCTTGACAAAGGCTTGTATTGACCCTGTATATATTTATGTAAGGTAATCATATCCCCTCTTAGACGCCTTTTTTCTAGAGTAAATAAGTTTAATTTTCTTAGTCTTTCTTCATAAATTAGCCCCTCCATTCCCTTTATTATCTTTGTTGTCCTTCTCTGTACTTTTTCCAGCTCTTAAATGTCCTTTTTATGTAGTGGTGACCAAAATTGTACTCCATATTCCAAATGAGGGCATACTAGGGATTTGTTTAGTGGGAGAATTATATTTGCTTCCCTTGCTTCTATACCCTTCTTAATACATGCTAATATTTAATTTGCTTTGCAGATGCTGCTTGGCATTGAGCACTGTTACCTAGGCGGTTGTCCACAAGTACTCCCAAATCCCTTTCAATATCTGATACCCCAAGATTTGCTCCATTAGAATTATAAATTGCATGGCTATTTTTCCTTACCAGATGCATAACTTTACATTTATTCGTATTAAATCTCATCTGCCATTTAGATGCCCATTCCTCTAATTTATGCAAATCAATTTGGAGGGAAATTACATAATTTTCTGATTTAATTACCTTGCACAACTTTGTGTCATCAGCAAAAATGGAGACACCACACTCCAATCCCACCTCTAAGTCGTTAATAAATATGTTATAAAGGAGGGGACCTAATACTTAGCCCTGAGGAACCCCACTTACCACATTAGTCCAATTGGAGTATGTTCCATTTACAACAACGCTTTGCTTCCTGTCTTTTAGCCAGCTCTTAATCCATAAGCACATATTTATGGCAATTCCCTTAGTTTGCTCAATAGTCTCCCATGTGGCACTGTATCAAAAGCCTTTGCAAAATCCAAATAGACTACATCCACTGAGTTACCTTAATAAATCCATGTTGGCTCCTACTTATAATCCTGTTTGAATACACATATTCTTGTATATTATCCCTTATTAACCCTTCTAAAAGCTTTCCCACTACCGAAGTGAGACTCACTGGTCTATAATTCCCCGTATTTGCTCTTGCTCCCATCTTAAATATAGGTATCACCTCTGCCTTTCTCCAGTCATCTTGTATAGACCCTGTGTTGAGTGAATCCTGAAAAATTAGATGTAATGGTTTGGCTATTACAGAACCCAGTTCCCTCAGTACCCTTGCATGTATTCCATCAAAACCTGGGGCTTTATTAACATTTATTTTTTCCAACCTCTTTTGGTTTCTTCCTGCTATAACCAGTTATTTGGTGAAGGTAGTGTAGCCCCATTATGTTGCAGTGACCCAATTACTGGTACCTCCCTTGTGTATACCAAAGAAGAGAACCTATTTGGCTCATCTGCCTTTTCCTGGTCACTAATTATCAGACGGCCTGTGTCACATTGTAATGTTCCTATAGCTTCCTTCCTAGCCGTCTTTCCATTAATATACTTAAAAAATATTTTAGGGTTAGTCTTACTCTCCTTTGCAACATGTTTTTTTTGTTTTGTTACTTAGCTTATTTATTTTGTGTAATTAGTGGGATGGGGGGGTTAATAGGGGGGAGGTAGTGTAGGTGTTAATAGGTGGGGTAGAGGGGGGTTAGTTTAGATTTAGTGGTTTATTCGAGGGATAGTGTAGTGTAGTATTTGTACTTAGTGTCACGAGGGTCCTGGAGGACCCTCGTGGCACTTATGGGGTTAATATTAGAGTTCTAATTGTCCCATAAGGGTCTTTATAGACCCTTATGGGACTGAGTGAGTTAAAGAGAGGCTTACAGGGGTCTGTATGGACCTGCGTAAGTGAAGGGGTTAGATGGAGGATTATGGGGCTCTGTATAGACCCCCATAAGGGATGTGGTTAAATAGGCCCAGTTAGGGTTATTAGGTCCAGTTAGGGTTAGATATGTCCAGTTAGGGTTAAATAGGTCTAGAGGGGATTAAATAGGCCTAGTTAGGTTTAAATAGGAACAGTTAAGGTTAAATAGGCCCAGTTTGAGTTAGATAGGCCTAGTTAGGGTTAAATAGGTACAGTTAGTATTTAATATGCCAAGTTTGGGTTAGGTAGGCCAAGTTATCGTTAAATAGGTACAGTTAGTATTTAATATGCCAAGTTAGGTTTAAATAGGGTTTAGTATGTGTAAATGGGGTATAGTTATGGTGAAGGGGTTAATGGGGTATAGTTAGGGTTAATAGTGTAGTGCTTAGACTTTTGTCATGAGGGTCCTGGAGGCTTAATTGTAGCAGCCGCAAGGGCTTCACAGCCCTTGCGACGGCTCCAGGGTGAAAGTAAGATGCGCCATTTTTGGCCGTTTTGCAGGGTTGGCAGAGGGGTGGCTGGAGCATTTGAATAGGGTCGTGGGGTTCCATGCAGCCAAATATCTTGCGGCCCCGTGTGATCAAAGGCTTTCCCAGCAATAAGCTGTGTCGGGCAAGGGAAAGCAGGGCGCCAGCCGCAAGCTGGCCGGAACCCTCGGCCGAAGGCGGCCACGCAACTCCTACGGCTATCAAAAGAATGAGGCCCCATTTGTTTAAGACCTTGAAATAAACTTCTCTTAGTGGAGTACATTTTAAACTTTTGTTTGTCAACTCCATTGACCCCATTCAAGTCTCTATAGGCCAGATTTTATCAATATCTTTTCCCCAATTTATAATTTTGGATGCTTTCCCTGAATCTAGCTTTGGTTTCAGAATATCAAAACATCTAGATATTAGATGATGTTTATTATATGCAATACACAGTTGTTCAAAAAATGTCAATGGTCTATTATATTTGAGGTTATACCTCAATCCCAGAAGTGCTGATCTCAAGCTACTATATTTTAACCAGCAAGATAGAGGTAGACCAAATGTATTTTTCCTATCTATTTATTTATTTTTAATAATATTAGAGTCACTGTATAATTTGCCCTTTTTATTCTTATGTTTCACTATTGAACATATTTTATTATATTTCAGTTCTTTTTATAAACATTAAATAAATGTAATATTTATATTGAAACCATGTTTTATATAGTATTTTGATTAAAGACACCTATTACTCCAAAGAGGATATATTAAACCCGGCCAAAATATTTATATTCGGGCACCACTATGTATTGATAGTGTTGTAACATTTACCATGCTCTGAAAAGTACACAGATACATTACCCACACTCTATTGGAAGAGATAAGACGTTCACAGAGGAAAGAAGTACTAACCTACAAGCCAACAAGTGTTGGGAAGTCTATAATATACCTCATAGACTGAGGTTAGTAAAGGTGAGAGCTTTTCCTACTGATCTTTGTGAACACTAGGAGTTGCACTAGGAATTGGTGCACTATCTCTCCCCATCCATCTTCTCTTTGTTGCATACCATACAGACACACTAGTGAACTGTGTTCCGAGAGAAGCAGCACACCTAGCTATAACCATCACATTGGACTTGAGAATACACCAACTTAATTCAGAGACAAATGAGAACAATCTAAATATTAGATTGATAACTAATCCCCTAAGAACTAGATCACCTGAGGAGAGCTATAGAGTATTACAAGGTCATACAACCCTGTACTTTGTTATCAATGATTAGGCTAAGTCTTGTAGCTAAAATTTTGGATTAGATCTTAATATCCTTGTTTAATAACGAGATAGGTCAAAAATGTTTACAGCTAGACAAATCTTTATTTTGTTTATGTAACATAACTATAGTTGCCTCAAGAATTTCTTGCGGGGCTGTACCTTTACAATTAATTTTATTGAGAGCATTTCTCAGTTGTTTAATGAAGAAAGGGTAAAAGAGTTTAAAGTATTCATTTATAAACCCATCGGGTCCTGGAGCTTTGCAAGATTTTAACTTTGTAATTGCGTCTATAATTTATTTTTCAGATATTTCTTGATTTAGAGATTCAAGATCTACTGGTGATATTTTTGGTAAATTTAAATTACACAGAATTTTTTTAATATCGTTCATAGAAAGCTTCTCAACTTCTTTTACATCTTCCAGATTATGTAAATTCTGGAAATATTTATAAAATACTTTGCCTATTTTTTGCGGTTTAAAACCTTTTTACCTTGATCATTATATAGGAATTCTATCCTTCTCATGGGTACATTCTTATTGAGTTTATTTGCTAACATTCTTCCTGTTTTATCGCCTTGATGGTATCATTTTTGTTGCAAAACCTATGCTGCTTTATCTGCCCTGTCTTGTAGAATTCTATAAATTTTAGCTTGAAGTTGAGCCATATATCCCAAATTCGGAGAGTCTTTATTAAGTCTCTCTAAGTTGTTTAACTCAATGAATAATTTCCTCAGAGATCTTCCTCTTTCTCTCTTTTGTTGGGCTTGGAGTTTTATAAATAGCCCTCTAATAAAGGCTATATGGGAATTCTATACGACCACTTTGGAACAAACTGAATTTTCGTTAATTGAGAAGAATTGCACTATTTCTTCTTTTATTAAATTCTTATTAGAGGTTTCAACTAAGAGAGAAGTATTAAGTTTTCATGGCTTCTTAACCTTTATTTAAATTATCAGTTTTAAACCACAATTTGACCATTGCATGATCTGCCCAAAGAATAGGACCTATCTTGACTTTTATTATATTTATTTATTATCTAATGCAGATAAATTTACCAAGAAGTAGTCTAATCTCGAATAGGATTGGAATCTGTGCGAATAAAAAGTGTAGTCTCTTTCACCTGGTTGAAAAATCCGCCAGGATTCATAAAGGTTACATTTAATCAAACTTGTTGAAATGATTTAGCTTTCCCTATAGTTTGGTGATCGGGTAAAGGTTTCATACTTAATTTTCTATCGTAAGTAGGATCTAAGCACAGATTAAAGTCCCCACTTATCACTGTCACAACCTGCTTCTTCAATGGGGCTTGACAAGAACCTAGTTCAAGCTTACCCCAGCAGGACCTCTGGTACAGAAGATGGCCTCAGGATATCAGGAACACCATATAATCCCTTATAATTTGGATTAATGCACAGATAGACACTTACACCTTATTTATGTACCACTCTATACCTTTATTAATTGGCACATTTTATACAAGTTTCTGGCACATAGGCTGACCAATCAGTAAGCCTCTTGCTTACTGGGGAAACCCTGTACCTCTGATGAGATCAGATATCATCTTGTTGATTGTATTACCTCTCACCATTTGCTGTAAACACTCAGACTTTTAATCTGCTCAAGACCCCCTGTGGTTGTTTATTTAGGTGGTGCTGAGTGCATCACCAGATAACAATATTGTAACATAATAGGCATTAATCTAATTTAGGTGGGGGCTGATGCAATAGCTTGCAGGATAGCTAAAATGTTATGCAGAGCAAGAACCTAGATACATACAGTATAACAGAGAAATCGTATTTTAACCATAAGAAATAAAAAAATACATAACTTTAACCATAAACAGGATAACTTATTCCCAGTCCAGGCCCAAACCAAAGTCCAAACAGTCCAGTCAGGCCCTGGGCATGACAATCACTAACTGTCATTCATTGTATTGAACAGTATTGAACAGTTTGCTTCATTACCCTCCCATTTATACATTTATTTTGTCCTTGATTAGGAGCATATAGAGGAACAATAGACACAAGCAGGCATCTGTAATTACTTCAGTTAAAAACACCCTCTTCCAACAGCCTCTTGACAATAGAATAGAATGGTATGGAAAGGCCCCATAGGATAACATGCCCCTCAAACAATCAAAATACAATACAAATCATCTAATTATCAGATTTTTTCTAAAATTATTTTCTTTTCTTCATTGCATATCTGCTAATGTTGTTATTTTGTTACATATTTCACAACATGTAAAGTTTTTACCAAACTACTGTAGTCCTAAATTTAAAATAAAATGTTGGAGTTCTGTTACTGACACTTAAAATTTTAAACTGTGTGATCTGATTGGGTCAGAAGGCCAAGCCAGTTCTGCAATTACATGCATTTTGCTGTGTTCTTCAGCAGCTCAGACCACAACACAGTGGTCTTATAGCTATAAAAGGCAACAACTATCTTTACACATGTATTTCAACTTGTTTAGTTGGAAGGTTAAAACTGTGCTTAAAATGATTACATTAAATAGACTGCTTGGTTTCTCACAAACAATTAAAAACATGTGTGTTAC
Source organism: Discoglossus pictus (assembly GCA_027410445.1). Lineage (NCBI taxonomy): Eukaryota > Metazoa > Chordata > Amphibia > Anura > Alytidae > Discoglossus > Discoglossus pictus. The sequence continues at coordinate 95,477,318 of CM050168.1, forward strand.
ATAATGTTCAGTATGTCGCAAGATGAAGCAGGTTGAAATCACTGATCCAATAAATGCTATCTTTTATACCATATTTATGCATGTGTAGATTGTTATAAACTATATTTTTATTGGGGTCATAACATTTTATAGTACAATCTTATTGCATTAAGTTCTCACTTAAGGAATCCAGTATTATCTGTACTTAGTTATTAATACTGATCAAGGAGTTTTGCATTATTTATCCATACAATTGCTGAAAGGGTAATGTGTGGGTGTCTTGAAATGTTTTAAATGCTTTTTACTTCCTTATTAGTCCCATGTTCGTGCCACTCTGCACGTCCCCATCCTGGAAAAGGTGACGTGCTCCATGTGGTACTATTCCAGGTATTATCACTAGAGGCAGCAGAGCTTTGTATGCTTCTTATTTTCTTCTAATCACAGTATATATCAGTGCAAAAGGAATCTGAATATTTCTTAAAGTCATTCTTCAACCCTCTTAACAATTAGCAAGTATTTCACAAGTTGATATAGTGTATAATTTATGGAAAAGATGCATAAACTCATTTCAAATTAGCAATATTCAGCATGTCTAGGCAAAGCATGACAGGCCATAGTTTATAACTGTCATATATCTATATGTTTTTTTTTGTGTAAACTTGACATGCTTCTACCTTTGATAACAAATTTACAGTTGATTAAAAATGTTGTTTATAGATATAACTTGATATATACATCTGTTAGAAAAGCAAGGTTTCCCATGACAAAATTGTTTCTTAAAAATGAATCATATATTACAAACATATTAAAAAAAAATCATTTATGCCCAATGTCATCCTCTAGACCAGGGGTTGGCATGTAAAGGCCTGGATTTGAGGGTTTCCTTTCTGTGCACAGGTGAGTCAATCAGGATGACTGAAGAAGAGGTAGTATCTCTGGTACACAGCAGAGATATCCTCAAATTCTGGCCTGTGTGTGTGGCTCTCTAGTACTGGACTTGCCTACCTACCCCTGCACTAGACAAAGGGGTGCATCCACTATATGTAAAGAAACAGATCTACCATATTCATCATTATAAAATAGCTATATCACAAAATCGAAATTGCAGATTACAAACATTTTTGTGCAATTTATCCATATCTATACTGAAACTGATGCCACAATCCACACAACAGGTGACATTATCAGTACATTCCCATCTTTGATTTAGCCTTACAAAATTGAACCACACAAATATTATGTATGGCAAAAAGCAGATTCTTTTTACTGTCCTCTGCTTTTAGAAAATGTGACTTTCAGGTTAAACACTTGTAATTTGAGCACACAACTGGTCAACTCATCAATATTTACTTACAAGCTTGCAGAGTGATAGTCCATATTGCAGATCATCGTCCCTGTATAATTTTTATAAATATTTTTTATTGGAAAAAATAACATATACTATCACAATCAATATTTATCCAGTGAATAAAAGTTATAATATATCCAACATGAAAATGGCAAAATCAGCACATAAAAAAATCAACAAAAAATATAATACGCTTCTTAAATTTACTTAAAGTATTTTGTGTGTCTCTCTCTCTCTACTATTTTTTTCATGCTATAACCTCTTTTTATGGAGGTGGAGTTGACCAGGATTGTAAATGGGATTTCCAATTGGCCACTGTATGTAGGTTAATGACAAAAAATTGTAGAAAGTAGTTTTTTCCCTGTGTAATTTAAGATTTTATTGGGAAGATGCCATTTGTATGATAACGTTTACATGTATTTGAGTGGTTGGGGTATATTTTTTGTAAATTATCTGATATAAGCTATTGAAAGATTTTAAAGGGACAATGAACACAACAGTTTTTTTCAAGAATTTAAAAGAGCATGTTTAAAAAATTACAAAATTACAAAACTTTTTTTACATGACAAAATATTAAGTGAAACCTGTTTAAGCTTTAACTAACAGGAAATGTACAGAGACTATTTTAGTCTGTAGATCTATTTGGCTGGCCAAAGGGCAATCACTAAAGAACAGTTGAATTTCTGAAAAAGCTGTGCTCTAAGACCTTTATTTGAAAAAGGAAAATGGACTGTGACACATTATAAAATCCATATTTCTTGATATTTCCATGTCCCTTTAAGATTGCTTTTGAGTTTGAAATATTTTCTTCTTTTTTTTTCCAAAGTTTATTTAGACATCGACATATCCAATAAAATCTGTTACATTCAGTTTCTTTAACATTTGATAGCATATAGAAGACAAACATGACAGTACATAAAACATAAGGCCTGAGCAGGGTTAGCGATTTTTATTTATTTTTTTGCTTGGTCCCATACTGATCCCATAAATGGCATTTCTCAAGGATTTTACTTTGGGCTTTGCTTCTCATCAACTGATAATCGTTTTCTAGTTGTCTTTTTCTATCAGTGACAACGATTATCTCCTGCCACGTAGCTATTCCCTCTGTTTTCCAGTTTTTTGGTAATTAACCATTTTGCTGCCATTAAGATTTCAATTATCAACATTTTTCTTTTGTATTTTATTTTGTTGGGAAACATATGGATAGAAGTTTCAATTTGGAATCCAATAATTTGTGAAATCTGTTTAGTACATAATAACCAAAATTCCTGGATAGTATGGCATGTGCACCATATATGTAGATGTGTGCCCTTTTGTCCACACAAGTCAGAATGCGTCTCTGAATATATCTTATTCATTGTTACTGGTCTTCTATACCACCTTTGGATTTGTTTGAAATAAATTTCCCTATATGGTGTACATTGTGTTAATTGTGTAATTTTACAAGCTTTAAACGAATGATTGGTAGGTCAAGTTTTCTCTATTTCTCTTTCACAATCCTCCATTCCAGCTGTTTTATTTATTTGAGATTTATGTTTCAGTATTTGTCTACAATTGGAAATAGAGAATCTCTTATCTTTTCCTCCCTGTTGGTTAATCCATGATTCCAACATAGTTAGCGGTCTATAATCAAATATATTGTATTCTGATTTCTTTAATCTACTTAATATGTTATATTTAAGCCAATCATTGTTTGGTATATTGTATTCTTTAGATATATCCTTAAATTTCTTAATGTCACCTCTGTAAAATAGATCTCCCAAATGTTTGATTCTTTCTCCCCTCATAATTCAACTATCTTTTTGAGCCAAATTGTCATAAATGAATTCAATGGGGGTTATAGGTGAAGGAAATGATATCAAATCATATTTTTCATTAAGTTTATTCCAGATCTTAATTCCAGATTTGACAGTATTAAGAGAATTAATAGGTACCTTATATTTGTTTTTATACCATATTAAATGTTTAATATTAATTTCAGTAATAGTTGCTTTTACTATATACCACCATTTTGCTGGGGGTGCTGCAAAAGTCCATCCAAGTATTTGTGATAGCCTGATTGCTTCGTAGTTATCAAGTATTTAAATTCCAGATAGTCCTCCTTTCTGAAGGTCTCTTTTAACTATTTTAAAATTTATACGTGTTTTTTTATTTTTATATATAAAAGTGTCCAATGTAATTTTGTAAGTTTCTCAGTAGAGATTTAGATATACAGTATGTAATGGTAAAGCTCTAATCAAGTATTCAATTTTCGGCAATATGGCCATTTTAATCACTGATAATCTACCTAACCAGGACCACAATAAATCTTTCCATTTTGTTTGTAGTGTTTTGATATTTTGATGTATTATCTCAAAATTATTCCAAAACAATTTTTTAAGATTCAGGACAAATATAATACCTAAATAAGTGATCTTATTTTCTTGCCAGTCTATAATTTGTTTATCTAAATGTAACCATAAAGTTTCCATTTTTTCCGTATTAACCTTATAGTAAGAAACTTTAGAGAACACATCTAGTTATTTATGTAATGCTATTAAAGATTTCATTGGGTTGGTTATCGTAATCAAAACATCGTCTGCAAACTGATTTTATTTATATAGTCACATATTTGTATACCTTCTATTTGTTGATTTAGCCTAATACTTTCTGCCAATGTTTCTAGCAAGACAAATATCAGCGGATATAGGGGGCAACCTTGTCTGGTGCCATTTTGTATCTTGAACTTCTTTGTTTCAAAGCCCATACCAGTTACATATGCAGAGGGTTTACTATAAATGGCTCCTATGGCAGATATTCCAAATTTATCAAAACCATATTTCCGTAAGGCCTAGTCCATGAACTCCCAGTTGACCCTATCAATGGCTTTCTCTGTGTCCAATGACAGTTCCAACAATGGGACTTTCAGGACTTGGCATATGACAGTATATCTATAAACCTTCTGGTGTTGTCAGTTGTTTGTCTTTTTCTTACAAATCCAGTTTGGTCTAAGTTAATTAGATCGGGTAGAATCTCATTCAACCTGGTAGCCAGAATCTTTGAATAGAGTTTTGTATCTGTGGTCATTAATCGAAATAGGTCTGTAGTTTTTGCATACGGAAACATCTTTGGGTTTTTTGGGGATTGTGACTATGATGGAATTGTTCCCTTCAATTTTATTTCATTAAACACTTTCCCCAGGTACTTAGGGCCTCATTCTATTAACGGCCGTAGGAGATGCGGAGCCGCAAGGACCGGCCGCAAGCTATTCGGCTATTCTATTCCCTTCCGGCCGGGGGCTCCGGCAGGCTTGCGGCCGGCGCCTTGCTATCCCTTGCGGCCGCTCGCGCCGGAGGAAAGCCTTTGATCTTAAACGGCCGCAAGAGTTTCGGCCGCAAGAAAGCCCCGGTTGTTATTCAATTGCTACGGGAAACCTCTGTGCAAGGCTAAAACCGAGCCGCAGCTTACTTGCACCAAAATGGTCCCGCTAGCACCAATTAAGCACATTATAAAGCCGAAATAAAGCCATCCTGCACTCTGAGGAGACTATAAAGTGATTGTAGGTGTTAGCAAAAATAGCACAACATTCCCCTACACTCAAATCCGTAATTTTTGTATTTTAAAATTCTTGTCAAATATCCGTGGACAAAGTCCCGAGGGCTTGGAGCACCTCAGACCCGCAAAGGCTGCGGGATTAACCTCCGTCAAGTCCGTAAATGGGTAAAATAGACCTACGGGTCGTAAAGGGCTAACTTACAAGTCGTAGCATAGAAAAGCCATACTGTACTTTTTTTAAAAGTGAAAGTGATGTTTGGTTTTAGAATTAATAGCTCAACATTCCCCTACTCTCAAATCCGCAAATAAAGATATTTAACTTCATCTATCATTCAAGCCCGCACGGGTTTGAATAACGAGCTGCGGGCTTGGAGGACAGCCCGCACGGGCTTGAATACGGAGCTACGGGCTTGATCATTGAAGTCCGTGGGACTTGTACGGATTTTAAAATCAAAGTACAATTTGGCGATGTGCAAGCTTGAGAATGCTTGGCTAGTAATCCTCATGCCCCCCCATTATGTTCCCCATCATTTACAGTGCTTTGCAGTGCTGGATTGAATATATATTGGGTATTACAATGCTTGGTTTGCGGCCCTCCATCTCCGAATCCATACGGGTTTTAACAAGGACCACCCCGCGGAACTACGGGACGTAAAGTAATCCGTAAATAATATATCGGATTTGGGCTGATGTGCAAGCTTGAGAGGGTGTTGCTATTAATCCTCATGTCCCCCATTATGATGCCTAGCATTTACGGAGCTTTACACTGCATTCTCGATTTTATATTTGCATTTTTAGTTTTCGGACTTTGCGGCCGGAAAACAAGATTTACGGGCGCTGGGAAAAAACTTCCGTCCGTTTGCATGATATGCGGCCGGCCGGAAGGGGATATCCTTGCGGTGCCGTATAATTGAATTGCAAGGTAAAGGTAGCTCTACACAGGGCCGTAAGACGGCCGCAAGGAATCGAAGCTTTGCTGCCGTTAATAGAATGAGGCCCTTAGTCAATATGGAGTCAAATAATTGATAATATTGATTAGAGATCCCATCTGGGCCTGGTGCTTTGTTTATTTTAAGCTTTGTTATGGAGGTTTGTATTTCTGCTGCTGATATTTCCTTGTTCAAATCTCCTAACTGTTGTACTGATATGGTAGGCAGTTGTAACTTCTCCAGGAAGTTGCTGGTATCTTGTTTAGTTGGTTTAACAAATTCACCTTGCTCTTCCAGGCTATAAAGGGACTTATAATAGTCATAAAAGATATCAGCAATTTCTTCTGGTCGTACATTCTTTACCCTCTTTATTTTTAAGCATAGTAATTATTTTTTGTGATTTTTTATTCAGTTTATTTGATAATATTTTACCCAGCTTATTTCCAAGGAAATAGTGTTTTTGTTGAGCTAGCCAAATAGCTTTTTTAACTCTAAACTGCTCTATTTTCTTTATCTGTAATTTAATCCGATTTAATTCATTTATATTAGTCTTATTCAGTAAAATTGTATTGTTTCTTTCTGTTTAAACTAATTCCATATATAATTTTCCTAAGGTAAGCCCTCTTTGTTTCCTCCAATGTTTATCCCATTTTAAGTCCTCTAACGTATGCTTTGTGTGCATTCCAAACTGTAATGTTTGAAGTAACATATTTATGGTTTCTTTTAAAGAACTCAATGAGTTCTTCAATTTTGGCTTTCCTTTCAGGATCTTTTAACAAGAAAATATTCATTTTCTTGGATTGATTTTTATAAAATGGGGGTCTATCTCCAATCTGCATTATTAGCGTTGAATGATCAGACCAGTTAACGGTTTTCATTTCGCTTTCTTGGATAGTTTCTAAAATTCTTGCGTCCACTAGGAAGTAAACCAATCTTGAATAGACTTTATGCCTATATGAAAAGTGTGTGTAGTCTTTTTGATTTCTGTGTAGAGCCCTCCATACATCATATATCTCAAATGTAATTAATGTTTTTAAGAAATTATTTGATATCCTCTTTTCTTGTACATTTGGTTCAGGCTTAATTAAAGATTTTCTATCTAAATTAGGTTCAAGATACATGTTTAAGTTTCCGCAGACTATTAGCTTTCCATATTTATTTTATTAACATATTTCAGTATTTTATTCAAAAACTCATTCTGTCCCATGTTTTGGAGAATATACATTGAGGATGGTGTATTGTTGGCTATTTATATTTCCCGACCAGATTATATATCTAGATTCTTTGTCTATTTCTCTATATTCCTCAATTAGGTTTATATTTACTAAATAGAATTGCGACACCTCGTGATTTCTTTCTATAGCTGGAATTAATCATAAAAGTGAATTTACTGGAGTACAGTCCAGGTTCTTTTGTAACCTTCCAGTGAGTCTCTTGGAGGCAAATAATTTCCGGATTTTCTTTCTGAAGTGTTTCTATAACTATTCTTCTTTTATACTGTGTATTTAATCCTTGGACATTTTGCAAGATCCGTCTAAGACTCATATTTCTTATCCTCTATTTTCTTATTTTGCATACCCCACTCAGGACACTAAGAAAAACATCAACATACCACAAACATTGGAACAATTACATATAGTATAGAGAGAGTTACTCTCTATTAATTCCCTCAAAAGGAGTAAGATTTTATTTCCTGTCTTTTCCCACATTAACCGATCAGGTCGAGAGAATAACCTTGTCGGCTTAAGTCCTATTGTCCTGTAGATGTAATTTTAGAGAGACTGTTATATGACTTATAAAATATAAATTGTCCTTCTCTTTTCCTCTCATACTCCTCTATTCCCTTATCTTATCTATTTCCTTTTATCTTTGACTGTTACCTATTACTTCTCCTGTTTCCTTTTCTTGCAAAGTTATACCAGTGTTCAAAATTAATTCTACCAATATATGAACAAAAACATTAAGCCATAATTCGAGTGACATACAGTGCTTAATTATGCATACAATATACAAAATGCATTAGTGAAATTCATATTACATTTCATTTTGACTTATTTTCTTCTACCATGCCTTACAATTCTCATACTTTTTTGCCATTTGGTCAGTTACATAGTAACTTTTATAGTTGAGGTTGAAAAAAAGATTTTTAGTTCATTAAGTTCAACCCTTTTAGATCTCCTCTGATCCTTGTAATATGTGGATTAGTTAACAGTATCTGTAATTGTCAACAGTTACAGTATTTGATTCACCCTCTCAACTGTACTTCAATTTACTGAGAGTTCTGTAGCTTTGCTATTGCCAGGACTGAATAGAATTCTACTGCCAAGGTGCCCAATGAGAATTCTGGAATCAAACATGGAATTTCATTTCAGGATATCTCCAGACAGATATACCTTTAGATCCATACATCTTTTTTATCAAAGCCTTTGGAAACATTACACAAAAATGACAACATTCTAGTATATTAAATAATATTTCATTTCTAAATCCCATAGCGCTCAATAACATTAATCAAACCATGCCACTGCCTCATTAAATGTGCCTGATATAACATGTCTAGTCAAAATTACATACCAAATTATTGATCAACAAAGCTAATTTGATCTGATATGTTTTAACGTCAAAATTATTTAAATATTATTGTCGGCTTTAATACACAACATACACTTTCAAAGGGAATTTTTTTTTTATTTCTGAGTCTTTATACTTCTTTGTGTTTCTTCTCCTTTGCCTTCTTTTGTTGGTATTGAAGCATTCTAACGCTTCCTACCCATGTATAAGACATTCAGACCGTATTGTGAGCTGAAATACTGTGCATATGGATGCATTCGAAAATGTGAGTCTAATGTAAATAGCTTTATGTAAATATATTAAAAAAGTTGCTTAATTGTATTACGCTTATTATTTTTTATATTTCATCGTCATCCAACAAGAATAGGCTACAGATCGACAGAAGAAAACCAAAAAGAAGAAACTCAAAGTATAAGGACTCACTAATACTCACTTTGTAAGTATAACATATTATTGCATGACAATAATATATAAAAATATTGACTTATTGGTATTTGTTAATCTCTATTGCGTTTAAAACGTTAAGACCTATATCATAACAAATTTAATCTGCCAATCAATAATTTGATATCCAGTATCTCAAGTAACACTGGCTGAGAGGAGAGCTTTGACCAAGGTCTGGAACCAACAAACTCTCCTGCCAAAAATGTAAGTTTTACAAAAGATTAACAAAAATGCTGAAATGGAAAAACATTCTCTAAGAGATGGGATAAATGGAATAACTGTTTGAGTCTGTGATATCATGTAAGATATGTTAAGATAAATACTCACAATGGAAGCTCTGTTAGGGTAATTATATAAAGTTATGAAATATTACATAAATTATTAAAATGTTTATATTTCCTTCTGCTCACCTCTAGAAGTTTGTCATGTTGGCCTCTTTCACACTTCCTGTCCCTCATTATGTGTTGCTTTATAAGGTGAGTGGCAAAAGGCTGCTGATTTGCATATTGCATCTTTTAAAGGCGTTTCATAAGTTTCATAAATTATGAGTGCATCTGATAGAGGAATATCAGTAGCGTTTGAAAACATTTGTTTACATTATAAAATAATATGAAAACATCTCTTTACTTTAAAGATAAGGTTATTAGAAATCCAGTGGAAATAGATAAAGCATTTGCTACTTATATTGAACTTTATAATTTAGAACCTATGGCAGAGGCAATAAGAATCTCAGATAAAATAGGAGGGATTGAAATTAAGAAAAAATAACACAATATCGTTTTATTTGCAGATGACGTGGTCCTGATTATGGCAGACCCGAAAATCTCTCTGAAGTCTTTACAAAAAATGTTGAATAAATTTAGCTAAATGTCCTACTATAAGCTCAATTTACAAAAAACTGAAATATTAGATATACATTTAAACTCTGAAAGAACTGAGTATGAAATATCCCTTTAATTGGACGAATAGTAAATTTATTCATTTGTGAATACTTTATGATAAAAATATTAAACAATTGATTGCATCGAATTATAAATTGTTATATCAAAAATGTTGTAATGTAATTTCAGATTGGAAAAACAAGAATCTATCCCTTTCTGGAAGAATAGCAGCGATAAAAATGGCTGTGCTTCCTAGAATTAAACACATATCATAATTGTCAAACTGCGATTTGTTGTCACGCTTACGAGCCTAGTGAAGCGAGGCGAGCCGTTGAGGCTTCGAAGCACACGGGACTAAGGCTGAAATGAGCTCCAAAGGCGCTCTGCAGTCGAGGCACGTTGGACTTGGGCTGCAAGCAGTTGAGGAACACAGTACTTACTTAGGCTGCAGGCAGTTGAGGAACCTGGGGGGTGCCAAAAAGTCAGACCTCGTAAAAATACCAAGTTAACGGCCGAACCGCGGAAATCAAAAAACACGAAAAACAAGAAAAATAATAAAAATTTATTAAAACACGCTTACACACAGGGGGAGAGCCGGGATGCCTGGGAGTGAGGTTGCAAGCAAATTTGAGCCAAATTTACTGTGTTTTGTCACTCAAAAATCGGCGAGAAAAAAAATGGTGGCCGAAAAACGCAAAAAAGTCTGAAACTGGATGAAAACGAGGCTGAGCAAAGCCAGGCATGCGGGACTTAAAAAATACACAACGGCAAAGACTGTAACACTTACACGAACAATGCCAGGCACGCCAGACTTAGAAAACACACAATGCCAAAAATGCCGGACTTAGAAAATACACTATGCCAAAGACAGTACAACGGCAGGCACGCAGGACTTTGAAAATAAAACCAACGCCACTCTGCGCACGCCATACAAACCCTCAGCAGACACATAGAGGAGAAACACACAGGGAAGGGACAGGAAGGAGATGCTGGAAAGGGACACATGGAGGAAAGTTTCGCAATGAGTGCAAAAGGCGCTCATTGCTGGGCTTGCGATGACCGCCAAAGGTGCTCAGCGAACCGAAAGCCTCACATGTGTGGTAAACAGCATTGACTGTTACACTTACACTTTTATGCCCGTCATTTTTTGATGGGCAATTCACTAGTTACTATCAGCCTCATTAAATTAGCCCTTGTAATTCCCTCTGTCCTCGCGAAATTCTTTTTTGTTGCTGTTTACTTGGACCGATTCCACAATATGTCCATCGCAGCCTCCTTTGCGAGATGACACCCAAAAACGGACGAGAATAGACTCAGCGAGAGCTATGTAGTAACACGCAGCCATAAATCTATGAGGTGAACCTCGCACCTCGGAAGAATCTCTCTGGGCACAAAAAAGTGCCCGCAAGGGATCCTCAAGCCTATAGGTGCTGCAGCGGAGCAGCCCGACACCGCCGTCTGATACTCCCCATGAGCCCTATAACTCATGGGTCTCTAAACAGAGCTCCATGAGGTCTTAATTAACCCTGTCACTCATGGGGCTCTAAACTGAGCCCCATGAGCCTCTAATGACCCCTATAACTCATGTGGCTCTAAACAGAGCTCCATGAGCCCTTAATTAACACTGTCACTCATAAAGGTTTTAAACAGAGCCCCATGAGCCCTTAATTAACCCTGTCACTCCTGGGGCTCTAAACAGAGCCCCATGGGACCCTAATGACCCCTATAATTAATGGGGCTCTAAACAGAGCCCCATGAGCCCTTAATTAACCCTGTCACTCATGGGGGTATTAGGAAGTAGGGGTTAATAGATTAGGGAAGAGGGGGGTTAGTTTAGATTTAGTGGTTTATTGGGGGGAGAATAGTGTACAGTTTGTACTTAGTGTCATGGGGGTCCTGGAGGACCCTCATGGCACTTATGGGGTTAATAATAGGGTTCTCATTGTCCTATGAGAGTATTCATAGACCCTTATGGGATTGATTGGGTTAAATAGAGGCTTCCGGGGGGCTGTATAGACCCCCATAAGGGATGGGGTTAAATGCGGCTAGAAGGGGTTAAATAGGCTTACATGGGGTTGAATAAGGCTAGAAGGGTTTAAATAGGCCCAGTCAGGGTTATTAGGTCCAGATAGATTAAAAAAGGCCCAGTTACGGTTATTAGATTCAGACAGGTTTAAATAGGCTCAGTTAGTGTTAGATTGGCCCAGCAAGGGTTAGATAGGCCCAGTAAGCATTATTAGGTTCAGATAGGGTTTAGCATTGGTTAATGGGGTATAGTTAGGGTTAATAGTGTAGTGTAGTGCTTAGACTTTGGAGGAACCTCGTGGCACTTGTAGGTTTAACCTAGGGGTTAATAGTGTCCCATAGGGGTCTATATAGACCCCTACTGGACTGAGGGGGTTAATTTTGGTCTCATGGGGCTCTGTATAGAGCCCCATGATTTATAGGGTTAATTAAGGGCTTATGGGGCTCTGTATTGACCCCCATGAGTGACAGGGTTAATTAAGGGCTTATGGGGTTCTTTTTAGAACCACATGAGTAATAGGGGTCAGTATCCAATAAAATCTGTTACATTCAGTTTCTTTAACATTTGATAGCATATAGAAGAGAAACATGACAGTACATAAAACATAAGGCATGAGCAGGGTTAGCTATTTTTATTTATTTTTTTGCTTGGTCCCATACTGATCCCATAAATGCCATTTCTCAAGGATTTTACTTTGGACTTTGCTTCTCATCAACTGATAATCGTTTTCTAGTTGTCTTTTTCTATCAGTGACAACGATTATCTCCTGCCACGTAGGTATTCCCTCTGTTTTCCAGTTTTTGGTAATTAACTATTTTGCTGCCATTAAGATTTCAATTATCAACATTTTTGTTTTGTATTTTATTTTGTTGGGAAACATATGGATAGAAGTTTAAATTTGGAATCCAATAATTTGTGAAATCTGTTTAGTACATAATAACCAAAATTCCTGAATAGTATGGCATGTGCACCAAATGTGTAGATGTGTGCCCTTTTGTCCACACAATTCAGAATGCGTCTCTGAAAATATCTTATTTATTGTTACTGGTCTTCTATACCACCTTTGGATTTGTTTGAAATAAATTTCCCTATATGGTGTACATTGTGTTAATTGTGTAATTTTACAAGCTTTAAACTAATGATTGGTAGGTCAAGTTTTCTCTATTTCTCTTTCACAATCCTCCATTCCAGCTGTTTTATTTATTTGAGATTTATGTTTCAGTATTTGTCTACAATTGGAAATAGAGAATCTCTTATCTTTTCCTCCCTGTTGGTTAATCCATGATTCCAACATAGTTAGCGGTCTATAATCAAATATATTGTATTCTGATTTCTTTAATCTACTTGTTAATATGTTATATTTAAGCCAATCATTGTTTGGTATATTGTATTCTTTAGATATATCCTTAAATTTCTTAATGTCCCCTCTGTAAAATAGATCTCCCAAATGTTTGATTCTTTCTCCCCTCATAATTCAACTATCTTTTTGAGCCAAATTGTCATAAATGAATTCCATGGGGGTTATAGGTGAAGGAAATGATACAAATCATATTTTTCATTAAGTTTATTCCAGATCTTAATTCCAGATTTGACAGTATTAAGAGAATTAATAGGTACCTTATATTTGTTTTTATACCATATTAAATGTTTAATATTAATTTCAGTAATAGTTGCTTTTACTATATACCACCATTTTGCTGGGGGTGCTGCAAAAGTCCATCCAAGTATTTGTGATAGCCTGATTGCTTTGTAGTAATCAAGTATTATTATTCCAGATAGTCCTCCTTTCTGAAGGTCTCTTTTAACTATTTTAAAATTTATACGTGTTTTTTTATTTTTATTTATAAAAGTATCCAATGTAATTTGTAAGTTTCTCAGTAGAGATTTAGATATACAGTATGTAATGGTAAAGCTCTAATCAAGTATTCAATTTTCGGCAATATGGACATTTTAATCACTGATAATCTACCTAACCAGGACAACAATAAATCTTTCCATTTTGTTTGTAGTGTTTTGATATTTTGATGTATTATCTCAAAATTATTCCAAAACAATTTTTTAAGATTCAGGACAAATATAATACCTAAATAAGTGATCTTATTTTCTTGCCAGTCTCTAATTTGTTTATCTCAATGTAACCATAAAGTTTCCATTTTTTCCGTATTAACCTTATAGTAAGAAACTTTAGAGAACACATCTAGTTATTTATGTAATGCTATTAAAGATTTCATTGGGTTGGTTATCGTAATCAAAACATAATCTGCAAACAAACTGATTTTATTTATATAGTCACATATTTGTATACCTTCTATTTGTTGATTTAGCCTAATACTTTCTGCCAATGTTTCTAGCAAGACAAATATCAGCGGATATAGGGGGCAACCTTGTCTGGTGCCATTTTGTATCTTGAAATTCTTTGTTTCAAAGCCCATACCAGTTACATATGCCGAGGGTTTACTAAAAATGGCTCCTATGGCAGATGTTCCAAATTTATCAACACCATATTTCCGTAAGGCCTAGTCCATGAACTCCCAGTTGACCCTATCTATGGCTTTCTCTGTGTCCAATGACAGTTCCAACAATGGGACTTTCAGGACTTGGCATATGACAGTATATCTATAAACCTTCTGGTGTTGTCAGTTGTTTGTCTTTTTCTTACAAATCCAGTTTGGTCTAAGTTAATTAGATCGAGTAGAATCTCATTCAACCTGGTAGCCAGAATCTTTGAATAGAGTTTTGTATCTGTGGTCATTAAACGGAATAGGTCTGTAGTTTTTGCATACGGAAACATCTTTTGGTTTTTTGGGGATTGTGACTATAGATGCTAAAAGCATCTCTGATGGAATTGTTCCCTTCAATGTTACTTCATTAAACACTTTCCCTAGGTACTTAGTCAATATGGAGCCAAATAATTGATAATATTGATTAGAGATCCCATCTGGGCCTGGTGCTTTGTTTATTTTAAGCTTTGTTATGGAGGTTTGTATTTCTGCTGCTGATATTTCCTTGTTCAAATCTCCTAACTGTTGTTCTGATATGGTAGGCAGTTGTAACTTCTCCAGGAAGTTGCTGGTATCTTGTTTAGTTGTTTTAACAAATTCACCTTGCTCTTCCAGGCTATAAAGGGACTTATAATAAAAGATATCAGCAATTTCTACTGGTCGTACATTCTTTACTCTCTTTATTTTTAAGCATAGTAATTATTTTTTGTGATTTTTTATTCAATTTATTTGATAATATTTTACCCAGCTTATTTCCAAGGAAATAGTGTTTTTGTTGAGCTAGCCAAATAGCTTTATTAACTCTAAACTGCTCTATTTTCTTTATCTGTAATTTAATCCGATTTAATTCATTTATATTAGTCTGATTCAGTAAAATTTTATTGTTTCTTTCTGTTTTAACTAATTCCATATATAATTTTCCTAAGGTAAGCCCTCTTTGTTTCCTCCAATGTTTATCCCATTTTAAGTCCTCTAACGTATGCTTTGTGTGCATTCCAAACTGTAATGTCTGAAGTAACAGATTTATGGTTTCTTTTAAAGAACTCAATGAGTTCTTCCATTTTGGCTTTCCTTTCAGGATCTTTTAACAAGAAAATATTCATTTTCTTGGATTGATTATAAAATGGGGGTCTATCTCCAATCTGCATTATTAGCGTTGAATGATCAGACCAGTTAACGGTTTTCATTTCACTTTCTTGGATAGTTTCTAAAATTCTTGCGTCCACTAGGAAGTAAACCAATCTTGAATAGACTTTATGCCTATATGAAAAGTGTGTGTAGTCTTTTTGATTTCTGTGTAGAGCCCTCCATACATCATATATCTCAAATGTAATTAATGTTTTAAAGAAATTATTTGATATCCTCTTTGCTTGTACATTTGGTTCAGGCTTAATTAAAGATTTTCTATCTAAATTAGGTTCAAGATACATGTTTAAGTTTTCGCAGACTATTAGCTTTCCATATTTATTTTATTAACATATTTCAGTATTTTATTCAAAAAAGCATTCTGTCCCATGTTTGGAGAATATACATTGAGGATGGTGTATTGTTGGCTATTTATATTTCCCGACCAGATTATATATCTAGATTCTTTGTCTATTTCTCTATATTTCTCAATTAGGTTTATGTTTACTAAATAGAATTGCAACCCCTCGTGATTTCTTTCTATAACTGGAATTACTGGAGTACAGTCCAGGTTCTTTTGTAACCTTCCAGTGAGTCTCTTGGAGGCAAATAATTTCCGGATTTTCTTTCTGAAGTGTTTCTATAACTATTCTTCTTTTATACTGTGTATTTAATCCTTGGACATTTTGCAAGATCCGTCTAAGACTCATATTTCTTATCCTCTATTTTCTTATTTTGCATACCCCACTCAGGACACAAAGAAAAACATCAACATACCACAAAAATTGGAACAATTACATATAGTATAGAGCGAGTTACTCTCTATTAATTCCCTCAAAAGGAGTAAGATTTTATTTCCTGTCTTTTCCCACATTAACCGATCAGGTTGAGAGAATAACCTTGTCGGCTTAAGTCCTATTGTCCTGTAGATGTAATTTGAGAGAGACTGTTATATGACTTATAAAATATAAATAGTTTTTCTCTTTTCCTCTCATACTCCTCTATTCCCTTATCTTATCTAGTTCCTTTTATCTTTGACTGTTACCTATTACTTCTCCTGTTTCCTTTTCTTGCAAAGTTATACCAGTGTTCAAAATTAATTCTACCAATGTATGAACAAAAACATTAAGCCATAATTCGAGTGACATACAGTGCTTAATTATGCATACAATATACAAAATGCATTAGTGAAATTCATATTACATTTCATTTTGACTTATTTTCTTCTACCAATTCTCATACTTTTTTGCCATTTGGTCAGTTACATAGTAACTTTTATAGTTGAGGTTGAAAAAAAGGTTTCAACCTTTTTAGATCTCCTCTGATCCTTGTAATATGTGGATTAGTTAACAGTATCTGTAATTGTCAACAGTTACAGTATTTGATTCACCCTCTCAACTGTACTTCAATTTATTGAGAGTTCTGTAGCTTTGCTATTGCCAGGACTGTATAGAATTCTACTGCCAAGGTGCCCAATGAGAATTCTGGAATCAAACATGGAATTTCATTTCAGGATATCTCCAGACAGATATACCTTTAGATCCATACATCTTTTTTATCAAAGCCTTTGGAAACATTACACAAAAATGACAACATTCTAGTATATTAAATAATATTTAATTTCTAAATCCCATACTGCTCAATAACATTAATCAAACCATGCCGCTGCCTCATTAAATGTGCCTGATATAACATGTCTAGTCAAAATTACATACCAAATTATTGATCAACGAAGCTAATTTGATCTGATATGTCTTAACGTCAAAATTATTTAAATATTATTGTCGGCTTTAATACACAACATACACTTTCAAAGGGAATTTTTTTTTTATTTCTGAGTCTTTATACTTCTTTGTGTTTCTTCTCCTTTGCCTTCTTTTGTTGGTATTGAAGCATTCTAACGCTTCCTACCCATGTATAAGATATTCAGACCGTATTGTGAGCCGAAATACTGTGCATATGGATGCATTCAAAAATGTGAGTCTAATGTAAATAGCTTTATGTAAATATATTAAAAAAGTTGCTTAATTGTATTACGCTTATTATTTTTTATATTTCATCGTCATCCAACAAGAATAGGCTACAGATCGACAGAAGAAAGCCAAACAGAAGAAACTCCAAGAAGTATAAGGACTCACTAATACTCACTTTGTAAGTATAACATATAATTGCATGACAATAATATATAAAAATATTGACTTATTGGTATCTGTTAATCTCTATTGCGTTTAAAACGTTAAGACCTATATAATAACAAATTTGTTCTGCCAATCAATAATTTGATATCCAGTATCTCAAGTAACACTGGCTGAGAGGAGAGCTTTGACCAAGGTCTGGAACCAACAAACTCTCCTGACAAAAATGTAAGTTTTACAAAAGATTAACGAAAATGCTGAAATGGAAAAACATTCTCTAAGAGATGGGATAAATGGAATAACTGTTTGAGTCTGTGATATCATGTAAGATATTTTAAGATAAATTTCTAAGAATACTCACAATGGAAACTCTGTTAGGGTAATTATATAAAGTTATGAAATATTACATAAATTATTAAAATGTTTATATTTCCTTCTGCTCACCTCTAGAAGTTTGTTATGTTGGCCTCTTTCACACTTCCTGTCCCTCATTATGTGTTGCTTTGTAAGGTGAGTGGCAAAAGGCTGCTGATTTGCATATTGCATCTTTTAAAGGCGTTTCATAAGTTTCATAAATTATGAGTGCATCTGATAGAGGAATATCAGTAGCGTATGAAAACATTTGTTCACATTATAAAATAATATGAAAACATCTCTTTACTTTAAAGATAAGGTTATTAGAAATCCAGCGGAAATAGCTAAAGCATTTGCTACTTATATTGAACTTTATAATTTAGAACCTATGGCAGAGGCAATAAGAATCTCAGATAAAATAGGAGGGATTGAAATTAAGAAAAAATAAAACAAAATCGTTTTATTTGCAGATGACGTGGTCCTGATTATGGCAGACCCGAAAATCTCTCTGAAGTCTTTACAAAAAATGTTGAATAAATTTAGCTAAATGTCCTACTATAAGCTCAATTTCCAAAAAACTGAAATATTAGATATACATTTAAACTCTGAAAGAACTAAAGAACTGAGTATGAAATATCCCTTTAATTGGACGAATAGTAAATTTATTCATTTGTGAATACTTTATAATAAAAATATTAAACAATTGATTGCATCGAATTATAAATTGTTATATCAAAAATGTTGTAATGTAATTTCAGATTGGAAAAACAAGAATCTATCCCTTTCTGGAAGAATAGCAGCGATAAAAATGGCTGTGCTTCCTAGAATTAAACACATATCATAATTGTCAAACTGCGATTTGTTGTCACGCTTACGAGCCTAGTGAAGCGAGGCGAGCCGTTGAGGCATTGAAGCACACGGGACTAAGGCTGAAATGAGCTCCAAAGGCGCTCTGCAGTCGAGGCACGTTGGACTTGGGCTGCAAGCAGTTGAGGAACACAGTACTTACTTAGGCTGCAAGCAGTTGAGGAACCTGAGGGGGCCAAAAAGTCAGACCTCGTAAAAATACCAAGTTAACGGCCGAACCGCGGAAATCGAAAAACAAGAAAAATAATAAAAATTTATTAAAACACGCTTACACACAGCACAGGGGGAGAGCCGGGATGCCTGGGAGTGAGGTTGCAAGCAAATTTGAGCCGAATTTACTGTGTTTTGTCACCCAAAAATCGGCGAGAAAAAAAATGGTGGCTGAAAAACGCAAAAAAGTCTGAAACTGCATGAAAACGAGGCTGAGCAAAGCCAGGCATGCGGGACTTAAAAAATACACGACGGCAAAGACTGTAACACTTACACGAACAATGCCAGGCACGCCAGACTTAGAAAACACACAATGCCAAAAATGCCGGACTTAGAAAATACACTACGCCAAAGACAGTACAACGGCAGGAACGCAGGACTTTGAAAATAAAACCAACGCCACTCTGCGCACGCCATACAAACCCTCAGCAGACACATAGAGGAGAAACACACAGGGAAGGGACAGGAGGGAGATGCTGGAAAGGGACACATGGAGGAAAGGTTCGCAATGAGTGCCAAAGGCGCTCATTGCTGGGCTTGCGATGACCGCCAAAGGTGCTCAGCGAACCGAAAGCCTCACATGTGTGGTAAACAGCATTGACTGTTACACTTACACTTTTATGCCCGTCATTTTTTGATGGGCAATTCACTAGTTACTATCAGCCTCATTAAATTAGCCCTTGTAATTCCCTCTGTCCTCGCGAAATTCTTTTTTGTTGCTGTTTACTTGGACCGATTCCACAATATGTCCATCGCAGCCTCCTTTGCGAGATGACACCCAAAAACGGCCGAAAATAGGCTCAGCGAGAGCTATGTAGTAACACGCAGCCATAAATCTATGAGGTGAACCTCGCACCTCGGAAGAATCTCTCTGGGAACAAAAAAGTGCCCGCAAGGGATCCTCAAGCCTATAGGTGCTGCAGCGGAGCAGCCCGACACCGCCGTCTGATACTCCCCATGAGCCCTATAACTCATGGGTCTCTAAACAGAGCTCCATGAGGTCTTAATTAACCCTGTCACTCATGGGGCTCTAAACTGAGCCCCATGAGCCTCTAATGACCCCTATAACTCATGTGGCTCTAAACAGAGCTCCATGAGCCCTTAATTAACACTGTCACTCATAAAGGTTTTAAACAGAGCCCCATGAGCCCTTAATTAACCCTGTCACTCCTGGGGCTCTAAACAGAGCCCCATGGGCCCCTAATGACCCCTATAACTCATGGGGCTCTAAACAGAGCCCCATGAGCCCTTAATTAACCCTGTCACTCATGGGGGTATTAGGAAGTAGGGGTTAATAGATTAGGGAAGAGGGGGGTTAGTTTAGATTTAGTGGTTTATTGGGGGGAGAATAGTGTACAGTTTGTACTTAGTGTCATGGGGTTAATAATAGGGTTCTCATTGTCCTATGAGGGTATTCATAGACCCTTATGGGATTGATTGGGTTAAATAGAGGCTTCCGGGGGGCTGTATAGACCCCCATAAGGGATGGGGTTAAATGCGGCTAGAAGGAGTTAAATAGGCTTACATGGGTTTGAATAAGGCTAGAAGGGTTTAAATAGGCCCAGTCAGGGTTATTAGGTCCAGATAGGTTAAAAAAGGCTCAGTTTCGGTTATTAGATTCAGACAGGTTTAAATAGGCTCAGTTAGTGTTAGATTGGCCCAGCAAGGGTTAGATAGGCCCAGTAAGCATTATTAGGTTCAGATAGGGTTTAGCATTGGTTAATGGGGTATAGTTATGGTTAATAGTGTAGTGTAGTGCTTAGACTTTGGAGGAACCTCGTGGCACTTGTAGGTTTAACCTAGGGGTTAATAGTGTCCCATAGGGGTCTATATAGACCCCTACTGGACTGAGGGGGTTAATTTTGGTCTCATTGGGCTCTGTATAGAGCCCCATGATTTATAGGGTTAATTAAGGGCTTATGGGGCTCTGTATTGACCCCCATGAGTGACAGGGTTAATTAAGGGCTTATGGGGTTCTGTATTGACCCCCATGAGTGACAGGGTTAATTAAGGGCACATGGGGCTCTGTATAGAGCCCCATGAGTGACAGGGTTTATTGAGGGCTTATAAGGGTCTGTATTGACCCCCCATGAGTGACAGGATTCTTTAAGGGCTCATGGGGCTCTGTTTGGAGCCCCATGAGTTATAGGGTTAATTAAGGGCTCATGGGGCTCTGTATAGAGCCCCATGAGTGATGGGGGTTAATTTTAGGTGCCTGGAGGGGTACTTATAGTACCCCCGTGGCTGCGAATTAATACTATTTTAGTGCAGGTCCTTTACGATCCATTAAGGACCCGCAAGGCGTGAAATTTGAATTTTTAAATGCAGCTGGGTCACGATTGATGCTGATCGAGACTCCTGCTGCAAGGGTTAATATGGGGACAGTTTGGGGGTCACAATGTTGACCCCCAGCATAGCGGGGGGTTAATG
This sequence comes from Discoglossus pictus, assembly GCA_027410445.1. NCBI lineage: Eukaryota > Metazoa > Chordata > Amphibia > Anura > Alytidae > Discoglossus > Discoglossus pictus. Next base: position 95,498,652 of record CM050168.1, read on the forward strand.
TAAGGTGCCATGAGGATTACTTACAGTCCCCCGGCGGCCAGGATTGGCCTTTAAGGACTCACGGCGGGGAATTATTTATTTTTTTAAATGCAGTGGAGGCCTGATCTATGACTATCTGGGACCCCCGTGCAAGGGGTTAATGTGGGGGGCTGCGAGGGTCCCTATGGACCCCTGCAGCAAGGTGTTAATGTGGGGTCACTTCGGGAAACCCGATGGGGACCTCCGTCATTGAGGGAGGTTCCTTTTAGGTGCCGGGGGGAGTACCCACAGCAGGGCTTGTATGTAGAACTGCGCAAAGGTCCCGTTCAGGACCCCTGCAGCAAGTGTGGAGGTGTGAAGCCTTCGGGATCATCTCACAGGCTGTCACTCCTCCTGCACTGTTTCTCCGTGTTTGACACGGATGGCCCTGCTGCGTAGCTCACACGTTGCTTGCAGCAGGGCTAATTTAATAGTGTCGTAACTTTGGAAGATTTGCAGCACGTAGGGCTTAAGTACAAACCTCGTATCTACGAGGCTGGAATTTAATATGGCTGTACATAAGAAGCATTCAGATTAATCTCCCTCAACATTTCAATTACTAATAGATAATTATATCTTTAATGGAGAGAAATAGAGAGTTAAAAAATCATTCTAATAAGAACATTTTAAAATGAAGGTTTAGCATACTTAGAACTTAAATTATATCACAATGCGACAAAACTCTCCCACATAATCAAATGGATTGATCCAATTACATCATATTTTTGGTCTCAGATTGAAAATCCTAGTTTAAAATTAGGGAATTTAAATCATTAGATTTTTCTAGAAGATACAGTAAATAATAAGAATGTTTCCAACCTATGGGTAATCAAAAAAGCTCTAATATTCTGGCATAAAATACATTTTATTTACGTTTATTTATTTTAAGTTTATTTTAAAGTGTTAAATAGGTGGTATTATGTTCCAGAAAAAACAAGCATATTTTCACATAAGCCAGATGAAAAACTGTGTTGGAGGAAGTGTTGTTTTGACTTCACTCAATTGCATATATGGTGGGATTGTCCGCTTATTTTTTCCTTCTGGGCAAATTGTTATAAAAAAAAAATCTCAAATATTCTTGGGAAATCTGTGCTTCCCACCTTTCAAATGGCTATTTTACACATAATGCCCCCAAATTTAAATTGTACATCCCAAGCTTTTATAAAACAAATCCTTATGATTTCTAAATGGTTAATAGAAGGATGCTGTAAAAAAAAATAACTGGATTAAATTGAGTATTTGGGACAAGTACTGTTTGGAAAATGCCACAAACGAATACCCAGAGTTTCTTATCCATTTTTAATAAAAGAGGTGGATATTATGAAGTGGGAATTAGTAAAAGGAAGATTATCTCAAATCTGATGAGGGTAGGCTTAGCCCTTGACTGGATAAGCTAATGTTCGTTCTTATATAGGGATATTGACCTCTTACTTTCCCTCCACTGCCACCTCTTTTATTTTTTGACCCAGCTACCTTAGGGTGAGGTTATAGGGGGTAAAATTTAAAATTGGTGTATTTTTCAAAGTGATATCAATATGTGAGCCCACAATTCTATTGAAATATTGTTAGACACTGTTGCATAGACTCTTTTTTTATATGAAAATGTATGCTTGAATTATATGTTGTATTGTATTGTATTTATTTGTATGTTCTTGTTTTATAAACAATCAAAATATTTGAATAAAAAATAAATAAAAATAAATAAAAATATGAAAATAAACATGAATATACTTACACCAAAGTTTGCTAAATCTTTTGTCCTTGCAAGCAGTTGGCACCCCTGGAAATCCCTGCTAAAATTTGCATAAAATGTATAATTCATTTGGCCAGTCACAGGCAGCTAATACATTTTATCAATCTGTGATAGCAGTTTGAGCAGGAAGGCATCATGGGATGTGTAGTCTGCTGCACAAGGAAGCAGTAGGAGCCACTGCTCTGTAGATCTCTGCATTGTGCAGCTGTTGGATGGAAGGTTAGTCTGAGTTAAAACACATACCCAAATGCAGTGTTTCCATTTGGAGGTTTACTGTGCATATGTAAGCAGCTCTGGGGGTGTGGAAAACAAGATTTATTTTTAAATAAAATAAATCTGTGTGTATAGAATGACCCAATGTTATGTTTGATTCTAAAATGAGCAGCATATGTTAGATTAGAAAAAGGAAAAAACAGGGAGAGTTAGATATGCCTTTAATGCACATATGACAGCCAGTTTCTTCCAGTTTGCACACATTGCCATACAGTGTGGATTAAACAGTGTAATATGGAGATTTATATGGAGATACTATTTAAATGGAATTATATAATAGGAATTAAATAAATATCCAATACCTGCTTGAGGTATCTATCTCTTAAGCTACCATTTAAAGAATACAGCAATTGATTAAATGCTGGTAGAACAGAACACTTTTCCTATAAATATGGATATTTGGAAATGGTTCATATTAAAAATTCTAAATTTGAGATACATAATTGACCTTGAATATTGCTATTTTTAGGCACAAACTAAGTTTCTATCTTGCTCTGTCTCTTAACTTGTGTCATTAATTAAACATTCGGAGCAGGGTGGAGAGATGTGCAAGAAGAGCATGCCCAGTTCGTTGAAACGGAGTAATCTCAGAGTCTTTCATACTTGTGAACCTATGAGATTATCCAGCTAGACATGTTCTCACAAAGAATCACCTTCAATCTGAATGTTATTTAATGACCTAACATTAGAGTCAGGCAGCCCTATTAAATTCGTAGCCCGTGGCAGCATTGGCACACCCACAAAGGCTGCGGTCTTGAAATTTGGCTGCGTTACAGAGCTGTTAAATTAGACCATGCAGCGAGTTAAGGGCTTGAGACGCAAACCCTTAAACCATTCTTGTGTGGCCGTGAACATGATCAATTAGTCAAATGGCAAATGAGATCGTCATCATTACGTCACTGAAAAATGGAGGTTAGATTTCAAAAGCCTTACGGGCTTCAATTAGGAGTTTTGATCGGACCCGCATTCCAGACATAATGCAATATCAATAAATCAGTAAATATGATATTCTATTCCATGCAAATTCCATTATATGTATTAACACATTGATTGCCGGAACCGATATTACACAGAAATTAAACATAAAAAAAATAAATACCTAACATCACTTTCCCATTAATTATATGTACAGTAGTGTGTGTATATTTGCATTTACAGTGCTACAGAGAGGACTTTAACCCCATTGCGGGTCCTCTCTAGTACACGTTGGCTTTTTGGCTCCATTTGCGGGTTACGGGTTTAAACGCCATTGAATTTGTTGCAATTTAATAGCGATTTTCAAACATAACTGTTACAGGCTTGACAGAACAAAGGATTTGCGGCCGCGGAGTGCAAATTTCAACATACCGTAGTTTTTTTTTGCCCTTACCCCGCAAGTCGTTGGCGGGTTGCTCTACGTAGCCAATTTAATAGCCGCAAGTCTTATGGAATTTAATAGGGCTGAGGGTCTGTTAGGAGGAACGTGAAAGTAATTTCATCCCTAAAATAGGAATATTCAAGGTCTAATGCCAGCTTACATTTTTTTTATCAAAAAACAGTTGCAAAATATGCCATGTATGTAGGTGAAGTTTTAAATTCGGCCATATCTGTGATCTATGTTGTGTCCCTTTAATTTAAATATTATAACTAGGGGTTCTGAATAGCATGATGCAATGATACAATGTAAATATAAAGTTAAATATTCCTATTGTAAGATCATACCCAAAATTGGCATTTTTCAATTCACTCCGAGCTTGCATAAAGTTATGTATTTGATTCTTATTATAAAATTGAGTATTCGAAGTCTCTTTTCTGAAATATCATTTAATAGTGAACAGAAGATGAAATTAAAATGATTAAAGTCTAAATAAAACCTCACTGTACAGAAGTGGTTAAATGTAATCTGTGTACTTTGCAAATTCTGTTCTGACAAGCCAAGCAAACCGATTCCCACTGAAAAGGAGCAGAAAAACACATTTAACAAGATTTGACATAAAACTAAAACATGTCAAGGACAATTAGAGCTGTGTTAGCAGTTTGCCTCTGATACAGCGTTTACTGAAGACCCCCTAAAGCACAACCTCCTGGCTTTGTTTGTTGGGTGTGCGGTTCTGCAAAGGCCAGAGAGTGAAGTTAATGCTGCTTGCTATGTACCTCTTCAATGGTTGCATTACATAGTATTGTGGCGTACTGGATTTGCCAAATACTAGTGATATGATTCTTCGCATAGAACATGAACCAGTCTGATTTAAATAGTGATTACAATAATATTTTTAGCCAAATCAGTAAATCTTAATCCATCTGTATTTGATTGCCTGAAATCTGATGATAAGAATTTGGAAAGTAGTGTGCAGTCTGTAAAGGCACCATTTTGCTCTAATGTTTTAGTTAGGCACAGATCACCCCATATGAAATCATTACGGTGGCAGGAGAGACTCTGGTAGGGGGATAGCTCTAAAATCGTTTTAGAACAGTCTGTATAGATAGAGGTCAAGTTATTTCTAGGTTGTACTCTTGATTAGCTGCCTACCTGCAATCTGGTACAAAGGAAAACCACTTTAACACATGTTGAGAAGTTACGATGCCTGAGTCTATTGCAGTTTTCAAAATACGTTTTCTGAAGTTAGATTTACTTTTTTGCTAATGACAATACATTAGACCTCATTAAATTCAAAGCCGGCAGATGCCTTCATATAGCCCGTCTCCGGGCTTGAAATTTGCAGCAGTTACAGATTGATTACATTGAACAAGGCTGCAAGTACAGGGCTGAAGCCTCAAAACCGTAAACCATGCTTCCATATGTAGCATTTCAGGGCATGATCATGTTAAATTAAGCAAGCGCGTAAATTAAAATTTAGACACAGCCAATAGTAAATGAGACCATCATCATGACGTCAGTAAAACATGGTGTTTAGACCACAATCAGTTAGTGATTAGAAGTCTGATTTGTGAAATGTTGCAATATAAAAAAAATCAATAATTCTACTATTCTAGTCTTTGCAAGTTCAATGATATGTATTAACCCATTGATTGTCGGGATCAATATAACATGGAAATTACACATAAAAATAATAATTTGTAACTGCAGATTTGCAAGCTTGAGACTTTTGTGCAATTAATTACAATGTCTTACATAGCTTTCCCCGTCTTTTAAAGTGCAGTATTGAGTTTTTATTTGCTTTTATATTGTTACGAACAGGTGTTTAACCCCCTTGCGAGTCCTCTCTACTACTCGTAGGAGTTTTGGCTACATTTGCCACTTACGGGTGTGAAAGCAATTGCAGGCTTGAGGAATTATAGCAATTTAATAGCGATTTTAGCAATTGTAACATTTGCAGTCTTCAAAGATCAAAGGCTTAGATGGTCCGGAGTTACAATTTTGACATCCCGTAGGGATTTTCAGCCTGTAACCTGCAAATAGATTGCGGGTAGCGAAAATATGCCAATTTAATATCCATAACTTTTGCAGGCTACATTACGAGCTACAGTAACTACAATTTGGACAATTTAATGAGGCCAATTGTACAGTTAATTGTTGTGTAGTTTGCAGTACTGCAACAATTATAATTTTTAAACTAATCATGCATCTGTACTTTGTAATGTAATTTGTTTGTGAAATCTTTTGCTTTACACTTATACATGAGTTATAAGTAGTTTCTGTCATGATTACATTGTTTAGTGACTAATATTACCAGTAAGTATGGATATGGCCAAGGGAGCATGACATTGTTGCATTGTAATTATGTATTATTGTGTGTGGTTATATGTTGCCTGTACATTGTTATCATGTATACTAGTTATAATATGTTATAGAGGGAAAATGTATATAGAACAGGAGAATACATTAGGATAAGGTAAAAATGTTCTGCACATAAGTTTAACTGCAGAACATTGCATCCTCACACATACAGGCCTTGATAAACAACAGCCAAGACAGATGCATGCACTTAAGTAGGCCTGAGCAAACACTTGAGATTAACATCAAGGTTTTCTCCCCTTGCTAGCTATAGACACCTGGTATATCGTTTAGACATCTGATGAGTTTTATCTCAAGTGCTCTATAGCAACCAAGGGTGAAAGGCAGATGTGTTTCATCACACACATACACAAAGGTACAAAAGGGTGTGGTATGGGAGACGTATAAATATGTTGGCTCTATGATTCAATAAAGGTTCAGTTTTAGTTTCACCTATCCAAGGTGTGAGACTGTTTTCTGTGTTTGTGCCCTGAATTGGGGAGTGGTCTTGCAGGAGGCCACAAGTAACCTTTATCCAGTATTCTTTGCCTGTACCTTTGGGCGTTGCCCTCTTCAGAAGCCATCTTTTGTGCCACAGAGAACAAGAACCACACAATTCTGCTGAGGTAGGTTTGAACTAGGTTCATATTAAGTCCCCTTGAAGAAGTAGATTGTGACAGTTTCCATTATATATACTGTTTTTCAACAACTGGGTTTTTTACTTATCAAGTTTTGAAAGAATAATCAACTAGATCATTAATTCCTTGTGGTTTCCTGTTGGCCTCAGTGACTATAATAGAAGGATAGATTTGATGGCAGATAAGAACTAAAAAGTCCATCTAGACCACCCATTCCTCAGAAATCGTTATACTTGCACATGATTTACACGTTATTTTAAATATTCCACCTTCCAATCATAACCTTGTTCTTGCATTCCTCTTTTTCCTCTGATATTTCCCTCCAGAACTATATTAGATCCTTTAATATATTTGAATGTTTCTGTCATATCAGCCCTCTCCCTTCATAAAAATGAAAATACTTTCTTTCTGTTTTGAAGAAGAGAAAGCCTCATAGGCCTTTTAGTTTAATATTATTCCTATTACACATCACCATATTTCTTGACCTATTCGTCCCAGGGAACCCATTTATTCATAAGGTATTTATTTCTGACTTTCACCACATTCCCATTACACTCTAATTATCTATCTCTTGAAATTTTAGATTGCCTGCTAGTCCAAGAAGGGAGTTTTACTAAATTCCAATGTTTTATCAGAATCCATTTTGCTGTCAAAAGAATATGAGATATTAGATATTTATTATGCTTGAATATTGTTTCTATATTAAGATTTAATATTGCTAATTCTGGATCCAAATTAATTTATTTTCCCAAGAAAGCTGTTCAGTACATTGTCTCCAAAAAGGTTCAACATACTCACATTCCCTCCACTGATGTAACAGTGTGCCCTTCTTCCCGCATCCTTTCCAACATTTGAGTTTTTTATGAATATCAAAAATGTTCAGCCTCTCCAGAAATAGGTACCACCTTTGCACTGTTTAAAAAAACAATTCCCAATATGAAACATAACTAACTGCTCTTTTTACAAGAAATAACGACTTTCCAATTTTGTCCTCAATATTTCTCCCAGGCCAACATTCTGCTAGATTTTTCAGGCTGAGCTACCGCCTCCCTTGCCCTAGAACATTTGGAGATCATGTGTGAATGATTGCCTGATTGAATTAGTTTTTCTACTATCGTTATACCTTTATGATTATTACCTTTATAGCCTAGATGTTTCAAGGCCCTCGTTAATGATAGATATTCTAGACATGATTTTTTTTTTATTATTTAACTCTTCTAGCCCCAAAAGTACACCATTTTGGTATAAGTTGCCGATTCTATTAATCCTATTCTTTATCAATAAAGATACGTCTAAAGATTTTATTTTGTATTTCAACAATTCCATTGGTGCCCCTAATGAAGGATCATTTGACAAGTTCATCTTAATTCTGTTAAAATACCAAAATTTAATTAAAGAATTTATCCCTTTTGGTATATTCAAAAACTTCAAATGTTCATATTTTGATTGCCAGATGGCCAATTTAAGAGGCATTGTATCCGACAAATATCTATCTAGATCTTACTGGTATTATCTATATTCCAGCTTAATATATGTGACAGAATAATGTTGTCATGGATGTCTAATACTCTAGAATAAGCCAGTCCTCAGTTTTAAAATGTATTTGATGTTATGTTAACGTTAATTCTGTGTTTCTTCCCATTTAGTAGAAATGTATCTAACATTCTTTGAAGGTCTTGAAGAATGTATTTCAGAACTATTTCCGGTATAGACCTGAAAACATAAGACATTTTTGGAATTATGATCATTTTTATAATGTCGATACTTGCCATCCATGACAACCTTATATCCCTCCATTCCAGGAGTTTCAATCTAATCTGACTTGATATTATTTTCAGATTTTCTTTCATGATTATCCTTAGCTGAAAAGATATCTTTATTCCCCAGTATTGAGTCCCAGATATATGGGTATATATGTTTTAGTTTTAAGATAAATTCTCTATTCAATCCCCTATGGATAATATCTGATTTAGCATAGTTTATTTGCAGATATGATAGCCTATTAAATTAATAAAAAAATGTATGTAAGTTCAATAGAGATTGTTCCGGTTCAATTAATGTTAATACAACATTATTCGCAAACATGAGAATCTTATACTCCGTACTACCAATCGTCACTCCTCCCATCACCTGTGAAACTCTAATTAATTCTGCCAAAGGCTCCAAATACAAGACAAATAATAATGGGGATAAGGGGCAGTAACCAGAAATTATGGTACTTGGATTCACATATAGTGCCCCTATTGATTTATAGGTGAAGTCCACCAGGACAACATTTGAAAGAACCAATCTTAAGAATTCCCAGTTGACAGCATGGGAATATTCCTTTTATTCGAATATGATAGTATATGCATCAACCGTCTTGTTTGAGTGTACTTTACTCTTAACCTCTTGGCCATATTATTCCTTTTAAATGCTCCCATATTGTTCCAACTTTTTAGTAAAAAGATATTTATTGTGTTCAAAATAACACTGACCTTTTGTGATAACATAGTTATTATTAGTCAGCACCAAACTTTAATTGCATGAATACATGGAGTCCCTAAGACTCCAGTTATTAGTTTCCTTTATTTTCTTCTTGGCCTTCCCTTGCTTCCCTTTTTTTATTATCTATCTTTATTTTATCTCTCCTCTTTCTCCATATTCCCATTAGCAATGTAGATGGATGCCATAAACTCTTCCCTTTTTGGTATATTTTCAGTTCTTCTCAGCTGAAGCCTTTGGTCCCCCCAAGGTGTCTTACTCCAGATTCAGAATACTATTTCTAGTCACCTATATGTCTTGATCAGTCCTTGACCCAAAAGCACTACCAAAGACTTTACCATGATGACACTAGTATCTCAGCTTTCAAGATAATAGAGAGTAATATTTTAATTAGAGTGTAAAGGTCATCCTGGTGGAAGGAACTGCAAAAAAAATTATATACGTACGTCAGTTTACAGTACACAGGGATGCTGAAATTCTTCTCAAATATGTTTTAAATGTATATATTAATTTATGATTCTGCCCTACAGCTTTTTTTCTAGAAAATGTCAACATCTTATATCTTTATATACTGAGTGAAGCATTGGGAGATTGGACACACTTTTACAGGCCTGGAGCTGTATAAATACATAACCGAGCCAGCAAGCTGGTTCTAGTCTCCAGTACAAACTGTTCTTGGGTCTTGTCATTGTGTTTTAATATTGCAAATTTGAAGGGCAGAAATAGCACCATTGTACTGATTGCACAAAGAGCCAGTATCCTTGAGAGACAGTTTTTCTAAAAACAAGAAATATAAAACCAATTATTAAATAAATGGCACACAAAGAATATGTTGCTAAATCTAGCAGCTAAGTGAATCAAGAGTCCCAACGCTTTTTTTTTTAATCAAAACAAAAATCTACCCTATAAACACCATATATGTGTTACATGCAATACTTAAATGAAAATTAAAAAAATAATGATAGATTTATAAATAAACACCTTCACCTGTTGCTTTCTTGAATATTGGATGTAACTTTGCATTCAATGTAAGTCAAAGAAACAAAGAAGACAAGGCACATCTAGTGTTATATTGTATTATCAAATAAATTGCAGAAAAAAAGACTCCCACTCAAGTGGACAAGTGCTTCAGAAAGCACTAAAAATACAACACTACCTGAAACAATTTGTTGTTTTTCTCTGGATGACTCCACCTGTTATGTGCACTTGTTTACTCTTACACGGCTCTCACCTGCAGCATCCCAATCTGTTTGTATTCAATAGCATTCCATCTTATATAACCCATGCCAATAAAGATCATATACTTTCAGTATACTGGATTAAACATTTAAAATTAATATATGTGATTTTGTTCCAGACAATAGGGGATTAATATGAAAAAGTGGGTGGATACCAGTGATGCTAATTAAAGTGTGTTTTAAGTATAAACAGATGGACTTGGAGATATAAGGAGTATGTCCTGTCTTGATGTATTTTATCCCCAAAATACAGGACTTATTCAACATTAATATTTTAACCCCTATGCCAATTTGCTTCACTGAAAATACTAGGAGCCAGTGAACTGGTGGAGTGCTATTGAATACTAACATAACTGCTTCATGAGACCACACGGGTGAGAGCAGTGGAGTTGGTGTACATAACAGGTGGGCCATCCATAGTCCAAATATTGCAGAGGGTCCGATGAAGGTTAGTGTTCATGCAGTTTTTAGTGAGTCGCCCTCTTTGTGAGATCTTTTTTTCTGCAAATTAATTGATAAAACAATATTACAGTAGATGTGGTGTGGCTTATTTTTTTCTTTGAAATATATTGAATACAAAATTACAGATGAAGTAACAGCTGAAGGTACCATTCATGTTTCTGGGGTGCTTATTCATTAATTGGGTTGCATGGGGACTCAGTGGTTAGGATACAGTGATTTCACAGCTGCAAACTGGGTTCTATTCCAGTCAGGGAACCAAGAAGTAACACCACCCTGAAGCCATGCAGGGTTGGGCCTTGTCAGTACTTAGACGGGAAACCACCTAGGAATACCATGAGCTGTATGCTGTGGCCCACTGGAGAAGGAACTGGTAACACATTCCAGTATCTCTGCCATGAATACCAAGTGGATCAGCATGGTGTGTTATGGCCCATGACGTCACAGAGAGTCGGAAACGACTGAAAGACGCAAACATTCATCAATTCATCACAATTTTAATTTCGTTATCACTTATGTATTATTTGTAACACATTAATGGTGTTGATAGGGTATATTGTTTTTACAGAGCTGGTGATGGAGTGTTCCGTGTTTTTAAAATAAACCTACTAAGTATTTATTTGTGTATTTAAACATAATTTTATTAATAATTGTTTAAAAGCTCTGTTTTTACTCACTGAAACCTTACAAAAAGAAAAAACAAAAGAAAATGGCAACAAAGGGTAAATGTGTCAGATCCAACTTTATGTGGTTGTTTAGACTTAAAGCAAACATCCAATTATTGAAGAATATAAATATATATATATATATTTTTTTTTTCTTTGCATTTAATTAATTTCTGTAGTGTAGGCTCCCCCTAAGGCCCAAGCCAAAATACACCCCCCCCCCCCCCCCCCCACTGCCGAGCTCCTTGGCCAAATATTTCATCTCCTGGGGATAAATGGGTTTGTGCATGTTTAAGAAAGAGCATACTATTGAAGCTCCAAGAGGTGGCAGTGTGGAGTAGTTCAGCAAACTAGGGATGTGTATCAGGGAAGACGTTAGTGTGCAAGGGCTGGATGACAGCAAAGTACAGGGGGGTTGTTCCGTGGGGGGGGGGGGGGCGGCACCACCTGCACCACTGGTAGCGCCTCTCCTGGTGTCTGTAATTGTGAGTCAGTTCTGTTTTGCATGTTTCCTGGTGCCAGAGAGAGCTGGGGCATTCTTATCTGTGTGAAAAAGAGAGACACTATCATTCACAGTAGATTTGGAGATCTAAAGGGAGCTACGCGCATGTGTTTTGCCTATAAACTCACCAAGACCCAGCCCAGCAAAGGGCATATTAGGTCCCTGATAGGAAGCTGGTGCCTCTCTGCTGCCTGGACAGTGACAAAAAAGCATACATTTGGGCCACCTGATTGGTATGGTTTATCTGGTTTATCACTGCACAACAAATGCCTAAAAGCCTGTGTCATTCAATAAATTAGTAATAAAGGTGTGTTAAGATTTTTCCTTCATTAAATTACTGGATTAAGTAAATAATTTCTCATTGTTTTAGGTAAATAATCAGTTTAAGATGCCACACTAGTGAAGGCATGGGCCCTCATTCAATTGCGATTTGGCCAATTGAATAGGGGTCTAAATAAGCACATAGCATATTTTTTTTAAAGAAGTTATTAGTTAGTAAAAACCTTGATTTTGGATAGATGCTTGCTAACTAAAAACTTCTTTAAAAAAAAAATGTTATGTGCTTATTTAGACCCCTATTCAATTGGCCAAATTGCAATTGAATGAGGGCCATGGTGACTAGATTAACCTATTTCATCATAGATTACATTCAAAGTGGATTCATGTAGAGAGTAATAATTAAAAGACAGTGAGCAGTATGTGGGATCTAAAGTTTAAGCTGCAAAAAATCTGCATTTAGCCTTCAACACCCCAAGGCATAATATAGTCTACTAAAAAAAATCTGAGAATTTTAACTAGGATGTTATTATTTCAAATAATTTAAAGATAGGCAAGCATATATAAATCATATTTGACACTTTATATTTTGTAATAAATTAAATGTATTTTTTGTGTGACTCCTAATTAATAAGTATTTAGTATTTGTATTCATAAATATAAGTATAAATTCTATTTAATAAAAGAGTACAAGTTGATAGACAAAGAAGGAATTCATAATTGGGGTAGGGGCAATTAATAACAACCCTTATACCTTGGTAAATATATATGCACCAAATAAAAATAAAATTAGTTTAATCTTAAAAGTATTTAAACAAGTATTTAAAGTTTAAAAAGGAGCAACAATATGCATAGACTATAATATGATATTAGATCCAAATATAGATCGAATGTCTATAGTAAAATATATTCCAAATGATACCATTTCTAATAATTTCCAAAAATTCCCGAAGAGAATTACTAAAATATGAATTGTTTGCAGTATAGAGAACATTCAAACACTCTGCCCGAGATTATACGTTTTTTTCAAAAAGTCATAACACATACTCTAGAATAGACAATTTTTTTACAGATATTCAGACTATAAAAGTTATTGAGTCAGTAAATATAGAAACAATACTGTGGTCTGATCATTCAATGATAACTTTGACTGTAAAAGACAATCGAGAAGAATTAAAAATGAAAACTTGGAGCATAGATTCATATGTATTTCAATCATTAGATCAATTGAAGGAACTAAGTTAGGAAATTCAAAATTTCTTTAAAAGTAATCAAAACCCAGTATCATCAGATTCGTTATTATGGTGTGCTCATAAAGCCTTTATAAGAAGTATTTTGATAAAAGGCTGAAAAGAAAAGGAAAAGAGGAAATTTTTTAAAAGAGATATATATATAGGACTAGATAAAAATCAGAATATCAATAAATTGATTCCAAGAAAAGTTGTGTGCAACCAGATTTATGGAATCAATCTTAAAATTAAAAAAATATTGCAACTGCAAACATAAATTAATCTGGAGATTCCAACAAAATATCTATGCAATGGGGAATAAAGCAGGAAAATTCTTAGCTAATAAACAAAAAAAATAGAATAAACAAAAAAAGAATAAATTATCTAAGAGGATAACAAACTATGGCCTCCATTCATTTGAGCTTTAGGGTTAATTTGATATTCAATTGGCGTCTTTGCGGGCTCCAAATGGGTTACGAGTTACCATTTTATTAACTTTGCGATGGTTAAAGCTGGAACTTAAAGCCTCCCGAAGCCTTTGATCTTTCACTTTCTCAAGAGTTACGATGGCTAAATTGCTCCAATTCCACAAGCCCGCAAATGTTTTCACATGCGTAAATGGAAAAAGAAGGAGAAAATGCTACGAGGGCTAGAGAGGACCCACAAGTGGGTTAAACACCTGGTGGTAACACTGTAAATGCAAATAAAAAAACAATACTGCACTGTAAATAACGAGGAAAGCAATAATGGACATTAGCATGAATGCACAACAGTTCAAGCCTGAAAATCGGCAGGAAATGTAATTTATTTTTATTTTTCATTTTGGGGCTAAATCGATCTCGGGTATCAATGAGTCAATACATATCAACATATCAGGCCACCAATATGGACTAGAACAGTATTGGCATTCATTTTCATAATTCTTTATTTAGCGGGTTTGCAAGTCTGATCGCCTTTCGGACCCCCACACCTAATTGATTGTCATGTAACCTCCATGTTTTACTGCCATAATAATGACAGTCTCATTTTCTATTGGCTGATTCAAAATAGAAGGTTACAGGCTTGCTTAATTGCTCATGTTGCCGCCCTGAACTGCTACAAACCAGTGCATGGTTAACAGTTTCGACTTTGTGACAGTAACTTGCAAGCATGAGCAATTGAATAGCATCGCAATCGGAGACAAACAGGAGCTTGCAACACACCTGCAGACATACGGCCTACAGCAATCAAGCTCGAATAACAATTTCTAGAGATGAATTAGAATTTCTTAATAGAGACATAAATCAAAAAGAAATGGAAATGGTGACAGCCAAGATGAAGCCCAATAAAGCACCAGGAATCAATGGATTTGATAACTTATATTATATAAACATTTTCTTCCATCTTATCTCTACCTCTATGTAATATTTTCAATGAGATAAAAAACAAAGGAGATCTATTAGATGAAATTGCAAAAGCAATCATTTTTGATATATTAAAACAAGGGGAAAATCCTGAAGACTGAAAAAACTTTAGGCCAATAACTCTTATAAATATGGATACAAAAATATACTTGAAAATCTTACCCAATAGACTGAGTGTGTTTTTGCCTAGTTTAATAGACTTAGATCAATCTAGCTTTGTTAAAAAAGATAAGGATCTAATAATTCTGGGTGACTTTTTAACATACTTCATAATGCAAATAAAAAAAATGTTTCCATGCTGACTCTGGCCCTCATTCAATTGCGATTTGGCCAATTGAATAGGGGTCTAAATAAGCACATAGCATATTTTTTTTAAATAAGTTTTTAGTTAGCGAAAACCTTGCTTTTGGATAGATGCTTACTAACTAAAAACTTCTTTAAAAAATATATGTTATGTGCTTATTTAGAGCCCTATTCAATTGGCAAAATTGCAATTGAATGAGGGCCTCTGTCTTTAGATGCTGAAAAAGCTTTTGACAGGGTCAGCTAGGATTTTGGATTAGGAGATTTTGCCTTGAAGGCTGTAAACGCTTTATACATAAACCCCAAAGCATTGATATCTGGCCTAGACTTTGAAACAGAAAAAAATCCCTATTAAAAATGGCACTCAGCAAGGCTGGCCTTTATCACCCTTAATATTTATATTAATAATTAAACCTATAGAAGGAAGTAGGATTGGGAAAAACACTTATAAAATCCCCCAATTTGCAGACAATATAGTTCTGACCTTAACTAACCCTGATAATTCATTGTTGTTTTTTTAAATAATATATTAGAATAATTTGGTAAATTGTCATTGTCACGAACTGCTTCTTCTAGGGGGCTTGATATGAACCTAGTTCAAACCTACCCCAGCAGAATCATGTAGTTCCTGTTCTCTGTGGCACAAAAGATGGCTTCTGAAGAGGTACAGGCAGAAAATACTGCATACAGGTTATTTAGCAAGACCACTTCCCAACACACAGAAATAGTCTCACACCTTGTTTATATGAAAACTATCTCTCAACCTTTATTGAATGATCAAAACAACATATTTATACTCTCCAATACCACACCCTTGTATACATTTGTGTATGTGTGATGTCAGACCATCTGGCTTGCAACCTTGGGCTATCAAAGCTCTTGAGATCAAATTCACCAGATATCTAGTGAACAAACCTTTATGTTAAACTCAAGTGTTTGCTTAGGACTACTTGAAGTACCTGCAATTGTCTTGACCCAAGGTCTGTATGTGTGAGTGTGCAATAATCTGCAGCTAACTTCTATGCAGAGCATTTCTACCAATTCCACATATGTTCTATATAACAGTTTCCCTCTTATAATATATTATAACTAGGCTACATAATAACTATGTACAGGCAACATATAACCACACAATAACACATAATCCTAATGTAACAATGTCATGCTCCCTTGGACATATTCCTAAATTGCTGACAATGAGTCATTAAATAATTAAATCATGACAATCATATATCAAGATTAATTCTTCAAAGTCAGATGCTATGATAAGAGGTCTTAATATAGATCAAAGTCTTAAAATAAAACAAATGTACCATTTCAATTGCAGTAATAGATATATCACCCATCTAGGTATAACATTTTCTTTTCCTTTAAGGAATATTCTAAAGCTTAACATTTCATCTGTATGCGATCATATCAGGCTGCTATTGTCTAAATGGAAATCAATTAAAATTTCCGGGGTAGGCAGAATGGTGGCTGTTAAGATGACAATCATTCCCAAAATAACATATATTGTCAGAAGTATTCCAGAAGTTGCTTAAAATGATTTAATAAGCAACTTACAAAAAATAATTGATAATTATATTCAAAATGGTAAAAAATCTAGGCGCTCATGTGACGTCACGTCATTAGCATATGCCGGTACAGAAGACGTGCTGCAGCGTCAGGATCAGCATTAGCTCATCGAAGCATAGTAGCAAGTAAGTAGGAAGAGGGATAGGGATTGGAGTGGGTGTAGTAAGAAGTAGGTTATGGGGGAAACAAGATGATGATAAGGGGGGGAAGAAGGAGGAGGATGATGATAAGGGGGGAGGAGGAGAAGGATAACGGGTAATGGGGGTAGGAGCAGGATAACGGGGGAAGGAGGAGGATAACGGGGGGAAGGAGGAGGATAACAGGGGAAGGAGGAAGATAAGGGTGGGAAGGAGGAGGATTTTTTTTTACTCGAGTATAAGCCGAGGGGGGCTTTTTCAGCATTAAAAAATGTGCTGAAAAAGTCGGCTTATACTGGAGTATATACAGTACTTATATCTTACTGGTGGCAAGATGGGTATTGGTTAAGATGTGGAAACTGAGCCAGATCCCAAGATGGCATGAAATGTTAAATATTTTATGCAGAAATAGTTATAAAAAGATTTGATACTTTATCAACCTATCAAAAAGTGGCAACTCTGGGATATATATATATATATATATAGGGATATACATATATATATATATATATATATATATATATATATATTTATACTAGCGACTTGCCCGTCAAAAATGACGGGGCAATAAAATTGTAAGGCAGGTAATGCTGTTTGCCACAGACATTAATTTTTTGGGTGGTCTGAGATCATTGTGAGCTTCTTGGTTGTTGTATTTTTTTTTATCAGAGGCGCTTTTGCTGTGATTGTAAGGTCGGCGCTGATCTGCTTTTTGCGCTTATTGCAAGGCTGTCCCCTGGTGTCGTTTGTGTGCTATGAGCATCGTTGGCGCTCATTGTGAGGCGCGCAGTGAATGTCTTTTGCGTTTATTGCAATAGTTGTTTTTTTTGTGTATGCTAATTAAATAGGTAATAAAGTGATAAATTAATATACTTTACCTATTTGTAAGTAATATATGCAGGAAGCATTGTGCTGAAGAGCTGACAATCTGTTTTGATGTTCCTGCAGAATACAATGTAGGTTTGCACTGTTGTGGAGCAGAGATGTAAGTGTCAGCAATGTGTGCAGTGTGTAGTGTAAATAGGCAGCATACGCTAGGGGAAGCCGTTAGTGTAGCTGTGTACTTCCGCATTGTGTAAGTTAGTGTTGTAAAATGGCAGTGAATGTGTATGTGGTACGCGGGTGTGGATGATTTAGCGTCCTTGCTAAAAGTGTATCTTGTACCTCGTACTGCTTTTTGGAAAAGCCGTATGTGCTTGGTGGTATTTTGCGGCTTTATGGTCGTGTAGCCTCGTTTTAGCTTTTTTCGGCGGCCATTTTTTCTCTTGCTTAGGGGATTTTCGTGTGTCTAAACTCGGTAAATTCGACTTAAATTGAGGTGTAACTTCACTTGCAGAGGTCCTGGGTGCACCCCCCTTGCTGTGGGTAAGGTTTTTATCTCATTTTTTTGTGTATTTATTGTGTTTTTAATGTTTTCAGCGTTGCACGGTTCGGCCGTTATGGTCGTATTTTTGCGAGTTCGTAATGCTCTTTTTTTTTTTTTTTGTGTAAGTCCATATTTAGTCATTGCGTGTTAGATGTATTTTTCAAAGTACCGCTTCTGTGGGTGTTTTTAACCGCTTGTGAGGCGCCGTAGAGCCTCCACTTCCGCTAATTCGCCCCCTTGCTTTGCCTTCGGCTCATTGCAGCCGATGTGGGAGCCTCCACCTCCGCAAATGCGGACCCTTGCGAGCTTTCTGCTTATTGCAGCCGACCTTGGAGCCTCCACCTTTGCAAATGCGGCCCCTCGCTTTGCAAGGGACACAGTTCTTGCTAACTCAATTTGCAAGCTTGCAAAGCGTGACGACATTTCGTAGTTTGACAACTATTATATGTGATATATAGATAAATTAACCAGTGGTTCATTAGACAGTTAATCAACATTGTACAGCTAACTTCCTTTGGATGATATGAATGCCAATGTTAATGTGTTTTTTTAAGTATAAAATATGTATGTAATAACGTCAGGTATGCTTAAGTGTGCATTGTTTGTATATTTTTCATAATTTTACTAAAACTAAAATAAAAAAAGTAAATCATATATATATACAATATCTCACAAAAGTGAGTACACCCCTCACATTTTTGTAAATATTTTATTATATCTTTTCATGTGACAACACTGAAGAAATTACACTCTGCTACAATGCATTTGCTGTCCCCTCAAAATAACTCAACACACAGCCATTAATGTCTAAACCGTTGGCAACAAAAGTGAGTGCACCCCTAAGTGGAAATGTCCATATTGGGCCCAAAGTGTCAATATTTTGTGTGGCCACCATTATTTTCCAGCACTGCCTTAACCCTCATGGGCATGGAGTTCACCTTCCACTCCTCCATGATGACATCACAGAGCTGGTGGATGTTAGGGACCTTGCACTTCCCCACCTTCCATTTGAGGATGCCCCACAGTCATCCTCAAAGGTCTGGAGACATGCTTGGCCAGTCCATCACCTTTACCCTCAGCTTCTTTAGCAAGGCAGTGGTATTCTTGGAAGTGTGTTTGGGGTCGTTATCATGTTGTAATACTGCCCTGCAGCCGTGTCTCAGAAGCTTCAGTATGTCACAGTACATGTTGGCATTCATGGTTCCCTCAATGAACTGTAGCTCCCCAGGGCCGGCAGCACTCATGCAGGCCCAGACCATGACACTCCCACCACTCTGCTTGACTGTAGGCAAAACACACTTGTATTTGTACTCTACACCTGGTTGCCCCCACATAAGCTTGATACCATCTGAACCAAATACCTTTATCTTGGTCTCATCAGACCACAGGACGTGGTTCCAGTAATCCATGTCCTTAGTCTGCTTGTTTTCAGCAAACTGTTTGCAGGCTTTCTTGTGCATCATCTTTAGTAGAGGTTTCCTTCTGGGACAACGGCCATGCAGACCAATTTGATGCAGTGTGTGGTGTATGGTCTGAGCATTGACCCCCCCACCTCTTCAACCTCTGCCGCAATGCTGGCAGCACTCATACATCTATTTACCAATGACAACCTCAACGTGCACTCAACTTCTTTGGTCGACCATGGTAAGGCCTGTTCTGAGTGGAACCTGTCTTGGGAAACTGCTGTATGGTCTTGCCCACCATGCTGCAGCCCATTTCAGGGTCCTGGCAATCTTCTTATAGCATAGGCCATTTTTATATAGAGCAACAATATTTTTTTTCAGATCCTCAGAGAGTTCCGTCATGAGGTGCCATGTTGAATTTCCAGTGACCAGTATGAGAGAGTGTGAGAGTGATAACACCAAATGTAACACACCTGCTCCCCATTCACACCTTAGACCTTGTAACACTAACGAGTTACATGACACCGGGGAGGAAAAATGGCAAATTATTCCCAATGTGGACATTTCTGCTTAGGGGTGTACTCACTTTTGTTGCCAACGGTTTACACATTAATGGCTGTGTGTTGAGTTATTTTGAAGGGACAGCAAATTTGCACTGTTATACAGGCTGTATGTACACTTACTACTTTACATTGTAGCACAGTGTCATTTTTTCAGTGTTGTCACATGAAAAGGTATAATAAAATATTTACAAAAATGTGAGGGGTGTACTCGCTTTTGTGAGATACTGTATATATTATGTATAATGTTTACACCTGGGGGGGCACCAAACTCGGGAACATGTTTTAGATAAAGGGGAATACAAAGAGTTATTAAGGGTGGGAAAATATTCAGAAATATGTGAATGCACAGATTTACATATAGCTTGGAACCAGTGGTGAAGTTAGAGAACGGAGGGCCATGGTGCAAAAAAAAAAAAAAAAGCTGTTTTTCGCTGGCCCTCGCCGTAATCAAGGTACTCAATGCTCCTCCCCCAGACTCCTTCCCATAACTGCTCCCCTCCCAAAGATTCCTTCCCATAACAGCAACCATTCCTAAGACCCTTACCCATTGCTGCTCCACTCAAAGACCCCTTTCAAATATATATATACAGTGGATATAAAAAGTCTATACACCCCTGTTAAAATGTCAGGTTTCTGTGCTGTAAAAAAATTAGACAAAGATAAATCATTTCAGAACTTTTTCCACCTTTAATGTGACCTATAAATTGCACAACTCAATTGAAAAACAAACTGAAATCTTTTAGGTGGAGGGAAGAAAAAATATAAAAATAAAATAATATGGTTGCATAAGTATGCACACCCTTAAACTAATACTTTGTTGAAGCACCTTTTGATTTTATTACAGCACTCAGACTTTTGGGGTATGAATCTATCAGCATGGCACATTTTGACTTGGCAAGATTTGCCCACTCTTTTTTGCAAAAGCACTCCAAATCTGTCAGATTGCGAGGGCATCTCCTGTGCACAGCCCTCTTCAGAACACCCCACAGATTTTCAATCGGATTCAGGCCTGGGCTCGGGCTGGGCCATTCCAAAACTTTAATCTTCTTCTGGTGAAGCCATTCCTTTGTTGATTTGGATGTATGCATTGGGTCGTTGTCATGCTGAAATATGAAGTTCCTCTTCATGTTCAGCTTTCTAGCAGAAGCCTGAAGGTGTTGTGCAAATATTAACTGGTATTTGGAACTGTTCACAATTCCCTCTATCTTAACTAAGGCCCCAGTTCCAGCTGAAGAAAAACAGCCCCAAAGCATGTTGCTGTCACCACCATGCTTCACTGTGGGTATGGTGTTCTTTTGGGGATGTGCAGTGTTGTTTTTGCGCCAAACATATCTTTTGGAATTTATGGCCAAAAAGTTCAACCTTGGTTTCATCAAACCATAACACCTTTTCCCACATGCTTTTGGGAGATTTCAGATGTGTGTTTGCAAAATGTAGCCTGGCTTGGATGTTTTTCTTCGTAAGAAAAGGCTTTCGTCTTGCCACTCTACCCCATAGCCCAGACATATGAAGAATACGGGAGATTGTTGTCACATGTACCACACAGCCAGTACTTGCCAGATATTCCTGCAGCTCCTTTAATGTTGCTGTAGGCCTCTTGGTAGCCTCCCAGACCAGTTTTCTTCTCGTCTTTTCATCAATTTTGGAGGAAGCTCCAGTTCTTGGTAGTGTCACTGTTGTGCCATATTTTCTCCACTTGATGATGAGGTATTCACTGTGTTCCATGTTATATCTAATGCCTTGGAAATTCTTTTGTACCCTTCTCCTGACTGATACCTTTTAACAATGAGATTCCTCTGATGCTTTGGAAGCTCTCTGTGGACCATGGCTTTTGCTGTGGGATGTGACTCAGAAAATTTCAGGAAAGACCAACTAGAGCAGCTGAACTTTATTTGGGGTTAATCAGAGGCACTTTAAATGATGGCAGGTGTATGCTGACTCCTATTTAACACGATTTGGAATGTGATTGCTTAATTCTGAACACAGCTACATCCCCAGTTATAAGAGGGTGTGCAGATTTATGCAACCACATTATTTTTCTTTTTTTTTCTTCCCTCCACCTAAAATATTTCAGTTTGTTTTTCAATTGAGTTGTACAGTTTATATGTCACATTAAAGGTGGAAAAAGTTCTGAAATTATTTATCTTTGTCTCATTTTTTTACGGCACAGAAACCTGTGTAGACTTTTTAAATCCACTGTATGTATAATATATATATATATATATATATATATATATATATATATATACAAACATCACCCCCACACAACACCCACCCCTCTTAGCATCATCCCCACCCAATCCTTGTCAGCAGCCATCCACTCTCACCACCCACCTCACATAGCACCAATCCCTATCTCCTTTCTTCCTCCCTCACAGAACCCCTCCTGTACTTTTCAGCCCTTTCTCTCTTACCTCCTCCCTTGATACACAACCCCAGCGTGGTTAGCTGCTACACACTGCCACCTCTTGGAGCTTCAGTTGAAATGTTTTTATTTAAACATACCAATTGTTATCTAAACACACTAATTTCAGACTGAGGAAGTGTGTGTACAGCCAAGGAGGCACATGGGGGGCCAGGCAGTGCCCAGGGAGGCCAAAGCCTTTAAGGCCATAGGGTTCCCCTACACAAAATTAAATGCAATTTATTTATTTTTTAATACACAGCACTGGGCCCCCATAGGAGGGCTCTGATGCACTGCACCTCCTGCACCACTAATAGCTTGGAATAAACTTGTAGCAGTAGTGGCAGAGAAAATGCATTAAAGCCTGACATATCAACAATTCTATGATGCAGATTTTACAAAGCCTAAAATTTTAGGTAAACTTGATAGATCAATTTGGTCTTCTCTGCCTTTAAAGCCTATGGTTCTATAAATCTGAATTTGTATTTATGTAGGCAGTAAAAGACTGTTGTGTTTGAATGTGTATATAGGATACAGTACTATAGGTATATATGCCTGATATGCTTAGAAAAATTGTGAATTTGGTAGTGTCTTCTTTATAATATTGCATTTCTATGATCATTTGGCAATAGCGTACCAAAATATATCTTTCCCTCTGAGTACAAGGTGAAATAGTCAGGTTGACTTTTGGGCTTTTGATTGCGTAACAAGACCATTCCTATTATTGATGTCCTGGCTTTAGTTCAGACAATTTCTAGCCTGGAGTTCACCTCTTCATATATAATTTAATGATGGTTGGAGCCTGGAAACCTTTTTATTAGATTTTTTTTCCATATCACAGAGAATTTGACCTTTACTTCCTGAGCTATTACTGTTCCAGCTGGCAGCAAAATTATGCCACAATTAATCAGACTATGCACCAAAAGTGGATAAGGAAGTGGTCAAGCAACAGGATTTTCTGTGATGCATCTTTGTTTTTTCATTTGCACAGTAGGCTACAGAAATTTGAATAATTCCTGGTATCTATTGTAGAACATATTCAGAGAGGAGTGGAAACTCTATCATATATACATTATACTACTAGCGTAGGGCCATATGTAAATCTCCTCTATTGCAGATTACACCATATTTTAGGCCAAAGTAATTAGCGCTACAGATGTTAATCAGCCATCCTGAAAACATTGCGAGAGATCTGCTACGAGTGATTGCGGCAGGCCATATTCGAAAATGATGGCAATCTTTTCCATTGATTTTTGCACTGGCTATAGATTACGAATTACTTTGTTAGACTTTTACCCCAAAACCCTATGCTAGTATGATTTTATGGATCACTCGCAAATCATGGCAAAAAACAGACGAATATATTACGGTTACCAAAGGTGACTCACAAATGGTTTTAAACTATTGAGGACTGCCTCAGCATCTCTTAAAGGGAAAGGAAACCAATAAAAAAACAATAGAAAAGCTTGCAAGATAATTACAGATGAAGTATTTACATTGCTATTGGCACATATGTGCAATCTAAAACTGTTCAATTGATTTATCAGTCATATGGAAACAGGAAATGTCTGCTCACAGCTGGATACATATCTTAATGAGACAGCACAATCAAAAATAGCCTCAGAAATCTTATAACTCCATTACAAATAATATCTTACAGGCACACGGATACATATGTGAAAAATTAAAATCATACACACAGATATACATTATTATGACCACCATCTAATATCCTGAATAACTTCTATGTGCAGTTAGTAAATCAATAAGATGCTGGAAGGTTGGCACAGGTATCTGGAGCCATGTATACTGCAGTACATCCAACAGCTGCTGAAGAGTGCGTTGTGGAGGACCCATACGGCGAACATGGTGATTGATGTGGTCCCACTGGTGCTCGACGGGGTTCAAGTCCGGGGAATGTGGAGGCCAGGGAAGTACTTGGAAATCTTTGTTGTGCTCCTCCAACCACTCTTGGACAATTCTGGCTATATGACATGCTGCATTGTCCTGCTGGAAGATCCCATCCGCTCCAGGGAAGACAGTCAACATGTATGGGTGTGCTTGATCTGCAAGGATGGACAGATAACTCAGTAGTTTGAGAATGCTTTCAATAGACAATGCCAAGAAAGCATTCCTCAGACAATAACGCTGCCACCACCAACAATGGTTGCAGAGTGTTTCACGCCTGACATGGCAACGTCCATCCATTTGATGAAGCAGAAAACGTGACTCATCAGATATGGCAACCCTATTTTGGTCTTGTCTCGCAAATTGAAGCCATTTCTGATGATGAACCCTTGTCAGCACGTGGTGCAGTGACCAGCCATGTACTTAGGAGCCCCATATCATTTTAGACATACGTCCATGGTTCATTAGGAGGGTGAGTTTCTCAACTGCAGAGTGTCGGTTGACCCTCACATACCATGAAAGCCGACGTTCACCTTCGACATCACTGGCACATGGTGCTGTGACACCATTTATTTGCAATGGTGCCATTTGTCCAGTCATGGTACACTTTAACCACAGCAGCACGCAAACAGTTTACAAACTGCGCTTTTTCAGAAATACTGCCGTCCTTGGCCAGAAAGCCAATGTTCAACCCCTTTTCATAGTCAGATAAATTGCACATTTTGCCCATGGCAGTGATGCCTGCATGTCACCTTATATACCCACCAAGCCAGCTCATGTGCTGTATTTCATTGGCTACGCATTGCTGATGTCAAAAGTAGGCGGTGGTCAGAATAATGACTCGACTCTGTATGTACATCAATAATGACTCAACCCTGTATATCCATCAAGAAGTTTGACCTATCACATATATACTGTATTGAAACACCTACTGGAAGTATCACACCTGCCAATGACATATTACAGTGTCCAGGGGAACACAGACCACAGTACACAAGAGGTTAATAACAATTAGCAAACACACATGGACCACAGCAGATGCTACCAAGCACTCACAATTAAAGGGATAGACAGGCCACAAACAAAATTCTGTAATGATCTGCACCATAGCACAGTACTCACAGAGATCATCTATGGCACACCTATGGTAAGGCATGTCATCTACACATTAACCCACTGGGGCGGGGCGAGATATGTCATCATAGACAGCATGAGGCCTGAAACAGAGGACTGACTGACAATGATGCTAGATAAATGAGGGAGTTGAATGCCACAGGTAGATCAATATATAGCACAGGTCAGGCACTGGATCTTCACATGGAGCATTTAAGGAACAGGCTTTTATAGGCAGACGGACATGGCCTTATAAGGACATGTCATGACAAGGGGGATTATACTAATGTGATGAAGCTTTTCACAAAGTCCTACAAACACAAAGGGAAGCCGTGGAGAGGCACATGGAGCACCAGGAATCTTACCTCCATCAATGGGAATCATGGGTACACATGTCCTGGAAAGTCCCATGCAATTGCTGGTGTGCAAGTGGCAACATATATACCAATAATTATTTTGTATATTTGACTAATTGGCATGGGACCTGGTGCCTCTTTACCTTTGACCTTTTGGTACGTTCATACTATGGGTGAGGATATTAGGTGAAGACCTGGCACACATATGTATCTGACCCCAGGACAATTTGGATGTTTTATTATGGTTATGGCCATTAGATTGTGTGCACTCATTTTCACTCACTCCGTGCCCACGTTTCTCTCAGCCATATTGTGAGTAGGTTTTTTAGGGGCGTAGCCATTAAACGTTAGGGACCTGGCACCATTGTTTCTCTGACCCATTACAATTTGAATGCAGTTTTATGGTGAATATGACCATGACAATTAGTGATAGTCTTAATGTATCAATTATTAATTAGTTACACATGTCAATGGAATGGTGAAGGCCATCAGTGTCACAATGTATATGTATCAAAGTATTAACTCACAATAATCACCAGTGATCGGCCAGTCCATATATGACTCCATCTGCTTGTAGTGCCTCCTCACCTCCCTGTGGGCCATTGGATCCTCTCCTGGGCTCCTCCTCCTGACACAGATCCTGGTGTTCAAGGACACTGCCAGCAGCCTCTGACTCTGACTGCGCTAACACCCCCGCCTCTGTCACTGTAGTGCACCCAGACCTCTTCCCCAGCTGTAATGAGAGAAGAATAGTATATGGTTAACAACATTGTATGATCTTTTGATTGATGTGTGTTCTTATCTATCTGATATGCAGTTATCTTGAACCTGAACCTGTTCACATATTAGTTAATTTTTGAACTCATCCTTTGCTGGATGTGATCATTTCTTTATTCTTGTTTTTATTGACTCGTAACAATGATTCATGCTGTGGTCTGGCCTCTGCAGCGCATGCATATACTGTATATAGTCTGCAGAACTTAATGTGCATTGTGTTTTACTAACCAATCAGTGAGCCTCTCTCAGCAAGAGTTGTTAACATGCTGCTGGGAGGTGTTGCCTGATGGCCTTATACACTACATTGCACAATCATCCCTACAGAGTCTACCCCTAGTGAAATCCATGAAGCTGACTTCTCACTCTTATTGGTGTGCAGCATTTCCATGTGATTAGAGTTATCTATGTGTATGTGGTGTAAGTGTGGGTGTATGTTGGTGTATGTGATATTAACCTGCAAGGAGGCTGGATCCAGTGTAGCCACCAAGCTTGGAGCTCCGTGGGCTGTCCCTGCTTCCATCATCTTCATCAGCAACCTCTTGCACTCCTTGTACCATACAGTCACTCTGGGGCCCACTACTTTGAGCTCTTGCTGCTCTGGCCACCTCCTCCATCATCCTCCTGACTGGCTGTTGTCAGACAGATGCCTTACAGACCTCACATCCCTATTAGCAAAACCGACTGTGGCTGCTACCTCCTTCCAGGCTTTTTCCCTGGTGCTGGCCTTAACTTCCCTGCTCCATGTAATGAAATTGGCATGGGCACGGATAGCATTGATGGGTACCATCATTTTCTCTGGCCTATAGTTAGGGGCCCTGTGTTTGGCTCCAGCCTCTTGTCCTCCTGACTGTGGACTGGGATCCATACATCCATGCTCTGAACCTAAGGCCTGTCCCTCTCCCCATTTCCCCCTTGAGATCAGACCCCTCACCATCTGACCCTGAACTACATGTGTAGCCCTCCCCCTCCACTTCCAAGCCCCCTATGTCTTCCACCCTCCCTTCCACTTCCTCCCTCCCTTACATCTCCCACCCTCTCTCACCATAAGACATGTCTTATCTTTTTTATTCATACTGAACCTGTGCTTTCTACAGGTGTATACACAATTGCATGAAGGTTCCAGAAAACAATATAGATAGACCAGGCTTCAATTAATAAATAGGTGCCTGTTAGGGGGAAGGTGATATGGGGAATAGTGAGCTATTCTAAAGGTCCTATTGATGAGGGTAGAAGAAAAGAGTGCAAAAGCTGGCCTGCTCCTCAATGTTAAGAAGACAAAGATCATGGCAAATGGCAATCTCTGTTTCTGGCACTTTTGAAGGAGTGGAGGCAATGACAGATTTTATTTTTCTGGGATTCAAGATCTCTTGAGATGGTGACTGTAACCATGAAATTAAAAGACATTTGTTTCTGGGAGGAAAGCTATGGCAAGTCTGGACAAGATAGTAAAAAGTAAAAATATAACACTGTCAACAAAGATCTGCATTATTAGACCTATGGTATTCCTAGTATTAACATACAGATGTGAGAGATGGACCATAAGGAAGACTGAGCTCCATAGAATTGATGTCTTTGAATTGCGGTGTTGGCAAAAACTACTTAGAATCCCTTGGACTGCAAGAAGATCCAATAAATCAGTATTTCAGGAAATCAAGACAAACTGTTCACTGGAAGATATGATCATGAGGCTGAAGCTCACATATTTTGGTCATACCATCAGAAGGCAGGATTCTGTAGAGTAGAAGATTGAAGGCACATGACGAAGAGGAAGTCAGAGGCGGAGATGGATAGATGAGATCATTGAAGCAATGAACATGAACTTAATGGAGCTCAGAGGGATGGTGACTGACAGATGTACCTGGCATGCTGTGGTCCATAGGGTCACAGAGAGTCGGACATGACTGAGTGATTAAACAAAAAAAAAGCGATGGTATGAGAGTGAGGAGTAAGGAAAGAGACAGATTGTGAGTTTAGCAGTGTCAGAGAGAGATAAAAGAGTTATAGCAGAGCAGTGTGGTTAGGAAGTCATGTTTTAAGATAAAAAATGAACTAATCAATATTAAAGTATTATTATACTCTTACATAATAATTGCTATTTGCCTCTTAGTACATACTATGACATCTACCATTTCTCCTTGCGATTTTCTCTCTTTCTACATTATCCTTTATACCATCTACCGACTTCAGGATGCTTTGGGTACTTTTTTGGTTAGTTTTCATGAAAAAATATGAAGTTGACCTGTTTATTCCTCAAGTTGTGTTCCATGTCCCTTTTTAATATTCAGTGACCAACAGCCCTATTAAATTAGCTCAACGTGTAAACCGTAGCCCGTAACGTAGCCTGCAAGTCTTAGGGCTATTCAATTGGCCCCTTAAAGTAACCCGCCAACGACTTGCGGATTAAGGGCGAGAAAAGGCTACGGGACTTGGAAATTTGAACTGCGCGCCCGCAAATCCTTTGATCTGTCAAGCCTGTAACTGTTACGTTTCCAATCATGCTATTGAATTGCAACCCCGTAACCACCAAATGGAGCCAAGAAGCTAACAGCAAGTCCAATCTGCATGTCCAATCCGTAGCACTGTAAGCCACATATACACACACTACTGTACTCATAATAAAAGGGAAAGTGATGTTTGGTATTAGAATTAATAGCACAACATTCTCAAGCTCGCATATCTGCAATATAAAATAATATTTTTCATGTGTAAATTTTGTGTTATATCAATCCCGGCAATCAATGTGTTAATACATATAATGGAACTTGCATGGACTAGAATATCATATTTACGGCTTTATAAATATTGCATTATTTCTGGAATGTGGGTCCGATCATAACTTGTAATTGAAGACCGTAAGACTTTGAAATCCAACCTCCATTTTTCAGTGACGTAATGATGATGATCTCTGTTGCCATTGGCTTCATCTAAACCCGTAACTACGGGTTTGATTAATTGATCATGTTCACGGCCGTGCATCCAACGTTCGAAAAATGATTTACGGGTTTGCGTCTCAAGCCTGTAACTCGCAGCATGTTCTAATTTAATAGTTCTGTAACGCAGACAAATTTCAAGCCCGCAGCCGTTGCAGGTCTCACGTTGCCGCCACAAGCTTCAAATTTAATAGGGCTGTCTTATGGCGCAAGTTCTGTAATATAAAGGTAACTTTATTGCAACATTTGTTCCACCTGAGTAAGAGCAGCTCAGTTTCTGAACTTCACCTGCACAGCCGCTATCGTGGTGATCGATATTTATTCGGCTTTCATTTTCTTTCTACTAGTAGTAGTATTTCCTCTCTTCATAAAGTAAGTGCCTTAATCAGATTTTGGTTTCTAAACTCTGCGTCCCTGCTGTCAATTTCTCATTATTGCTGTTCCTGCAGAATCACTCATATTGATCTCTTTTCGCTTGTACTTACGCGTTTGATTACCTTTTGAAAGAATGTCTGGCTTCTAGAGCAAATCAATTTCACTAAATCAATACAGCAGGGGCATGGAACAGGATTGCTAGACTATTGTGTGCATTTCTCTGCAAGCATTTCTTCCCCCAAATCAATTGTCATTGGAAAGTTCATTTGTGCTTGAGAAAAACTCCAGACACATATCAAGGTATCTTCATTAGCATTTAACCATGTGCTAGTTTGTGAGATTATTAAGACTTTTTTAGCTTACAGTTATTCATTTTTATTTCTATAAGCAAAAAAATAAATTTCAGCATATTAAAGGCATATCTAAATTACCTGGATTATGAATGAATATGATAGAGGAGAACCTGTAGTGAATGAAAACATTTTTTATATGAGAAAATACCAAATTAACATTAACAAACTCACCCTGATGTTTTCTAAATCTCTTGAGTTTGCAAGCAGCAGCTTTTGTGAGTTGACATCCTTGAAAACCCCTGCTAAAATTAGCATACATTTCATCATTTGTTTTGGCCAATCACAGGCAGCTATACATTTTAATTCAATGTAACAATCAAAGATGGCAGTTTGTGTAGGAATGAATCGTGGGATTTGTAGTCATCTTGTAAAAGGAAGTAGGAGAAGTCAGACACTGAGTTGAAGATCTCTGCATTGAGTTGCTGCTGGCTTGAAAGTTATTAAAGGGTTAAAATCTATATTTGAATGCAATGTCTCTATTGGTAGGTACCAGGTGCATGTTTAGGCAGCTCTGCATGTGGATAGAATGACTCAATGGAATTTGTGTTTTTGATATAAGCAGCATGTGTTCGGTTAGAAAAAGGTAAGAACAGGGAAACTTAGATATAACTTTAACTTATCCCTACAAAGCAAATTTTGGAGTTTAATAATAGGGGTCATAGAACTTGTTATTTATTTAATAAATCATAAGCAATAAAATCAATACTTCAGAAAATAAATTTAACATAGTTGTTAAAAATTATATTTGAACAAACAAAGCTACTTCTCCACCCGACTAATAGGTGTCCAGGAAGTGGGAGAGAATCTGCCCAGGACAATTTTCCTTTTTTTTGTTGTTGAGTATTCTATGTTTGCCTGCAATGTGAAAGAGTTAAAAAAATACTCCTATGAGTAGGTGACGAGAAGCAGAACTGCTGAATTCTGAAACAAGATATGTAAAAAACAAACACGAAAGCAAATTAATGCAATAATGTAGTATTATAAATAAATATATTGCTCCACATTAATAAGTATACTCATATAAAAAAATCTGATGCATTTCATCTAGAGAGAGAAAATTCATTATAGTTTTTTCCAAGTACTGAATTTATAGCTAGTAAATTATTAAATAAGCAAATGAAGACATATTATATGTCCACTTTTTATGTTAGCTCACGTGAAACTTTACTAAATCTCATATGTAAACAAATCTGATTGGTTGACATAGAAATAAAAAATTAGAAAGTAGAAGTTGTTAAGCTTCAGTACCTTCTAATTATGTTTTTAAAGACTTCAGTTTTTTTTTTTGATTTGAATTTTTTTTTTATTGATCTTATAAGTTAATACAAAAAATTACATGCTAAAGTATCTTTAACAAATCTATTACATCAACAATACATTACATTAAATAAATCACCATTCTTCCTCATTCATTCCTCATTCAACCCTTAAAGAGTTTAAAAATTAATTAGTTATTCCCTGTTTTTGGTCCCATGATTTCCATTTTAGCGGATCAACAGTAATTAGGCCTCTTTGTTCATAATTTTTCTCCAGTTCCCGGATGTGTTTTACTTTCCAAACGATGTCCGCAAAGAGTGGAGCAGTCTTCTCTTTCCAATTAGTAATTAATATATCTTTTGCAATTGAAAAAATCAAAATAGCAAAAGCTTTTTTCTCAGTGATGACATCGCTCGGGAAGATATGTAACAAGCTACATTCTCCCGTAAACGGAAATTGATTTTCCACAATTTTAAACAAAAATTCATAACAACTTTTCCAAAAGGAATTTAATTTAGGGCATTCCCATAAAATATGCAGTAAATCGGCAGAGTTACCACACTCCCTCCAGCACATTCTGTCCGACGGGGAGTGGGAAATCTGCGCGATTTTGACAGGTGTGATATACCAATTGTTAGTTACTTTAAAAAACGTTTCTCTATATGATATTTGTTTAATAAATCTATTTGTCAATTTTAAAGCTGTGTCCCAGTCTTTTGCTTCTATCTCTGAATTTAGGTTCATCTCCCATTGTTTCATACCCTTAGTTTTAGGCTGCTCTCCAAAGGATCTTGTGATATTAAAACATTTGGATATCAAATGTTTTTTTTCCAATTTCATGAGAATTTTTTCCATAGGGTTTAAATCTTTACCAATTTGTGAGCATATATTGAGTTCGCCACAGGCGGCTCTGTAAGCTTGATACGTTAGCCATCCTTCTGCTGCGATGTTAAACTTATTTTTAATTTGGTCAAAGGATGCTATTGACCCATCAGTCAGAGTATCTCCAACGCATACTAGCCCCTTACTATTCCAGTCTTTAATAATACCTGCCATGTTTGAATGTAAAAGAGATTTCACTGGAGTAATTAAGCTGCCCCTAGGGATCAGCTTATTTTTTCTGTTGATCTGTCTCCAATTTTTTGAAATTTCTTTCACCACAAATGATCCTATCGCAAGATCCTTGTGAGAGGGATTTTCCCCAAAGACTAAAGCTGATAGATGCCAATTTGGGGTTAATGCTTTTTCTATATGCATCCATGGGAGCTTATCTGCTGTTTTCAGCCATTTTAAAGCCTGTACTATACAGTTGGCTTCCTGATAGGGCTGCAATAAAGGGTAGGAAATTCCTCCCTTTAAGAAGCTCCTTCCCATAGTTGTTTTTTTCAGCCTTATATATTTAGAATGGTGTATAAATAAATCAATTGCGTGTTGCAGTTCCTTTAACCAGTACCTAGGAATCTTAAAGGTTTAAAGACTTCACTTTAAAGTGATAAAACAAAGGTTTAAACTAGTAATATATTTATGTATTTAAAAAAATAAAACCAATACTATTTACTGAAACCAGCATTCTTTATTAAAAATCTCTTCAGCATGTAACAGAATAAATAGTTTTCAAATTACTTTACAGATATAATTGAACTAGACCAAATGTATTTTATTTATTGCTTATTTTCCTTGGAGGAGTGTATGAGTCCTTTGTGTGAAATTAATATACTTTTTCCTGTATTACAAATTTCAATAGAAACTGCAAATAATGTGTGTTTTAGAAAGTTCTCATTTTCTGGGGCTAAACAAAGAGTGGATATTAACTGCAAATACTTGACAAAAGCAGTTCTTTAGGAACAAACACTGTAATTGGGTTAAGGATATCTGGGATACATATATAGGTATACTGAGAACCCTAATTTCCATTCACATTTCAATAAAAACACCCTTTGTGGCCTCTGTGAACCTTTTGTGAAGTTGGGCCTGTATTATTTACATGAGTCTTACCTACTGTACAAATAATGGAGCAAAGAACACATACAATATAAGTCCTCTGTGGGCCACATTTATTTAAATAAACAGCACAATTATTCAGCATGCAACCCCCTTCAATACGTTTTTTCATGTATAATTCACAATCTCCATAAATAGACCCAAACAATGAAAAACAGGCTGCACAATAGATTAACTCACACTTTATAATTTATAGTTACATATATCAGTGTTACTTAAAAAATCTAATCATCTAGAGCAGTGATTGCTCAACTTTTTCTAAGGGACCACTAAGAAAAAAATAACAAGAGTCTTGATGGACCACTTAATTTATGTTAAAGGTATATGTTCCTGGGTTTCAAATGTTTGGTAAGAAACAGGCAGTGATTATCATAAAAATATGTCTTATATAGAAAATTACAAAGTTAAATGTAGGAGAGTAAAATGCAGTTTTGCACACCCACAGGGTACGTACATAACTAAGTACAGTGAAGAGAGCAGCCAGGTACATTTTTTGACCTTCTGGTAGAGACCACAGGAAGTAGTGCTGCAAGGTGGAATCAAATGGTTAGGTGGGGTCTGAGCTCACAGCTGAATCAGAGCACAATGAGAGATAGAGAGAGACTACATGCTTTGCAACACAGAAACCCCAGAGTATGATACAAATGTATCAAATAACCTCAACTTTCTCCTGATTGGCCAAAACAATGTAATACTAATCTTAGCAGAGATGGCTGGGTGTCAGCTAACAAAAGCTGCAGCTTTCAAATTTAAAAAAAAATAGCAAACAAGGTGAGTTTGTAAATTTTTATTTTAGTATTTTTTATTAAAAAAAAATGTTTATACAACACTGATTCTGCTATATCAGATGAATTCATAATCCAGGATATTTATATATGCCTTTAAGGTTCTTTGCAGACCACCTAATGATGTTTTTTTTTTATCTGAGAACGGTGAGAGGTTTAAAGGTATGATAAGAGAATATATAGTCACTGATAAGTTGCTCCAACAGCAACAGCTTGTTGTCAGTGGAAACCTATTGTAGTCTCATACTTTGATGCTTACTCCCTCTGTTATGATATTTTAACTTGATTAATGTGACAGCTGCAGATTATCCACTTCGTAAATGTAAGTATCAATCTACATTATAACAAGTTTTGTGTGTTGTAACAAGTGCAACACTATAAAGTACACAAGTAAATTAAAGGCATATTTAATTTTAATATTAACATTTTTTTGCATGAGAGAATACCAAAATTAACATTTGAAGTTAGCAAATTGTCTTGTAATTTTTGACAGTTGAAAACTAGGGTTAACACCCACTCCAAACCCAGGCTATCTTAGCATAAAGTAAAGAAATCTTGTTGCCAATTAGGAGGAAGTAGAGGTCGAAACATTTGTATCACAATCTGGAGTTGCTGTCTGTTCTGCAAAGCAGCCTGGGATATGTATTCTGGCACATATAAGAGATAGATTACAACCTTGCAGGTTGTCTGTTCCCTGTATCAACTGCTGCTACTAATCTACTGCTGCAGGTGTTTTTTTTCTCTCTGTCCCTGTCTCCTTGTGGATAATTTCAGCTGTGACCCCACAAACCATGTGACTGGCAGCACTTCCTTTGGAGGTCACAGCCTGTACCTAGATGCAATACCGCCAGGTACACTGTTATGTAAGCTTCCTAGGGGTGTACAAATCCAGATAGCAGTACCCAGCAAATAATATGTACGTACATGCAATTTTTCAATATAATAAATATTTTTCTACTAATCAGTGGCTGTTTTTAAGGAAACATTTGAAACCCAGGAAACTTCTATATACCTTTAAAGTATCATAAAAAAAGGAGTAAGCATGGAACTGTAGTGTTGGCTCTACAATATAATATGGCAATGTTTAGTAGAGATTTCAACACATGAGTTCTAATGAAACAGATGTATTCGGCATTAAAGAGGAAAGGTATAAGAAATAAGATTGATACCTAACTCTATTACGTGGGGAATCTGCAGCTGTCACATTGGTATGGGCATGGAGTGAACTACCTATATGAAATTATTTAAGCAAACATATATATTTTCAAGTCCAGATATACTGTATACCGAAATAATATAATAGAGATTCAGTTTTTGATACTTGACCCATAGAGGGGCTATTCAGTTAATCTTATATTATATATTATATATATTATTGATAACTGTGACTCTTTTTTAGCTTTGGTTTAATTTTAATGTATATCTATTAAAAGGTAATTTGTTATCTAAAGTTTTTCCAGTGTCATACATCTATAGTGTGCCTATTTGGAAAGTTCTACATATAGTCCTCATTTAACAAGAGCTGATTGGTCTTCAAACTAATCAACCTGTTTCAACTCCCTTTAGTATCAAAATGTAATATTTATTACACTATACAATTTAATTGAGACACAAACTATTTCCTTTCCTTTTACTTAAAATAATTACTTATTTATATTTCTGCAAATCAAAATTACATGTAGTAAATCTGTTTTTGCTTTATTGCAAAAGAGCTTATCTGGTATTTCATTAAATTGTCATCTACTGGTGCCATTTGAATCCTGCACACACAGAAGTTATATATATAATGAAAGGATTTGCACCCTAGTTTCTGGCACTTTTGATGGAGGAACACAATTACAGGAGTCTTTAAATGACTATATACATATAAAGAGAGAGAGGCAGAGAAGAAAAAGAGATAGAGAGAAAAGAAACAGAGAAAGAAAGACAGAGAGAAAATTATATATATATGAATACTAGGAAATAGTCCGTCAAAAAGGACGGGAATTAAATTGTAAGACTGGCAATGCTGTTTGCCACACAATGTGAGGCTTTTGCTCCTCTGAGCACCTTTGGTGCTCATCTCGAGCCTCTCCCCCCTGTACGTCAACTTTACTACTTTGCAATGATCACCTTGGGTGCGCATCGCGAGCCCCAGGATAAGCACCTTTGGCGCTCATTGTAAAAGCCTTTTCCGCTTGTGGTACTCTCTGACTGGCGTTGGTTTTATTTTAAAAGTCTCGCATGCCTAGCGTTGTTCGTGTAAGTGTTACTGTCTTCGCTGTTGTGTTGCTTCAGAATGTTTCAGAATTTTTACGTTTTTTCGCCCACCGTTTTTTTCCTCGCTTTTTTCCCCTCACCGATTGTAGATTGTTAAAAAACGCCAAATATGGCTAAAATTTGCGTGCAACCTTACTTCCAGGCTTCCTGGCTCTCCCCGTGTTGTGTGTGTGTTATTATTTTTTTATTATTTTCCTTTTTTTGGGCATCGTTTAGAGTTACGCGTTTGAAACAATTTTGGACGTTAAATTAGCAAACTGCGTTCCTCTCGATTAGCAGCAAAGTGCTACAATTTTTGCCGGCTATAGCGTCCATCGTCATGAGCGCCTTCTCTGCTCATGTCTATGGTGTTTTAAAGTCCTGCGTGCCTCACGATGAGCGCCTGCAACGCTCATCGCAAGCCCTGCAATGAGGGCCTTTGGCGCTCATTGCAGCCTTACTCCCGCGGGCCTTGCGATGAGCGCCTGCGGAGCTCATTGCAGCCTAATTGAAGTTCATTGCAGCCTTACTCCTGCGGGCCTTCGGCGCTCATTGCAGCCTTGCGTGCCTTCAACTGCTCGCCTCGCTTCCTGAGGCTTGCAGTTGCCTCCCTCGCTTTCGAGGGCCGCAAATGAGTGACCAACATTGCAAACGTCACCAACATCACAATATCCACAACTATATATGTGATATATGAATATATACATATTTGCCTCATAATTTTGCATTAATTTATTGACCAGATGGAGTTCTTCTAAAAAGAGAAAAGGGAAATTCAAAACTTAACTACTTGTTAATTAGCTACCAGCAATTCACATCACACATCATTAGAAAACCTATGAGAAATGCCCTCTGAATGCTGGTAATATACCTAAAATCATAACCCCTGTCCCATTGATATTACCTAAAAGGCCATCACATTGTTCCAGTAGGGAAATATCAGCACTCCTAGGGTTACTAGTAAGTCCTTACAAGTTCTGAGATTTTTACAAAAGCCTATCAGCCCTATTAAATTCCCACAATGTGTAAAGCCGTAGCCCAAAACGGAGCCCACAAGACTTAGGTCTATTACGGAAAAACCCTACGGGATGTTGAAATCTGAACACCGTTGACGCAAATCCTTTGATCTGTCAAGCCTGTAACTGTTACGTTTGAAAATCGCTATTAAATTGCAACAAATCCACAGGCATTCAAACCCATAACCGGCAAATGGAGCCAAAAAGCCAACGGGTACTAGAGAGGACCCGCAAGGGGGTGAAAGTCCTATCCATAGCACTGTAAATGCAAATATCAACACACTACTGTACTTATAATGAAAGGGAAAGTGATGTTAGGTATTCAAATTAATAGCACAACATTCTAAAGCTCGCAAATCTGCAATATAAAATACTTTTTTTAATGTCTAATTTCTATGTTATATCGATCCCGGCAATCAATGAGTTACACATAATGGAACTCGCATGGACTAGAATATCATATTTACTGATTTATTAATATAACATTAGTTCTGGATTGCTGGTCCGATCGAAACTTGTAATTGAAACCCGTAAGACTTTGAAACCTAACCTCCATTTTTCAGTGACGGAATGATGACAATCTATTTTACCATTGGCCCCGTCTAAACCCGTAATCATGGGTTTGATCATTGATCATGTTCACGGCCTTACTTGCAACGAGCGCAAGAATGGTTTATGGGTTTGCATCTTGGTTGGATGTAATAGCTCTGGAACTCAGCAGAATGTCAAGCCTGCAGGCTTTGCAGGTGTACCGGTGCCGCTATGGGCTTGGAATTGAATGTGGCTGTATGTGTACTTTCACCCACCCGATACAGGCACAAAAGATGCCTTTAAGAAGCCTGTGTCAAATCTGAAATTATCATCAACCTAACATCTTAATTGTGTCGGATTTGATGCTTGATTCCTCATATCCAACTCAATTAAGAGAAATAATTGTGCTACTCCCATAAACTGGGGGATCCCCTGGGATTCCCCCTTCTCACATGTCAGTCCCTATGACCCCCATCTAATTTATAACTATGGGATTCCCTATATACCCCCATGGCACCTAACATTAAGCCCTCTATGCCATCTAAAAATTAAATCCATACTACTGAAGTCCTTTATGGACTTGCATGGCATCTATAATTTAACCCCTTATCATGGGGGTCCTCCTTGGGGGCCTTCAACTCCCATGCATAGATAGTTAAACCTTCTTCTACGAGGGTCCTCAAAAAAAACCCTGTTCACCATTTCTACCATCTCAGGGGTCCATATTAGACCCCCCTGTAAACTAATCCCCATGAGGGTCATAAAGGACAAGCATGGTCCCTACCACTAAAACTACCAAACATATAAAAGCATTACCAAAGAATAAAAATGAGAAAACATAAAAAAATATCTTTAAATGTAAGGGGGGATTATACTTTACCCATTCTTTGACGCCCTCCAGCGATGGTCATTCTTGGTTGAAGCCAATGATCTTCATGTTTGGTCCTTTGAAATGGACATCCAGCTACAAAAACTTATTCCTCTACAAAGAAA
The DNA here is from genome assembly GCA_027410445.1 of Discoglossus pictus. NCBI lineage: Eukaryota > Metazoa > Chordata > Amphibia > Anura > Alytidae > Discoglossus > Discoglossus pictus. Next base: position 95,537,689 of record CM050168.1, read on the forward strand.
ATCTTCTACTAATGCTCCTTGCTGACTAATGTGTTTTGGTGCTGTCTTAAATTGTTTTTATTTCTTTGCTGATTACCTTAGGTCCCATAAATATTGAACTCAGGTAGCTGATATGGTGCCACTGCTATAATAATTGCAGATTACTTGAGGACTACATGTACAATGTAATGAATAACCAACCTTAATTTCCACCTGCAGATTTAAAAAATGTAATCTGTTCTTGTTTATTCTTTATGGTTAAGGAACTTGTAGTGTGTTATTTTCTGAAATATGTTTAAATAACGCTCTTATTGTCTCACAGAATACCATTTCATCCTAAATTGTTCTGGCCCCTCCGACATTTGCTGATTGGATCTGACACACACAGAAATGTTATAAATATTTATGTTGTGTAAATTGAAATTGGGTATTGAACACTGTCATACAATTTATTTAATGATATTGTTTATATTTAATTGTTTACTAGGTAACAAGTTCCAATTCAGCTTAAATTTATTTTCTATTTAAAGGTGCTCTTAATCCTTCAAGTTTGTGAAGAGTGGAAGCTGACATTTCTATTTCATATTTGTCACATCACCTAACATTCAGAGGTCTTATAAGAATAAGAGGCAAGTGCTAAAACTTCTCCACATATATTTTAACTTCTATAAGTGAACTCGCTCACATATAAGCAAAATCTGTTGAAACTTCCTCTGTAAATTGTGTTAATTCTTTTGAAAAATACTTCCAATTTTAAAGGTCAGGTTTTGATTAAACCTGTGTACGTGGGATTCACACTTGAAAGGAGGCCAGAAATCGACGGAGCAAGACCTGTTTTGAACTTACAGCCTTATTCAATTCGGCAAGACCTTGCTTTTGGATAAAAGTTCACTAACTAAACACTTCTGTAAAAAAAATATGATATGTGCTTTAATAGGGCCCTTTTAAATTTGCCGAATCGCAATTTAATAAGGCTGTTAGGGTTTAGGTAGTGTTTATTGCCTTCAAGTGTGTGTTTGTGTTGACACCAGTTTTGTCAATGTGTACATGTTTGCTGGTTTTATGGATAAAACAAACGTAAGAATACCTTTAACACTGTTCTCAAAAAGCTATATAAACTTGGTGAAATGATATTGTACTAGGAAGTTAGTTAAATAATGTAACAGCCAGTGATTTCATGCCTTACTGACATTTTCATTTAAAATATTTTTAATATAATCTACAATGACTTAAACAAAGCTGTTTAATTGTTGATTCACACTTATTTTGTTTTTGGCTTATTAATTTGTTAAATAATGTAATTTGTTTTGTTTAGATTATTGTTTTACATGTATACATACCTCCAAAAAAACACTGCATTTTTAAAAATAATTTTTGGATTGAAAACAGTTATCCAGATTTCCTGAAGCTATGTGAAGTGATCTTAAAATCCCAGAGTTGTGTTTTTTTTTTTTACCATTTTTGCATACCGTGGGTTAGTATCCCAGCCGTCCGTTATAGGTTGTCATTGCTTCCTTCAAATTTTCCATTTAACACGACAGACCATTGAAGGGACAATTAGCTTCCTTCTGTGATGTCTTTTAATTTTTATGTATTATAAAGCATTCATGCAGAAATTATTTTACATTATTATTGAGGTTGAAAAAGGACTTTTGATTGACGGGGCGTGGCTAACCACCGAGGAGACAGGACGCATGGTGCTGCAGCTCCGATCAAAGACCCACAACATCGGGGGATAACAACCCCTATCTGGGGGAATTCCCCGCAGCTAACTGCACACCCTGACGCAGAAGATCCGGAGGAGTGCGTGGATACTTTTCTGACCCAGACCGGACGGAATCCGGGCACCACGTGGTCGAGGCCTACCCCATCGGGCCTCCCCGGTGTGAAGACGGGTCGAACTACCAAGACCCCAGCTACTCCAGCTACCCCAGCTAGCAGTGCCAAGGCTGTGAGCCCCGGAGAGCCTGTGAGGAAGACCGGCCTCCCGAAGTGCAAGGCAGGCAGCAGGGTCCCGAGACAGAGGAAGGGAAGCCCGTTTGGAGGTGCAGAGGCCTGAGAGGAGAAGGGGTAAGCACGCAGCAGCGGGGGGCGAACAGGGAGCACTAGACGGGGGCAGCCTTCTAGACCTCCAAGCCACCCCAGAAACAAGGGTAAAGGGCAGTGGGAGACTCCAGCCAACCAGCCCATCGGACAGAGACTCATAGGGTCATCAGGGCTGGGTTCGCCCTGGGGATTGAGGGATCCTTACCCATACACCAGCCTGACACCAGCAGAAACAAACCCCACAGGAGAGCTTCCCACCAAAAGGACAGGATCTCTGTGATCTTTGATCACAGAGGTAGCAGAGGGTGAGTGACATAGCTATCCCACGAGTGCAAAAGGCAAGACACAGGGCCCCTCACTCCTACAGTTTCTTTAATAGCAATCTCCCAACAAAGAAAGCATAGAAAGCTGCAGTGATCCTAAGGGTCAAAAAAGGGCCCATTCTCCCCACAGATAAAATTCTGACAACAACAAAGGAAGATAAGAGAGGGGGAGGCAAGAGACAGCCTTGAGAGACAATTTTAAAACCAGGCCCTGGAACAAGGACAGACACAAGCTGCCATTAGCCCTTGCCTACCTAGTCTGTGGATTTATACAATGACTTGATAATAGGCTGTGGAGAGACTTCCCTGAGGCACTGGTGCTTTCTATGGGCATAAACTGTCTCTTAATGGCCTAAAAAGAGAAGACACCCAGTTGGAAAAAATCAGCACAACCAAAAGCAGCGGTAGGCACGCTCAAACAGCTATATAGGCCCTCAAGCGGAAGGCACAGAGAAATAATACATAAAGAAATTGGAAGTGGCAAACTAGACTTTCTCTCCCCATGATACTAGACTATCAGCCACTTGATCCTGGCGCTGCCTAATAAAGAATCCCATCCCGAAGGTGGGCACCCCCCGCCAGATATAAGAGGGTTTTATAGATGGAAACCAGGAGATAGTGTAATGGGGGGAGCGACAGGCAGAGTGAATTGAAGCAGTGACAATACATGCCTAAACAACGATGAAACTATAAATTGCCCCAACTCAAGCAGCATCTCCCAAAGCAATAACTATCAAGCTCTACCCAGGGCGGGACACCGCGTACTCTCTCAAAGCCATAGCAACGAATACTGGGGAAATACCTATACGCCAAGACAGACACACTAGAGACAAAAGAACCAGGAAGGAAGCAGGGCCAAAGATGAAGAAGGCAAAGAGAAGTACATCCTCCAAAGGCATTCCCGAGCATTTCCAGGCAGCATTTCCAGGCAGCATCTACACCGACAACCAAAGCAGGGGAAAGCTCCCCAGAAAGGTCGGAGATGTCTGAGACTGAGAGGGAAAGGTCGAATACCATCACAGATGTCGACTTCTCAGTATCTGCAATGGCTAAATTCGAATTGCTGCTGAAAACCCAGCTTGCGTTAGCACTAAAAGAGATGAGAGGGGAGATCCGCGCAATAGGACAGAGAACACACGAGCTAGAAAAAAGAACAGATATGATTATCTCTACACAAGAGGACGATAAGTTCGATATCAGCGCCAACACATCCCGCATAGAGGCTCTTGAAAACAAATTAGAAGACCTGGAAAACAGGTCCAGAAGGCATAATGTACGTGTGAGAGGGGTTCCTAAAAATGTGGAAGATCTCGTGCCCTATCTCAACGCAGTGTTTTCTACCATCTTACCAAATCAATCAGAGGAGGTGCTGCTCATTGAGAGAGCCCATAGGGAGCTTGGAGGCCCAATTAATCCTGAGAAACCTAAAGACATAGTAGTACGGTTTGTGAGACAAAGTTCCAGGGACCTGTTGATGGCGGCAGCCAGAAAATTGCCCAAATTAGTAGGCCCGGACGGAACACAGCTGCAACTGTTTGTGGACTTAGCTCCAACCACTTTAGCGAAAAGGAGAGAAATGAGACCGGCATTAGAAATTCTGATAAAAAACAGAATACAATATTGCCGGGGATTTCCCTTTAGCTTACAATTTCGATGGAAAGAGCAAATACATGTGGCTCAATCGCTGGAAGCCCTCCAAAAAAAGCTTATACACTTACAACTGCTCCCAGAAGGCACAATTTTATCGGGCCAGCCGCCTAAGCCAAGGGAGAGACCAGCCAGAGAATGGATAGACGTTTCTGCCAAGAAAAAGCAAAGGAATGACAGCAACAAGGGCCAAAGAGACCGAAACGTTGGAGATGAAGATTCCGAAATAGTGAGCACACCAGCAGGGAAATGATATTCCCTGCTGATACTACCCAAGGTTTCAGAGACATTCACACAGTCTGTAATGTATGATCTCAATGTATTGCACAAGGACTATTATAATATTGTTTAAGTAGGAGTTGTGGCAATGTTCCCAAAATAACCCTGAAGGTTGTTAGGTATGACTATAGGAGAATACTAGTCGCGGTTTGCAACGCCTGTTGCCCCTCCCAATGTAGAGGGAGAGAGTTTTTCAGGTCTTTACTTTTATGTTTTTTAAATTTTTGGTACTGTTTGGACTACTAATAAGAATTTCCTCATTCTAGGGAAGTTGAGTGGGATTAGTAGACGCCACTCCCTAGGCACGCTAGGTGCAAGATGAAAGGTTGCATGAGGAAGAGGAAGGGGGGGGGGGGAGGACCATGGGTCCGAAAAGTTTTATGTTTTTCTGTTTGGTCATCACTTTTCTCTCTTTGTACTTTGCACAACCAAAATGGTGGAATAAGGATGGCGGGGCCCTACCGCTGGCCCTCTCGGACCTCGGCTGCTGACTCCAAAAACTCCAACCTCCAAAGATATCAGCTACACACAATACCACAAACAATGGGTGAAGCTGAATATGTTTTCATTACACATAATGTTAGAGGATTTAACACACCCACCAAGAGAAGCAAGGCTTTCCAATCGTATAGAACACATAATCCAGCGGTAATCTTTATCCAGGAAACCCACTTTAAACACCAACAAATCCCGTCATTTATGAACGAGAAATTCCCCACGTTCCACACAACAAGTAGCAGCGCCAAAAGGGAAGGGGTGGCAATCCTGCTTCACAAAAACTTCCCATTAACACTGGACAAAAAGATTGCAGATAAACAGGGACGCTACCTATTTTTAATGGGAAGGGTACTAGACATCCCGGTCACTTTAGCGCCGATATACGCTCCCACCAACTCTCCCCATAATCAGTGCATTGAAACATTTGACAATAGTAAAGCAAGGCAGGATGATCCTGGGGGGGGACCTTAACTTGGCACTAGATGTCAAAAATGACAGAACAGGGAAAGATCTGGGAGACTAAAAAATTGAAACAAATTGACCGACTGTTAAGTGAGCTTGAGCTAGTGGATCTTTGGAGGGAAAGACATTTAGGTGACATAGAATTCACTTTCTTCTCTTACCCCCATAAAACATACTCCAGAATCGACTAACGGACTCTACTTTCATACACGACTCAAAGAGTGTAGACATAGTACCATGCGCCTGGTCGGATCACAGCCTGGTCAAGGCGACCATAAATCTAGGTCCCCTTATAAATGGCGATTAAATGAAAGAATACTGACGATCCCGACAGTTAAGTAACGTATTGCCCAAGAACTGGAATTCTTTTTTGAGAAAAATGAGACACCGGAGGTGGGGACTGGCTGGGTCTGGGCAGCTCACAAGGCCTACATGCGGGGCATATGCATGAAGTAGGCGTCCAAGTTTAGACGAGATCAGAGAGCCCAGGAAAAAAAACTCACGGAGGAGTTAGGAAGATTAGAGAAAATAAACCAACAAAACCCTAAATCGCAGACTACGCGGGAATTAGAAAGAGTGAAAGTAGAACTAGACAAGATCTACTCGGAAAGGGCAGAGAAAATCCTCAGGAGAACCCAAGACAAATTCTTCCTCCAAGCGAACAAGCCTGATAGGATGTTAGCGAGAAAATTAAGATCTAAACAAATGCTCTCTAAAATTTATTGTATAAAGGTTGGGGAGAATGTCAAAACAGCTGACCCCACTAAAATACAAGAACTATTTTATAATTTTTACCAAAAACTTTATTCAACTTCGGGCAAGGGAACAGAATACAACATCAGAGCTTGGCTGGATAGCTATGACCTGCCCCGCTTGGAGGAAATAGAGGTAGAAACACTGAACGCTAAGATCACACAGGAGGAGGTAGGAAAGGGAATTAGACGGGTTCACGAACATGTATTATAAGACCTTCAAAGATCTTTTAGTACCCAGACTAACCAAATTATACAATCATATTTTAGAAGGACAGGCGATCCCCCCCCCCCCCCCCCCCCAAATGAATTTAGCACAAATAACCCTATTTCCTAAAGAAGGGAAGGATAGCTCAGAAATTAAAAATTATAGACCCATCTCCCTTCTAAACGGGGATATTAAACTATTGGCAAAAATAATGGCAGACCGAATCTCAAATTTTCTTCCAAGGATTATTCATAAGGACCAGGTGGGGTTTATCCCCCACAGGCAAGCCAGACAATATTAGGAAGGTCGTGAACATAATACACCATGCTAATATTACCAAGACCCCGGCCTGCCTGCTGGCATTAGACATCGAAAAGGCTTTTGACTCATTGGAGTGGCCATACCTTAAGGAGGTCCTAAAGAAATTCGGCTTTAAGGTTTTTTTTTTAAACTTAATAAATACATACTACAAAAACCCAGAAGCCCAATTAAAACTCCCGGGCAAACGTAACCAGACCATTAAAATAGAGAGGGGAACCAGACAGGGGTGTCCTCTTTCCCCCCTACTTTTCGCCATCGCGATAGAGCCTCTCGCCCAGGCAATTAGGACGGACGCAGGAATTAAGGGGCTTATAGTGGGGCAGCAACACTTTAAGATTAACTTATTTGCGGACGATATGCTATGCACAATAACAGAACCCAACAAATCGATACCAATATTAATGGACACCTTAACAGAATTCGGCCACAGATCGGGCTTAATTATAAATGTCGAGAAGACAGAAGCATTAGCAATTAACTTGGAAGCTAAAACTAGGGAATCAATAACTGAAAAATTCAAATTGCAATGGGCTAAGGCCTACATCCAATACCTCGGGATAAAACTCACGCAGCACACAGAAACATTGTACAGGTCTAACTACCCCCCGATCTATAAAAGACTGAGTGAGGATATGCTAAAGTGGACTAGAAACCCTATTTCATGGCTGGGTAGAATTAATGCCTTTAAAATGTCTGTTCTCCCGAAGCTTCTGTACCTGTTTAGGACCCTGCCAGTCCCTATCATTCAGTCAGAAATGAAAGGATTCCAGAGGAAGGTGTCCCAATTCATTTGGAAGGGCAAACCTCCCAGAATTAAAAAGGAAATAATGTTTAAACACAAAGATAAGGGAGTACTGTCATGCCCAGACCTAAAGAAATATTATAGAGCAGCGCAGCTATCCTTCATCCCTATAATTCATTCAGGGACCCACCACCCTTTATGGAAAATAATGGAGGATCATTTCTTACACCCCTACACATGGGATACTTTGGTCGGGCTGGACAAAGTACCTGATACAGTGGGAAATATTAGACACCCGGTTATCACCAACACATTACTAGGCTGGAAATGGGCCTTAAAACACACAACCCTCTTTAAACACCCCTCTCCAATGATGTCAGTGCTTTATCACCCACTGTCACCGTTGGGACTTGGCTCAGAAGCTAACTTGTGGTGGAAATCCAGGGAACTAGATAGGCTGGGAGCATGGATAGGAACAGAGACCCCCATAACATTTGAATATTTAAGAGACCATCACGATATCCCGATCAGTCAACACTTCAACTATTGTAGAATCAAACACCTGGTAAACAAGATAACTAGAACACTGGGGACCCCCAAGAAAACGTGGCTATCAACAATCTGCCAGAAAGCCCCCTTAACAAAGGGAATTATTGGGGGATTTTATGAAATATATAATGCATCCTCTGAGGGAGCGAAGGACAAATATATGGAGGAATGGGAGAAGGGTCTAGGAGAACAATGGGATAGGGAGAAATGGGAGAAAGCGTGGAGAAGTATATACAAAGGCTCACTAAACCAAACTCTCCTAGAAACAGCCATAAAAGTTCTACACAGAACCTACTTGACCCCGGAGAGGTTGACAAAATGGAGCAAAACAGGCGGGTGAAATTGCACTAGAGGATGCCAAACCCTAGGAACTTTTATACATATGTGGTGGGACTGCCCCAAAGTAACACAGATTTGGAGAACAGTGACAGATCTCGCCTCTGAAACATTGGGAACCCAAGTATGGGGCACATTGGAATACTGCGTACTGGGAATTCCGGACTTGGGGCTTTCCCCTACTCAAAACAAGCTACTCCAGTATATATACTTAGCCACCAAATCACACATTGCAAAGCAATGGAATTCAGACACACTGGAACTACAGGCAATAAGGAGCAAAATAAATTATATAGCAGTGAACGAACACATGACAGATGCAGTCCAGAAATACAGGGACATTTGGGATCCATGGCTAGTTAATAGGGGATGAACAGTGGGAACAATAATAGAAAGAAAGGCGGCGGCTTTAATAAAATAAATAAATAAAGGATAAAAAAAAAAAAGGGATAAGAGACAGAGAGGAGGAGGCGGTGGAGGAGACGGGAGGACCGGCGAGGAGCCAAATCGCCAAGAGGAGTTAAGTTAATAAGCTAACATAAAGAGAGAGAATTTGTTTTTCCACCACACTGGGCATTTCAAAGAACCAGACTGTGTAAAGTTTTACTTGTTATCCAAGGTGAAAAGGTCAATTAAAAAGGGGTTGGGAAAGGGCAAGGTAAGATAAAGATGAATCTCAGACCTCAAAAGGTTTAATGCTAATATAATAGGAGTACTCGGAGAAGATCATAAAAGAAAAATAAAGCCCTAGTAGAGGGTATTAGGATCTAAAGAGTTAAAGAGGTCTACATACCCCTACATTTTGGCTGTTACTTATTGTTTTTTGTTTAGTTATTTAAAGCAAGGTGCTTTAGCTCATAGGGTTAGTGCTAGTATGTATCAAGGAAGAAAGGGTAAGGAGAGGTCTCAGGTGAAACGGCCTGTACGGTCCGGGGAATGACACCAAATGTAATGTAGGCCTTGCTGACCTAGTCTGCGAGCTAAGGACTACTGAGACAGCTATTGAATAGACTTTAAGGAGAAATCCATAAATGTTTAATGTTTAGAAAACGGAAAAGGACGCTAGTGAGGTCTCTTAATCCACTAAGTTAAAGTATGCATCTATACAAGCTGTCAAATAGATTGATACTGCCTGATCTGCGAATCATGGCATACTGTTATACTGTTGAACCTTTTTCAAAAGTGACCAATAAAAAAAGAATGGTTAAAAAAAAAAAGGACTTTTGGTATATCTGGTTCATAACATATGTTCTGAAGAGATCTGGAATATTTGAATGAAAATGGAAACAAAAACAAGATTGAAACATTGCCCATTATTGGGATTAAGAATCTCATCTTGATCCTAAATACAAGCAAACGGTTTGCACCCTGGATCAGTATCCTATGTTCTGGTTAACTAACAGAACCTTGCATTTCTGTTTTTTTCAGAATTATATCCACCCCCTTTTTAAAGTTTTCTATTCAATTTGATGTCATAGCCACCTTTGAAATAGTGCTTACTCTAACCTTAAACTGTAACCAGTTGTCAGTTGTAAACTTCTTGGGAGGAAAAGTTCCCCTGGCTAAATCTGATACTGACCCTACAGTTATTCATATAAGGCACCTATTACACATTGTGCACTCCTTATTTTCAGAACTAAGTATCATTTAGTTAGTCTTTTTATAGCTCAATCCCTTCATTCTCCTTATTAACTTTGTAGCTCAATAATGACCACTTTAAAAGTGGTGTCCAAAATGACACTCCATATTACAAATGAGGTTTTACAAAGAATTTATATAGTGGTAGAATCATACTTGCATACCTTGCTTCTATACCTTATACGTAATGCAAGCTAATATTTTACTTGCCTTTGCAGCTGCTGCCTGGCATTGAGGACTTTTGTCTGTCAGCACGCCTAAATTTGTTCAATTTTAGGTTACAAATAGCAGGCTTATTTTCTTTCACAAACACATCATTTTAGATTTCTCTGTTAAAATCCTAGGAAATAGATTATGACATAATTAGATCATGTGAGTGGATACTGTCATTGTTATACTTTATAAATGTATTATGTAATGGAAGATACTGCAAACTCTTGTTGTACTGGTTATACAATATCACTTATGTTTCAGTTTTTCCGTTACCTGTGGCTTTCTCAATAAAAAAAATATTTACTGCAAAAACAATAAATAATTATTTGCCATTTAGCTGCTCATCCTTCTAGTTTATACAAATCCTATTGGAAGGAAAGCACATCCTAGTCTTATTTAATTACCTTACACAATGTCATGTCATCAGGAAATACGATAACATTAATTATTTAGAATTAAGGCTGGAAAGTAATCAACTATAATAACTGTCGTAATTGCGAGTTTGTTGGTAACGCTATGTTAAAAGTTACGGGTTGCATATGCGCAATGACCACCGAAGGCGCTCATCGCGAAGCGCGAAAGTTACCGCTTTGACGTTCATCACAAGGCCCGTAAAGTAGAGGAGAGGAAAGAGGCTGTTGGCCTTTGACGCTCATCGCAAGGCTCACAACACAGGCTCCGAACGGATTTCGAGTTATGGGCTTGAAAAAAGAAAAAAAAAACACTGCCAATTTTTTTTTCAAGCCCGTAACTCGAAAGACATTGGGAGGCCGCCAAAAGATGCCAATTGGATAGAAAATTAGCTACCAACCTCAACCGAAGGCTCTCATCGCGAGGCCCGCAAGTTAGAGGAGGGGAGAGCCTCGCATTGTGTGGCAAACAGCATGGCAAGGCTTCAAAAAATGTTGTCGTCATTTTTGACAGACAAGTCGCTAGTATGTTATAAAGGAGAACCTAATACTAAACCCTGAGTAACCCACATCACAATATTCAATATGAGTATGTTTTATTTACAGCACCATGTTGTTTCTTGTCTTTTGACCAGTTTTCTATCCTCTTACTTCATTAAAGAAACAAATTAGATTAATTTGACATGGGCCTTTCTCGTGTTGACTCCTACTTATGATCTTGTTCACAAGCAGGTACCACATCTTCTTTTCACCAGACCTCTGGTACACAGCATGTGGAGTTTGAATCTTGAAACAATAGAAATAACAAATTGACTTTTACAGAATCCTGTTCCCTCAGTACCATTGGATATATTATGATTATCCTTTATTTGTAAAGCTCCAATATATTCTGTAGCACTATGCAATGGTTAAGTGCCAGTCAAAAATAATTGGAACACAATTCAAAATAATGGAGGATATTCCAACTGGACATGGTGCTTTATTATTTACATTTATTTTGTTCACTCAATTGCAAGCCCGTAATTTCCTGTAACCCAAAATTTTGGCTGCAGGTAAAACATTTTCGAAACATTTAAACTCATTCAATTGTCTCTAACTCGCAACTGCCCTCTCACAGCCTCCACACGGAAACCACAGCCTCCACAAGGAAATTTCAGTGGGCATGATCTGACGATATTTAAGCAAGCCCATAAGTTACTTCTTAAACACTCGCCAATGGTAAATGAGACCGTCATCATGACATTAGTAAAACATGGAGTTTATACTACAATGAATTTGTGTTTAGTAGTAAAATTTGTGATTGGACTCTCATTGTAGAAATAAACAAAAATCATTAAAGCAACTGTTCTAGTCAATGCTCGTTCCATGATATTTATTAACCCTTAAATTCCCAGGATCAATATAACACGGTAAATAAAGTTACAAATAATTATTTTTTATTGCAGATTTCTGAGCTTGAGATTGTTGTACAATTAATTCTAATTCCTTTTCATGCAGTATTTTAAAGTACAGTAGAGTGTGTTTAATAGCTGCTGCAGTTGTCAGGACTAGTGTCTAACCCCCTTGCTTGTTCTATCTAGTACTCATAATAGTTTTTGATACATTTTCGAGTTGCGGGTCAGATTTTATTTGCGAGCTACTTGAACTTTTATAATTGAATATTGATTTTGCGTCTTTAGCACTGTTAACTTTTGCAGGCTTGAAAAATCAATGGAGGAGATAGGGCTGAGTTACGTCTTTTACAAGCCCGCAGTGATTTGGGGTAACTCGCAACTGGAATGAGATTAGCAAAATGTAGCCAACTGAATATCCATAACCTTTATGAGCTGCTATTCCAGTTCAAGTAATTGAATGGGGCCCTCCCTGGTGTATACAGAAAATTCTTAACACATCTGCCTTGTTAATTACTGATGAGTCGGTGTTTCCTGTTTTTTCATTATTATGTTCCATTCATATATATATTTTTCAAAAGTTTTGTTAGTTTACTTTTATTTGCAATCAACTTTTCAGCATCGCCAATATACCGTAATTGCTTTTTTGCAAGTCTTTGTTATATTCCTTAAAGCTGTCTCTGTTCCCCCTCCTTGTATAAGTTATATCCCTGCTTTTTCTTTCTTATCTTATTTTAAGCCACATTTACTTATTTATATATTTTTTTTATATTTTCTTTTACTTCTTTTGTGCTTTTATTTCCACTTGGTATATGATTATATATATGATTATTTGGCAACATTTTAAAGGCTGTGCATTTAATTTCAGTATTTTTATCTGCTGGTGCTTTGTCCCAGTCTATACTCTGTACCCGTTAACATGTTAAGATGAGGAGAAGCAAACAATTTTACAAAGTGGGATACAACTATGATTCACTGTATGCTGAATGATTATCATTTTAAATGCACAACTGGCTATGCAACAACTTCTTATTGGTTTATGACCATTTAATGAGGATTCCTCCTAATTTACTTTATTTATGCAATTATGCTGTAAGAGGATCATTTTTAAATGCATATGGTTTCTCACCATTTACTAATAGTTTAATAGAATTAGTACCCAAATAACATAGAAATAAAACATCACAGGACAGTCCAGGCTGTATAAATATATAATCTTTATTTTTTATTTTGTTTGGTTATACATAAAATACATTTTTATGACTACATATGAAAGCTAAGAAAGTTTCAGTGCATACATTCTTAAACACAATGCTCTGGAGGGACATACATCAAACTTTAGGTATCTCCTTAAAATAAATTGTAAAAATATACATTCCACAGTGATTCATTTAAATGATATGTTCTGTTTACATCAAAATAATAATTGTAATCTGCTAAGTGGTTTGTTCCCTTTTTTTTTATATCTTATGATGTAAATGATGATGTAGAGTGTTGTTAAAGGGACATAGAACATTATATTAATGACCATCTTCATTTATTATTTCTTTAAAAGAGAAATATATTTGATATTAAGAAACTGACACAAAGCTTATAAAACGTACAACTCCCCATGAAGCATAGTGGCAGCTCTCTCCTGTATTACCACATGGTAGACATAACTGGAGCTTCAGCCAATCATAGTATGTGATGTCTCAGCTATCATTCAGGGTGCTGAGAGTAGAGGCCGAACTGGCACTATGTTTAGTGAGGCTGGGAAAGCGAAATTGTAACTCTTATAAGCAGCACTTCTTTTTTATTTTATTTAGTTGATGTTCATTAATATACTTGTCCGTGGCCATTTAACTTTTAAACTCCAATCTCATTTGCTAATTTTGACTGCTATCAAAACCTACATGTTATCCAGTTTTGTAGCTTGCAGACTCCCACACTTATCTGTACACATTGGCATATTTAGAGCTGCAAAGGATCTGCAAGGCAATGGTTTGTAAGTCTTGCCATGGAGAAGGATTAAGTCTGCTCAAGATAAATCAAGGTCAACAAAACTTACATTACTCTTACTATATGTGCTGATTTGTATGAGATGCCTATAAAAGCTCTCACTGTCTCTTAAATAGTCTTTTTTGGAGATCAGCAGAACAAAAGGTGCTAAACAGAAATAGGTAGTCTGTATTGATTATCAAATAAGAAATATTGCTGTTTTCCATCCTATGACCATAGTCATGATTTTGCAGTAATAGTTGTAGTGCTGTGTTAGGTCTTTAGGAAATTGCTACATACAGCAATGTAATTCGTATAAGCATTTCACTTATCTGATATTTGATTAGATATTTGGACTTTAACCTGTAAATATCTCAATAATTAATTGTTAGTCGGTATAGCATATTTACTAAGAACATAAGCAAGCTTTGTGTTAGAACTCTTATCTTGGTAAAATCACTAGAGACATGCAGGTGGGCATCATATTAAACAAATAAGCTATTTATGTGTTTTACATGTTCACTGGCAATACTCGCATGATGTTTCACCATAAAATCATACAAGCATCATGTTGGTATTTGAGAATTACATGAGTAAAAATTAGCTAACTGCTTAGCATGTTTTAATATAACCTCAACCAAGAAATGTATTAAGAATCCCTGAGAAGTAACACATACAGAAAACTCATCTTAATACAACCTCAGTCTAGCTAAATGAGTATGGACAGTTGTTGGAAACAGGAAAAAATGCCACTATCAAGATGACCACATGAACATACTTGCATCATAAACCTTCTGCTGCTAAAGGGAAATGTAATATATTAGTGAGTTACACAGCACTGATTCATGGGTTACTTCTGATATGGCCACGTTTATAGAAATGGGGGAAAAAAGTAGTTAAATAAATAATGTTAATGTTTCAGAAGCCATTTGGATTTCATAGTTCATAGTAGAATGTGCTGGCTCCATGTTGCACCAAAATAATGGTGTTTATTTGTTAGGCTAAAGTGCAAAAAGACAGACTACGTATTGCTTACTATAGGGACAGATAGGACAAGTGCTTGAAAAGGAAAAAGGAGAGGAAGTGGCAAAACCTGTTCCTTGTATGTAACTGCAGAGTTAAAGGACAACGGTCATTTTAGAATTACAAAATATATCTTAAAATGAACTTAATAATGGGCAAAAAGTCATTAAAATGTAAAAATAAAATACAATATTTAACTTATTAATGTTTATCTTATGATTCTATAGTGGGAGACACCATTTCCTCTGTATCTTTTTGTACAGATGGGAGATCTTGATAACAAGCTGCTTCAACTAAAATACTGCAATCTTACATGCCAATAACACAATGTTGCATATAATAGTTAATGAGCAAAAATCTGTATTTGCTTTGTTTTACCTTCAAAAATATTTTGCCCATTATCAAGTGAAGTTCTTGAAATGTGTATATTATAAATATGATGTCTAAGTGTATATTTACTTGGAATTTGACACAAGAAGTATCCAGCTAGAGCTAATCCTTACTAATTAAAGGTATTCAGTTTCTTTCATTAATTTGGAAAGTTGCATAGTTGGATAAGAAAAAACATTTCAAAACAGCCAATCTATGGTTCTATTTGTTAGACTTAGCTTGAAAATGAGGTTAACCTAAAGAAGCTCACACCAGCTATTGCTATATTTACCATACGTTCTGGATTTGGTTGGCATTTCTCAGAAGGGCACTGACATTTTCTGTGCTCTAATGAGAATACCAAGAAAAATAAAAGACAGTGCACAAAAAGGTAATACATTAACAGATAATATAAGAAAGCATATACACACAGACCATTGAATACTAGGATTCTAGAAACCAGGCTTGACCTGCAAACATGAGGTGGATGCCAGGATTGTTGTATTTCAATTAAACAAAAATACCACATATAAAATGTTAAATATATTTGTTATATAAATTTTATACATCATTGGAAAGGTCAACACTTAAATTAGAATAAAAACAGGTCATAGAAAAATTAGTAACAATATATATAATAATACTTTAAGGCAATATTTATATTTTTTTAATAAAATAGAATAGTTAAATCATTTGAACAGCAGAGGCACACGTCTTACTTTTGATTATCAGAATGACTTGGAAAGCTAAACAAGATATTAAACTAAAAGTACATTTTTAATTCTAAGAGATCCCTCTAGTGTATGTATCGGCATCTGATACAAGAACTTTGAATAATTTGGAGTAATAAAAATAATAAAAATGGGGTGGAATTTTTTTCTAGTTCTAAATATCTGGTTCATACATGGCTAGATTGGGTAAATTCTGAAATGTTTATGGACCACTGTAATTTCCTTATAATAAGAGCTAGTTATTTTAAATTGGCATTGATCATTGGCATCAGCAACAAGTTAATGTTTGAAAGTAAGTTTAATATTAAATGCTATTTTTAAAAATTAGACATTTTATTAAAGATCAATACATAATTAAAACACATAGCTCCTGTTGTTAGGGCATTAAAGTGGTTGCTTAACACATACTGGGTGGCATAGGCATATGGGAAAATATAGTGGACAAGCATAATGGTGAACTGGTTGATGTGCTAACCTTGACTTAAACATTATCTGTCTTAGCTCAACTACATACCATGAACTCATCGCACCAAACACAGTAAGGTTCCCAAGTCAGCAAAGGAGCCATGGAGAAGTTGTTTTCCTCCTCCATAGTCTACTGCCATCACTACCGTTTCATAACTATCTGTCTACAGTTATTTGAGAAAAAAGCAAATAACTATATATTCTCATTCCAATATTAGAAGCCCTTCTTGTTTATACTTTCTTGAACTCTACAGAAAGGACAGAGATATAAAAACTATGAACACATTGGTTACAATGCTGGAAACTGGCCATGAAACTATGCTATAAATAGATATCCAAGGACACATTGTAATAAGAGATTGCAGTTCTCTAGATAATATCGCTGTTGGCCACGTCAAGAAAATAGAAAGCAGTGTGTAAACACCCTGTTGGTCTACATGCCAAAGCAATAAACAAGGTGAGAAGTTTACTTTCTTGGTGGAAATACCAATATCATCAGTCTTATATGTGTAATTTACCATCTTTGCATGAGCATTATAGAATTAGAGATTAAAAATAAAGCTTAAAATTGATGTACTGTCAAAAGTGGAATTTTTGGGCAGCTGTTTCTCACATTGTTTCCTGAGTAAATACAATTATTTGCTCTCTGAATTACAGTCTGATGACATCGGTATTTGAAACTTTAATTCAGAGCACACTCCTTTCACACTTCATGCCAGCAGCACAGCTCTAGAGCTCCAATACTGTAACCCAGGCATAACTATTATATGCGTCTGCTGAAAGTAACATATGTTCTCTAAAGTGCATTCATGCACATGTCTTATATAACTGATTGTTTGTGGCATATCTCTCAAAACATGTGAAATATTTCCCAAACTGCAGTGATTATTTAACTATGGACCACTACAAGATAATGTTGCCATTGTTTCCTCTTTGCAAGAAAATGGACAATATCTTATGAACTGTGCGCCAATTATTCGAGTCACAGAAATATGTAAAATTTGCCACAAAACAATATTGTCTCAAACAAAAATGACCAATGAATTCAGATGTTATATTCAATTTTCAAACCATGTTGCTTCATTTGTAGAAATGTGAATGTTTCTTTAAATTACACATGGAAATCCCCCTTGTATTTGTTATTTGTATATACGTACTATTGGTATACTCAGAATTTGTTTGTTGATGTCTTAAGATAAAATCTAGTGGTTATAAATGGTAATGTTTGTACAGCATTCATTCTTTTAAAACTGATATTTTAAACCCTACATCGAACTTTAGACTATAGAATATCCCAAATATATTGGTCGGTAAGTAAAGTTATATAGCTGATTTTAGGTTTTGTACATTGACAAATTGTAATGTCAGTTTTGTAGTGGCTTCATCTTCTGGAAAATACCTTTAAGATAATTCCATTAAATAGTGTTTCTATCTAGATGAGAGGCCAAAATATGACAATGAGTAGTATCCATACAAGAGTTGTGTTGGCCATGCACCGGCCTCTTCAATGTCATACCAGAAGGCTAGGGCTATTAGTTGGTCCAATAAGTATATGTCGCTCCTCTTGCTACACTGGAGGAGTGGAATAATGGATGACAGAATTATAATCTGGAGGTGGGCTATGGCACTCCAGGTTAAGATCCATTGGTGGAAGGGTAAGCTCCTCAAGCATGAGGTCCAGTGGGTCTTCCTTGATTTGGGCAGCTGGGTGATATTTCACAAAGTTTCTGTCATTCTCTCCTAACACCGACTCTTTGCTCTTGCTGACGGCTTTCATCCTGGAGAACAAGAGAACATTTCTTATAAGTACCTTCCCATATGTGACATCCACTAAGATGGCTTTATAATTACATATATAACATATAACAAGCTAACCAGTTTCTAAGGTTGTCTACTGTGTGACAAGTTTTTTTTTATAATGGATTTGTAATAGCAACTTCATAGTCAGTTCTTTTTAAGCGTTGTAATGTGGCATCCTAACTTTTTACCATTTGTGAATTGTCAAAAAGGATTAACCCAGCCATCAAATTATCAGTGCTAGCCTGCATATCACCCAGTGGGAGATAAAATAAATGTTATTAGAAAAGTGTAGACACAATGAAGATGTATAGGGACCCTGTTTACATATAGATGGTTCTACCCTCTATTTGTTGAAGAACATTGGTGTTGCAAACACATCTACGGTACTTGTATCTGTAATTATAGACTGAATAATGCCAACTCCAAAAAAAAAAATAGATGAAAGTTTCACTTGAATACATCTTTGTTAAACTCAGGGCCTGATTCAATTGCCCAATTCGTAAATTTATACACACTTAAAATCACTATTGCTACATATTCTGCAAATATTATTTATTGCCACTAATTAATTCTTAAGTCAATAGAGTGAAACATTTATTTAAAAAAAACACCCAACGCCAAATTTATGAGTTCAAGGCATTTGCAAGTAGCTAATTGAATAAGGCTATCTGCCTCTTGGATCTGGTGCCACCAAGCTGCATCAATTGAATTCAAATGCCACTGGCTCTTTCACCATGGACTAGCCTGCACCTGTACATTCTGGCAGTAGCTCAATGTAGTGTTCCCAGTGTTAAATGAAGCGTTGTACATATGGAGAAAGCATTAGCCTGAATGACTTCACAGGATAATAAGTACACTCAAAGATGCAAGAACTATTTACTGTGCGTTTAGAACTTAAAAAAGAGCAAGAGACTCCAAATGTGGGTGCATTTTACATGAATGCATGGTAAAACTAAACTTTTAATGATGCAGTGCATCCAGTACAGATATATATATATATATATATATATATATATATATATATATATTACTGTATTTCCTTTTCCGAGAGCATCTAATAAGATTACATGATATCTCTGCACTGACTGCCAGAGAAAACTAGGAAAATGGTACTTCTGTTCAAGTGATATTAAAAAAAAAACTAACATTATTCACAAAGAGTAAGTACATTGGTTGGATGCCTTAAAGGAACACTTTAGTTTTTATACAAAAGGGTTTTGGTTGCTTATTTAAGTACTGATTAGCAATACACTCTGTATTTGTAAGAAAAAAACAATATCGTTTTTAATAGTGCCAGCATAAGGACAGTGTTAAATCTATTTGTAACCATTAATTAACATTAAAATGTACATGCAAACAGCTGCAAAGAGAGATAGATTGAAATAATTATAACATAGATTGAAATAATTATGCAGGCTAGATACTCTAGGGCCCCTATTCAATTGCAATTGAAATTTGCAACAGCTACAGAGTGATTCAATTGATCAAGCCCTCAGCTACCTGGCCAAAAGCGTAAACCATACATAAGTAGCATTTCAGGGCATGATCATGATCAATTAAGCAAGGCCGTAACTACCAATTTAGGAACAACCAATAGTAAATGAGACCGTCATCATGACATCATTAAAACATGGAGGTTAAACTTCAATCAATTAGTGTTTAGAAGTCCGATATGTGACCGGATTCGAAATCCGGCATTTTACAAAATAATACAAATGAATGAAGAAAATGTTATAGTCTATTTGGGTGGCCTCATATGTATTATCTCCTTGATTACCTAGATGGATATACCACAGAAATTAAATGTAAAAAAAGTATTTTAAAGTGCAATATTGATGTTTTATTTGCATTTACAGTGCTACGATCAGGTGTATAATGCCCTCTATGAGTCTTATCTGGTACTTGTAGGATTTTCTTCTATATTTGCCATTTACGGGTGTGAAAACATTTGCGGGCTTGAGGAATTGTAGCAACTGAATAGCGATTTTTGATTGTAACATTTACGGGTTTGAAAGATCAAAGGCTTAGATGGGTTGGAAGTTACGATTTTGACAATGCAGGGATTTTCAGCCTGTAACCCGCAAATCGTTTGCGGGTAGCTAAGAGACGCCAATTAAATAGCAAATTAGTTTACTGGCTACGGTCTGGTAACCAACAATTGCTCATTTGAATAGGGGCCTAAGTATGCTCACTTAGGAGAGGTGAGGTTATAGGAATGCAGCCTAGCCCCCTTATCCTAAAGAACATTCTCCAAGTAATGCAATTTGTAGCCACTTCTCCATGGCTATAGAAGACCTAAAGAAAACAACTTGATTTGGGAGTAACAGAATCCCTTTAATTAGAGCTTTTTGTTTGTGACATCACAGTCCCCTATTTGATTTGTCACATGGATGTCTTTCAATGCAGATAAGACTTTCATTAAATTCCACTGAAAGAGATACAAAAGAAATGGACCTCAAAAAACAGAATTAAATGGACTCATTTTTATCTTAAATTAATCTTCCAAAAAAATGACATAGACCTCCATTCCATGGCGCCCTTAAGATCTCCTGTAAGTTTGACTTGTAGCTACGGTAGCTTCAAAAAGCAAATTTGCAGAGCTCTTTAGCTCTAACATGTGCTCTCAACCTGCTCGCAGGAGACTCTGAATCTAAATCTCAGTACACTCCAAAGCAATGCTGCATAATTATACCCATTACGTGAACACACTGCTCCTAGCATTCTCCCATATCCCTATATATCTTATAGCTATATAAGCCCCCTCCCATGTCAGGAAAGAGATAATAGTAAATAATAGTAATGAAGGGGGTTTATGACCCCTCTGTCTATGACCCTCCACCCTTATAAGCTAGGTATCCCCGGGATCCCCCTCAATACCCGCTACCCGCATCTAAAATAAAAACATATGCATTAACTATCCTTTTGATGCCATCCAACGATGATCATCAATGCCCTGGCCCTCTCTTCTCAGCCCTGTATAAATGGACACTTCCATGTTGTTTGAAGAATTATCCTCTTCTTGCTTGATTGAAGCCCTTGGTCCTCATGGTAATGAGCCTCCAGCTAAAAAACCTGCTGCTCTATATAAAAAAAAAAAAACTAATGGAGCTCCTTCTCCAAGGAGTTCCCAAGCCTTCGCCCTATATACTACTTTTGCGGATTCTGATTGGCTGGAATATGTGTGAATCATATTTTAGCAAATCAGAATTGAATATCTGAATTACTCCCACCCCATTTATGATTGCATAAAAGTCTAACCAATCAGAATTTTTGGAACCCCATGGTATAGGCGTTAATTTTTCCAAACTTCAGAGAGATTGAATATCACTATGTGAGCCATCAATTTTTTTTTTTTTTTTATTGTTTTTATTAATGGAAAAAAAAAACAGTAGTATGTTAGATGCATAATATATAGCAAGAACATACTGAAGAAAGTACAGATGTCAATGTGGAGGACATTTTTTATATTTTTCCCAACATTTTCCATTTTTCTTTATTTTTGTTATTGTTTGTGAACATTACAAACCTTTAATATAAGATATGATATAGTATGCTATATCCAATTAGCCCTACAGGGAAGAGAGATAAAACAGAAAGACACAAAATAAGTAAATAGAGAGACAGATAGAAAGAGGGGGGGGGGGGGTGAAGCATTGCTTAAGTAAACCTCTTGCTCACTAGAATTGGTATCTGGCGATTGTTAATCCCATCCAATTCTAAGCTCCCACATATCCCAGCATGAAGCACATTTTTTGTTGTTAACGTCTAGTTCTGCCGATATCATACTCATAGAATGTATGTGTATAAGTTTGGCTAGGACCTCTCTATACAGGGTGGTAGGATTCTTCCAAGATTTATCAATGGTAATTTTGTTGCTAGAAATATCTGGTTGGTAAGAAGTTGGGCCTCCTTGTTGAGACTGGTAACGGGAAGGCCTAGTAAGGGAGCCATCACTTTTTAAAATAATTATAGGACAGGTACTCTGGTGTGAGGATATTAGGGGACATTTCGAGTGCATGTATGGCATTTATCAGGGGTTAGACTTACATGTATAATATGATAACTTCGTAGTGATTTATGAGAGAACTTAACTCGCTTCTTTTCTTATGGGCGCCATGGAATGGAGGCCTTAGTTACCAAAATAAAAATGACATGAGATAGGTAATAAAGTAAGACCTTTACTTTTTATTTTTGCTTTCTAAAAGCATTCGCCTATTACCAAAACTAGTTCCTCAAAAGATAATACTGTAAATATAGGACTTTCAGTTGAGATTTAAAACATTTTATCTCTACCTATCAGCGAGAAAGAATTAGTTGATTGTGACAACTGAGAAATGATTTTATAATATGATAGATGCACGTACATGCACAAAGCAGGAAACTGCTGGAGTATTTCACAATAAGGAACATATTAAACAAAGCAAGCTACTAGGGAAAGTCATTATTATTGAAGTTTTTTTTTTTTTTTTTTTAAATAAATAGCTGTATAAATGTGCCCACTTATAAAGAAAATTGGATTAAATTATAAAATAATTTGTAAGGGTTTTGTAACAACATGTTGTGGATGGAGCCCACTTATATAAGTTATATTGACTGTTCTCTTAATGCAACATTAAACTAATATTCTTTATGTATCTCTAAACATAAGCTTTGAAGTGTAAAGTGAATTGTTAAACAATTAATAGAATAATGACATTTTTTTCAGATAATTTTTCATTTTGGCCAAAAAAGCACTGATGCTCAGTCAGTTTGACAAGCTCAAAAAGTTAAAACCCAACAAATAAAAAGAACAGCTGGGTCTGGCAGAAGATTGACAAACACAACTGCTCCTGTTTGAGTATGTAGTGTAATAATCCAAGACGCTTTTATGTCAAGGGAAGAAAGTGTCTGAAATGTATCCAGGGTAAATGTTTTTTGATGTATCCTATAATATATGCAGCTCTCAAGTGTTACATTGTGTATCCTCTACAGCTCACCCGCTTCTTTGTTACTGCTTTTATGAACAGTATGAATATAATTATACAAGTTCTGAGCTGCTTTTTACATTCAGATCAAATGCATGAAGTGTTTATGTCTGCCTTTTATTAAAGGGACGTGGAACTCATCATGTATTTAAAGTGAGATTGTTTTAAACATTAGAATGTCTTTGCACTGAAATATGTTCTGTAAAGTTTAACAGATTACAGTAGTTGTCCTACAGATTAGTAATAAAATATTAAATATGTTCAGGAGGGCTTATTTCCACTAGGTTTCTGGGAATGTGACGTCGGCCCTGGAGACTGTCGTACATTTTGTGTAAATTTACTTGCGGTGATAAGCAAAGGGGGGGGGGGGGAAGACTCCTATGAGGACAGCCTGCTCAGCAGGTCCTCTCCCATCCAAAAGGAGGTGCATAGAGTCATAGCTCCTGCAGTGTGAAATCCTAAAGTTCAAATGGAAGTTATATTGGTATTATATACCCTAAATTATCATGGTACTGCTAAGTTATTAAGTAAATAAATTAATATATTTTCTATGACAACTACAGCGGCCCTTTATAAAAATGTATTCATGTACAATGCAATTTTGAAACAATATTAAACACAACCGGCTTCCATTTTGTTTCTTGTTGCTGACTCTTGCTTTCTATAAAGGGTTGGTCCTTGTAAACTAATGCACTTTACTACAGTTCTGCTGTTCTGGCAGTTATAGATACCACATTCCCACAGTGCAGACAGAAACTTCCTCTACATTCAATGTCTCCTCCTAGCTCAGGAAACTGATATGCTGAAACCAAAATGGCAGATTCCATTGCAGCATATTTGGATATAAAATGTAATAACTTAGATGCTATATTAATTTAGATTTACATTCTAAAAGCATGTTGCTTAATTTCCAAAGAGGTTTTAAAAAAAAAAAATCTGACCCCAGTGACCCTTTAAGGCAAGGGTGCACACGTTCGGTTCTGGAGGATTTGATGATATCCCTGCTGCACACAGGTGAGTCAATCACGTCTTCAGTCATCCTGATTCACTCACCTGTAGACAGGAAGGATATCTTTAAATCCAGGCATGTGTGGACCCCCCAGGGCCGAACTTGTGCACCTCTGCTTTAAGATCTCATTCTGACTTGAGTGTTGTAGAGCACAGCATCAGTCCAGTTCTGAGCTATATGGAGTTAAAATTTGGCTTCTTGCTAAAGCTTTCAAGTTGCATATCCCTTTAAACAGCCATGATGATTTATTTTTAAAGGCACAGGGAGATGAGACTCTCTCTGTTTCATATGTTTCTACATTCTCTGTTGCTTTACTACCTCATTGGTACCTGTACCTACTGCCGGGTGCTTGTTAGTATGTAAAGCATTAGTTAAATTCATTATATTCATTATTTGGTGACCCGGTCAAGACAACATCTTTATCTTAATGGCAGTAGAGTGCATCTTTAAAGGGCCATTTAGCTCACTATAAGTGCTCTTCATGGTGTGAAAGAGCACAAGATTGTATGTTAAAATGATGTATTGTTTTTTTTTATAACACTATTTTTTATTACAGCTAAAAATCTACAATTTTAGGTCTGTTTACAAACACAGTCCTGACTGTTTCATGATTAACAACATCTGCCGACACCATAGTGAGCACAAATATTTTCAGTTTCTCCCTGAACTTCAGGAATGCAGCAGGAGATGTTAACCCCCAACTGTTGTATTTTGTTGATTCCAGCATTCATTTCTCTGCACAGATGAATTTTGTGAAGGGTTATCTCTCTTTCTGCTTATGCTCACTGCACGGAGCTGCTGCTGTGGGTCTGTCTGGGGTCACTGCCAGTGACTCATGTAAACAGAGATTTCATTTATTCATTTCTCAGTGAAAAATGAAAGTATTAAAACAATTCTACAAATATTTCAACATGTTTTTAGGAGAGCTTTGCTTAAACAAATTTAAAAGTTGTACATCATCACCTCTTCTGCCAAAATATATTTTCAATGAAACCTATCCATATCATTTAGTACATTTTTCTATTCTTGAACCATATAAATACTAAAACATCTATATGAAAACATGAATAGGTTATTCATATGTCAACTAGATGTATATTCCTATATAGTGTATAAGTATTTCATGGCATAACGTTTCCTAAATATCTATATTATTGTTCCAGTGCTTAACACTAATTAGTATAACTTTATTTCAGAAATAAAATTGTATCAGTTCCATTTTTATTCTTGAAATTACCTTTCCTAACAAACGTGAACAAACTTGATAAACAGAACTTTTTGATAATATAAAACAGTAATATTGTAGAAACATTTCCTTAATAATTTTCAGTGCAAATCACTGTTGGCATTGCTTAGCTTTCTACCATGCTACACCTTAGCCTTGCTCACAAGACAGCAACACTTACGCATGAGCGATGATCCCAAATGGCCACGACCGAGTCTCCTGGCGCTTCAGGCTCTTCATCTCCACTGAGGAGAGAACCATCCCGCTGTCAGACTCACTCTCCTGTGTTAGAGAGACAAGCATGCCGTCACAATAAGGCTCTGGTACTGCTCCAAAGTATCTGGCTTTAAACAGTAGGACATACAGTCATCACTGCACGCCATATTTACCAATTTACATTTTTATGTTTTTTTTTATTACTATAATAGTTAGAAAAGTATTTTTAGAAAGCTAGAAAAAAACTAATTACAGGCAATGCTTCATTACTGAAAGTATCTCCCACCCAAATGTATTGTATGCTGTTCTGCATACAACTCCCACTTGTAGCAGATTTGTTTTGTTCAGTCCTTCCGTCATGTCCGACTCTCGATGACCATATTGACGCAGCACAACAGGCACAGCTGTCTGTGTTTCTGGTTGTGCTTATTCATATGGTTTTCTTGGCAAAGATACTGGAGTGGGTTGCCAGTTCTTTCTCCAGTGAACCGTGATTTGTCTGCCCTCTCTGCTATGACCTGCCCATCTTGGGAGACCCTACATAGTATAGCTCACAGCTTCATTGAGGTACACAAGCCCTTCACCATGACAAGGTAACGATCCAGAAGGGTTGTAGCAGATAGGGAGAAACAAAAGGGGCATCTCTCATAACAGAAATAATTGCATATAACAATTAATAAACTATAGGCTGCATTTAAATGTTTTACTTTTTAAGGCCATTTGTATCAGGTGTACATACTGGAAGTCTGTAACTAGATGGGCTCGGCTACGTGAATGATGATTTTAAGACAAAAGAAGCATTTGTGCTGCATTTTACATAGTAAGTGATAGACTGTTTTGATTTTCTTCTCATATTTTTTTTAGCATTTTGTTAGTCTAGTTCTTCACGAAAACCTGGTTTAAAGGTTTAATATCAGTGTTTATTCAATCATTTAATTATGATTCACAAATCATTAAGTAATGTGTATCTGGCTAAATCTACATCTTTACAGCCTTATTAAATTTGCGATTCTGCCAATTGAATAGGGCTCTATATAAGCACAGAGCATATTTTTTTACAGAAGTTTTTAGTTAGTGAAGACCTTGCTTTTGGATAGAAGTTCACTAACTAAAAAATGTCTGTAAAAAAATATGCTCTGTGCTTATATAGAGCCCTATTCAATTGGCCGAATCACAATTTAATAAGGCTGCTAGTTTATATAGAAGACCTGGGAATTCAGCCTAACTCAAGTAAGGAATGATAAGTGCCTGCAGATATGAGAACATCTTCTCTAAAAACTTACCAAAAATAACTAAAGTGAAAGCAAATACGGGAGATAAATAAAAAGACAGTGGGAAAAGAATCATTCCTACAACACAGAGGGAGAGAAATTCTGGGGGGAGCAGAGAGTTTAGGAGGGAGAGGAAAAGTGATTACAGGTCAGGAAATGGCAAGTACATGAAGAACACAAGGAAGTGATAGACAGTGCTAGGAAATCACACAACTTAAAGGAGCACTGGAGTCCTATGTTTATAAAATGCTTTAAAAAAAATAACTAAATGGTCCAGTGGTTAGGATTCAGTGCTTCCACAACTTTGAACTGGGTTTGATTCCAGTCAGGGAGGTCACACCAACCTGAAGCTAAGCAGGATAGGGCCTGGTCAGCACTTGGATGGGAGACCACCCAGGAGCTGTATGCTGTGGCGCACTGGAGAGGGAACTGGCAACCTAATCCAGTATCTCTTCCATGAAAACCAGGTGGATCATCCTGACCATGGATATTAAGATGTGCCTGGTGTGTTACAGTCACAGAGAGTTGGACATGACTGAACAACACAACAACACTTGATAATGGACAAAATGCCTTCAGAACTGAAAAAAACAAACAAATGCTGACTTTGTGAAATATTATAGACACCTTTTCTAATTTCAGTTGTGCACTGTTTCTATTTATCTGCACTCCTGCGAGTAGGATGTGTCCTGGAGTACAAGAATCATTTAGCTGCTTCAATTGAAATGTAGCAAGCCTTAATGTCAGTGGGCCTCATTCAAATGCGATTTTGGCAATTGAATAGGGCTCTATATAAGCACAGAGCATATTATTTTTACAGAAGTGTTTAGTTATTGAACTTCTATCCAAAAGCAAGGTCTTCACTAACTAAACACTTGTGTAAAAAAAATATGCCATGTGCTTATAAAGAGCCCTATTCAACTGGCCAAATTGCAATTGAATGAGGCCCAGTGTTTGTAACAGGACAAATGGAAATATCATCATTTACAAGGCCTGTAAATGGCCATGTTGGGAAATCACCTCATTAAACAAATGAAACAAAGCAACTGCTGCCCACGCTAAAGAATATAGTTTCTAAAATAAATAACAGTTTTTATTTTTTATAAATATTTGGTGCATTATCATTACTGCTTGTGTGTGTTTTCCACACTATCATGTGTAAAAAGAGCATAATGTATAATGTATTGTCTTCAGTTGTCGTGTAAAAAGAGTTGTGTGAAAAAGCACCAAACACACAAGGAATATGGTAGGTTCAGTCTACAACATAGTTACTCTACAGTGTTGGATCTTGTACAATGTCTACAAGTATATAAGCATATATTATAATAATAATAATATGGTAATAATTAAAATATGAGCAGCCCAGACTGGTTATTATGTACATTACACACAAGACACAGCCCTGTGTTCAGAGGCAGGTGGCTAAGCATTAGAGAGGCCGCCTTGGAGTACATCAAAGACAGCTTCTGGAGGGGATTAATCACGGCTAGAATAGTGGAAGAAAATAGCTTTGCTTGTTTACACAAAAACATCCTCACTGTCTGTCATTAAAGCTGTAATGAATAAGGAAGCAGAATGCAGGGTAAGATCCGTTTTGTTCAGTGCATGTGGATCCAGTTTTTGAAGGAGGGTCAAGAGTCTCAGAACTCTATACTCTCTTTGATTGTGTCTTCAAATAAACACAAGCCTATTAATGTCTTCAATGTCATAACAGTTCTCATGCATTTAAAAGGGTAAGCGTAGGAATGGCCTCTACATAAATAAACACTGAAGAGACTCCAAAGGACTCAATAATATATATATTACATTATATACAACATTAAAGTATCCTTGAGATATTATAAGCACAGTGGAAATTAGTCTTTACTAAGTCTGAGACAAAGAACTAACAATTTAAACCTGCTTAAGATCTGAGAGATAGTGAGACTGGGTATGAATTGTTGTTCTCTGTTATATATATTGCAAATATATCTAAATAATGAAGCCACATTTTGCAATTGAGCACTCAAATATACTAATACAAAATGTATTATAGTATTAAAAGTATGTAGCCCTGTATAATGGCATATGAGGTGTATGGTAGATGCTACATATTTCTGAATAGATATTTCTATTCATGGGAATTCCGTCTTGAGATGATTGAGGCAGACTCAAGACGACGGGTCAGCTTGACTAAAAAAATACACTGGCCGAGGTTGAAGAGGACTATCTGGTAGATGACAAGCAGACTAATCAGGAGTGAATTGCAGTAGCCAAAGTAGGACATGATAAGAGGGTTCAAAAGAAAAGAGAAGTACCAAGGGCCTCATTCAATTGCAATTTGCCCAATTGAATCGGACCCTAAATAAGCACATAACATATATTTTTTCAAGAAGTTTTTAGTTAGTGAAAACCTTTTTGGATAGATTCTTGCTAACAAAAAACTTCTTTAAAAAATATATGTAATGTGGTTATTTAGGGCCCTATTCAATTGGGCAAATTGCAATTGAATGAGGGCCCAAATATTTGTAAAGCACCATTGTAAATTTACGTAAAACATCATATTTTTGAATCCTATAAAACATGTCGTAAAAAGTCAAGGGCATAAAATATTTTGTAGAGTTCGAAATCCAAATTATTTTCCAAATAGTTCCAGTCCCTCCTTACTCCCCTCCGCACTACCACTGAGTGGATCTTAAAAATAGAGCAAAACCACCCTGGCTCCAAGCCAACAGGATGTGTCAAAGACAGACAACATGGAAGCCTACAAACACAAGTACAGTCTGCAGAAAGGTTTTCTCTATGAATTTTGTAAGCAGTGTTGGCCCTTTGGGAAATCATGCCCATTTGTTAGTTTGCCATGGAAAGCATACAAGTGGGAATCTGTAAAGACATAATACAGAAACCAGTAGACATTGTCAAGCTGCCAACAAGTTGACTGAGGTTTAGCTTTGTGTGAATACACAAGTATTCCTGTTGTAGACAGAGCTTAGCTCATCCCTAGGTACTTGCAGTTGCTCCTTCTCATGATTCCCTTGCAGTTTATCGATATGTAAGGAGTCCTGTTGAACAGTGAGAATGTGCTAACCCCAGCCATTTTTGGACGCGCTTACCTCATTGAACACTTTGTCCTTTCCCACTGGCACCTCGTCAAACGTCTTCACACTGAGTGGTCGGTTCTTGTTGTTGTTACTGAAAACAAAAAGGAAAGTTTACAGGGTGAGCAGGACACCCAGTATCCTTTGATTCTCTTCCCATTACCACTGTGCATAAAATGTGTTTCTGTAATGACTTGTTTACTTTGCTTTAATGTTAATCATATTCTTTCCTGCATTTATCTGAAGTGCAGTCTGTTTGCACAATAAAGTATAGTGTAATGTGTAAAGAAAACACTGCAAATTGAGTATGTACTATATTAAAACATACTTTATTAAAGACATGATAGGATATTTGGGAAGTTGGTGACCCTTTCATATTGGAATAACACAGTATCTGTATTTCCCAACAGTGCAAATTTATTACTTTATGTACTAATGGTACTTCACATTTTATTATGTGCCAATGAAATATTAAATATGGCTGCCAAGTTCTTCAAATCAAATACCATGATGACATAGCTGCTTTCTAGCAGCCTCATTCAATTGCAATTCGGCCAATTGAATAGGGCTCTAAATAAGCACATAACATATATTTTTTAAAGAAGTTTTTAGTTAGTAAGCATCTATCCAAAAGCAAGATTTTCACTAACTAAAAACTTCTTTAAAAAAAATATGCTATGTGCTTATTTAGAGCCCTATTCAATTGGCCAAATTGCAATTGAATGAGGCCCAAAGTGTATAGTTTGTGAGTGTCGGGTTAACTAAAGAAACTGTTTTACAAAATTATATGTAAGATTGGTGTTTTAGTCAAAAATGTGAGTTAAAAAATCTATTATATAATTATACTTTGTCAGTGAGTTTGTTATTTAATATTTCATACCCAGTTTCCATTGTGCTCCATCGTGTAGCTGAGTTTCTTTTGCTTTGTTCTTCACTCCCAGCTTTCACATTGGGTTCTCCATCAAGGCACAAATTGGTGTTTAGTGGAATATAGTCCTTCCCCTCCTACAGAGACATGTGAACAAAGAAACACATTTCCTTTTATTATAATCACTTGTGATCAGCATAACTGGTTCTACGTACATAGGGCCTCATTCAATTGCGATTTGGCCAATTGAATAGGGCTCTAAATAAGCACATAACATATTTTTTTTAAAGAAGTTTTTAGTTAGTGAGCATCTATCCAAAAGCAAGGTTTTCACTAACTAAAAACTTCTTTAAAAAAAATGGTTATGTGCTTATTTAGAGCCCTATTCAATTGGCCAAATTGCAATTGAATGAGGCCCAACATAAGTTGTATTTAACAGCACTTAATATTTCTGTTTTAGTTTTGCAGAACTTTCTAAGATAGGGCCCTCCATCCTTTGCAAAGTATTAATATTGTTATTGTTTGCCTTTTTCTTAACCAATGTATATCACTACGGAATATGTTGGCGCATTACAATTAAACGATAATAATAAATGTATGGATTTCCTCAAAATTACCCTATTGAATATTGGAAGCAGACATGTTGTTAATACATATTGAAATGGTCATAGTGGATGTTCCAAATATACTGTCATTTACAAATATAAGTAGTAACAAGTACTGCATCAATTCAACGTTATTTAAAAGATAATGATTTGTCCGCATTACATTAAAAATTCGTTTTACCTGTCATTCAGCCTTTATGATTTACCCACCAAGGTTGTGCGGTTAATTCCATATTCTAAATTTCCAACTATAGTTAATTTATTGTAGGGAAATGCAGGTTTAAATAGTATTCAACTGATAAATTACCACTTAGTTTTAAATGATACCACATTTAGAATCTCTGCTGTGTCCTTTTAATAACTGACCCTGTGCTCAGAAGTAATGGAAAAGGTGAACTTCAGAGGATTCTGCGCTAGGAGTTGTACATAATGCCTATACTAGTCAGATTTTAAAATGCAGTGCAAATAAAAAAATAACAATATGTCCCCACTATACCATATGGCAAATGAGAAATACTTGCTTGATTTTTAGAGAAATCACTCAGGGCCTCATTCAATTGCGATTTGACCAATTGAATAGGGCTCTAAATAAGCACATAGCATTTTTTTTTTTAAAGAAGTTTTTAGTTAGTGAAAATCTGTGCTTATTTCGACCCCTATTCAATTGGCCAAGTTGCAATTGAATGAGGGCCTCATCATTTATAACATTTTATAACTCTACATATAATAACTGTATTCATAGAAATGTGATTTTTTTAGGAGCGTCTATGGTCAGTGCAGATATACATTTCTGGTGCTCCTGGTTACAGTTTTTTACAGTACAAATGAAACAAATGTAGACACAAAAATATTAAATCATTATTTATTTCAATTGCACTACAACTGTATATGGGCCTCATTCAATTGCGATTTGGCCAATTGAATAGGGCTCTATATAAGCACACAGCATATTTTTTTACAGAAGTTTTTAGTTAGTGAAAACCTTGCTTTTGGATAGATGTTCACTAACTAAAAACTTCTTTAAAAAAATATGCTGTGTGCTGATTTAGAGCCCTATTCAATTGGCCAAATTGCAATTGAATGAGGCCCTATGGATTCTGCTTAAAGATTGGTGGGTTCTTAAGAGAGACTGAGCAGCATTTTGGGGTAGTTTATCTCTACATTTAGAGCCTTTCCTTTATTATTTGTATTTTGTTTATTGCAATAGTAATATTAAAGAGGTATCAAAGAACAAAGGAGTGAGAAGTACAAATAGCAATTATTGAAACAGGGTAAAAGCAATAATTGTGATTGATTTTTTTATGTATAATAATAACAACAACATGGCATAGTCATGCGTTCACAGGTTAGTTGATATTTGCTATTAATTAAAAACAATATTCCCAATTTCGCTGGTGAAAACGGACTTGGATGATAAATTTAGCACAGTGCTTACCCTCAGCTCAGTCATTTTCTAAATTAAAAAGTTTTTTCAGAAAGATTTTTTTTTCTAAGAATACTTTTGTAAAGTAAATGACAGGTAATAGAATAAAGAATGTACAAGAAACCGCTGTGTCTAGACAATGGAATGTAAACTTATTTAATTAACATAATATAACCAGCTTCTTATCATGGGTGAGTAATCTCGTTTAGACACATAATTACTGATTGTTTGTCTTCAAGCAATGTCTTTCTAAAGGGCCAGTGTACACACTTTTCGTGTTAATCCTATTTTTTAGTTCACCATTAGCTAGCAATAAAGATACATGTGCAAAAAGCTATTAGGCGAATCATTGTTTAGCCAGAAAATATAATTTAAAAAACAGAAATATAATTTAAAAACTCTCATTAATGGCCACTGTTGAAACCCCCACCTCTCTCATTGACCTGAGCACTACTGAAAAAGGGTTACAGATTTCCACTGAGATAATATTGGTTTGGTTGTCTTGTAGCCACATTAAACTCCAAGCTCGTATGTGCAATGCGAGAAAATTATTGGATTTACTGTGCTATTAAATTAGAACATGCTGCGAGTTACGGGCTTGAGAGGCAAACCTATAAACCATTTTTCGCTTGTTGGATGAGCGGCCGTGAACATGATCAATTAGTCAAACTCGTAGTTACGAGTTTAGATGGAGCCAATAGCAATAGAGATTGTCAAAATTACATCACTGAAAAATGGAGGTGGGATTTCAAAGTCTTACGGGGTTCAATTACGAGTTACGATCAGACCCACATTCCAGATATAATGCAATATTGATAAAGCCATAAATATGATATTCTATTGCATGAGAGTTCCTGTATATGTATTAACACATTAATTGCTGGGATCGATATAACACATAAAACAAACATTAAATAAAGTATTTTTTGGGCCGATTCGCGAGCTTGAGAATGTTGTGCTATTAATTCTAAGAGCTAACATCACTTTCCCTTTTTAATAAATGTACAGTAGTGTGTGTATATGTGCATTTAAAGTGGTATGGGTTGAACTTTACCCCCCTTGTGGGTCCTCTCTAGCACTCATTGGCTTCTTGGCTCCATTTACGAGTTACGGGGTTGAACGCCAGGGATTTGGAAGCAATTTAATAGCACAATTGGAACGTAGCAGTTAGGGCTTGATAGATCAAAGGATTTGCGGGCTTGCAAGCCGAATTCTCACGTCCCGTAGGCTTTTCTCGCTCCTACCCCAAATAGTCGGCGTTGTGCTGGTTTAAGAGGCCAATTTAACTGCCGTAAGTCTTGCGAGCTACGTTACAAGCTACGTTTTTACACTGTTGGAAAGACTTGAATAATGTTATCTAAGTTAAAGCATGTCACTTCCTTTCAGAAGTGCTCAGGACAATGAGAGAGGTGGAGGGAAGTGCAGCAACAACGATTAAAGATGTATATTTTGGATAATGGTTTGATTTGCTGCTGTTTGCAGTATATTTTTATGTTAATTAATGGTGACCTATAAAATAGGTTAACATGAAAAATGATTCTTTAAGTAATCAGAATAAGATTTTCGATCAGGGTGAGGATACATTTTTTTCAATAATTTAATTAAGCTGCAAGTATAACAAATATGTAACATTTACTTCCTGCTTTGATAGTGTGACATGTTCTGTGATAAATAAATAAATAAATAAAGTGGGAGAAATTGGACTATTGGCAAGTATACTACAGACATGTATTTTGTATTACTATGCACAGCAGGAATAAACATAAAATATGAACTATTATGGATCTTTCAAGTGTGAAGCTTGGAACCTCTGACTATGTGTTTTTCACTGTAAACCAATATACCAACTTTACATTAAACGTTCAGAGCAACATATGAATTCAAGATATCGAACCTGTTGAACGTTGGCTTGGAGAAGATCTCCTAAGCGCTCCACCAAATCTGTGAACGTAGGTCTGTCTGTTGGAACTCCTTGCCAGCAATCCAGCATGGTCTGGTATCTGGTAAAGGAGGTAACATTATAAGTGGTGACAATATCTATAGGTATCTATAAATGATTAATAATAAAAATGTGCAGATTATTTACGTAAAAAACAAAGTGATGTATTACACAATTAAGATTCTCATAAAACTTGCATGAACTCAGCTCACGTTGATGAAAACTTTTCGGTTAAAAGGATATTTCATTATCAACAGTGTGCACATGGTGATAATTACTCATAAAGGAAAGACAAACTGAAATAATTTTGCTACTGTTTTATTTTTACTTTTTCAACAGATATGCTTCTTTTTGGCCCTATTAAGTTCCCATGGTGTGGGAGAAGAGTCCTAAATGTCCCCAAAAACCATTCCTTTTGTTTGCAGTGGTCAGTACAGGGAAAGACTACCATAGGAAAGCTCTTAGGCAAGACTACCATAGGGAAGCTCTTAGGCAAGACTACCATAGGGAAGCTCTTAGGCAAGACTACCATAGGAAAGCTCTTAGGCAAGACTACCATAGGGAAGCTCTTAGGCAAGACTACCATAGGGAAGCTCTTAGGCAAGACTACCATAGGGAAGCTCTTAAGCAAGACTACCATAGGGAAGCTCCTTGGTCAAGACTACCATAGGGAAGCCCTTAGGCAAGACTACCATAGGGAAGCTCTTAGGCAAGACTACCATAGGGAAGCTCTTAGGCAAGACTACCATAGGGAAGCTCCTTGGTCAAGACTACCATAGGGAAGCCCTTAGGCAAGACTACCATGGGGAAGCTCTTAGGCAAGACTACCATAGGGAAGCTCTTAGGCAAGACTACCATAAGGAAGCCCTTAGGCAAGACTACCATGGGGAAGCTCTTAGGCAAGACTACCATAGGGAAGCTCTTAGGCAAGACTACCATAGGAAGCTCTTAGGCAAGACTACCATAGGAAGCTCTTATATCCACCCCCTGCATATCTAATAGGGGTTGGAAATAAGCAGATGCTGTAATACTAAATTTCAATTAATTAAATTGTTATCTTCAAATACTTATTTTATTTCTAATCAATTATTAAATTGAACACATCTGCATGACCACTACTCTAATTCTTTAGAGAAAGAAAGGTTGTCCAGCTGTAGTTATACATACAATTCTTAACAATATTTGTTTTCCTGTAGTATTAGCATAAAGTGCTCACATTTCTGGAGTGCAGTATTCTGGG
Source organism: Discoglossus pictus (assembly GCA_027410445.1). Classification (NCBI taxonomy): domain Eukaryota; kingdom Metazoa; phylum Chordata; class Amphibia; order Anura; family Alytidae; genus Discoglossus; species Discoglossus pictus. The sequence continues at coordinate 95,573,688 of CM050168.1, forward strand.
GCTCTCATACGGGTGCCCTCCTTGAGCCTGCAGCAGAAGTCCTCATCTATTTGTACTCCAGGATAAGGGGAAGCACCTAAGGAAAAAAAGAGTAAAATACACTATTACTTCATACAGTAACATATATGGTAATCTGTTTAGTTTGATTAATGGAATCAGTATTTCATTTTAAAAAGTATTTCTTTAAAAGCTATTTATTTTTTTAAATATACTTTAAAGACACTTGAAAAACAATTAGCTATAATGACACTAAAGAAATAGATAACAGCACAGCATTGATGGGTGGATCATAAAGTCTTATAGAAAAGTAACTATTATAAACTTTATTATGCTGTGTCCCTTTTAGTACATTTACTCAAATTCTCCTGGAAAATAATAATTTCCTTGTGTATAGTAAATTTATCATGGTCTGCTTGGGAATGAGTCAGAGAACCAAGTACTCCATAACTTCAAATTGGGACCTTCAAACTGATACAATCTTAGGGCCATATTCATTTGAGGTTTGGGTGATCCGGTAGCCGTAAGTGAAGTCGCAAGTTAATTTGCTATTCAATTGGCATCTTTTTGCAGGCTCCAAACGGGTTACGAGTTATGGCCTTGAAAAAATGGCGATGGTTAAACTGGTAACTTATAGCCTCCCAAAGCCTTTGATCTCTCACCTTTGCAAGAGTTACGATTGCTAAAATCATAAATCGCTATTCAATTGCTCCATTTCTCCAAGCCCGCAAATGTTTTAACACCCATAAATGGAAAATGAGAAAATCCTATGAGTGCTAGAGTGGACCAGCAAGGAGGTTAAACACCTATTCGTAGCACTGTAAATGCAAATAAAAAATCAATACTGTACTGTAAACAACGGGGAGAGCGATGATAGACATTAGAATTAATTGCACAACAGTCTCAAGCTCGCAAATCGGCAGGAAATTAAATATATTTTTAGGTGTCATTTCAGGGTTAAATCGATCTTGGGTATCAATGAGTTAATACATATCAGGCCACCCATATGGACTAGAACAGTATTGGCATTCATTTTCATAATTCTTTATTTTGCGGGTTTTCGAGTCTGATCGCATATTGGAACCCAGAACCTAATTGATTGACATGTAACCTCCATGTTTAACTGCCGTAATAATGACAGTCTCCTTTTCTATTGGCTGATTCGAAATGGGAGATTACAGGCTTGCATAATTGATCATGTTCCCACCCTGAACTGCAAGGAACCAGTGCATGGTTTACGGTTTTGGCTTTGGGACAGTAACTTGTGGGCTTGGGCAATTGAATAGCATCATAATCGGTGGCAAACGGGAGCCCGCAGCACACCCGCAGACATACGGCCTTATGCGATCGAGTTGCGGGCTTGGAATTGAATTTGGCTTTTATTTTCTAGTTATTAGGAACACACCAATAAAAATCATTCACTATTAGATGAAAGCTACGGTTCACATGTTCATAATACAGTTTTGACTTATAACAGATGTGTTTAGCACGGCACAGGATGGAAGTGTTTGGGCCATTTGGGACTCATGAGCTTACACTCACAAATTTTCTGGTGGTCAAAAGACTAAAAAGTACATCAAGTAAATAAGACACTTGTGTGGACTTCTATATGTCTGTAAATGAGAGAAAATATTTTACTAGCTCAAAACCCGAGGTAATTCAATGTTTCCGCTACAATGGTTGTACAATGTCATCTGTCAGTGTTTCTGTTAGTTCTAATGCTGTAGGAAAACTGCATTTTAATCAATGGCAGATCCTTATGCTTGGCACAAAAACTCCTTTGTCAGTAGCTCTCTAACCTTCAAGATCCCATTTATATGTAAATGAGAAATACCTGTGTGCAAATGCATTGATTATTTTTAAAACCTCATGTTCCCAGGAAAAAGGTTTCGGAGCTTCTTTCCTACAAAAATACAAGTATCAGGGCTCAGCTGGAGTGAGGGGCTTCAGTTCTCAGATAATTACATTCTCACCTACGTGAGACTTTCATTTATTTCTGTGCTAGACCTGCAAATCATTTTTGCAACTCACTGCAAAAGATCAGAATATATTTTTAGCAGCAATTATAAATACTTTGTTAGTTGCTCGTGAAAACAGATTAGAGCAAAACCTTCTAATTCATTCTGTGTGAAATCACAGAATGGTAATTTATAAATGTGACAGTATGATGTTTTTGCTGCCAGTATTTGTTTTTTATTCACCTTACTAATTAAAACTTGATAAGAGACTGAATGTTTTCATTAAAACTGGCAGTTACCCATTTCCTGCACTAAAAGTGACCCAGCAAAGGTCCCAATTATTCCAGAAATGAAAAGTGCATATATAAGTAAATATATTACAACTGGTTGTTATTAAATCCTTTGAGTTAAAGTGAAAAATTACTGAGCTTGAAAGCTGTGATAATTTTAAAGGGTCACTGTAGTTGAAACGAAAAAAAAAAAAACTTGTTTGTGAAGTAGGTAATAAACTAATGACACCATGGGGTGAAAATCAGCAGTTTGAAGACCCTGTTTATGAATATAGGAATCCATATTGTGTTTGTTACATCACTTCTTCAGACCTGGATCATGAAAATGTGTCTATCTATCAGCAGAAGGAGGAGTTGTTAGATAATTGGATCTTATTAACATTGAGACCAAACCAATTCTTGCAGGCCAAAAAGCAGGACGTTTGTATCAGTAAAGGCAACCACAGCCCACTCCCTTCTCAAGCAGGCTGTCATGGATTACTCCAGGGTCCAGCAGAAGCATCAAGATATATTTTTTGATTCTACAGTGGTCCTTTAAGTGTAAATCATCTTCTAATGGACTTCTTTCTTGATCTAGGACAATTTATTAACTGACACATTGGAGGTGATAAAAATAGTAGCATGCCCACTTGGTGTAGGTTATAATGATAATAAGATGTTAAAAATACTATCTGCAACTATTATTTTTGTATCACCCCCAGTGAGAGATAAGTTGTGGCTCTAGTTTAAGATAAAAAGATGGAAGTCCTTTGAAAATATTTTTGTGTGTGTTTTTTCTGACTCTCCATGACCTCATGGACTGTAACACACCAGAACACATTTCTGGTCATGCTGATCCACTTGGTATGCATGGCAGAGATACTGGAGTGGGTTGCCAGTTCCTTCTCCAGTGGGCCACATCATATAGCTCCTGGTATTCCTAGGTGGTCTCCCATCCCAGTACTGACCAGGCCCAACCCTGCTTGTCTTCAGGGTGGTGTGACCTCTTGGTTCCCTGACTTAGAAGCGAACCCAGGCCAACAGAAGTGGAAGCACAGAGTCCTAACCACTGGACCCCCACTGAACCCTTCCTTAAAAATATACTATGCCTAAAATACATATGATTCAAGCAGAAGTAGTAAATTATTTTTACAAAATTGCAAAAGATCTTGAAGATAAAATCAAGGTCCGAAATCCATATTTCTAAATGTATTAACATATAAATATTTTAATATAATGGTAATCAGTAAAGTACAGGAAGGAAGTTTACATAGTGAATGGGACTTAAGTAAATTATTTAAATATTTGTAGGCTTCAGTTAAGATATTTAAATCATTTAATAATGTAATGGAGGTTCAGAAGAAAGAAACAATATAGGTCTGCCTTTTGAGCCTATTGATTAATGTTGCTAACATTCAGATGTAACTCCTATGGCTTGACTGTATTTGTGCATAGACCTTGATGTTTAGTAATCCATGTCTGACTCTATGGACTACAGCACGCCAGGCACATCTTGTATCTGATTGTGCTGGTCCATAAGGTTTTCTTGGCAAATATACCGGAGTGGGTTGCCAGTTCTTTCTCTAGTGGACCACAATTTGTCTGATCTCTCTGCTATGACCTGCTCATCTTGAGTGATCCTACATGGTTTAGCTCATAGCTGCACTGAAGTACACAAGCCCCTTCACAGCAACAAGGTAGCGATCCAGAAGTGGAATAGACCTTATTGGACCACTATAGTCCTCTCTTTCTATATACTTTTACATATATTTCAGTTATACTTTATCCGTTGCTTTATTTTATGATACATGAGCTGTGAGAAACATTTTAATAATAATGCTTACTGTGTTCCAGACAGCTGAGATACTGCATTATGTCTAGATAACTTGTAAAAACTAATTTGCTTTGTATATGAAATTAGGCTGCTGCTGCCATAAAAACAACATCACTGCAGAAAAGAGTTAAGAGGAGCCTTGTCTATATTTCCAAAAGTACTAAAATAGTGAAATCACACACCAAAACAAACACTGTCATACAGCGATCCTGCCAGAACTAGCCTTGGCAGAGCTTCCAAGGGAACAAGCCAAGCTTACAGCAACACCACAAACCACAGAGCACTGACAAACCTTAAGGTCTTCATTCTCGACAAGGAAACACAATACTATGCATAATGGCCAAGGTTCATTAAGCTTCTTGTTGGCTGAGAAAACATTTTGAAAACAACTTTGGAGCATCCACAACACTTAAAGACAATATATAGTTATAATACAAATGCCACATTATGTCTAGATCAGATAGCATATTGGCCAATAGTCACTATTTACCAATATCCTCCTATGAACTTACTTTAGATGTAAATTGCAAATGGGATGTGAAGAAACCGAGTTCAACACATGAATATGTTTTCTACAAAAATAGGTTTACAATGGAGCTGCTGAATGTAACAGACTAACAGACCTATTAAATTCCCTCAATGTGTAAAATCGCAGTCCGTAACGTAGCCCGCAAGACTTGCGGCTATTAAATTGGCCACATAAGGCAACCAGCCAATGATAAGGACGAAAAAAAACGACGGGATGTCAAAAATGGCACTCCGCGGCCACAAATCTTTTTTTCTGTCAAGCACGTAACTGTTGGAGCCAAAAAGCCTACTAGTACTAGAGAGGACGCGCTAGGGGGTTAAAGCCCTATCCGCAGCACTGTAAAAGCAAATATACACACACTACTGTACTTATAAAAAAAGGGAAAGTGATGTTAGGTATTAAAATTAATAGCACAACATTCTCAAGCTCACAAATAATACATATAATGAAACTTGCATGGACTTGAATATCATATTTACTGATATATTAATATTGCATTATTTCTGGAATGCAGGTCTGATCGAAACTCGTAATTGAAACCCGTAAGGCTTTGAAATCTAACCTCCATTTTTCTGTGATGTAATGATGTTGATCTCATTTGCCATTGGCTCTGTCTAAACCCGTAACCACGGGTTTGACTAATTGATCATGTTCATGGTCACATATCCAACGTGCGAAAAATGGTTTACGGGCTTGCGTCTTTCGCCCGTAACTCGCGGCATGGTGGAATTTAATAGCTTTATAACGCAGGCGAATTTCTAGTCCGCAGCCTTCGCAGGTGTACTGATGCTGCTATGGGCTTCAAATTTAATGGGGCTGACAATGTACAGAGATCAGGGCTCTTGGAATTAGATGCATGAATCAATAAACTTACACTCAGAGACTGACCATATGATCTATTGCAGAGTCTTCCGCTAAACTTACCCCAATCAGTACTATGAGACACGTCACCGTTTAGTAGATTTGGATTTGTATCAATGTCTTCCATGCTCATTTTTACTTCAAATCTAATGCTGCTTATAATATGTACCATCGAGTGGTTATAATACTGTTGGAATATTGGTTTAAACTTTTCCATTGAAGTTCAAAATCATCAGCTAATTAATATAATTCTTGTTCCATTTTGTATATTTATGCATACATACATGTCTCCATCTTTATAAGGTCACTAAGGGGAGGGTGGCAGTTGGCTTAGAGACAGAGCTAAAAGATTTTAGGAACAATCAGATACGATAAGAGAATGAACAGTGATTCATATGCTTCCCACAGGAAAAGCTTGTTGCCAAAGGAAATCATCAGCCAAAGGAGACAATTGTGTTGGTACAGTTTGTCTCTAAAAATTTAGCAGCTGCCTGTTAGAAAGAAAAGCCACCTCCCCACATTGACCTTTTTAGTGGGTGGATACAAGCAGAAGCTGAGACTGTACTTGAAAGTAAATTTAACATTGAATATTGTTGTTGTATTTTTTTAAACATTAGTTATTAATTTTATTAACGCTCATTCCCTAAATAAAATGTCTAGATCATGTTGTTAGGGCATTATAGTGGTCTTTTAACATGCACTTTATTATCAGTACTTTCGTGGAATGTTGAAACATTATATACAAAACAAGAAAAAGTACTCAATTAGAGCGTCATAAAAATACGAAAATGAGTATTCAACCAAAACTTGCCTAATGAAAATATCTCCCATAGAAGAACACCAAAGGACCACACATCACTCTGCGTAGTGTAGATTTTATCAAAAATAGCCTCAGGCGCCATCCACTTAAGAGGTAATCGAGCCTGTGAGTAAAAAAAACAAAAAACATCTATGAATATTTTCTGCACCTGGAAAAGTTAATAGTCGTCTCTGCCAAATAACATCTTATGTTTTTTATTACACATTGCTGTGAACCTAAAGTAGCCATAACTGCTCTTAGAGACACATGCCATGTTTTCTGCATAATATATATATATATATATATATATATATATATATATATATATATATATATATATATATCTACATCATAATCCATGACCATGTAATGAGAAGAAAGGGTTGGAAACATGACAAGTAAAAATGTCACTTCTTCAAAGTAATGTAACAAACTATCAACATTAGCAGCTACATAAGCTATCGGCATAACATTTCAATTTTGTCTAGGGGCTTCCATATTGGACTTCTATAGCACTGCTTGTTGGCCTTGTTCCTAAAAGGGAGGGCGATTCTACTTGGCATGCTTTTCCATCTTATCCTTCAGTGTGGCAGCATCTCAGTAGTGCAAAACAGAGATATTATCTGCATGCAAGGTCCATTCAAGGTGACTAATCTTATTAGGGGAAAAATCAAATGGTTCCCCCAGTTAAGCATGACATAGTATTTAAAATAAAACCTTTTTTTTTTTTGTTTACTTTCTAACTATTTTAACTATAAGAAAGCTGGGTTCTTCAAAATAGCATACAATAAATAGATCCAGTACATAATACATGAACATGTTTAACCTCACAGTAATACAGGACAGTTTAGTGATAGTATCATTTTGGGGGTCTCTAGATGTATTCATGGAGCCCCAAGTACCAAAACCTAAGGCATGGAACCTACATCCCAAGATCCTAGTCATACACTATATGGTTAGTTTCTTGAAACCTACTGGCTTCAGAGATGGTAACCAGTAATTACTGGATGCACTAAATGTTGTGCTAAACTTGCCCCGGATATTACTGGGGTCTTATCTGTTTATAACATCCAGTTTGGCTGAGTGTCTATGTTTCTTCCTATGCAAGACACACTTCCTTTAGTGTTCTACTTACGTCTCCTTTGCGCACATAATCTGGATCTTTATAAATGTCACGGGCCAAGCCAAAATCACAGATCTTCACCACATTATTTTCAGACAGAAGAATGTTTCTTGCAGCCAAATCACGATGAATACACTATGATATAACAAAACAGGAGGTCATGATTTGAAGTTAGGATAAGGAAGATTCGAGAATAAGAACTACCTTAGAGAAAGGCTAGTTGAATAGTGAAATAGGAGAGAGAAAATCAAAGAAAATCAAGAATGCCTAGTATATGTAAAGCATGAAGAATGAAGATGTTGCTTAATTACATGGATTCACTTGTCAAAATTAGTCATCAGTCCATGTGATAGAATGAAGTCAAGAAGCAAATTAAAGAAGAATGATTTTATAATTCATACATTTTTTATGATATAATGATAGTGGGGGTATAAAGAGGTATTTCACAGTAGCAGTGGTAGCTCCCTACATTGAGAGAAATTAAATATACTTATGAAAGACATAGGGCTTTCAGAATTAAGGAGACTCTTTAGGCATTTTTTTTATTTTTCATATTTGAACTAGTTTAGTTAATTCATTTTATCTTGTAATTGTAATTATGATCAAATATTTACACTTTACTTACTTACAGATAGTTACCCGTTGGAGCCTCCCTGATCTTCTATTTCTCTATCATTAGAGTGGTTATTCCATGGCTATGAAGCTTCACACTATGACTACTGCTCCTTAGACACACGGCATGTCACTGTCTGTTTGTTAGGAACATGAGACACTGGTAATGTAAAGTGCCTCCTCTGTGGTAGTAACCTTAGGTCACAGATGTAAAATATGACAGCCCTCATCACATATATAGTTGTGGATCTTGCGATGTTGGTGACGTTCGCGATGTTGGTAACGCACTTGCAGCCCTCGCGAAGCGAGGCGAGCCGGTGAAGCAAGATTTAGTTGGCGCTTATTGCAGGGCTCGCATCACCCCCAGTACCTGGTTCCTGCCTGTGGAGGGCTCGCGATAAGCGCTCATCGCGGGGCCCTCTGGGTTCGCAACACCCTGCAGTACCTGGTTCCTTCCAGTACCAGGTTCCTACCGGGCATTACCAACACCGACGGGGGCTGCAATGAGCGCCAAAGGCCTTTATTGCAGGGTTCGCATCACCCCCAGTACCTGGTTCCTGCCCCCAGGCTCGCATCACCCCGCACTACCTGGTTCCTGCCTGTGGAGTAGCTCAAGCACGTACCTGGATACAACCCTGCCAGCAGCGCAGCACTCCGTCTTCTCTGCGCTTCCCGTCCTCCGCCCGGAACTACTTTCTGGATCAAGCCGTACAAATGCGGGAGCTGCAGAGGAGGTGGGGGCGGTGCTGCTGGCAGGGATGCATCCAGGTACGAGACACAGAGGAGGGGGGAAAGGAGACAAGGGAGGGAGAGGAGGGGGAACGGAGACACAAGGGAGGGAGAAAGGGGGAAGGAGATACCAGGGGGGAAAAGGAGAGGGGGGAAAGGAGACACGAGGGGGGAAAGGGAGAGGGGGAAAAGAAGGCCCAGGAGAGGGGCAAAGGAGACACAGGGGAGAACGGGGGAGGGGAAGGAGACACAGGGGAGGGGGAAATTAGACACAGGGTAGGGAGAGGTGGGGAAAAGATACAGGGCTGGTTGGCCAAGACAAGTGATAAATCATTGTGCACCTAGTGATGAGCACCCAAGGCGCTCATCGCGAGGCCCGCAAGTTACATCGGAAGAGCCAAGCATTGTCTGGCAAACAGCATTGCCAGCTTTCAAATTTTATTCCGGTAATTTTTGACGGGCAATTTCCTAGTGAGATATAATATCAAGAAAGGCTTTTTTTGAAGTGCATTGTAAATTTTATTTCACAATTACATTTAGGAGGGTAAAATTAAGTAGACTTGTTAAATCATCTAAATAAAACAAAATTATTTTTCCTAAAGAGTCGCCTTAAGGACAAGGTCAATATAAGGTCAAAATCTATAATAGAAGCCTGTTTATATAATTAAAATTACAGAACAACAATCTGTATTGTATGTTTTTCTAATGTTAAATCTGAAATATGCTCTTAATGAAGTCATCAAAACGCATGCCCAAAATTGTAGAAAAGAAACAAAAACATCAACAAAACTAAAACAGCTTCAAGGATGAAACAGAATGAGAGAAGTAAAGAGAGTTTTTGGAACATGTTATACACACATGTATGTTGTTTTAATTATCATTTCCCAAGCAGGACAAAAACAGGAACATTGTAAAAATGTGGAAAACATAAGGACAATCAAATCATCATTAGAGCTTACTCATAAACTGAAGCTTTGCGGATACCCTTGTAAACACCTAACATTGCTTACAAGGAGGATTATAAGCCATTCTCATACCGCTGTGTTGTTACAAAATGGCACCATGTTAAACATTTCAAGATATTTGGCTCACCATTACATACTAAAGAAAAAGCCAGAGGCACTCAAACTGAGAGCGAGCTGCACCTAAGTAGCTTTGAACAGGAGAAATAGCAAACCCCAGATGTACATTTTGGCCTCTCTTGGGCCTCATCAGTGAGGTGCAGCATTACTCCCTAAGGCACAGTGAGCAAGGCGTCCACATCTGGAGCCTCCTATCGCACATAAGGTGAGAAAAACTAAACAAAAAGAGTCAGAGGCACTGAAATTGAGAACAAGCAGCACCTAAGTAGATTTGTTCTATAGGTCTGATACCTACTTAGAGAGCAGCCTCTTGGGATGTTCACAGGGAGGAATATCCTGTAGCATATCAGTCACAAGTGAGCTAAAAGAGGCTGCTGTCTGAGTAGGTAACAAGACCTATAGAAACAAACCTACTTAGGTGTTGTTCGTTCTCAGATATGTGCCTCTGACTAGTTTTGATCACCATTACTGTCAATGCCCAGTGATCCAAACCAGGTAGATATCTTAACCTACTACTCATTGTGTGTCTCTCCATTTCTTGCTGGATTTCTTCTGAGTAAAGCTAAAATCTCCTGATTAACCTTTAAAGAAGATAGTTGTGGCATTGCTGGGTTTGAAAAGCATCTGTGGCATGAGCACATGGCAAAACACATTGAGAATTACCTCCCTATTTGTATAGAATATGCCACATGGTCTACAAGTCCACTAATCAGAATGACAGCAGATCTGTGTAGCCAATCATGGTGACAAGTATCCAAGAATGTGAACAATGATGACTGCCTGCTCAATTGATAAACAGGGAAGGGTTATGAGAGGCTATACAGGCAAATCAATCTACGGTAATCTTCATATGCTTTCCTACATACACTAATTACTGCTACCCTGTCAATTAAAATGTACAAACTAATTTTACAATGTATTTGCTCATACATATATTACATACATTAGAGGTATGTTGCTGTCTCTCTCTTCTAATGCTTGCCATCACTATTCCCCATGCTGTCTTCTACAACTCTCTTCTGTCTTCACGCTCTTCAACTCATCTCTTTTATTGAAAATGATCATCACTGCTATAGCCAGGATGCTCTAATTCTTTTATTTTATGTTTTTAATCCACAAATATCTTATTATTTACTTTAAAAGAGAAATCCAAAGTAAAACTTAAGTTTTTGTAAATAAAATATCACACTTAAAGAATATTAACAATGCAATTAAAGTTATGAACCCTATTTAATGAGTCAGTTACTGCTCTACATTTGAGAAGGCAAGAGCTGCCATTAGAAAACGAATATTTGTGTCGTAGACTCTGAGCTGTGTAATTGGGAACCAAACAGCTCCGTTTATACACAATGACAAATAGTTTTTATAGTGTTTTTCTGCCGATAGATTTACCTGACTCCTCTAACATAAAGAGTTTTTTGTAGCACTAAAATGGAAAATATACACTCATTAGAGTGTTATAAATTGTGCTCTTTCATGTGAGAACAACATATTTTTAAGTTGAGCATCCCTTTAAAACATTGCACTCCCTCTCCTCTCAATCAATATATTTATGTAATTTTATCTTTCTTTTCAGATATGCTTTATCTCAGAACCTTTTGCCTTCACGCCTAAAGCACATTTTATCACCTCTTCCTCCCGCACTAATTACGTCAAACAGTTCCCCTCTTATTTTATAAAACGTAAGTAGGAATATCAGCTTGTATAGACAAGAATAACCTTAAGTCACTCATGTCTTCACCTTTGACCCCAAATGCGCCTAACCTTATAATATGTTAATACAATCAAATGTTGCTCTTAGTCTTCCAGTATATTTTGTTATATTCACATAGTATCATGTATATGTTTAAATATATACTAGCGACTTGCCCGTCAAATAATGACGGCAATAAGATTGTAAGTGTTGGTGTTCCAAGATGCTTTGGCGCTCATTGCGAGGTTGTTGGTTGTTTGTGTGCTATGAGCATTGTTTTTTTTTTGCTAATGCTATGAAATAATTAATAAAATAATACATCAAAATACTTTACCTATTTTGAAGTAATATATGCAGGAAGCATTGTGCAGAAGAGCTGGCAATCTGTTTTCATGTTGCTGCAGCATACAATGTGTGTTTTGAGTGCTGTGGAGCTGCTGTGTAAGTGTCAGTAATGTGTGCAGTGTGTAGTGTAAATAGGCTGCGTGCGCAAGCAAAATCCAATAGGGTAGCTGTGTACTTCCGCATTGTGTAAGTTAGTGTTGTAAAATGGCGCCTAATGTGTTGAGGTATAACTTCAGTTTCCGAGGTTCTGGGTGCCCCCCTTGCTGTATGTAAGCTTTTTATGAATTTATTGTGTGTATTTATTGTGTTTTCATGTGCGCGGGTTTCGGGCGGTAAGGTCGTATTTTTGCGAGGTTGTGATGTTTTTTTTTCTAAGTTCTGCGTCTCGTATATTTTTCTTGTAAGTTCGTAAATTTTGCAAGGTCCGCAGTTGCTGGCAAGGAGCGTCTTTGCGAGCCCGCAGCATTAGTGACTCTTTCAAATGTTATTCTTTCTGACTAAACACATTTAACCTGAAATAACCGTTTAAATTATTACAGTTTGTTTAAGTTTTGCAGGTTGTTTTTTTTCAATTATATATAGTGTATTATTGATTTGAAACAAGTTTGAAATGCATTACATTTTACTGGGAACAAATAAGCCAGTCTGAACATACTTTTCTGGATGCCAAGAACTCCATGCCTTTGGCCACCTGGAAGCTGTAACATATCAGATCTTCCATTGTTAGACCCCGCTTGCTCACATCTTCAGAATCTAGAGGAATTAGAAGAAATGTTAAATAATAAACACCCTCCAGGATATTAAAAAACACAAAAGTGACATTATGTGAGGGGGAAATTCATAATATAGTTTGGCAAATGGTTTAATTTCTCAGCCACCATTTTAGATTTTCTGATGAATTTGATACCGTTTTTTTATGTAATAATTGTTGTATTAATCATTTTATTCTAAAAGTGAAAAATTCCTGAGATATTCAGCATTTTTGTGGTCCATTAATGTGCAAATGAACTGCTTCTGAAAACAAATTAGCTGCTTTGATGTGTTAATTAGGATCACAGTCTTCTTAACTGTCTATGCTGTGGCAAAATAATGTCTACCAATGTTATCATGTAATTCCCAACCCATGCCATGCACCCTGAGCCACAAATTACCATACTGAACCACCAATTAGCATGAAGGAGCTGCATAAACAACACTAAACAGTGTGGGAATAATTAACTGTAGAGAAAGTCAACTAGTACAATGTAGAAACATATAGTAATGGGACATTTGACACTAGAAAAAAAGGAAATTTGAAGTTCTCCAAGAGCCCTCAAGATCCATCATTTAGGACATCTTTGGTATATAAGTGGTCTATAAACCAATCGTATCACAGAAATCAGAATTCTTAAATGCTTGTGGCAAAACTGGAAAAATCTCAAATGGCAGGTCATAAAGCAGTAAAAGTCAGCAAGTTCCCTAATATTTACCATTCATAAATATATGAACTTTTCTAACTGTGCTCATATAACAGATACTTATGTTTATGTGAAATATGATATTTAATACAATTGTACTGTTTCAAACAGCCTTCCTACAGGAGGAAGCAGCTCTGGTTTAGTGATTATCTATTCGTGCTTGTGCCTTGTGCGCCAACACTTTAATCTTTGCGGCTGTTTACCCAGCTGAAATGTATTAATCATATGAGATCGCGATACGGTCATTGTAGCCAGATATACCCAGAAACGATTTAATAGGATAGATGCCTTTGTACTATATCATATCATAACAAGGTTAAATTAATGCACAAGGTTGGCTTAATATCCATTAGATGAGACTTTTAAATAGGTTGACCTGTCTGATTGATAAAAATGGAAAGAATATACTTTCTTCACTGTTAATTTTTGTAGTGTATTTGGGATATAGTATAGTGTACTGTAATGAAATTTAAATTATAATAAACAGAAATCTTCAAAATATTTTTCAGACAATTAGTTTTTTAATTATATTTTGAAAAGGGACAATGGCCAAGATTCATTAAGCACACTGAAAAAAAACAGACTTTTTATTTTAGGTTAGAAGCTACCTTTTCAGATTATTTTATGATATGGGACAGATGTCCCAATATGCAATATCTTCAGAAAGTCTTACATAATACATCTGGCCCATTTTCTAGTGGCAATATATACTTGAATGATTTTACCACATTGGTTTCCATAGCTGCATGTAATTGTCCAGTAATATAATTATTAAAGGACAACTGTACTGAATGTACAGTTAAAGCTCATATGTTTGTTGGACACAGGCTATTAAAAACAGTATGCAGATTAAAATAAATAAAAGTTATATTTTGTATTTTAAGCAGAGCTGCCTGTGTGCTGGACTTTCATGTAACTTGGAAGAAGGCTAGGCTGATGCCACTGGCCCTCTCTTATGACATCATTAGCTCTGCCCCCAATGCCTACACAGTGGTAGCAGCTCTATTGTAACATGCTTACTGATACCCCATACGCCCCACCCAGTGTCAGTGCATGAGACATCATAACCCTACCCCCTTTACTGAGCAGAACCTATACAGGTCAGACTTTAAACAGGAAACAGGAAGTTTAAAAGCTAAAAAAAAAATATTAACTGCATACTGTTTTTGATACTGTTTTTTTTTTTTTATAGCCTATGCCCAGCATCAAAACAGCTTTACTTGTAAATGCACTACAGTGGTCCTATATGGAACAACCGGAACTAGCAAAACTTCACATTTTGAAGTATGCGTCAAACTAACAACATTAGCTGCTATGGTAGTCATGGGCATAAAAGCATTTTTAGAAAAAAAACTTAAAAACTTAATTTTAACAGACTGCCATAAAAGTCATAATTCCTTTTCAAGCACCCTAGAGCAATTACAGAACAGGGCAAGCAAGGCTTACCAGCTGCCTCTACTGAGTCTTATGTTGAAATCTGAATCCACCAATGAATCAAAGAAATCTCTCTCCTTCCACTCTTGAATAGATAATAAAAAACTCTCACTGAGTCTCCAAACCAGCAATAATTGTAGAAGACACAGATATGGCATCCTTCAGGTACAGGTATAGGTGTCTGAAAATACTTTACATGAACATTATTTTATGCCCACAGTTTACATAGCTCCTGATATTATTAATCACACCCAACACAAACATATAAAGTTTTTCACAACCTCTAGCTGTCCTTTAAGTACCCGACCAACATAAGGGGTCGCAGCACTAAAATGAACAGGGAATTCTCAAGTAAGAACCGCTTAATAATCAGGCAGTAGGCTGTGGACCATGGCAAGACAGAGGGCTGTTTACCTTCTTCCTCCTCTTCTGAGTCACTGTAGCTTTTATCTTCAATGAATCCAGAACTGGCAGAGCTGCCTGTGCTGGCCACACTTTCAAGACGCCTTTTGATGAGCTCGGAGAGATCATAGTCTGAACTGTCCAAATTTTTCTCTGCTTCCTGAGACTGACCACAAGAAGACAACAAGTTAGAAAACTGCTATACATGATTGTGTGGGCAGCATGGGCATCAGAATTATTATATATCATTGTATAGCACTACATAACGGTTGTGTGCGGTAAATGATAACAAGGTAATTCTGACACTAGACATTTTAGATAACATTGTAAATTAAGCTGCAATTAATTTGTGGGGTGACACAATGGCGCTCCTCTCCGAACAGCTAAACAAGTGGATCAGGCCTGCATAATCACTATGTACATCAGTGGCTTTTTTCTAACACAGTTAACACTAAAAGGTATTTAATAATGATAATACATGATTAATCTGCTGATGGTGACTATACTTATTTATTGATTTGGAAGGTCTCATTTTTGATGGTCTCAATATAATTTAAAATGAATATTACATTTCAGGGGAGGTCTGGACAAAGTAGCTGGGGGCCCTCATTTTTAGAATTATCAGCAAAATATATTTTTTGCATCTCTGGAAAAATTTCAAGAACCAATTTAAACAGAGTTATGTCATTTAAAAATAAAAAAATAAATGTGGTATTTGAAGCTTTTTATTCTGTACAATGTTATCTGGGACTGCATCACTTTTCTGTCATTCCCCCCAAATTCCTACCATACAGACCAGTACGTTACTATAAATTGAAGTAGTTTGAATACCTGAACGCTTGGACACTTATCAAGTCACCTCTGATTTTAGTAACAGCTATATACAACTATGTAATAGCAGACAGATGGTACTAAATACTGAATGCCCAAATCCTGATTGCCTCCATTATAGACACAGACTTAACTATCTGGTCCAGAGCCATTTGGAATGTCTTCTATTTAAACATCAGCAGGAGTTATAAGGGAAAAAATAGATTTCCCATATGAGAGTTGGCTAAATTCCTGCATAAATGTCATTTTGTGCCATTAGATTCCTTGGCAAAATTAAATATAATGTAATAAAGAAGTGTGTAATAGAATTCCAGCAAGAGAATAATAGTATGTACTATTTAGAGATGGAAAACAATACAGAGAGTAACATAGTGCCCTGCGCATTTAGATTACCTTTGGGACATTTAGAAGAAAATGTATCCAAATATTGTAAATATACAACAGGCATTAATAAATCATAGATCCATGGTCATACTATGTGGTTTACTTATTTTTTTAAAATAAAATCAGTATAAAAAAATACAAAACTTGGTATCTCTATATATGAGTGCTTGTCTCCACTCCCAATTAGGTATACAGGGTGTGGGAATGGATATGACTAAGAGCCTGTTCTAATAGGACATTAGAAGTTAAGCCTACTGGGTATCAAAGTGAAGAGGAGCAGATCTGTTGAAGGCTGAACCACTAATTTTGAAAAGTAATCAAATACACATTTTAAAAACTCCATCAACAGGTTTATTGTCTGAAATACATAATTCTAATCAATTACAGAATCAATGAACCACTAGTGTAGGTGTCAGTCTAACGCAGAGAGGAACAAATTGTGATGTCAGCATCTAAAAAAATCTCATATTTTCAGTAACAATACTTTTAACATAATATAGTAAATACATTTTTTCATACATATATTTTTTTTTTTTTTCGCGTGGAAATTACCCTCACAGACATATGTAAACACTCTTATTGCTTCACTTTTCTGTTGTTACTGAAGGAGTTAAATATTTGTTAAGCACACTCAGTCTTCCATCTGATAAACTGTAACACTTTACTGTTAGAAAGCCTATGCAGAGCATGCTTCATGCATACTTTACTATGTTTTCTTTATTATGTGTCTGGCATATGAAGGAAATATATACAGACTTGTAGTGACAAATGGTCACTGTCTGCCGTCAGCATCTATACAGTTGAGAACTCTCTTGATAAGCAGAGCTCTTACTTTATAATCTAATTTATCAATGACTGGCATAACCACTCCACTTACCTTATATGCAATGAAATCCCCTCTTTTGCTTCGTAAATAGTTGGACAGATTTCCATACTTGCAGTATTCCACAATCACCATTAATGGGCCTGCAATGGGTAAAGTCATTAGGTATAAATCTGCAACAAAATCTAACATTCAGTACAATAAATAATATGTAACACTCAATGTCACTATCTCTCATGTAAAACATCATTTAATAGTCAAATTGTAGTCCCATATTTTCAGTGCTATATTTTATTGAGCTAGAATTGATGAGCAAAATATTTTTAGAAAGCTGAAAGATAAAAAAAAATATGGATACCCCACAGCATAATTTCATATAAGAGCCACCAC
The DNA here is from genome assembly GCA_027410445.1 of Discoglossus pictus. Taxonomy (NCBI): domain Eukaryota; kingdom Metazoa; phylum Chordata; class Amphibia; order Anura; family Alytidae; genus Discoglossus; species Discoglossus pictus. Next base: position 95,591,240 of record CM050168.1, read on the forward strand.
GTTAAAATATGTATTTATTTTGTTCAATTCAACTGAGCTGTTTGCTTCTGAACATGTCTAGTTCTTCAAGTGCAAATATGGATCTTCAAGTCTGTGATAAAAAAAAAATGCTGATCAAAGACTCAGAACATTGACATTGCAATAAAAAAAAAGTGGGCTTGTTTTATCTTGTAAATGTAAATATTGTTTTTCTTGGAATTTTTAGTTTTCACCTCAAATTGGATAGCTGTAAAACTAAGATAAGCAACTACACCAAATTTATCAGTTAGGAACATCCCATTAAAATACTTCAGCTGATAAATGTACCACAGTCTCTTTTAATTATTTTGCCTCATGTCTGCAGCAGAGAGAGCTGTGTGATAAGTTGCTGTTCTGGCTTTGATGTTGGATGCTCATGTCCAAGCCACAATGTCTTCCATGTACTCTCTGTCTCATCACACACACTATACATTCTCTTGGCTTTGTGCTTTTGTTTTCCTATAGTGACAGAGTGTGTGCTACAGATCCATCTCTAATGCTGGCACTAATGTGCCGGCCTGACACACTTTATCTTGTTTTCACTCTGTCTTTTCCCCTCTGACGCAGATACTAAAATTCCTTTTCACTTAATAAATCATATCTGGGACGAAGGCTGATACACATAGGGATCTTAAACATGGAAACAGAGCTAATGAGAGTGTAAAAAAAGGGTAAAGATCAATTGGGGTCTGTGTTTCAAACCAAATAGGGATTGAGCATCTTAGGTGGGCTGAGTTATGTAATGGGGTATGGAATCTAGATGTCTAGGGGTTATTACTTCCACGCATATTGCAGTGATAATAAGGCAGATTTGTTTTCTTTAAGTGCAAAGGGATGAATGCAACAATACCAACCCAAGGAAACATCAGAATAAGATTGTAACAGAAGATGTGGCAGGATGAGACCTTAAAGATGTGCCAATGTTCAGGGGAAAAGACTGGATTATTTTGGAAGATATAACATCACACACTTACAAAAATTGCAGTTATGTTTAGACTGAAGATTACAGATTTCTTGGACAGAGCGAAAAACATCCACAGACCATCAATTTCTCTGTCTGCATATTTGTATAAATACAACCTAAGAAACATGTGTCCCCTTCTCTTTACCTGAGACCAGATACACATCAAACAAATGGTCTATGTTATCTGTGAACAGTCAGATGTGGTCACCTGTGGCTCAGCTCCATCTTTAACCCTTAACATCATAATATTGAGTGTAAATATTATATCTCATGAGATATTAAGGGGCGCTTATATTACTATGCCCTGAGACATTCCACAGTTGAGCAGTTTGCTTTACCATACATATCTAAAGTCATATTTTTAAAAATAGTATTTTGAAGAACTATCCATGAAAATATGCAAATGAAAAGAACATAAAATGATATTATTTTGTAATGTTTTATGCTTTTTGAAACATATATCAAAATCTGTAACTTTACTGAACCTTCACAATTGTAGTGCCCTACAAAATCTATAATGTAGCTACTGCTGTACTAATTGCTTAGGGGTTTCTATTAAAATATTTTGTAATCCCAGTTGCTCAGTGGACCACTCTTTGGGAACATCTGCCATATGGTATGAAATAATAAAAAATGTATACCTCGGATACATCAAAGTGGCTTGTGTGATGTGCGTGCAACACAGCAACGTACTCTGTGGAAACTGAGACAGTGTTTGTTTATTTTCCAAGTGACCCCTGAGCATTTACTTAAGAATTTACTAATTGAGCTGCAATTAATGCATGCATGTAGTTATTTGTTTGGAATTTTAATCTTTGACTCTTTGTGTGCTGTAAACGCTGCCATTGCTGGTCACTGTGCCACATGGGCTACTGACCTGCAAACAATATCCAGCATGAGAAAGGTTAATCTTGGCCAAGCAATGACTCACCTCCAGGCTTGGTGCAAGCTCCCAGCAAATTAACCACATTCAAATGATGTCCAATGTGGATAAGGATCTTCAGCTCAGACATTAAGGCCTTGCACTCGTTGTTTGTTGCACACTCTATGTAACATAAACAGGACACAGTCAACTCTGCACAATGGGGATGTTTTTACAGGGCAACTAAAATCCTGTTTAATTTACAGAGGAAACATCAAAAGACAAAAGAAAACAACCAAGGCCCTTGTGAGGAATCTGAAATTTATTTTGTGACAGTACACATAACATTTGTAATAACCCATTACTGGGCGCCAATCCCTTATACAATAACTGACTATGGAAAAAACATAAAACAGATTAATTGCTTGTGACTTTGGATAATCTCTCCTCACTCAGCAAATATAACAGCGATATCTCCTGGACAAATTCCGATGATTTTGGTTTGTTTATTAAAATAAAGACATCGGAATATTAATAATGCAGAATCAACACTTTTCACCAAAACTACTAAAGAAGGGTCAGATGAAGTCAAAGTGATACATTTAGTGGCAGATCTGTTCTGCAGCTGTTAACGAATTGAACACTGACATTACTTCCTAAGGTTATGTGAAAACATATCACATTTTTTACAAGTGGGACTTATACTTCTTGTCTAATATTGAAGATGTCAGAACCATTCCAGTGTAGGAATCTTATTGTGTGTATAGTAGCAAAACAAAAACAACAATCTGTACATGTCAATAATTCTTAGGTTTAGGAGAGAAGCTACTTTTTTCTTTGAAAACCTATAGGCGGGATAAAACTTACTATATGTGAATTGTAAATTGCTTACAACTGTAAGTACCAGTAGATCTTGTCTGATCTTCTTCCATTCCAGTCAACAGACTTGCATATTACACTGCAATATCATAGTACAAAAACTCACAGAGGGTACACTTTAAAAAAAAATGTAATTTGGCGAAATTGTCACATATTTGTGGAATATGCAAAAAAACTAGCATTAGCAGCTGGGCCGCTGCATCATTGGTCAGTAAGCTTTTACCATTTGATACCTTCCTCCTTCTCCTACTTATACTCAGAAGCAGGTTGTTTCAAAATAAACAGCAAATGCTGTTTGTTCATGAGGGGGGCAGGTACAAAGCAGAGAAGATTCCTATAACATTAGGATTTTCTCTAAAAATGTTGTATACTCATGGCTTACATAGCTGTTAATATTCATAGGTTGTTGCATACTTCTGCTGCTTCATAGGTGAGAATTAGGATAGTTTCAGACCTTATCCCAGCATGCCACCATAACAATAGTGCCATTCACAGAAAGACCACAGAACATTTGGCAATGAAACCCAAATCTATACCATTACTTGTCTTATATTTGTATATCAATATGCATAGGCATATTGAAAGGTACCTTAAACATATTGTGATCCATGATCAACTTTCATGTGTTTTAAATCTTTGACAACAATTAAACAAAACTTGTATTGTATGCTCAGGCAAAATCATTTCAGTAATCATTCAGTCAATAAACCCAGTCTTTAATTTTAATTATTAAATTGAATGATGCATTTACTTGAGGGAGATATCTATTTCCTAAGCTTCAGTCATCTTGACGAAACTTGCATGTTTACTTTTATTAAAATCCTATTAAACTACAGAATTAAATGGAGGCGCAATTCAGAACAGAATACTCCTCCCAGGTGCTTTAAAAAAAGCAAATAAAGAAATGCACCATAGTAATAAAGAAAATGGCTTGTAACAGTTTGTTATCTTCATAAGAGCATACTATTAATATGGCGATTCACTGGTCCTGTAAGTGTCTTGTGTGACATTCATATTAAATTTTGCAGTGACTTCCAGAATGGATATTTATCTTTAGTTATCTATCCTACAACTATAAACATATAAGGTTTCATTGTCAGCTTCTGTCAACAGAGAAATCCCAAAAAGAAATACCTTTAAGCATCTTTACAGCAACCGTTTTGCAGGTTGAACATTTATCAATGCCAAAAGCAGAGGCTTCCACCACCTTCCCGAAAGCGCCGTGACCCAGTGTCTTGCCTAGAGGTAAAAGTCAAGAGTGAGCCATAGCCCAGTCAACTATAGTGGTGAGGCATGCAGAGAGAGCCATGCAATGATGCAGGGAGTCATGCTAAGGTGTAGAACACACATCCAACATGCAATCATTCCCATGTGAAATGAGTTAATGAAGTGGTACCGTGTGTTAGCTTTGAACAAAACAGCAAAGTGGAGTAAAATGTGATACCTTTAATAGCTAACTGGGAGGGATTATAGTGAAAGCTTTCAGGATCTTATAATGCCGTCGTCCAACAAAGCTATTTCACACCTTGACGGACAAAGGGATTATGAAATCCTGAAAGCTTGCGCTTTAATCCCTCTTAGTCAGCCATTAAAGACACTACATTTTACCATACTTTGCGTCATGTGAAATCAAGCAATCAATGCACCATACAAGTGACATATTGTTTTCAACTGGTCCCCTATTATATTGTTGTTTTTTGTGTCTGAAATTTGTGTGAACATTTTTAACTAAATGTAGCCAAGATGTACCTGTAATATTTTGCCTTGCCAACCGTAAAAACACCATATAATACACTTGTGAAGAATAAAGGGACACTGTTCCATTGTTTATGCATTTAAAAACATGTTTTATACATTATAAAATGTGTTAATAGTGTATAATAATCACTAAAACAACACAGAAACAGATTTAGGGCAATGTATGTATTGTGTTGTATACAGTTTACTTAGTTTTACAATCAAAAAGATCATAATAAAGCACAAGCAATTATTTATCATGTAATAAGAGGAGAACCAAAACCTCCAGTTAGTTTTCGACTAGTTCTACTTTTTCCTGAAATTATGTTTACAATGCTTAATTGCACCATAGACAATTTGGGATCACAGTGTCTGAGTTATCAGATTTCTAGTTCTATTATTATAATAAAAAATGTGCAAACTATGTTGAACTGTATTAATAAGTATTATTTAAATAAGCACTAAAAATGATTTTACTCAAATTGGAAAATGATGTTATATTTTTTATAATTTAAACCTTTAAAGATGTTGGATTCAAATTCAGTAGTTTACTTGCAATGAACGCTTCACATTTAATTAAGAATTTAACAATTTTAATGCTCATACTAGCTTTCTGAAAATATTGTTAATAAAAGAAACTGCATTTGAGTTTAAATATTTTAAGAGAGGAACACTAGTGTTATCCATTCAACTAAAGCAGTTTTGTGCAAATTGTGCCTTAAAGTATTCAGAAATCAGATGAAAATACTGAATATTAACTGAATACTTTGAGATCAACAACAGCATACAATATTAAATTTAATGTATGTTCACCTACTAGTTTGTATACATATGCTTAAAGGACTATTATACAAAGAAAATATATATACGCTATATGAGTTTGAAAAGTTTGAGTCTGACTAAGAGAATAATTAAGTAAAAAAAGTGCCACAGCAAGTTTTTAATTAGAAATGCTTATGCCTCAGTAGGACCCTTGAGGGATCCATGATACATTGGTGGAAGTTGTGTGTGAGTTGAGACTTGTGGTTGAAATGTAGGGGAGGGTGTGACTACAATTTCCTTCTTAACGAGTTATCAAACTTGGACTGCCTCCTCCCTCGTCCTTCCCTCCACTGATAACTTCACATGCACACACCCATCATCCAGCTGTGATGTAACAAACACAAAATGGATTCCTATACTCACAAAGAGAGTCTTCATAAAATTAAAATTTTGCCCAAAAAATATTTTATGTCCATGGCTAATATTATTAGTTTGATACAAACAAGTGTTTATTTTCTATTTATAGTAATTGTAAAAAAAGGCTAAAGGGTCACTCTACTGCTTAAATAATTGATTATTCTGTAAAGTATTTGCAAGATCAAGTAAATTAAGATCATGCTATGCTTGAAAATAAAGAAGCAAATGTATTTTCCTTATTTGTTTTTAAATTAACAATGTTCACCTCTATGGAGATTCTCTATTTTGTTTCCTGCACCCTTCCGATATGTATGTAGCCAAATAACAAATCAGCTGCAATCCTAGTTCTTGATGTTGGATGCAGTATTGATTAAGGAGCTTGGGTGTGAGCTCCTAGGCATTTAAAAATGTCCATGGCTTACATAGATGCACACACAAACAGACCAACTTTCTGTCCGTGCTAATCAACTACATGTCACGTACATATGGGGGAGACAAAATGGAGAACCAGTGCAATTTTTTTAATTAGGAAAAATATTTACTGCTTTATTTGCAAATGTTGTATTCTATCAATATACTTGATCATACAAATACTGTTTCTTAAAGTGCTACGTCGACCGTTTAACATTTAACCATATGTACATAAAACTCTATACTAAATGTGTGATGGATTTATACCACCCATATGAAACATTATTCGCCTCTGTTGCTCTGAAGTTTCTGCATTCCACAAAATATATCACGCCAGCCATGGTATTAAATAGATTAAGCCTGGTGTATGCCTGCTATTTTTCAAAATGATATTAAATATAATGGTGTGATTACATGTAATCTTGCTTTTATATCATATAGGTTAGGTGAACAACTATGGCATCTGTGCCACCTCAATATTTATGTGTTGCTATGTAGATTAAATGGATCTGTTTCAGTTACTCCTAGGTGAAGGAATGTGTAGGTCATCATGGAATTCACAGCTACGGATTTACTACAGAAATACTCCCTTGTGATAGAAACCACAGCTTTGCAAACACAAGATAAGGACAAACATTTAGTGTGTTGACAGCTCCCACACATGCCGCATGAGATCAAGATGGAAGAAAGATGCTTATACAGAGGCATGACACATAATAAAGCAGAACTTTTTTCCGTACTTTTGATAGCACAAACAATGTTCTAGAAATAGCAGCTAATGAGCAACATTTTTCGCTAGTAGGCATATGAATTAGGTAGATGGTTGATTATGACCCCACAATGTGATGTGATGGAAGAATGCAATACAGATGTATTGTAAGAAGGACATCATTATATATCATTATACATAAGCAATATTGTAACTCAAATAACAAACATCTCAATAAAATATGTTCTGTTTTAAATATATTAGTGATGGAAAAATGATACATGTATGTGAGACGTGGCAGGATAGGAATGTTGGACAATAAAACTTACTGAATGTAAATTAAGCTATTTTACTCCAGAATCAACATGTAAAAAAAATGTTATAAACTAGATCAGATTAGCCAATGTCAGCTCTCATGGTATTCCCATGCCAGGATTTACCAGACGTTGACAACAGTTACATATATTATTCTTTTTTTTCTTACAGTTACATTTGATGTAATAACAATCCCCATAATTATCAGGACAGTGCATTTTGTGATCTTAGCCAACTTCCATAGCAAAGTTAACTGTGGAGACCCATGCTACACATATTTCCTGTAATTAAAGGTACTCTTTAGGTAAAAAAAAAATCTTTTATATAAATGTTTTAAGTTATTAATGTTATCCTCCTCAATTTAATTGTCATATAAAATGTACATTTCACTTACGTCTATGAAACCTCTAGACTAGAGCAACAGTTTCTCTGGATCCTCCCACTTTCTTCTTGTACTCTCTCATCTAGGGTGCCACACCCACATAACAGGGGCTTTATACTTCCAGAAGGTGAGAAACAGTTACTTTGGAGGCTTCTTAGTAAAATTTTATATAACAACTACATTAAGGAAGTTAAATTAATTAATTCACCTAGTAATAATATTTATACAACAAAAAATGCCTAAAGAGATCTTTTCAATGTCATCCTCTATAAGATATCTAGTAAAATGTAGTACTGAGATCCAAAAACAAAGACATTAATACTTCTCAACAAGTATCCAATAGCACAACTGCCTAGCTATTATTTTGACTATCATTCTCTATATCTAATGTACACATAGGAGTACAAATAGTTGAATCCACTGTACAGAGAGCCTTAGCGGAGACTTTTTTCTACATACCAAGACTAAGTCTGTCCCGAGGAAACTCCCACTTGCTGCTGTCATATGGCAACCTCTCACACTGCTCATCCAGTGGAATCTCATCTGGATCCATAATGATGGACAAATAGCCTGTCTTCATTTCTGATGCATGTGGCTACAGAAAAGGCAAACAGGAGTAGCAGGTTGTCAGTTACTGTCTAGATGTGGGATGAACACATAAAATTATGGAGACCTCACATCTCTTACCTTGTTTACAAAAATAAAGTTTCAGTGGAACGTCTACCTTTTACCCACTTTACCTTTATGTATTTATTATTTCCCTTTCTCTTTACCTGCTTGATTTTTGTTCTCTATAACTTTATTTAACACTCTGTCTTTGATACGTATCTATTTACACAGAGTCTATGGGAAATATAATTCTCTTCTGATGTAGTGCAAGAAACAAAGAAGCCAGTTTTGGTTAAAGATTTTACAGTCCTTCAAATAATTTTTTTTACTGGTATAAATGTATCTCATTTACTATTGGCTGTGTCCAAGAAGTATTGCGATTGTTTAAGAAGTAAATTACGGGCTTGCATAAATATTTCAAGTCATATGATCACAAATCCCTGAAATCTGACTTAAAAAGGCAGGGTAGGGTTTACGAGTTAGAATTTGCGAGCTGGAGTCATAATAATACATCTAAACATTTATAAAAAATAAAAAAAAAACACCTGCAGCCAAATTTGTGAGTTTGAGGCTTTTGCGAGCAGCTAATAGAATATGGCCCTATATTGGTTATTTAATTATTCTTTAAAACTATGGCCCCTATTCAGTTGTCCAAACTGCAATTACAAAAGCACGTAATGGAGCCTGTAAATGTTACTGATATTTAATTGGCTACATTTTACTACTCACAATACATTTGAGAGTTACAGGCTCAAAATCACTGCGGTTGTCAAAAACATAACTCTGTCCTATCTACTCCTTTGATGTTTCAAGCCCTTAAATGTTACCAAAGCTAAAAACGCAAAATTCATATTCAATTGCAACAATTCAACAAGCCCGCAATTGCCTTCAAACCCATACAAATACTAGATAGGACTTGCAAGTGGGTTAAACACCTGTTCGTAACACTGTTAAAGCAAATATAAACACAATAGTGTACTTTAAAATACAGGGAAAGCAATGAAAGATGAATTAATTGCACAACAGTCTCCAGCTTGCAAATCTGCAATAACATTTTTTATTTTTTTTACGTTTTATTTCTGTGTTATTTTGATCTCAGGAATGAAGGAGTTAATACATATCAGGCCACCCACATGAACTAGAACAAATTATTTCTTATTTTTTATTGATTTCTAAATTTCTGGATTGCGAGTCCGATCGCAAATCGGACTTCTAAACACTAATTGATTGTAGTTTAAACTCCATGTTTTACTGACGTCATGATGACGGTCTCAGTTACTATTGGATCTGTTTAAGTTGTAACTTACAGGCTTGCTTAATTGGTCATGATCATGCCCTGAAATGCTATGTACGGGTTCATGGTCTGAGTGTTGGGGCTGTGAGTCTGTACTTGCGAACTTGAGTCAATTTAAAACATCTTTAACTGAAACAAATTTATTTTGCAGACCTATGGGTAGCGTGAAGGTAATTACAGGCTTTGAATTAAATGGAAGACTATGTGTCAAACAGTTATTTTGTAAATGCACAATTTTTGTGCTCAATTGATAATAGAACTCATAATAATAACTTTACAGTATTTCAAGTTACATCTGGCATTAGAGAGAAGATGAACTCACCTTTTTTAGTTTTCTTATGAACAGAGTAAGAAGTAGCCAGAACAAGGTCGCTGCTACCCCTGTGCAGACCAGGATGATTACTTCAATGTTAGATTTCTCTTCACCACCTTTGATAGGTTAAATTTAATTAGAGTTAATACAAACCAGAGCATCCCAGATTCACAAATAAGTTGCCAAAATTAAAGGATGACTTTAATGTGATAATAACATGAGCTAGATTCTATAATAGGATGGTTGATCATTTATGAAATTCAAATTCAATGATTCAAGACTAAAAAAGCATTATTCTTCATTTAACTTACTTTTAAAGCTCAGAATTGTTGAATGTTTGAGGTTCTGCAGCTGTTTTTATCTACCCACTATTAGGTCAATAGGAGGCAAGTATATCAAACCAATCAACTCTATTGGATGGATACTTATATTACAGTGGTTTTCTTTCAAATTTTGCTATTGGGCAATCAATAAATCATTGTTTATTTTCTTATCAAATATAATTGTTCTTAATAGGTTTTTGTCCCGTCCCTCAGCCAAACTCCCGACCCTAATTTTATTAACATTATCAGGATGGAGGCAAATATATAGCTGGAGGTTGGATTCTCTAATCTTTCAAAATGTATTTAATATTGAATGTCACTATTATAAATTATTGAATTGGAATTTTATTTATGACCAATGCATAATTAAAATAACAGGTTCCTCTTGCTAGAGTATTACAGCTGTGCTTTATATCAAACTAACTTTTGCTTCATATGTACATCCCAACAAGTACATCAGCTGAACCGCAGAATAACTTACCTTGTATGGTGATAAATGCAGAAGTGCTGATTTGCCCTATTTCGTTGGCCGCTTGGCACTCATACAAACCCTCATCTTCCTTCTTCACCCTCTCAATGATGAGACTGTTGTTGTAAAGGAAAGTAATTCCTGCAAGGGATCGGTATAGAGCAATTGTTAAACGGAAAGTTTGATTTTAAAGGATTTTTTTTTTACTTATTTACCCAAAAAATATTTGAAATACTTTGTTGTACAAACATGTATTAATTAACTGCACATATAAGATCTCTTTTTAATTTACCCGATGTTGTCATCATTGTCCCCCCCACCCCACCCCACACACACTTGAGGCTGCTGCTGAAAATACTGGGCATAGTTTATGGATGGTCCTAGACCAGTTGCCACTTCAGAAAAGAAGAATCTTGTTCGTTCTTATATATACTAGTGTGCAAGAAGTATAACACAGACCCCATACAGTGCCGCATGCTGGTGGGAAAACTAATCAGCAATGCAGGGGTTGTTCAACATGGATGAGTGGCTTGGGAATGTGTACTTAGCCATGTTTCTTCCTTTGTTATTGGCCAATCTGAGGGTGCTTTACACAGTATTAACAGTGCCAAGAAAAATAAATGGTGTATAAGATCAGGAATTGCCCCTTACATTATGGCACTGAGTCAGAGTTGACTGACCCAAATGTCAGCCTTGACTTTGCAACTTTCCAAAGGATTCCCCTTCACCCGGATCTACTGGTCCTACCTGAAGCAGGTTTCATCACATAGCCGTTCTTCATCCAGATGATACTCGGTGTGGGGGTACCATTCACTCTACATTCCAAGTACAAGGTACTGCTGCTGTTTACTATGAAGTCTGCAAGCTCCTGAACCACCTGAGGTGCCACCTTCTCTGTAATCACAAACCCAGGAGAATCAGAGGGATATGCAAAGGATGATCTTGTAACTTCTAATTTAGACAGCTTAATCATTAATGTGTTGTTTAAAAGTCCACTGAAGTCTCATAGTTATAAAATGCTCTTTTGAATAACTACTTCTAAGTATGGGCAATACACATGCTTTAATTTATACTTTACAGGGAGACAGTATTGTAGTTTCTGTTTATGTGCTTTGGCTTGACAGTGGGGAGGATATCTTGGATGATGATAAGATTGGATCAGAGGGATTGCATGCACAAATAAATAACGGAATGAAAATCTTATTCACGTCCTAGGTCTCACTGCTACGAAAGTAGACAATCAGCCAGTATAATGGCACACAAAAGATAATAAAGAAAAAGCTGATGTTCTTTTTACTTTCTGAAAAGTTTTTGCCCATCATCAAGTGTAGGACTTCAGTGGTAATTTAACTGTGATAATCCTGTTTTAGTTATAAGTGGTGATGCATAACTGCGGTGGGCTTTTAGACATGCTTGTTTTTGCTTAGAAAATAGCCTGTTTCCACATTGTCTTCTTGATAAGTTTAAGGGCAAGTGGATGTTAATCGTAAATATGTACAGACAGTAGATAAATTACAAATATTAAGGAAAGGAAATAAATATTAAATATTAAAAATGTACTTTAAATACAGTATAGGTAAGAGGAACATCTTACTCCCCAAACAACAGCAAAAAAAAAAGTAGATTAGGGTTCGATATACAAAACCAAATGCGTTTGACTGCAATAAACTCCTTAGATAATAGCAAGCCATGCCATATTGTTGAAGATGTAATGTCCCTTGGTCTAGAAGGAGTAATACTTTACTCCTCTATGACAGTTTATATATTAATATGACTTTGCACTACTCACCTAAAACCACCAGATGATTGTAACGTGTCTCAAGCTGTTTGCTGTTATATCTGTTTTGTGCTCTGCACTCGTATACCCCAGTGTGGTTCTGCGTCACGTTCTTCAGGGTTAATGACAGGAAGATGGTGTGTCTTTCATACCATGTCTGGGTGAGGTGCTTAGGGGCTGGATCTCCAGATGGTAAGAGCCAGTACAGCTTCTCATAGACATATTTTTCAGCCATACAGGCAATCTCTACATCACTGCCAGTTATAATCTCTGTCTCTGCTTCTGTCATCACTCCGGTTTTAATCTCTGCAATTAATTAAATAATGCACAATTAGTGACATGTATCTATCTCTCTTTATATTCCTTTAGCAAATAATCTCTATGGAACAACTCCTTGTAGGACAACTGCTATGGCTGAAATATTGAAATGTACTCTAGCATCTAGATGAATCAAAGTAGTAATCTAAAGATGTTGCATGCTAAATTTTAAGCTCAAACACAGGGTCCTCCATTTTTTGCCATGTGTTAACATTGTATTTTTCTTTTTACTTATTTTATAGCACTACAGAATATGTTGGCGTGGTAAAATTAAAGGATAACAATAATACATCCAACTTTCATTGAAGTTAGGTTAAAATGCTCCCAACCCCCCTTTCAATCTCTCCTTTACAGTAACAATCTCAGGTTGCAAGTCTTAAGCCAATAACAGGGTTTATGTAAAAAGAAAAACACATTGTTGATTGGCTGAGTGGAAAAGATGTAATTTGTATGATAAAAGGGGGAAGCATTTAAATCTGACTGCCTCGTGGTGAAGCTTTAGGGTTAGCTTAAAATATTTTTTTCTTTAATACATTGATTCTTCTATGTTTAGATTTTTTGTTGATACTATTGTGAAATAAGATGATCTAGTATGCAATAGAAACAAGTATCTAAAGCTAACATTGCAGGTTGTCTCTGAACACAATAGGTAGGTATTGGGGTGTTTGTATATAGCCCACACCAGTGGTGCGTGCAAAGTGCATGCCGACCTTTGTATGTCAGTGCCATATGGAGCCAGCTTGGACAGGGCTACTGCAGCCTGGAATCTATTACTGAGATACATACATAACTTATCCTCAGACATAAGGTAACAATTTTACTGTCCTAGAGAGGAAATAGGCATCTAAACTAAAATCACACTGGACAAGATGTTTGTGCTTTTTTGAAAATTATTCATGAATGAGCTGAACTTAGTAAAGTGCGTATTATGTCAGGAATTTGATGGGCCATCTCCCTACAGTCGTTCCTCTGAATTATACACCTGGGGCAGAAGATACCAATATGGGGACAGAATATCGGTCTTCTATAACAAACACTAAATGGATTAGAAACCTGTGAGGAAGGGAGGAACAGTAGATTCAGATAAGATCTGCTGAAAATGTTCCATAATAACCTTTTCCTTCAAGCTTCCTCTAAAAAAATTCTATGTTCCTATCTTGCATACTTGCTAATGCTGTTATTTTGTTACCTATTTCACAAGGGTGTGGAGTCTACCAACGGTCGTTTCAATTAAAGGACCGTCTTTGGTGCACCATATTATAGTTTGCTCTTTTGAAAAAAAAAATTGATAATGGGAATTTTTTTTTTAGAAAGTTAAAACAGCAAAGGTGGAATATTGGGTTCCTCCACTGTTGCTTATAAGACCACCCCTATGTGTGAGCTTATCTTTCCTGGTTCTGTTATGTTACCTTAAACTCAATTAGTGTATATCACCCTGCACATTTACAGCAACCAGTATTTATTATTTGTGTATCTTTAACTGATATAGGTGGTCTTATTTTGCTGCTTATAATAATGAATAAGTAAATGGCATTTGTTTTTCTAACTTTCCAATAACATTTAACCCGTTATCAAGTCTAGTTCATAAAAGCAGCATACTTTACTGTTTATATATAGGACATGCGTGTTTGGCATTAAAGATTCAATATATTAACAAATATACTGCTTCAATTATCGTCATAGTACAGAAAAGACCCAACTTCCAACCTCTGAGTTCACCTTTGCAGTAAGCCAGATGTGCAAAGAATTTTAGGGCAGTTTCCCCAGGTCAATTATTGTACTTTGTTTGTACTATATATAATGTCTTGTGCTGGATTATAGACATATAAGAAAATATGTAGCAGCGTTTTAATACGGCCATGTAATGTACAATTGTATTATAGTCAAATGGGTTTTAATTTACTGTCCTAGATGGGGTCTATGAGGTCCTGGGTGGGATTCTGATGTCCTAGAGCAGTGTTTTCCAATCTTCATGATGGTGACACACTTTTTACAACACAGTAATTCAAACCAGAGGCTACACTAACCCCTTAAAAGAGATGCAAACATATAAATTGCGTTTGCGACACAGTTTGGAAAGCTCTGTCCTTGATTCCCAAACCTCTCCTCAAGGACCCCCAAACATTCCATTATTTAGGTTTAATACTGTGTTAATACAGTGAGGCAACTAGAGACTCCATAGCCTGTTGAATGCTAATTGCCTCAATGTTTTTACACAGCGTTAAACCTAAATCACGACCTGCCTACGTTTCATTGAGGAAAGGGTTGATTTTTTTTAGCTTGCTTTGGAAACACTGTATTAATGAATCTAAAGACTTTCCAATTTTTGAGAAACCACCTATACTAGCTTGAATTTTGGGAATATGTCATCCAATTGTATGCTATAAAATGTAAACTGATATTAGTGTCTTCCTGTGTTGTTTTGGTAATTAATGCTCATTGAACATTCTCTTTTATATATAATTTGTAATGACATAATTCTTGATTATATCTCATTCTTCCAAAATGTTCTTACTACTTTGTTGTCCATTACTAAGTGCCAAAATAGCACAAGACTCCATGGAACATTTAGGGAAAGGTGTTTAATAGTCTTAAAGAATTGAAGTGGGTTATGCAAGACAGTTACATACATTTCAATAACCAAATATTTCATTAATTTTATGGAAAAACAAACTGAAGCTGAAATCCCTCCTGCATTCCTCCTAATACAACTAACCTGTTGACTTTTTAGCAGCACCAGTATATGTTTTCTATCTAGGCTTTATACATTGAGAGGCCATGAACATGATCAATTAGTCAAACCCATAGTTACGAGTTTAGATGGAGCCAATGGCAACAAAGTTCGTCATCATTACGTCACAGAAAAATGGAGGTTTGATTTCAAAGTCTTACCAGCTTCAGTTACAAGTTATGATTGGACCCACATTCCAGAAATAATGCAATAGTAATAAAGCCGTAAATATGATATTTTAGTCCATGCGAATTCCATTATATGTATTAACACATTGATTGCCAGGATCGATATCACAGAATTTAAACAAAATAATATTATATTGCAGATTTGCCAGCTTCAGAATGTTGTGCTATTAATTTCAATACCTAACATCACTTTCCCTAATTAATATAATTACAGTAGTGTGTGTATATTTGCATTCACAGTGCTACGGATTGGACTTTACCCCTCTAGCAGGTCCTCTCTAGTACTCATTGGCTTGTTGGCTCCATTTGCGGGTTATGGGCTTGAACACCAGTGAATTTGTTGCAATTTAATATCATGATTGGAAACGTAACAGTTACCAAAGGATTTGCTGGCGCATAGTTTAAATTTCCACGTCCCGTAGCCTTTTCTCGCCCTTACCCCGCAAGTCGTCGGCGGGTTGTTTTACAGGGCCCATTTTTCAGCCACAGGTCTTGCGGGCTACGTTACAGGCTATGGTTTTCAACGCTGAGCTAATTTAGTAGGGCAGTATACCTTTATGTGGCCATTGATATACATATCAAAGAAGGGAAGAATGCATAAAAGAGAAAAACATGTTGCCCTCTGAATGGGCCAAACACACATCACCTAAGGGTTATTGCTGAATCCAGAAATTGACACCACATCCTTGCTAGTTGTGCCTCAGACTTTAACTGAAGTAGACCTAAACATATCAGATTACCCTGTTTCGAGTAGAATTGCCTAGTACTAGGGATAGACTCAGTTCTGAGCTAAAATAAGTTGGTCTCTGACTGGGCTGATGTCCGTGGTGCCAGTTCTCAGATTGAAAATCTCTAATTTACACATTCTGAGAGGTTTATACGTCTAACTATGATGTCCCCCTCTGGACCGCTACTTTGTTATGATGAAGGGGCTTGAGTACTTAAATGAAGCTGTGAGCTATATAATGTAGAATCACCCACGACGGGCAGATCGAAGCGGAGAGGTCAGACAAATTACAGTCTACTGCAGAAGGAACTGGGAACCCACTCCAGTATCTTTGCCAAGAAAACTTTATGGATAAGCACAATCAGAGACATAACAATAGTGTACCTGGTGTGTTGAGAGCTGTAGAGTTACAGAGGGTCAGATATGACTCAATGACATAAAAAAAAATGGGGCACAAGAGATAAATAAATAAAGTGAGAAAACATAGCAAAAAGAAACAGCGGAAGCACACAGTGATGTTTTTCCTATAGTCCAACAAAACTCCAAAATAGCATAGCATGTTTTCAGTGGCAGTAGGCAGGAGCAGTGCCATGCAATAGATGTTATAGTTGTCTAAATATGAAGTAACATGTATGTCTCTATATGTATGTGGTAATATTAAAATGGGGACTTTAAATCTAACTGTGCCTAGGGCAGCATACAACAGTACAATAGATAAACTTGTAGCATCATACTAATAGAAGTGATGAAAAGTATGCATATATCACAGCCTGTGCTTCTCTCAGCCATTCAGAAAAACAATATAAGAACACACAGTATCTTCAAACAATAAAGATCTTTCCAGATTCTTAGATCTGAGTAAATCACAGAGAAGTCTGCTTATTCTCCTAAGTACAAGGACTTAATTTGGGTTAATTTCCCGGGCTATAGAAAAATCAACTTTCTAATTTGAAACTCATGTCTGTTGTAAAATACCACTTAAGATCTCCTCAGCAGATTATATGGCTCACTGACAGGCATAAAAATGAATGATGGTAAGGCTGCCATTTTGAAACAAGACAGACCTTCCGAGGTAAGAACAGACACATTGTGGTATAACATTTGGTTATTTGGACCCAAGCAAATTACTGAAGGGGGATTATTTATTACAGCTGTTATGGCTGTGCTGTGCTTACCAAGGGTTCAAATAACGTAGTTGAAGGTACACTCCTGGCCAAAGTAAACTATGCTGAGTATACGTCATGTGAAAAAATGGCTAATTACCTCAAACTTGCTGCTCAAAAAAAGAAGTCTTTGAAATTTCCAGATTTTTAAATAAATAAACATCTGCTACATAACAATTGTGAGAGAGTTTCCTGCAATTTCATCTGGAAAACAAATACTGTATGTTTTGACAAAGAAAATTAATGATTTGCAGAGATAATGATGTTAATATACCACATCATAAAAATGGACCTTCCCAGCTAATTTTATTAACAAAGAGGCCAACATTTGAAATTAAATAAAATAATGTTAGGCGGCTCTGTCGTTTCCTCTTCTAGTTTTCTTGGTAGCTATACACTTAAGTGGTCTCTGCCTGCTATGGAAATATTGAGACAGTATAAGCCATAATTTGTGGGGATGCATTTAGTCCAATAATCCCCAACTATTCCAGTCATGACACCCTACAATTGCTCCAAAAGTAAGCTCAGAAGACACAAGTGCCTGTGAAGCATTGAAGCCCTTCCACTTTACCACAAAATGGTTCCTCGGTTCAAAAATGTCCCCTAAGACTCCAAAAACAACCCCCTGTACATTAAAATCAATATCTCGAAACGAATAACCACTTCCAAAGGCCTCTGAGCATTATTATAAAGATTGTCATAAAAAAAAGCACAATATGGTTACACTGAACACAATTTGGGAAACACAGCTTTAGGATAATGGGCAGTTATTTACCCCTTGACATCCATAAAGAAGCCCTTCATTATATTTCAATTGTTTACTGTAGCATTTCCTAAAATATATTTTGGAAAATCCAAATTAGGTAAGCATTTGTTCATATGATGTGGCTTAATATATAGCAATATGCACAAAATAATATATATAACATTACAGGGGCATCATTATAGTGTAGGACTGTGATTCTCAACCTCTTTGATCTGGAGCCCAATGATCATGGGGTCCTCCTGCTCTGTATAGGAAAAGTCAGCTGTTACCAAAAAGGGACAGTTATTATGGAATATGACATTTTGGTAGTGGGGTAGGCATTCTCAGCAACTGTAAATATATATATTTTTATTAAAAGGCCACTATAATGGTCAATATTTCACAATGCTTATTTAGGAAAGATACAAATATAAACAACTTTTCATTTTACTGTAATGAAAAAAGCTGATGTTTTGTGAGAAAACTTACACTGAAAGTACCTAGTTATCACCTCACCTTTAGTTCTGCATTGGCAAAGTTGTCCTACTTTTGCATACTGCATAGTTTACTACAATTGTAACATGAACCAATAATACAAATATAGGAAAAAGGGCTAAACAAGCTATTTTCAGTGTAAATGTTCTCACAAAAGATCAATCTTTTTAAGCAAAATGAATTGAAGTTTATACAGCTATATATTACTTAAAGGACTACTGTGGTTTGGTAAAAAACATCATGTTTGTCAAAAACGAACAACATTAACAACTATATAGGAAATAAAAACTTTTGCAGAAAATCTTCAATTTAGCAAATTGTGTTTGTGTCAAAAGCACTTCCATTTTTGATAACTGGTTTGAGAGAGCCTCGGTGGTAAATATATTCTAGTGAAACGTGCTCTTTATTTGGTCAGATTGTCAAATGTCTATTCATAGAATCAGTCTTTCAAAATAACTAAATAGAGATGTTATCTGAATCCAAGTTTTTTTAAATTCCTTGCAGGAGTATAATATGTATAAAATAAAATTTGTTTGCAGTGATTAATGCATAGTTACAAGTTAAAGCCGATATTTATTTAAATTTTGCCCATTATCTAGTAAGTTTTTTGCCCATTATCTACTCTTCTTCACAGGAAAATACTACAAATGTGACCGTTAAAAGTTAGGATGCTAGACAATTGCAGTGACCATTTATCTCTGAACTTTTCTGCTCACAAGTCTGCCAGTGAATGGTTAAGCACGGTCTATGAAAAGCATAGTGTTCAGTACCAGATATGATGAAACGCATGGTCCTCTCATCTTTACCAGCCTTGTTTGATGCTGTACAGAAGTAGATGCCAGACTCATTGCTGTGCTGGGAGGTCGTCAACGTGCTCACAAACTGCAAAAAATCAAAACAACGAGCTTGAGTTAATCAGGGCAAACAGTCTGAGCCTTTAGCCCAAGCAATTATTAGTGTTCAGCCATGCTGAGCAGATTGACGCTGGTTTAATAATATCGACAACAGCTTTGGAACTCCAGGAACCGACTGGGCTTTGAACCAGCAACAGATGCAAGTATTAAAATAAATGATAATAAGAGTGTAACGATTAATTAAACCACATTACTTCTATAATATTAAAAATCCTCAAAAGATATGTAATTACCTCGACATTTATAACCTAGTTGGGCTAAATATTTTGACCCCATGTCCAACTGAGCAATAAACTCAATTAATACAGCCTTTGTTTTATGCTGATGTAACTGTGGGACAAAATGTTTAACTCTTACATTGCAAGAACGTAGAATACACATTTTATTTACCTATCAAAAATAGTACGAGACAAATTAGTTGCTTATGGAACATAAACTTTATTATAATAGTAAAATGATCAGCCTTTTTAAATTGCGATTTGGCCAATTGCATAGGGCTCTATATAAGCCCATAGCATATTTTTATTACAGAAGTTTTTAGTTAGTGAAGACCTTGCTTTTGGATAGAAGTTCACTAACTAAAAACTTCTGTAAAAAAAATATGCTCTGTGCTTATATAGAGCCCTATTCAATTGGCCAAATCGCAATTGAATAAGGCTGTATATGTTTACATTAAACATTTAGGTGCTAAATTAAGTTTCAAAAAGTTATTTTGCAGTAGCAAATCACATTTAAAAACTTTTCATTTTCTGAAATACAATAAAACAGTGAATGATTCATAAATAAGTTAATGATAAACATATTTAAAAATTTGAGCTTTTAAAATTCACATTTTCTCCAGCATATTAAACAGAGCTCAACTCACCATTAAAACTAATAGGGTTTATGATATATATGTATAAAGTTATACCCTGCAAAATTATTATATAGAGGTATTATATATTATTCATTTGTTTAATTTATAGGCTGGCAGCCTCATATCTTGCCGTGTTGGGCTCCCTTACTCTTCCCCTACTTCAGAGTGTGTTACTGTGTGAATGGGTGAGCAGCAAGCAGTTTAACACCTTATTGCTTTTGCCAGCTTCACTGAACCACACAGACCAATAGGCACCTACTGACTATGATGTGTGCACTAGAGACTGCAATATGGATTTTCAGAACTTGATAACCACCTGCTCACATTATTGCAGGTGGGAGGAAAAAGAGAGGCCAACATGGCATGGAGGCAAGAACGATAAAGAACAAAAACGTGTAATATTTAATAATTAGGTTCCAATGGCGGAAATTGAGATCCCATTATGCTGGATGCAACTGAAAGGGCATGACTTTTTTTACCACTGTTTTAATCGAATCTGGTATTATACCATTCATAAAACAAAGACATTTGGCAGCAAGAAGGAAAGTTTTTGTTCTGTATTAATATGTTTACAGTATGAGAGCTGCCTTTGGTGAGTACTTTGCCTACTAGACATTAAAAAGGTCAGATTTTCAGGTACTGTCCACATTCCTCATCCAGGATAGGTCCAGCTGCCCATAAACCATACAGATGTTCCAGCAGCTGCCTCTCAGCTGTGACCTGATATCTCATTCAATGCACAAAATCTGGATTAAACACACAAAAGGCACATTGCTATGATCTTGGGAATCTTCTTTTTAAAACTTTTCCCTTGGGCAAAATCCATTAGAATTCACATCATTCCAAGACAGAGATTCAAAGTACCTCTTGTGGTTGTATTTATTGCTTTTTAAAAGCCTCTTGCTCTGCGGTGGCCGTTACAATGCACTAAAGTACATATAACAATGGTAAATAAAAAGCTTCCGATGCTAATAAAAATGTGTCCAGGGTAAAAGCCACCAAACAATTGTCAAGTCACACTATCCCACGGTGTGATTGTTGTTTTTTTGTTTGTTTTTTACGTTCAGCTGTTTCCTTGTGGGATATACTCATCAATGTTGGCATTTTCCTGTCAAGAACTTTCAAATACCCAAGTGTCTTGCACTTTATTGCATTTTTAGAATTATTATCATTTTTCAGAAACTGCTACTGAACAGAAAAGGAAATAAAATGTTTACAGTTTTACATTGCCAACTCATTCTTAAAGATCCTGACCTGGTTCAGATTGGCAAATGTTTTCATGACTCGTAACTGAAGAATGACAATGAGGTCCTTGTATCTCAAATGCACATACTATATTTGCTGGCCTATAAGATGCACCGTATATAAGAGACAGCATATATAAATCTGTGTTAGTGTCTGTGATATAAGTATTTAATTTACGGATTATGTAACTTTAAAAAAAAGTGTATTATAGAAAATGCTTTAAATATTTCCCAGATCTGATTGTCAAGAAAAAGAAAGTAGAGACAACGGGAGGTATCAGTCCAAATGTGGATCTATGTTACCAATACATATTCTGCAACAAGTGTGCTCCAATCTAGCTCTGCTTGTATTTCTTATACTCTATCTCTATACAGTTATTTGTACTTGCGTGTATAAATTTGGGACACTAACAAGAGGTTCACAGCCACTGTGGTCAACATTTTAAAATAGCCTCTTTTGAAGAACTAAACTTGAAAAAAGAAAACATCTGAAAACATACAGCTTATAATTTATTACTTTTATGTGTATTTATGCTGCTGTGGAAGCTACCATGTTACATTGCAGGGATCCACTTCCTGCGGTGGGTGGAGACTTTTATTAAGCATAACATTTGTAACTGCACAATGGGACTTTGGCATAAATAGTTACCACTGCATTTATTATGTCTAACAGAAAGCTAATTAGCTTACAAGCACACATCCTTTTGAGACAAAAGCTATACAGTAAAAAAAAGCTCTGCAGTAAAGAAGAATTGCATATAAAAGTAAAAATATTTTGCCTATTATCAACTTTTATTATCCAGAATACTATTTGGAAAAAATTAGCCGCAGTGGTTCTTTAACCAGTTACTAATGAAATGAACATTGCAGAAGTGTAAGGACAACAGTATCCTAAGATGATTTTATGTTTTTATGTTTTATTACTTGCTTTTATGTGTAAAGGTTTCATAACAATAAATTAGTATATAATGTGTTACTTTTCAATTGTTCCCAAGGCACAAAAACGGACCTGAATTGTCAGCATAGTAAAATAGCCATTTTCATTGGCCATGAAGATCCCTTTGACTGACGGATAAGCCATAACAGATTTGATGTGGGATGAACTGTAAACAGTGGGTTCAGAGTACAATTTTAAGACATATTAAAGCAAACTAGCTCCAAGGCTTGGACGGACACTGCAATGCTTTCATCAGAATGGCTGTATTTAGTTTTTTGCCTGATATATTACATTACGATTCACAGGAGATATTTTATGTCACATGTTTTTTCTTGAACTCTCAGGAGATTGTAAAAAGTTAACACAAGGCAGAGAAGATTGACTATAATGCACCGTCCCTCCTGAGATCTGCTGCCTCTGATACATACTAGAAACACACACGGGACACCTGGCTCTGATTACTTGTCATGAAATGGGCAAGAAAATCAAAGCAATGCCCTGGTACTCATGGGATTTCTACACGGATATTAAAAAGCTTTGCAAATCTGAATGCAATAAAACATGCATATAGATATTTTTTTGGTGGGGTCAAATCATGAAAGTCTCCCAGCTGCAAAGTGGTGGTGCAAAATAATTAATCAGAATATTTTTTGGGGAGAAAATAGAATTCTTAAGAATTAATTTGTCAGAATCTTGTAATTGAGTAATTCAGAGAAAAATTACCGTACATGAAGTGTATAAATGCACTAACTGCGACAATTGTTGGACTAAGTTGCATCCTTCACAATATTAATTAAAGGAACACTGAATAAGGAATACATATGTTTATTAGGCAGCATGGGGCTCGCAAAGAGCGCCAAAGGTGATCAGTGCAAAGCAGGAAAGTTGAAGTACACGGGGGAGAGGCTCGCAATTAGCATCGAAGGTGCTCAGAGGAGTAAAAGCCTCACATTGTGTGGCAAACAGCATTGCCAGCCTTACAATTTTAATCCCGTCATTTTTTACGGGCAAGTTCCTAGTATAATATACCATCTTGTATGTTTTCTGTGACACCTGTTAAAGTAAAAAAACAATTCAGCGCCAGATGAACTTTGTTCGGAAAATAGTTCAAAATTTCAAGCCAAGAAGGAATTGGACACTAATACTAAATAAATAGAGTTCTCCAAAGATTTTGCTTTTGGTACATCTGGCTCTCTGTTATCCCATCCGCTTCCCACATTCAAAGTAGATTATAACGGATAGCTCAACTCACTGGTACAATCTCAAACATTGATGAAGGTGGGACCAAAATAAGAGCAGGACTACACAAAATGGCATTTATAGAAGTAATATATAAGATGTATATACTCTACAAAACAGTTAATATATACTACTACAAATGAATTAAAATTCAATTCTACAATACAAATTGAGAATATGGACGTATAATATACAGCCATATAACACTATGCAATTAGAATTACACATACCTTATATTTCCCGTCGTTGGGTACTAGTCCATCAATAATCAATGGACTAATTCCGGCACCAGATTGCTGTGGGTCAGCATTTTGGGATGTAACAGGAATCCTCTCCACTGAGCTATCTACCTCACACCTAAAATAAAAGAAACACAAACACAAACTGGACTTTATCAAAATTGAATATTTTAGTGGAACCTTACAAACTTAATAACTTGGGACATGCACTATAATGACAATGTTCAGTTAGTTGTCATTTGAAAAACAATGAGAAAAGGGTTTACAAATTTCCAAAATACTGAGAGATATTAAGGCAGGTTCATATTAGTTTTTTTCCAGAAATGTGCAAATATTACAATGTGTCTATTAAAAAAGAGAGTTGTGTGACCCTACATTTTTTTACATAAATAACATTTTATTTTTTGAATTTCCAACAAAACTTGAAATGAGATATGAAGGGTCATATCTAGATTCTCCATAATCTTCCTATCCTATCACTGAGAGAAGTTTAATTGTTTTTTTAACCACATCAAAATAAGTCGGGGACAAATTCTAAAATTCCTTGTGAAGAACTGTAAATGTTCCACGTCTCTGAACTATTAATGGCAATGTTTGTAGTAATCAGATGTCTAACTGTTTGTTTAAGCAAAGGAAATCGCCTACTTGCCTCAATGTGTCAGTGTATGATCTACAGACATTCAAAGGACATTGTGCTCTCTTTAAGTAATTCCCTTAGAACTATCATGTCTTCTCTTGATTGCTTTTTCCTGAATATAAACCAAGATCAGACGGCAAAGATGTTTTTTTTTTTTGTGTCAAGAACCTTTGATATTTTTGTACGGATTTATGGGTTAATTAACAAGTGCTCTGGGTGGATCACGGTAGGAAAAACACCAACATTTTGATATTCTAAAGTGGAAGTCCAAGACTGGGATTTGAAAGGAAGCAAAGCAAAAGACTTTTGTGAGAACAATAGAAGAAATCAGAATCTCCTTCTGGGTTTTAGGAGAGGGAGAAAGAAGAAAAGGAAGTCAGATAAGAATAGGAAATAAAGGCATGCATCATATCACACAGGAATCCTTCTATGGCTTCTGTGTGCAGGAGATAAGAACATTTGTGACCAAAAGCGTAACCCCCATCCTTAACCTGCACTATCATAAAAATACAAAATCAGCTCCACCTTTTCTCAAGAGTTCTCTTATAAACATATAAATTGTTACTATTTATGGATAATTAATTCCTTCAAGCTTTTGGTGGCCCTAATTTCCCTCTGGCTAACATCCAAATCATACAAACCTATCCGACCTGCAGAGTTCATTGAGGGACTTGATCAAATGTTGACCAACTCACACAACTCTTCACTCATTGTAAAACTGTGTTGAAATTGCAGGAATTTTTCTTTTATAACCCCCAAAAGAGTAGGCACCGATTAATTTATAACATATACTACAGCTGACATCACCTGCCTCTTCTAACACGGGCCTATAATGGCAAGACAAAAGTGGAATAATACATATTTTGAACTATTTAAATGTACTCTTCCATATAAAAGCAAAAATAGGTCAGAAGAACCCCTTAAATATTCTGTGCAGGGGAAGCAAAGGTCACTCAGTTGCTGAGTGTAGCGTGTCCTAACAATAAATCATTCTACAATAGTGGCCACCATTTTTACCAATGCATAGTTAAGCATTCATATGATTTCCAGGCAGTTTGAGGCTACTTAAAGAAAGAAAAAGTACTCACATTTGTTATTTAAGAATAAACTTTCCTGAATGTTTATTATGCTTCCTATGATTTATTATAGGTTAATGGGTTATAAAAAGGGAATCCCCAAGGGAGAGAGCAGCTGAATTCTTCAGGCCTATTTTATTTTATGTTAGCCAGACTCTTAAGTATTGTTATTGTGAATGCAGTAAATAGATGTGGTATATCTACTAAAGCGTATTATAGAAACATTGAAATGCATACAGATTTAC
The DNA here is from genome assembly GCA_027410445.1 of Discoglossus pictus. Taxonomy (NCBI): domain Eukaryota; kingdom Metazoa; phylum Chordata; class Amphibia; order Anura; family Alytidae; genus Discoglossus; species Discoglossus pictus. The sequence continues at coordinate 95,617,235 of CM050168.1, forward strand.
TCCAATACTGTTTTGTTTTTCACTAATGGCTGATGACCTGTCCTGTTACTTTATTACCTAAGGCAGAACATGGGATTGATGGAACTATACTGACAATAGCAGAGAAAATACACAGAAAGCCACTGTATATATAATTATGCTAACGCTGTGCCTGGCCAATCTATGGCCCTTACTTTCTCCTCCTTTGCATTGTATCATTGGGCGCTTCATAGGTTGTAATTTGAGCCAGTGTCCATACATGGTTCTGTTTTTCTCTGCATTTATCATCATTTTTTGGTGTGCCAGAGCCAGAATAATCATTGATGTGCGCACACACACTCTTGCTCATATTATGCATAGTGCACAATAATTATTAAACCAGTTTGGTTTCTCAGCAACTGAGCAACAGTGCTATATTTTTTGTCCCAATGCTTATTTTAAGCATTATCTCTGTGACATTCCTGATTCTCTTTTGACTTCTCTCCTCTCTGGCAGCCCAACCCTTGGCTTGTTGATTGGAATCTTCTACTTTCCGATGGCTTGTTTGACTTCTCTTCCTTCTGACACTCAAACACTGGGTCACAACCTACTCTTCGTTGGGCTTGAAAAGGACCTCAATATCAAAGTCAAGGGTTTGCCTTAAGAAAGCACATTGTGAATATGTGTTCCAAAAGAACAAAAGTTCACATTTTTTTACAGTAATTTTAACAAACGGACAGTATGATATTTTCATAAATAAACATGACTTGTGCAAATTTTGCAAATGTGATTTTCCACCCTCCGCTTTACCGAACCATTCAACGTTGCCTTGGTAGCACACTTAGTGCCAATATAACAGAATTACTATTTAAACACAGTTTATTTGCTTCTTAATAGCATTCAGTGAATGAGTAATTGTCCTGGGGCAACAGAGTAACTTTGCCTTCTAGTTTAGGAGGAGCCCTTTGTGGGCCATAGGGATTGATTGGAACTATATACCACATATGTATTGTAGTCTACAAAGTTTAACATATCCCTTCTACAACATTTATATTCAGTATCAATCACCTTATTAAGATTTAATTTTAATATTGTTTCTTTACACTCTTTTTATGTTCACTATGCAATAATCATTGTTGTATTGTTAATTTAATTGCTGTCTATAATAGCAAAAAGGGTGTACATTTCCATAGTTTACAGTGTTTCTATTTATGTCTTGAGTAGACTTTTTTGTGTGTCCAATGTTGTGCATCACACATTGTGTCCATTAATTTTGTAACAGAAGTATATATATATATTAATTTTTTTAATTTTTCTTTTTTTAATTGTTATTTTAAAACTTATGTTCTGCTGTTTATTAGTATAATAAAGATTTACGTTTTTATTTCCCTAACCACTTACTTATTCTTTAGTTGTATATTTCAGCATGAGTTACATGAAGAAATCCTCCCACTCTAATGAGTTTATCTCATATGATTAATTATTTCATACAATAAGGAGTGATAAACCAGGAACACGGCTAGTTGCATACATGTGGAACAGAAAAATGTTCTTGGAATACATTCTATTTTTAAAATTTCCTGGCTTTGGTCAGAATGTTATTGTCCTTTGTTTCAGTTTCCTTTGTATTCCTTTTGTTTAGTTGTTCTACAGACATAACTTCACAAAGGAGAAAACTTTTTAGCAATGAAAAAAATCCTATTCTACCTTTACAGCCCACAATTGCTCCTCTTTCCTTGCGTTAATTATACACTACATAGTACTGCTAACTTATAATGATAGTGTTGCTGTAATTTAAATTATACAAATACAACTTGACTTTTAATTTAATAACCATACTAAAATTGTAGTTAGTTTTTCTAAGCAACGCAAGCAATTGTTCAATTTCCGGCACTTGTAACCTATGGTGTCTACAGTGTCTATGGCCTCACCAGGGAGCCAAATCTTCTTGAGCCAGTCATGGTAGTTTCAATAGTCTTCACTCAGACTGGTAAGAAAATCACTGAAGGCTGCAATGTATTTTTCACATGGGGACATTTGCCATCCCAGTCCTTTATTAATCTATACCCTATTTAAACCTTTTGCTCTATACTTTTTTTTTAATTTTTTTATACTTGATAACTTTATTTGTGTTTAGTTTGTGCAGAAATCATTGGAACAGATAAGTCTCCTGCACCAGTTTTGGGGAGCGATGGAGTGAAGAAGTACCCATGGAGGATAGACCTTTTGCTCTATACTTGTATACTCATGTGATTTTGTTTTCCAAGCATACTGTTCCTTTAGTAACAAAATGTAAATCTTTAAAAATTATTTTTGTGGTGCAATGTATTACCAGACCTTGACACCCGATTCTTATTGACTAATAGTCATGGACATCATAATGCCGTTATTACCAGGGGATTAAGACTAAAATGAATTGCAAGTATTAAAAGCAATGACTCTTGTCAATGGCCTTTTTTTTTAGAAAGAGGAAATGAAAGAAACCATTCCTGTTTATAGAGAAATCTTAACCTGATTCGTACCATCTGGTATTTCTAGAAGGATTGTTCTTTCTTACAAAGCAAACAGTAATCTTTCACTTACAGTGTTTTTGTGGCCAGACATGGCTGCCACTCCCAGTGGATTGTGGGAAGAGGAACTCCATAAGTTGTGCACTGAAAGTTCTGGGTTTCTCCAAGCAGGACTGGCTCTACCCTGTCGAAGTCTGTCTCTTTCTCGTAAATTGTAGGTTTAACTAAAATACAAAAATAGACAAGACATTGTTATGGTTTTGAACTTACACAACCAACCTGGAATTAACTTTATAATATCATCATCTTATTGTTATATCTTATCTACTCATGACTCTACTTTATCTACTTTAAGGTTAAACCGGACCAAAGTTCACAAAAAGAACAGGAATATTGACAAAAGCATATAAGTCAATAAAATCCATATTTTCTATAATGACTTTGCCTCCTGTTAGCATTTTTTGCTATATACTACTCTTTATAATAAATGTAAAGCTTTCGGTGACATGTAACAGCTTTCCAGATTTTAGTTCATAATCAGACTCAGAATTGGAGATTCCCAATGGTCATGCCTCATGTTTATGACCTCAGAGCATTCCTATGCAAGAGATTCATCCCTTCTGTGTATACCACAGACAGGTGTCTCTATAGAACGTACTCAGAGGTTAGGTTCAAATTATCTAAACAGGAAACGGCAATTATTGGAAAGAGAACGTTATTAAACAGGCCAATATAATAAATATGCAGTTGAAGATCTGTGCATTGCAAATAAATTAAAGACAGATTTTATCCCGACTGACAGCTGTTAACGTGCAAGATGATTCTACAGGATTCTGTAAATATTAAATGGATCCTTTTGCTCGCCAAAAATGCATGCTAGTAAAGCGTGATTTTGCAAGATATGATTTTTGTTAAGAGTTAATACAAGGTAGATAATATTCACTCTTTCAGTCCATCTGTGGGAAAACTATCTTGTATTTTGTTGGCAAAGAATTTAATAAACCTATCACCCACCAATTTAGAAACATATTCTACGGCCTCTATTCAATTGAGCTATTCTTGGTTACTGGGGCCTGTAATGTAGCCCGTAAACAAATTTGCTATTCAATTAGAGTCTTTAAGCGAGCCGCAAAAGATCTGCAGGTTACAGGCGTAAAATCGTAACTCCCAACCCAGCTAAACCTTTGATCGTTCAAGCCTGTAAATGTTGCAATCGCAAATCTCTATTCAATTGCTACAATTCCTCAAGCCCACAAATGTTCTCACACCCGTAAATGGAAAATGTAGAAGAAAAACCTACGGGTACCAGATAGGACTCACAAGGGGGTTAAACACCTGTTTGTAGCACTATAAATGCAAATAAAAAAATCAATACTGCACTTTAAAAGACGGGGAAAGTGATGAAATACTTTAGAATTAATTGCACAACAGTCTCAAGCGTGCAAATCTGCAATCAAAAATTATATTTTTTTATGTTTCATTTCCGTGTCATATAAATTTCAGGAATTAGTGAGTTAATACATATCAGGCCACCCACATGGACTAGAACAGTATCACCATTCATTTTGATTATTTTTGCGAGTCCGATCGCACATGGACCTCTAAATGCTAACTGATTGTGGTTTAACCTCCATGTTTTACTGACGTAGCGGTTGTTACGGCTGTGCTTAATTGATAACGATCACGCTCTGAAATGCTACTTACGATTGCATGGTTTACGGTTCAGGCTTTCGGCCCTTAAATTGTGGGCTTGTTCAATTGAATTGCTCTGTAAGTGTAGCAAATGTCAAGCCCACAGACATATGGCCGGTATAAAGGCAACTGCGGGCTTGCAATTGAATAGGGCCTAAGTGTCTTTGCATCAGTTTGTGACTTGAAGCTATATGTTGCTTTATGCTGCATAACATGTAACTTATCTAAATAATTTGGTGTAAAATGCATTTTTTAAGAACATTCAACTGTACTAAAGTACTTATCATCATCTATAGTTATAAATTATACCATCTTAGGCACCATTGAGTGTCATTTTAAGCAGAGGACACGGATTGACAAAACCTGCAGTAGACACACATTGTTAGACAGAATATCTAATACACAGAGAGTTTGTATTTCCAAACTCCTCACTACTCTGCAAAACTTTCCCATCATGCCCTATGACTGTGCTGGCACAATCCCTGTATCTCCTTATTGGTTTGTCTTAGCTGAATACTCCCACCATGCTCTGTGTCGTGAGAACTGACACAATCACAAAAAATTAGAACGAAGCATATTATTAAAAAAATAAACGTACTTATTTTTATAAGTTGTATTTCATGTGACTTAATTAGCAGCTCTGACCAAGCAGTACATGTCTTCCTTTGTGACTGTGTTACACTAGAAGGCTTCGACAAGGGCTGTATGTGTTTAAAACAACTTCCATACAGTGCTCTTTTAAGAAAATAAATGAATTTGCATTCTTTATGTTTGAGATCCAAGACCTAATAAATGTCATACAAAGTTGCTGAACTTTCCTATGGAAATGGTTTGGCACGGAGATATGTCAGCAAGCTCCATCAAGCTACACGTGCAGTACATGCGTGATGGCATTAATACTCACTATCCATCCAGACCTGAACATTAAATTACAGTATACAGTTCTTTGGGTCTGGATAAGGCTTGATAACTGCTTCTTGAGGTCTCCCTCTAAACCCTACCCCATATATCTATAAATAAATATAAATTTATAAATATATGTATATATATATATATATATATATATATATATATATATATATATATATATACAGAGAGAGAGAGATTATTATCCAAATCTTACAGAGCTGAATCTAATTTAAATCCCATTAATTTACATTTCTGACATAAAACACACAAATGGATTTGTGTTCACAGGATGAGTCGTTTGGCCCAGATATCCCAAATTGTGCTCAAAAGTTTGCATACCTTAGCAGAAATTGTGAAATTTGGGCATTTATAATGTCTTTTATTGAAGGATAGTGATCATATGAAGCCATTTATTATCACATAGTTGTTTGGCTCCTTTTTAAATCATAATGATAACAGAAATTACCCAAATGGCTCTGATCAAAAGTTTCCAGCCTTGAATGTTTTGCCTTGTTACAGACACACAAGGTGACACACACAGGTTAAAGTGTCAATTAAAAGGTTAATTTCCCACACCTATGGCCTTTTAAATTGCAATTAGTCTTTGTATATAAATAGTAAATGAGTGTGTTAGCTCTCACGTGGATGCACTAAGCAGGCTAGATACTGAGCCATGAAAATGCCAGTCAGGGTATGTAAACTTTTGATCAGAGCCATTTGGGGGATTTCTGTTATCATTATGATTTAAAAAGGAGCCAAACAACTATGTGATAATAAATGGCTTCATATGATCACTATCCTTCAATAAAATATATATTATTTTTGCATGATCAGTCATATTTTCAAAATAAATGCCAACATTTCTACCAGGGTATGCAAACTTTTGAGCACAACTGTATATGTATTTGTTGTTTTAACACTTTATTTCAGTTTTAAATTATATTATATTTAAATTATGTCAGTATATAATTTAAAAAAAACATTTTTCATGTTTTTTGACATTTTAATTTCTCTATTTTCTATGTTGTGTGAATTGGCTGTTTTTTGCACCCTAAACTAATTCTGGTTACTCCCAACATGGATGTGGATCCACAATTCCCAAATTTTCTATCATACATTTAAAAGAGCATGTTTTAACATGACACACTGTTATTTGCAATCTGAAGTCTAATAATCTTGTTGCAGTATGGTATTCAAAACCATGGCCCTTTGTTTAAGAAACATTTCAGATTTGTATCCAGCCAATCAGAATCTGTACATAGGTATTACTGCTGAGAGCTCAAGGCACTGTCTGAACAAACTGCAAGAATGGAGAAGTGTTGAGCAAGGATGCAAATGCCTAAGTGACTTTAGCAGACCTCAGCTTTGTTTTTTTGAAGTTCAGTATCATTTTAATATATAAAATAGTAGTGCATCCGCAGTGCACCTAAGGGATACTTATGTTTCAAAGTTTATCTGTGTGTCACACACCACTACACTGTGCATAAAGCCTGCTTCTCAAAATGCACGTTCCAGCTGTGAAATCCGGGAGTCACTGGAACCTGGAAGACCATGAATGGGGATTTGGGAAGGAAGCTCAAGGATTCATGTTTTGGCATCGAGTTTCAGGAATAACCAGAAGTTGTGGTAGCTGAACATCAGGCCAACTGATGGTTATCTTGGGAAAAGGCTTCCGATTAACATGCTACTTAAGCAATCAAGCAAACAGCTTATTCCAGTGTAGATATCTCTGCAGGAAGTGCACCATTTCACTCATTGTCCTAAATGACTGGACACATGCTAATGGGTCATTAGGGACTGGTGATTCTCAGTAACAATAAAATAATTTCTTCAGGGAGGGGGCATTTTATGGTTGTTTTTTTAGCTTTTAACCCCAAAACACTCATAACTACATTGATGATTTACAGTCCTTCTCTAATGAAGAGATTTATAAAACATATTACACTGTAGGTGCAAAAGTTTATTCAGCTGAATATATCTCACTATGTTGAAATGTGGTTAATTCTTATACTTAAGGAACTACTGTGGATCTGGAAAGGCTTCACATGTTTGTGAAGTATGTAACAAAATAACATTAGTAAAAGCATAAGCATAAAAACATTTTAGAGGAGATCTTGATTGAGCAGATTGGAGTTGGACTGGAGTTTTAGAACATCTAGGAGCCTAAGAGGTAGGGGAATATATAGAAAACAAAAATGTATATTTAGCCAGTGCAGTAAAGTATTCATGTAAATGGATGAAATAATGTTTTTCTTTGTATTGGATCAACAAAAGCATCTAAAAATTCAGCATTATTGTAATAAAGAAAAAATGCATTAAAAGTGGTAAACGTTCAGCCTAAAGCTGATCAAAAGACGATAAGATTTCTACTTGACCGTAAAATATATGTTTCCATCTCACAGCCAATCACAAGCTCTGTTTGTGATGAGGTTGGATTGCTGTAAAGGAGAACTAGCAGGATAGGGGAACCAATCGCTTGTTTTAGTTTTTTTAATATACAGATTTATCTATTTTAGATGCTTTTGCTGTTTATATTAAGGTCAAATAGCATTATAAAGACATGGAGCCCGATTCAAATGCAAGCCCACATCTCACTGGATCCAGGCCGTCTGCGGGTGTGCTGCGGGCTCCCGTTCTTCTCCAATTCCGGAGCTATTCAATTGATCAAGCCCGCAAGTTACTGGCCCAAAGCCGACTCCGTAAACCATGCACTGGTTCGTAGCAGTTCAAGGCGGGAACATGATCAATTAAGCAAGACCGCAACCTCCCATTTCGAATCAGTCAATAGAAAATGAGACCATCATTATTATGGCAGTAAAACATGGAGGTTACATGACAATCAATTAGGTTCAGGGGTCCAATATGTGATCAGACTCGCAAAACCGTAAAAAACACAGAATTATGAAAATGAATGCCAATACTGTTCTAGTCCATACTGGTGGCCTGATATGTATTAACTCATTGATTCCGGAGATTGATTTAACCCCGAAATTAAAAAAACGTTTTATTTACTGCCGATTTGCGGGCTTGAGACTGTTGTGCAATTACTTATAATACTGAAAAAATGATCTTAGTTTATTTTTTAGGCCTAGGTGTTATTACTTAAATGCGTACCAAAATATTGTCCTGTGGATCCTATTTAGGAATCCTTGAACAACCAACCAAGGTTGTACAGAAACACCTTTTAAGGCTGCATAAAAGATGTTTCTGTACAACCTTGGTTGGATGTTCAAGGATTCCTAAATAGAATCCACAATATTTTGTTGTGCAATTAATTCTAATGTCTGTCATCGCTTTCCCCGTTATTTACAGTGCAGTATTGATTTTTTATTTGCATTTACAGTGCTACGCATAGGTGTTTAACCCCCTTACGGGTCCTTTCTAGCACTCGCAGGAATTTCTCCTACATTTGCCGTTTATGGGTGTGAAAACATTTGCGGGCTTTGGGAATTGGAGAAACTGAATAGTGATTGGCGATTTTAGCAATCGTAACTATTGCGGAAGTGAATGATCAAAGGCTTTGGGAGGCTGTAAGTTCCGGGTTTAAACATCGCAAAGTTTTCAAGGCTGTAACCTGTAAACCGTTTGGAGCCCGCAAAAAGACGCCAGTTGAATAGCAAATTAACTTGGGGCCTCACTTACGGGCTACAGTAACTTGCGATAGCTCAATTGAATCGGGCTCCTAATATGTGTGTATTTGCATCCCATAAACATATTAACAAACAAGTGCCTCATATCACTTAAATCTATTACATTTTTTTTTTAATCTTCTGTCAAAAATAGCATATTATTACAGTGTCTCACAATGACATATTTAGGGTAACAAGGCAGAATAAATAGATGCTGTTGGACTGAGTAAAGAAGAATTCCAACTCTAAAGCCCAGAGGCACGTTCTCATGTAAATGACCAGGAATCTAAAGTGTGTCTCTTCCCAGACCCTGGATTGACCCAGGGCTGCAAAGAGACCAAATCTGGGATTGCACGCTAGGTGGAATGAAACTCTTGGTTTTGACCCCAGCATTTTTTGGAACTGGTTCCAAATATCTGAAAGCTAAAAATGGAAGAAACGTGACACAATTGGCTTTATCCAGAACTCTATTCTGTGAACAGAAGATGCTATTACAGTGGAATGCACTGATAAATATGGCTTATTTGTGTTACGTCACCTCTCATTCCACTCTCATGCCTGTCCTGCCCTTTAAAGGACCACTGTGGTCAAATATTTTAATAGCCCGTTTTTGAAGAAATACACTTGAAACTAAGCAACATGTTTAGAATGTAAAAAAATAAATCATACAGCCTCTAATGTATTACTTTTATTTGCATTCATGCAGCTGTGGAGTCTGCCATTTTAGATTTCAGTGATCTACTTCTTGAGGTGGAAGGAGATTTTCAATATTTAGAAGTCTGCATCATCGCAGTGGGAAGGTGGTATATACAACAGCCTGTGCTCTCATTATGTGTAATGGGAAGCTCATCAATCTACAAGGACATGCCTTGTAATGGAAACCTGCAGCAAATAGTAATTGCATATAAAAGTGAAAAATATAAACACTGTGGCTATCTGAACAGGAGAAACATTTCGGCCTCTGTATTTAATTTGCCTGGTGTTTTGTGGCTTACTTGACAGTCTGCAAAAAAAATTAAAAAATCCAATACATTTTAAAAGTGTTTTTGCTTTGTCAGGAGAAAATCATTTGCTTTTTTTTTTTTATATCTGGCACCTCTGACTCTTTTTACTTAGTTTTTCACACCTTATGGGTGATAGGGTCTCCAGATGTTGACTCCTTGTTTACTGTGCCTTAGGGAGTACAGCTGCACCTCACTGGCAAGTCCAATAGAGGCCGAAACGTACATCTGAGGTTTGCTGTTTCTCCTGTTCAGGGTACAATTGCCTGGTATTTCAGGCATGGATCACTCTTTGGAGTGAGACCAGACTGATATCCTACAGGATATTTCTCAGTGAAGGGCACAAGTGAGCTAAAAGAGGCTGCTCTCAGAGTAGGTAACCAGGCCTAGGGCCTCATTCAAATGCGATTTGGCCAATTTAATAGGGCTCTATATAAGCACATAGCATATTTTTTTACAGAAGTTTAGTTAGTGAAGATCTTCTGTAAAAAAAAAAAAATGCTATGTGCTTATATATAGCCCTATTCAATTGTCCAAATTGCATTTAAATGAGGCCCCCACTCAGGTGTTGTTATTTCTCAGATGAGCAGCTCTGATCCTTTTTTGGGCCTTATTCTATTGCGATTTGGTCAATTGAATAGGGCTCTATATAAGCACAGAGCATATTTTTTTACAGAAGTTTTTAGTTAGTGAAGACCTTGCTTGTGGATAGAAGATCACTAACTAAAAACTTCTGTAAAAAAATATGCTCTGTGCTTATATAGAGCCCTATTCAATTGGCCAAATTGCAATTGAATGAGACCCTTTTTGTCTATCATTTGCTTTCTATCAACTTTTGAATAGAGAGGAAGATTTATCCAAGAGTAGCCCTTTAACCCTTTTAAAACAATAACCATAATGCGCTGTGCTGCTAAACAACTGATATGGCCCATTATATATAAATAGCTTTAAATTATTATTTTGTTTTCTTGCTTATTTATGGGAAGGATGGGTTAAAAGATGACTGTGGTAAATTATTTTCTATAGTTTGTATACACTTTATAATGGGTGATGTATTTAAAAGGTAAAAATAAATCAATTAACAAAATCATTACATTTTTAACTTTTCTATGCAATTAATCCTTATTGCTCAGTGGCATTTTATCTGCGATGATTCTGACTGCTATTTTTTTTAAATGGTTGTGTTCCTGCAAACTAAATGGATTACTATTAGTCCCACTCAAAGCATTTCCAGTACCATGGTTAAGTCAGTGGTGGGCAACAGGCAGGCCGGGGGCCACAGGTGGCCCCAAGGCACTTCCCATGCAGCCTTCAACCTATTCACTCAAGTGGGAAGGCTTGTCCCTTTCCAACCCCACACAGTCCATGATACCTGTCTCACAAACTAGCAAATAATCCTTAATTGTACCACTAAATACTTCACACTATCTAAATCACTATTATCAAATAATTGTATAATTTTGCTTTAGGTAAAATAAGAATTGTTTAAAGCACTGTGAGGCTATTTTAAGGATATACATATCAATTAAGGTTGCCCTTTACTAGTTCAAGTTATTAATAATGGTAGTGGGCATTGCTGTATTTGGACACACAGTGGAATCCAGTTGCATCACATGACTAAGATATTATCACCTCATAGAAGAGATGGTTATCCTAAGCTTATTAACACCTCAGTTAACTGGGAACCTTTTTTTGCACAATACAAAACTAAAGTTTAGTATCCAAAATGGAGGATTATCCTAGGATAAAATACCTGCAATTAGAAGTTCACTAGTTCAAATGAGGCCTTCAGCCATGGCTAATCTGCATGATATTACTGGACAGACACCTTATCTGAATGTGTCAGATATATTCCTTAGTGCCAGAGGGGATGCCAGAGAGATGTGCAGAGCATTGTATGGCTAGATACTAGGGTAATTATAATGAGCCAGATATGTGCATTTATATTATATCAATAATGTGTACATTGGTCAAAACATACTAGCTGACATACACAACATGCTGTATTTTTTTCTCTCTTTCATAATTATTTAAAGTAAATGCCACTTTATACATTCCAGTTTTTCCTATTGTGAGCTAGTATCTTAGCATTGTTGTCTATTGCACTGCTGTAACAAGACTATATTTTTCCATTTTTAAGTATAGCAGGCTAAATAAACTTGTCATTTATAGAAGTGATCATTTCAACAATAAAACAGAATAATAGTTACACAAAGGTTTAAGGTTTCTGTGCACTCTTCCAGGAATACATAGGATATATACATATCAGAATCTAACTCTAAGAAAGTATATATAGATATCAAAATGTGCCCCTAATAAAGCTGTGAATGAAAACTTACATAATATGACTGATACATAGTCAAAAGCAAACAACTGCTCAAAAACACGGAATAAGGTGTAATGTGAATTAGGATACATATTAAAGCTAATTGGCAGATTATGACCCTTATTTAATTGAGCTGTTCGGGAGATCCGGGCTCGTAAGTGGAGGTTCGAGGTTATTTTGCTATTCAATTGGCTTCCGTTTGCGGGCTCCGATCGAGTTACATGCTCCGAGCTGCGGTTCATTGCGATTTGTATAATCGCAAGGTAATGCCCTCCAATGCCCTCGAACGTTCAATTCGCAAATCGCTATTCAATTGCTCCGATAGAAGATGAGTTAATGGACAAATCTTTAAGCCAAAACTTATTATGGTTCCCTAAGATTGACCAAAATAATTTGGGCTTACTCCCTAAAGACCTGATCTCCCTGGTACAGAAACAGAATAAAAATGCAATTATCGCATGTATTTCTTTGGCATCCCCTATAAATTTGATATCTAGGACTCAAAACAAGTAAGGCGTAATGTGAATTAGGAAACATAATAAAGCTTATTGGCAGATTATGACCCTCATTCAATCCGAAGATCCGGGCTCATAAGTGGAGGTCACAAGTTATTTTGCTATTCAATTGGCTTCCGTTTGCAGGCTCCAAACGAGTTAGGTGCTCCAAGCACAGATTCATTGCGATTTGTATAATCGCAAGTTAATGCCCTCCAAGCCTTTGATCTTTCACGGCCGCAAGAGACCCGAACGCTAAAATCGCAAATCACTATTCAATTGCTCTGATTCCCCCTCGCTAACCACTCCATCAAGCCCGCAAATGGCAAATATCTATCCACAAGTTAATGGTACCAAGGAGGTCTCGCAAAGGGCTTAATGACAAATAGGAGCAATTTAAAAGCAAATAAATTAGCAATACTGTACTTTTAAGAAGAGTGAAAGTGATGTTAGGTCTTAGAATTAATAGCACAACATTCTCCAATACTTTATTTCATGTTCAATTTTCGTGTTATATTGATCACGGCAATCAATTTGAAGTCCTACGGGCTTCAACCTCCAAGCCAGTAGGACTTTGAAAATCCAACCTCGATCTCTGTTTCCATTGACTATTTCTGTATCGGGAGTTACAGGCTTGTTCCCGTAACATGTTCAAGCCTGCAAATGCAACGCCCGACGGCGATGGTTTCTGATTTTTGCTATCAGCCCCTAGTTTGTGGGACTGGCCAATTGAATAGCATCGCAAAAGTAGAGCAATGGGAGCATGCAACTCAATCGCAGGTATTTGGCAGTCTGCGATCGAGTTGCGAGTCCCGAATTGAATGAGGCTCTATATTTACTAGAACAAAGCTTGGAAATAAACATATGTAATTTAATTTAGATATTTATAGAAAGTGCAGTGGTTATATGGAAATGCCTTCCATTGGAAGTGTTAGGCATAGATGGGTAAATGCTTCTTATATAGTGTCAAAACTATCATTTTGCTACATTGAGTGAAATATAACACCATTCAACCATATTACCATTTTTTATTTCGGGGCAGCCATATTACAGTATTAACCCATTTTCAACAAAACTGGCACCAATGCATAAGACGTCATTCAAGCATCTGTTTTTTCGGTAGACAAATATCATGCAGGGAGGAAATTAAAAATAAAAACAGGGACATTCCTTGCATTTTTTTGTTTTTGGTGGGTTTTTAATTTAACGGTAGGTAACCCTTTGTAACAAAGCTGCTAAAATGTTTTTCTTAAAATCTCATGTACATCAAAGGATGCAGCTGAGAGAGGTCAGGGATCAGAAATATGCCTGGAGGCCCACAGTCCTCTTGGAGGCTGGAGTGAAAATTACTGCCATTTAGCTGGTAATTAAAGCTTTGGAAGGTGTCTGCACATTATGACATTTCTTTGATTTTTTTAAGTGTTCAAAGTTAAATATCTTATAAAACTAGCCAGGACAGGTGTACTCCTAGAATTTCATGTATCCTAAAGCATGTTATGTTGTAAACACCTTTTTCCATGTATCCACCCGTTCTTTATCCAAAATATATCCATTGCATCTCTGCCTATGCAATGCATTGAAGATCTTAAGAAGGGTAGTCAACAGACAGACCTGAGTCAAAATCAGGGTCTAAATTATTTATTGACTGCCCCTTGTCTACATAGAATCTTCTGTACACAGATTCTTCAAGATTTTTTTTTTATTTCTAAAAATGTTTTAATGCTCATGGTTTACACAGCTGATAATGTTGCTAGTTTGTTACATACTTAAATTCATGTCTTAAATAAGGAATGTGGTTCATAATAAACATCACACAATTGTCATGCTTGTTTTAAGACCGTACAGTATATTAATAATATAAATGCGAATGCTACTTTGCTTATCTCTCTTAGATTTGCAGAGACAAGATTTTATTAAATGAACATTACATTGCCTATAATGGACATAGTATGAACCCACTGGGACTCTAACACTGTATATGTGTCTCTAGCTGTCAGTTCCTCTATAAGACCTTATAATGATATAGCTATGCCTCCACCCCCACCTCTGCAGAAGGCATGTGCTTTTTTAGGGAGCGTGTATTAATTCCGCATTTTCCCAAGCAGGGGGCATGCACAGCCAAAATCAGAGCCCCACTGGAGAAGAAGAATGTCATTATTTGTCCAAGCCTTGGAGAAGTATCTGAGACCAGACACAGTGCCTTGTAGCCTTCTTTACCCTTTGCTGCCTCATGTAAGCAGTCACAGAATAGCGACTGTTCTCTTATAGCTGTCTCTCTTATCTCTCTCATGTCTCTCTGTCATCTCTCCTGTATTTTTCTCATCTGTCTCTTTTGTTTCTCATGTCTCCCAGTTTGCTCTCATTTCCTCCCTCTTGTCTCCCTCATCTTCTCCTCTTTCTGTCATATATCACTCTTTCTTACATCACCCTCTCCTAATCTCCCTCGTCTTTCCCTGATCTCTCTCGTCCTCTCACTCCTCTTTCTCCTGTCTCTCTCTCATTTCCCCACTCTCACTCATGTCTTATTTCTTTCTATCTCTCTTATATTGGTATATCCCATTCATCTCTCTCATGTCACTCTCTCTCCTAATACTCATAGCTCTGTCATACAACTCTTACGCATATAACTCTCTTATCTCTTAATATCTCTCTGTCCTGTTATATACAACTCCATTATCTCTCCATGTCTGGCAGATCTCTCTCACATTGTATGTCTGATTTCTCCTACATCTCTCACCTCTCTTTATCTCTCTCACATCTCTCTACCTCTGTCCTGTTATATACAACTCCATTATCTCTCTCACATCTCTCTACCTCTGTCCTGTTATATACAACTCCATTATCTCTCTCCATGTCTGACAGATGTCTCTCATATTGTATGTGTGATTTCTCCTACATCTCTCACCTCTTTATCTCTCTCACATCTCTCTATCTCTGTGACATAAGGCCTTCATATGAAGAAGCCAGACCTTAAATATAATTGATATATTCAAGCACATACTGTTAATGCTAATATTGTATAGACTAGATAGCATTCTCTATATGCAGAGCCGGTGTGCAGTCTTCAGAGACAATATGATTTCTTATTACATAAAGCACCACTGTAGTTCTATATCTAAAGACACTCTTGAAGAACAACACAAAAAACAGATTCATGTTTTAAAATGTATGAAATAATATAGCCTTAAATGTGTTACTTTTATATATATAATTACACTGCTGCTAATCAGATCCTGACGTGGAATGTACAGGTGGCTGTATGTTGTGTTATCCATTTTTTTCTAAAGTGAATCAATTCTGGGAAACTCCATGTGTCTAAATTTACAAGCAAATCAGGCATATTAATTAGCTGCTTTGATGTGCTAATTGGCAGCCTTATTAAATTGTGATTCAGCAAATTGAATAGGGCTCTATATAAGCACATAGCATATTTTTTACAGAAGTTTTTAGTTAGTGAAGACCTTGCTTTTGGATAGAAGTTCACTTACTAAAAACTTCTGTAAAAAAATATGCTGTGTGCTTATATAGAGCCCTATTCAATTTGCTGAATCACAATTTAATAAGGCTGTAGGTTTACAGTATTTATATTGCCCACTACAGAGAGACAAGCAGATTTTAATCAGCATTTGTCTGTCTCTGTAGTGGTCAAAATAAAGACGCAATGTTATCTGGCAGTTAGACCCCTCCCTCTCCCTTTTACTCTAAGCCACACATTAGCATACTGAGCTGCACATTAGCATACATGAGTCTCAAAATCAATCCTATATATTTCAGAAATTATTTACTGTAGAGGAAATCTGCTAGTACAATGTATAGCCAGTTTTTAGTACTCCTTAAAATGAAATCAACTTCATGCTTAAGTTTCAGTCCCTTTCACAGGAAAACAAAATCAACTGAGAAATTACAATTCTAAAGGTTGTGTTTATTATACTTATTAGACTATTTTGCTTACTTAGCTTAGTGAATTAATTTACCCTATAGAATAATTTGGCCACAATGATCCTTTAAATACATAACCAATAAACCTGCTACTTCATGTGCACCCCTGCAAGCTGTAGTAAAGTGATTGCGGCCTGGGGAATAAGCAAAGTCATGTATCAAGCATAATTAACAACTGCCAAACTCATTCATTGTTTAATGGTGTGGTTGTAGTTTATGATGGCGATTAGAGCATCTGCGTAATAGTTCAGAGCTCTGTCTTCAGTGAAACATTTCATAAGGAATTGAAACCGGTAATGGTTTTGAATCCTGTAATTTATCCCTGAATATATATATATATATATATATATATATATATATATATAAATAAAATTAAATATTTAAATATAAATATAAATATATATATATATATATCACATATATAGTTGTCGTAAATGCACGTTTATTAGTCACGCTATGTTAAAAATTATGGGTTTGCGCATGCGCAATGAGCGCCGGAGGCAGGGAGTCCATAAGTGAGGTTGAAAGCGAATTTGCTATTCAATAGGTGTCTTTTGACGGCCTCCCAATGGCTGCCGAATTTCAGCCTTGAATAAAAAATGGCGGCGTTAAACCTGTAACTTTTTTTCAAACCTGCAAGGCTTGGAGAAATACCAATTTAAGCTTAAAGTCTTGTAGGCATGGAAAAAAGTTAAAGGTTCAACCGCCGCCAAGCCCGCAAATGAGAGAGGGGCGGGAGAATAGGGGATGGAGAAAGGGGGGGGGGGGGGGGAGAGACACAGGGGACGTAGAGGGGGAAAGAGATGCTGGGGAAGGAGTGGGGGGAAAGAGACACAGGGGAGGATGAGGGGGAAAGAGACACTGGGGAGGGAGAGGGGGAAAAGAGACACAGTGGAGGGAGAAGGGGACAAAGAGACACAAGGGAGGGAGAGGGGGAAAAGAGACACGGGTGGCTGCTGATGAGCGCCAAAGGCGCTTTTCACGAGTCTTGCTATGAGTGCCAAAGTTATGGGCTTTTGCATGCGCACAGCGCATGCCGTGACCTGAAATGAGCAGTGAAGCCGCTCATTGCTGGGTCCGCGATGAGCGCCAAAGGCACTCATCGCGAAGACCGTAAAATAGAGGGGGAAGAGGCTTTCAATGAAGGCGCACATCGTGAGGCCTGCAAGTTAGAGGAGGGGAGAGCCTCACATTGTGTAGCAAACAGCATTGCGAGGCTTCAAATTGGATTGCTGTCATTTTTGACGGGCAAGTTGCTAGTATATATATATATATATATATATATATATATATATATATATATATACAAAAGTAACATATTTGAGTTGGATTAAGAGCATACTTAGGCAGGAAAAAGTCAGACAACTTTTTTAAATTTGAAAAAATAAATCATGATGTCTTGTGAAGGCGTTTGAGACGAGCATTTACATTACTGAAGGTGCTGGGTTGGGGATATACTTGTGATTGACTGTTCCTGAGGATGTGCAGGGGAAGAGAACAGGTGGCACATGCTAAAAGCACCAATGATATAACAAATCCCCTTTTCCTCTCCCTTGATAATCACTCTTCTGATAGATAGGATAAACACCACAAATTTCAACAAACAGGAATGGCTGAAGCCAGACAAGATAGGACTTTCTAAATGCAGAGACTTCAAAAATAAAACCTAAAGAGCTTTAATATTCATAGCATACACAGTAGTATTTTTTCTTGTTTGTTATCGACTTCACGAAAATGTAAAGTTTTCCTCAAGCTATAGTAGTCCTTTAAATCCTTGACATGTGGAATAAATCCACCCATCCTAGGAATGAAGTGATTTAGAGCCAAAATGAGCCATATCTCCCCAATGAGCAAGAAACCACAGGTAGACAGAGCTGTGTTCACACATCCATCAAGATGAATAAACACGCCAGGATGACCCTTCTCTCTAATGTGCGACTTTTAAAAAGCAGATGCTCTGAAGTGAAAAAAATCTTAGTTCCTTTTTCCAAGTAAATCTCAGAGACTGGACTCCCAGAGGAAGAAGAGATGAATGCAGCGTAGGCCGAGAGTCCTTTCTTCTTAAGACAAACAGCTCAGTTGGCAGATTATTTTATCATCATGAAACTATTCCTTTACAAACATCCTACTAGAATATCCGCTCCAGGAAGAGGGTTATTTGTGTAGAGTCGCAGCTCTTGTGTTAAAGGTGAATTTAATCTAATTATCACATTAAACAGTCGTAGCAGTAAATAACATATCTAAATATGAACATTTGTGATTTATTGTTATTCCAAAAATACAGTTTTCCACATTTCTGGCATTAGATTTACATATTCTTAGTGGTAAATAATACCCAGATGAAGGAGAAGGGGATTTTTTTATCACTGAAGTTTTTAGAATTTGACACCTATTCATTTCCCACAGACATGTCCAGAAGCAGACAGTTTGCAATGGGTAAGTTTTAGCTTATTTGATTTATTTCTAATAACAGTAATCCCCAAATATCCTTTTTTAATGTATTTTTCAGTTATATCAAGCTGGATACCTTTTCTCAGTTCTACTATGACTTAATTAGGGGGAGCATTCATTAAAAAAGCATCACTTAGATTACCACTTATTCTATGACGTGGCAGTGACAACAACTCTGAACAATTTGACCAGTCTGTCTTTTGAACTAATTGGATTACAGACTCAAAAACCATTTACCATATACACTGATCATTAGAAGGCAAACTATACAAATTGCATATATTTAACATGAACTGGCATTTAGATAGGGCTTCCATTTAAAGCTATATATATATATATATATATATATATATATATATATATATATATATATATACATATCTATGTCCCTGCCCAGCTTCCCAGAATGCAGTGTAATAACTTTATTTCTTGGAATTCTGAGCAGGAAATACGTTTTTTTTAACTTATTTTAGACATTCAGATGTGAACACAAATGTATTATTTATTTAATATAAATAAATATATATATATATATATATACATATATATATATATATATATATATATATATATATATATACATACAGTAAACTCCCCGTTATCTGGCACCTACGGGGACTCCCTATTGCTGGATACGTGTAGTTTCCGGTTAATCGGGAGTCCCCAAATGTAAGGGTCTAAATGACCCTTAGACACCCCAAACCCTCTCAAAATGCCTTTAAAAAGGCATTAGCACCTAAACTGGGACACTTAGGCCCAGAAAAATTACTTAGAAAAAAAGTTAGCATTTTTTTTTTTTTAAGTCTCGAGCTCTGGATAGTGCCGGTTATGCCAGTTTAGCGGGAGTAAATTTAAAATGGGGAATTGATGCCGGTGCCGGTTGGTTAGGTGCCGGATAATCCGGAGTTTACTATGTATATATATATATATATATATATATATATATATATATATATATATATAGTGAACCAGACACTATCAGGTTACAGTGGACAAGAACATTCCCCATTCCTTAAGGATTACAAATGTGTTGTTGGAGTAAGACGTGATGCATAATGAAGCTCCTCTTTAATACAAAACAGGTTAGATCACAGGTTTTTATGTTCCTGTTGGGATTCAGGTTTTTGGCTGTGCAATGGGTAGTATTTCTGGGATTTCACAATGCAGAGCATCTGAAAATGATAAAATCTGACTGTAACCAATAGGCAGATGGTACTTTGCATCCTCAACTTTAGCTGCCTTGGCCGATAAACCTATTGCACAGCCAGAGTCTGGGCTCAGAATCGCTCTGCATCGTATGCACCTGTTTCTATTTGTAATACTTCCATTAAGTACAAATATTTCTCAGCATCAGGGACACTGAACTCATGGAAACTGCTCTGCACTCAAAATCATATACAAAATGTTTAAATACTACACTGTTTTATCATTGTGTTTACGATACTTTGAGTTATTGCAGGAATAGGCTGCACTGCACCATTTATTGGGTTTATAAGTTCTTATGTCCTGGAAAGGACCATAGATTACAACTTTCCTATAAATGCCTATTTACTTATTTAGTTAAGACTGTTTAAGGACTAACTAACTGAAAAATACATAGATATTACAAATTCTAAAAATGTTTTCACTTGGCTTTCAGGGCTTTTTTTTAGTTGAAGAGCAGTGGTGATAAAAGCTTTGTAAATTTAAAGCTCCACTGTATTCACAGAAGCTATTTCATGTAATTAAACTTTAGTTTTTTAAACACAAAAAACATAGCTTATATAAAAAAGGTTTCGGGAAAGGTATATGGACGTTTCACTGTATATACTGCTTATATCAGAAACATAATATATAAAAAAGGCTAAAAAGCAAAATGAAATATTTATTAGTAGCTCAAATGATTACGCCGCACTCAAACGGCATATAGGGGTGCACTAATGTATAACTATGAGGGTATAATCGTTAATGAATATGGGCCTCATTCAATTGCTGCGATTTTGAGATCCGGGCTCGCAAATGGAGGTCGCAAGTTACTTTGCTATTCAATTGCCTTCAGTTTGCGGGCTCCGATCGAGTTACTTGCTACGAGCTGCGATCCATTGCGATTCTTAAAATCGCAAGTTACTTTCCTCAAAGCTTTTGATCTTTCACGGCCGCAAGATTTGCGGACGCTAAAATCACAAATCGCTATTCAATTGCTCCGATTCTCCCTCGCAAACCACTCCGTCAAGCCCGTATATTGCCAAAATCGAACCACAGGTTACTGGGACCAAGGTAGTCTCGCAGAGGGCTTACTTACAAATCGGAGCACTTTAAAATCATAAAATCAATCCAGCACTGTAAATGATGGGGAACACAATGGGTGACATTAGAATTAAAAGCACAACATTCTCAAGCTAGCACACCGCCAAAATAAAATACTTTATTTCATGTTTATTTTCTGTCCAAAGTCCTACAGGCTTCAACCTCCAAGCTCGTAGGACGTTAAAATCCAACCTCGATATTTCATTTAAGTCCAACGGGCTTGAATAATGAGTTACGGGCTTGGAGGTTATTCAAGCCTATAGGACTTTGGACGGAAATTAAACATGAAATAAAGTATTATACTTTGGCGATGTGCGAGCTTGAGAATGTTGTGCTTTTAATTCTAATGTCAACCATTGTGTTCCCCATCATTTACAGTGCTTTATTGAATTTATTTTTGCATTTAAAGTGCATTGATCTCACAGGCTTGAACAACAAGTTACAGGCTTAAGCCCACGATCATGTTGAAGCCTGCAAATGTTAGTGCCGAGAGCATGGTTTCCGATTCTCGCGACCGGCGCCTAACTTTCAGGCCCGGCCAATTGAATAGCAGAATAAAAGTAGACCTACTGGAGACTGCAGCTCAATCGCAGAAAATTGTTTATCCGCGATGGAGTTACAGCCCCGAATTGAATGAGGCCCTATATTAAAAGGTTAGAGAACATCCTCTCAACACAAAATTACTGAATATGTCACCCTTCCTAAATAAAAAGAAGAAATACAAAAGAGGACAAATATACATATAAGTGACTGATATCAAGTTTTGCTGGATATAAACAAATAATCCAAAATATAGGTATGAAGATAATGTAATAGTACATGAATGATAATTGACAGGTAAGCCACTTGAAATACATAGAACCTCATAATATAATCCATTATAATTTCCACATAAAATCAATTTTGTTGATGCTCATATTTGAATTCATAATCATGGGATCACCCCTATATGTGATACAATAAAAACAATGTAAAAACAAGAACAAAGTCTAATGCTAATATCTCAGGTATTTTCCACTACTGTGCATATAAGAAAGAATCAACCTCACCTAAAGGTTCAATGGTAACAGGCTGTAACAATCCACATAAAACAGAAATGTAGGATGCCCGCTAGGGAACCTCATAACCATAACCTTATAGAAAATATGATTAAATAAGAGGGTACTTATTCCTGAGATATTGCATATGCGCCAGACGGGCCGTTTCACTTATATTCAGCTTCCTCAGGGACTCTCCATTAATTAATTAACATTAATATCAGAAACATACATTATAATTATTCATTCTATACACATACAGATTTATTTTATTTAAACTTCCATTTAGCTTTAAACAAAGACATGGTGATTGGTTTCTCCTCTTATACATAATGCAGAGTGGCAAAACATCTTGGGAATACATTGTATTTCCCAAGGTTGTTATGTATTAACATCATTTTTTTTTTTATAACCAACTAAGCAAACAGAGATATAGAACTCAACAAGAACTGGATAAGACTTTCACCCAACATTTCTCTTGATCGACTTTCTGTATTAATTTAGTGTTCTTACTCTTAATAGGCTAATTAATCTATATACTCCCAGGGTTCTGAGCATGCCCAGTTTTTTCAATTACATATGGTATTACAATGAAATCAATACAGAGCCCAAGGATTAATTTACAATAACTGACAATAAAAACTCCAATAGCAAGAGATAACCATTTTCCTTGGTTGGTGGATCAAAAAGGTGATTGACAAGTAAAAATTGCAAAGTTCAAAGCAAACTTACTATAAATAAATTAGTTGTAATTTCATTCAAAATAAATTGATAACTTATTATTACATATTATTTTAAATTATACCGTATCTTCTTTGCCTCTTTAACATCACCATATTATATACTTAACATTGGCAATGGCTACTGTTGAGGATAGCGTCTTTAAGTACACTGTAAGATTTACAACAACAAAAGAACACCACTTACCCAGGACATTCACAGTGAAATTGAGCGACTGTTGTAGACCATGCTTCTCATTGCTCAGAACAATGGTGTATGTCCCAGAATCCTTCTCACTCAGATTTTTTATTAATAAACTGTTTTTTTCTTGATTCTGAAAGTAACAAGTATGGTTCGCTCCTATTAACACCCCATCCTTGTACCTGAAAGGATAAAGGAAAAATATGATTCAATGTATAATACATTTTACTAAAATATGTTGAGGACTGTTATGTTAGTTTTAATTGACTGGTCTGGGCATAGAGATTGAGAACCAGCATTGAAGTCAAATATTAATATCATGTTCTTTGAAGTTTTACTTGTACAATTAATTAACTATTCAAATTAATTATGATGTACCAATGAAAGCCATTTCTTTTGATTGTTAATTTCATTTTGTAACCTGGCATTGTAATTTGCATTCCTTTGTGCAGACTCTTTCAGTGAAACAAACTTAAAACATTATTTGCATCATAGATACCCTCCATGGTAATAATCTATATTAATAAATACATGGTGGCTACCAGTACAACATATATGTGTAGTCATTCAGTCATGTCTGACTCCCTGTGACAATATGGACCGCAGCACACCAGGCACATCTTGTGTCTGGTTGTGCTAATCAATAAGGTTTTCGTTGCAAGGATACTGGAGTGGGTTGCCAGTTCCTTCTCCAGTGGACCGCAATTTGATTGGCCTCTCTGCTATGACCTGCCCATCTTGGTTGACCCTACATGGTATAGTGCACAGCTTCATTGAAGTACACAAGCCCCTTCACCACGGCAAGGTAGCGATCCGGAAGGGTACAGCATATTTAGTAAATAGGTGTGTTTTTTGTAATAAAAATATATTAATATGGAACTTTAGTGTTCCCTTAAGAGCAAGATTTAAAAGTTATTTTTAAAATGTTTGCAGATATATAATTTAAATTAGCACATATTTTCTGCTTTAAAACAGGCGTTGTTGCCCTATCGCATATATTTATTCTTACTGCTCACTATATTATACATATACACTATATTAATACATATTTATGTTTAATCTAAGCATCATAGTGCTTTATATTTAAAGTAGCTAGTTTAGTTTAATACAATTGCTAATTTTTCCACAAAGTAAAATCAAATCAAGCAAGAATTATCTCTAGCTATATTTATTTTTACATAGTAAATAAGGGTAAAATGTAAATCCACACTTTATTATTAAATTGTATTTGCAAATTGCCTAGGGCAGTAAGAACCCTGGGCCACCCCAACTCAACTTGATGAACACAACCTGATGTTATGAAAATTATTCACATCATCTACATCTGTTATTTTCTTAGTGCACTAAAAGCATTGCTTACAACAATCCACTCGCTCTTCCACTACAGTCATATAGCACACACTATTTTTTGAGTGATTTGGGATTTCACAAACTATTTACTTGAGTCGATGGAAAAGGCAAAACAAAAAAACAAACAGCGCTCCACTCTCCAGCTGTCACTAATTCCTACAGCATGCTGTTTCATCTCTCCGATGCCTTTCTCATTGTTTGCTTAGCAGAACCACAGTTTACAGTATTAAAGCCTTCCACTCTATGGGGTAAATGCACTAAGAATGGCTGTGAAGAGCTGGGACAGATTACAGCAGACTCCACTCTATTTAAATGAACAATGTGGAACACTATTTAAAATATGGAATCTACCATTTTAGTTTCATGTGATCTACTTTCTGAGGTCGTCGGAGACCAAGTACACAGAAAAAGCCCCGTTCTCTTGCCCAAATCATAAATGTATGCACTCTTAAAGCCACTTGCATTCTGATTATGTGTTCCCCACCCACAATCACTACAGGCTAGCCAAAGACTTGGAACTCCATTGGTTTTAGCACAGCTGGAACATTATGAGCGCTAAATAATTAAAGTTACACAAAATCGATTTTCTATTCGACCCGTAGCTCTAGCTTGCTAAAAAAGGAGATTGGCAAATATTACTTAGTGTCTCTCATTTAGTTGTAGCCTCTGATTGCAGATTACGTCTAACTTCGATGTTTTACTGACGCCAAAATGACGGTTTCATTTACTATTGGCTGTCACTAAGAAGTAAATTACGGGCTTGCTTAAATATTGTCAGATCATATGATCATGCAGAAACAAAATGACAACACAGTCCCTTTAAATGAGGTCCTTAAATTCATTATTTTTTTTCATAGCTGTAGCTATGGCAAGTTCCATACATTTTGGTCTCTCTATTTTTATATATATATATATATATATATATATGTATATATATATATATATATACACACAAACCATGTTGTATAGGGGGAATAAACACATACCAGGTAGTGAGCGGCACTGGAAAAGCGTGGACTCTGGCGGTGAGTTTCAGTTCCTTCCGACCCTCTATTACGTCTTGCACGTGCTTCTTTTTAGGTGGAATTATGTTCAGGAAAGGCTTTTCTAAAAAAAACAATCATTGGTAGCTTTTTGTGAAAAAAGTGAAATAGAGAAAAAGAATCTTACATTTTTTTACGATCTGAAATAACAGTGTAATAATTATTAATACAAACAATAAAAAAAGTTTGATATACACTTGAAATTATATTTTTATGTATGTACTTTACACCATGTATCACACTAAATAATATGTTTATTTACAAATACTGGATAATATTAATAAGTTAAATTTAAACATTTTAGTGGTCAAGTGAATCGCTGTCTAAATGAATTCACATAACATCACCTATACATTGAAATTGTGAATATTTATACATATAATCCCATTGACGTGTGTTTTATAAATTAAATGGACCTTGCTCCACCAACAACAGGCGTTATTGGGTGGGAACAATGGATATGGATCCCGGGTCGGCGAATCAAACATACACAATTAGTTATATACTCTCTATAAAGGGGATGTTCCATCTTAACACAAGTTGCTCTTATATGAAGGAGTACATATATTGACGCTAATATATATCTTTAAATGTTATGCCATGCGCCTTTTTTTGCTACAAGTCTTCTGTATATTAGGTGATGTGATCTGCTGAAGAACAAAGAAGAACTGAATGTACCTGTCAAAGCTTAGCAATAATTTGAGTGGCTTCTACATTTTCACTTGAATTTTGATCCAATCAGCACACACAGCATAGACCTTTAAAGGGCCATAGTCAGTACTGAACAGATTCTTCAATACTCTTCTTCCATACAAAGGAGTTGAGAGTGTTCATGTTGTTCAGTCACACCTGACTCTCAGTGACCTCATGGACAGTAACAAACCATGCTGATCCACTTGGTATTCATGGTAGAGATACTGGAGTGGATTGCCAGTTCCTTCTCCAGTGGGCCATAGCATACAGCTCCTGGTATTCCTAGGTGGTCTCCCATCCAAGTACTGACCAGGCCCAATCCTGCTCGGCCTCAGTGTGGTATGACCTCTTGGTTCCCTGACTGGAATCAAACCCAGGTTACAGAGGTGAAAGTACCGAATCCTAACCACTGGACCACCAGGGAACCCTGAGACCGTTAGGACGGGTTAAAACATGTAGACTGAATATTTATTTTTTTACATTTTTGTACAGCTCCTTGTACAGCCCGATGCAGCTTAAAAATCTAATAAATGGATCTGCAAAGGACTTTCTTTATGTTTTATTTTACTTTTTTTCATTTAGTTTCCACTAGTTTCCAAAATGTTAATGAAGGGGGTGGGGGTGAAGAGTAGGTGATAAAAGAAAAGTGCAGTTTTAAATACAGGATTGCCTCAGAATGAGAGTGTTAGCAGAGACAATACAGTGCAGTGGCTATAACATACCAGTCCGCCCTCCACAATTTAAAATAAACACTGCTGGCGCTATAGCCTTTTAGGAAACCATTTTCTGTTTTTTAAAGGTGATTCGTATCTTTCTTAGAGAGAATTCCACCTCTGTTTGTTTTATTTTCCTGGCAGATACAATGATTTTCTCATATTAAGTTAAAGGAGTGAAGCCAAAGAGATTATTTGTCTTAGTGCTGTAAAAGCAGGGGTGGCCTTAAAACATTTTAATTATTTTTATTAAAATTACTAATGGATCTCAGTTGTTGCCTTGTTATGCATTGATCTATATCATACCCTCTTCCCAAAAGCTGTAAAATAAATACAGTTGTAGCAATTGTACTGTGATATCTCAATATGATAAGCAAGTCCATGAACCATCTATTTAAATTAACTAAACATTGAGCCACCTATTCTCCTCAATATAGCAAATAGTAAACCTGTACATATATAAATTAAATTGAAATGCATGTCACTGGTCTAAGGTATATTTCCTAAGCTCATATATCATTCACCCCATGATTTATATTACAAAATAGGTTGGGATTTAACTTAGAATAATTCAATTCAGTGCACATTTTCTATAATAATAGGATAAATGGAGTATAGACATAGTACTATTAAGGGTTCCAACCCTTTCTTTATAAATTTGGAATGTACCGTATATGAATACATTGCTGTAAACACGAGCTTAGTGACTCACTGTCTAAACCCTATAGAGAGACAAGAAGGATTTTGTTTGTGGAATGTTTAGAAAATGTTACTTGAGTGTAGTGGGAAATGCATTCTTCTTCTGCTTCAAACATTTTAAATAATCACATATATAGTTGTGAGCATGCGAGCCGTTGCTCACACATCCGGGCTCGCGCAACAGCGGCCCTCGCAAAAAAGTACGAGACACGTTACGACCAATTACTACCTCGCAAAAATCGGCCGCAACCCGGGGACATGAAAAAATGAAAAACACAATAAATACACATAACACACACATAAAAAGCTTACCTACAGCAAGAGGGAGCATCCAGGACCTCAAAAAATTAAGTTACACCTCAATTTAACTCAAAATAAAAGAGTTTAGACACTAAAAAATTCTCTAAGCGAGAGAAAAAATGTCCGCCAAACAAAACGAAAACGAGGCTACAGGACTCTAAACACGCAAAACACCACCACAAACACCCAAAACACCACAGCCGCAAACCACAAATTAGCCGTCATTTTAGAACAATAACTTATACAATGTGGAAGTACACAGCTACGCTAGCGGTTTTGTCTCGCGCACGCACAGTATTACACTGCACACATTCATCACGCTTACACAGCAGCTCCACACCACTAATGCTGCAGCAACATCAAAACAGATTGCCAGCTCTTCAACACAATGCTTCCTGCATATATTACTGCAAAATAGGTAAAGTATATTACTTTATTAATCTATTAGTTATTTTATTATTATGCACCAAACAGCATTAGCTCACTTACAATTTCATTGCCGTCATTTTTTGATGGGCAATTCGCTAGTATAAAACAATAAGCTGTCCACAACTGGTTAAACAAACAATGCACTTGGGATATTAGATACTGCACTTGGAGCTTTTTCATTAAAGGTTTACAAAACTGCCATTCAGTCAGAAGCAGGATATTTGTTCTCTTTTGCATCCAGCTGTGACTTTAAGCGCTATGGTACTTGAAATTGCACAATATTTTGAAAAAACTGCCAACTCAAACTTAACATGTCAAAGACTGAGCTCATACTCTACTAATACTACTACTCTTAAATATCTCTCAATATTGACAATTCCATCATCATTCCCACTTCCCAAGCCTATTGTTTTGAGTTCTATTGGACCTTGCCCTCTTTTTTATTCCTCACATACAATTAATAACAAAATCATGTAATTTTCACACATAAAAAAATATCAAAAATACATTGTTATCTTACACAAGACACAACTAAAATTCTAATTCATTCTATCATCGTATCTCGCCTCAACTACCGCAGAGCGCTCCTTGCTGGCCTCCCAATCACCTGTCTCTCCACTCCAATCCATAATGAAAGCTTTACTAGACTCATATATCATACTCAACGCTCAGTATCTGCAGCACCTCTCTGTCAATCCCTCAACTGGCATCCCATTGCTTAAGGAATATAGTACACCCCCTTATATATCTGCCCTCATCTCAGAATACTCCCCGAACCATCAAATATGAATTAAATGATTGGAAAAGAGTACAACCATAAAGCTACACATTTTTCTGACAAAATTCTATTCATCTCAAATTATAAAAATAACATATTTCAATATATGTCCAAAACTGTAGACAGTAGTCATATTTTAACAACAGGTTTAGAAAAATGCTCTATGGAACTCCTTGCCTCACTCCTTCAGATTATTTTCCTGCCTCAAAACCTTCAAAAACTCTCTAAAAACTTTAAAGAAGCTTATCACCTTCAGCCTTAACATGCACAACTACATACTCTACAGAATAATAATGCTCACACACACAACCTACAGGGCAACACACAGCCACCTCCATCAACCTATATTCACTGCAATCTTGTACTCTGCTGTACCACACCACAACAAACCATCTAGATTGTAAAGTTCTTCAGAGTAGGAAACTCTTTTGTTGCACCAAGCTGTCTGTGGTCCCATAAGTTTTATATTTGTATTTCTATTTATAATTTGGTAATACAGTGCCTTGGAAAGTATTCACCCCCCTTGGCATTTTTAGTGTTTTGTTGCCTCACAACCTGGAATTAACATGGATTGTTTGAGGATTTGCATCAGTTAATTTACAGAACATGCCCACAACTTTTTTATTTATTTATTGTGAAGCAAACAACAAATAGAACAAAATAACAGAAAAAGTCAACGTGCATAACTATTCACCCCCCTAAAGTCATTACTTTGTAGAGACACCTTTTGCTGCAATCACAGCTCCAAGTCGCTTTGGATAAGTCTCTATGAGCTTGCCACATCTTACCACTGGGATTTTTGCCCATTCCTCCTTGCAAAACTGCTCCAGCTCCTTCAAGTTGGATGGTTTGCGCTTGTGAACAGCAATCTTTAAGTCTTACCACAGATTTTCTATTGGATTGAGGTCTGGGCTTTGACTAGGCCATTCCAACACATTTACATGTTTCCCCTTAAACCACTCAAGTGTTGCTTTAGCAGTGTGTTTGGGGTCATTGTCCTGCTGGAAGGTGAACCTCCGTCCTAGCCTCAAATCACGCACAGAGTGGTACAGGTTTTGCTCAAGAATATCCCTGTATTTAGCACCATCCATCTTTCCCTCAACTCTGACCAGTTTACCAGTCCCGGCTGCTGAAAAACATGGTGGATGGTGTTCTTTGGATGATGTGATGTGTTGGGTTTGAGCCAGACATAGCGTTTTCTTTGATGGCAGAAAAGTTAAATTTTAGTCTCATCAGACCAGAGCACCTTCCTCCATACATTTTGGGAGTCTCCCACATGCCTTTTTGTTTTTTGCTGAAAGTAATGGCTTTCTTTTAGCCACTCTGCCATAAAGCCCAACTCTATGGAGCGTGGAGTGTACGGCTTATTGTTGTCCTATGTACAGATACTCCAGTCTCTGCTGTGGAACTCTGCAGCTCCTCCAGGGTTACCTTATGTCTCTGTGCTGCCTCTCTGATTAATGCCCTCCTTGCCCAGTCAGTGAGTTTTGGTGGGCGTTTGTCTCTTTGCAGGTTTGCTGTTGTACCATATTCTTTCCATTTGGTTATGATAGATTTGATGATGCTCCTGGGGATCATCAAAGATTTGGATATTTTTTTATAACCTAACCCTGACTTGTACTTCTCAACAACATTGTCCCTTACTTGTTTGGAGAGTTAATTGGTCTTCAGGGCAGCGTTTGATTAGTGGTGCCTCTTGCTTAGGTGTTGCAGCCTCAGGTGCCTTTCAAAAAAGGTGTGTATATGCAATGACAGATCATGTGGCACTTAGATTGCACACAGGTGGACATCATTTACTAATTATGTGACTTCTGAAGGTAATTGGCTGCGCCAGGGCTTTATATGGGCTTAATAACAAAGGGGGTGAATACATATACACATGCCAATTTTTTTTCTGTTTTTATTTCTAAAAAATAGTTTTATGTATATATTTTTCTCATTTCACTTCACCAACTTAGACTATTGTGTTCTGATCCATCACCTGAAATTCAGATTAACAAAACATTGAACTTAAGGCTGTAATGTAACAAAATAGGTAAAAAGTCAAGGGGGTAAATACTTTTGCAAGGCACTGTACCTTTGGAATTTGCTAATTGTAGCAACTGTACTCTATTATATCTTGTAAATAACTCTACCGAAAATGTTAGCGCTTTATAAATAAAGAGTAATAATAAAAATAATAATAATAACTGAAGTAATTTAAGTTCTTCAAGTTAGCTCAACACTTACCAAAGACAGTGACTGAAACGTTCTTATCCAGTTCATGGTTATCCATGTCCCTACACATGTATAGCCCATGATCCTTATTTGTAGCCTGATCAATTCTCAGGGTTGCTGTGACCACATACACAGAAGTACTCATATCCATGCGTAATTCAAAATTCACAACCTTAAAGTGCAAAAAGAACTGGTTAATCAGTATAGAGGAGTGTCATACAGCTTGCAAAGCTGATATAAACAGATTTCAAAAAGACGGAAAACATATCATGTACAAGAAAAGTGTGTGAATGCAACTCATCAGTTTAAATAGATGTGAGACCTGAAGTGTGTACCATATACTTTCTGTAATGTTGATTCATAATAATCAACTTTAGCATTGTTTCCATGTAGGAGTCAAAAGCATACAGCATTGATATAAAGTATGATATAATTTAAAAGGAACCATGCTGTATGAGAGAGAATTTGATAGAAGCGATTGAAGAGCAAGACCATACTGGATAGACAGGGAGGAGACAAGTTAAAGGGAGGGGACAAGTTGGATGGGAGCTGAAGATGAAAGGCCAATTAGGAGGACAGGGGAAAGGGTTGGGAAGGAGGACAAATGCGAGACATGAGACATCCTGGAAGTTGGGAATAAAGGACAATGTGGATGGGAGATGCAAATATTTATTGACTGGGGTAACAGAGTTTGTGTATGAAAGAAGAGACTGGGAAAGGTCAAGTTGGAGGGAAGGGTCAAGTTCAGGAGAGGTGTCAGGATGTAGAATATAGACCAAGTTGAGGGCGATGGACCAAGTTAGAGGCAATGAGCTCTAGGTGAATGGAGGGCATATGGGATTACAAGTTGGAGGGAGAGGAGAGGCCAACGTGCAGGCAGGGAAGTCGAAGAAACCAAGTAGGAGGCAAGGTGGAGGGGAGGGATTGACACTGGAATAGCCTAAATTGGAAGGAAGTGTCGACAGGTGAATTTGGATATAAGAGACAAAAAGGGATACGTTGTAGCTGCATAGATCAAATTGGAGGAGGGTCCAACTTAGAGGTAGAAGACCAAAATGGAGGGATGGTGGGGAGAAAAACAAAGTGTAAGGAAGTTTGGCCTTGAACACAAAGAAATAAAGCTAGAAGGGAGGATTAGAAAGGGAATTGGCAGACAAAAAGGTATGACTGTACAACATTCATTCATGTACAACATAAAAAGTTTGTATTAATATCAGAAGAAGGTTAATATAAATGAACACTTTGTAATATTCAGTTTAACTAATCTAAGTTAATTTGCAGACATTTCATAGTAAATACCCATGAACTGAGGAACAGACTGTCATGATATCTTCTCACCTTTCCACGATGCAGCCATTTCAGTGACCTCCTTCCATTGTAGGTTGTTTTTGCTTCACAGACCAAAATCAAAGGGTCTCCTGCTAATACCTTCTGGTGGTTTGTATTCACGAGCAAACTGTTATCAATAACTGAAACTAGAAGACAGGTAACTCATCAGCATGCAAATCACGAAATGAAGAAATAAAGAAACATGAATAGCTTGGTTTGTAATACCATCATACACATTTGTTTTCCCCATGGAAAGTATATATATTTTTAAACTCAATAGTTAATAGATGAGAGAATTGTATTTTGATTGTTGAGATAAATGACCCACCTAGTCAATTCAGATAAATTATTAAATGATCACCATCATTTGGCAAAATCTTCACATACTTTTACAAAATAACATCATTAGCAGAAATGTAAGACAGGTACATAAAAACAGTTTTAGAGAAAATCCTGTATCTAGATGATAGTGTCATGTTTTTACTAAACCTAGTTCTCTCCCCTCCAATCTGGCTTCTTATCCTCTCTCAACTTACATGCAAAGTTGGTAGATGAGAAGGGCTAAGTTTCTATGATAGATATCAAATTGGAGCTGGAGAGGCCACTTTGGAGAGCTAGGGCCAAGGGAGGGACCAGAATTGAAGGAGAGACCATGTTTAAGGGGAGTCCAAGATGTTAGAAGAGACACCAAGTTCGATCGAGGACTAGATGAAGAAAGGAAGATTCCTAGTTGATGGGGAGAAATCAAGGTGCAGATCGAGGTCAAATTAGTGGAAGAGGAGCCATATCAGTAGAGGAGAGGCTTATTTTATGGGAGAAAGGAAGTTAGAAATAGCGCTATCAGAGAGAGCAGGCAGCGGTTGGGTGTAGAAGTGTGGCTAAGTAGTTTGGAGAGAGGATGTGCATGGTTGGAGTGGTTAAGGACATGTTAAATGAGTGAAGTGACCAGTTTGATGGGAAAGTAGCCGGGTTAATGGGAGAGAGACCAAATTTATAGGATATATGTATATATGTTATGAGAGAGGTCAAGAGGTAAAAATATGTTAACCTTATAGCTTCCAATATAACACAAACTATGTTTTAAGCAGCAATGTGTGGATGATTTCTATAATATAAAAAAAACATACAGGTATATTGTAATCAATGAAAGGTATTGCCCGCTGCTTCTGTGCATTTATAATTCACCCGTCATCATTTTTGCAGAACATGGTTATTTGTTATTAACCTTAGCTGCACATTTTAATTTAATTGTAAATTGGATGTAGAGTAAAAGAATGCTTTGTGGCCCTCACTGAACCTTATAAAAACAGTGCAATCTTAGTGAATTAAGTGAAGGTTTATTTGTTTGTGGCCCTTCACCAGGATGTTCACCTATAATTGAACAAAATACTCTTTTCCCAAAACCATACTTTCTAGTTGGATGTTATCTCCCTTTATTGTTTTATACTATAGAGAATTCAGTTTCTTTGTTTTTCTCTCAAAAAAATAAGGCTGGTATTTCCTCTCTACGAAACAATGGGATTGAGGCATGTTTGGGTAGTTCTGATAGGATTCTCTGACAAGAGTCGGAGGAGAAACATTTAAGAAAACAATGCACCACTATTACTGAGCAAATATTATGAAGGATTGGATGGTTCTAAAGCTAGTATTTGCCAGAGGAAACATTTTGTATACAGTATCATTTCTGTTGTTCAGTTTTGACATTCTGCGGACCTTTGTTGATTGTGTAATATCTTTAATTTTTAATATCTTGTCCAGACTTGCCAAAGCTTTCCTCCCCAGAAGCAAATGTCTTTTAATTTCATGTCTGCAGTCATCATCTGCTGGGATTTTGGAAATAAAATCTGTCACTGCCTCCACTTCTTCTCAATCTATTTTCCAGATACTGACATTGTTGCTTGTCATGATCTTTGTCTTTTTATCATTGAGCAGCAGGCCAACTTTCACACTCTCTTATTTCACCCTCATCAATAGGTCCTTAAGATCCTCCTCACAATTAGCCATCAGCGTACAACCATCCGCATATCTAAAGTCGTACATATTTCCAATATTAATGCTGACTTTGGTTTTGTCCAGCATGGAGTTACGCATGATGTATTCCTCACAAAAGTTGAATTAATAAGGTGACTATATACAATCTTGGCGCACTATTATCCTGATCTTGAACCATTCTGTTATCCCATGTTCGATTTTGTGGCTCCCGTATGCTAATGTGTGGCTCAGAGTACTTGATAAGGGTGGGAGAGGGGTTTCACTGCCAGATAACATTTCATGGCTTTATTTTGACCAATATAGTGACAGACTAGAAGACTTTAATCCTAATTATCACATTAAAATCGGTAATTAGTATGCATGATCTGCTCATTTGCATATAAATATAGATAAAACTTGGCATATAGCATATAGCGTTTATGCTCTTTAAGAATAAAAAAAAAAACTTGATTTTGGAGTGACAGAGTCCATTTATTTAGAAAACATACAGTTTGAAGTATCTGCTCGACCCTGATCGATTAGAATAGATTGGTGTATGTTGTTTGTGTGTGAGAAGGCCATTTACATTTTTGGAGACTGCTAGTGTGCTGCCATGCATGATCAATAGTACACATTTCAAGCTGAGAAAAAATAAGTTTGATTGCAAGCTTAAATTTCTCACATTTCCCCTTTTTTAGTTGAAGTAATGCTACAGAGTTCCAAACATATACAAATATACATATAGATTGTATTGTTTCAAAATACTACATCAGTAAGGCTATTTTAAATCTCTGTATCATAGTGGTTCTTTAAATGTAAACCTAAGGGTATATTAACATGTCTACTTGAAACTTCGGTTTTTAATATACTGGTAATAAAATATACTGAATTTAGAGATTTAGTCATCAGTATCAATTGTATCTGCATATTTCCACACTTGTCAATCAATTGACTGGGTGCACAGCCAATAAAAACTTAACACGGTCCTGCCAGAAATCTGTAGGAATCAGTTTCTTCATTATCTTGAATAATATACGATGGAGTATAAGTGAACAGTTTCAATTGCATCCGTCCATCAGATAAAAACATCCTACAACCCATATGCAGTGTTCCACTTTTTCTGTCGTACAAGTCTTATTGACATTCTTGCATACAACTTTAGATATTAGACAGAAAATAGATATTTGTCTAGATATTGATTAAAAGATCTTTAAATATTACTAATGGATATTTCCGCATGAAAGAGTTGAATTTGTTAAATATTGAACTTTAACACTGCAACAATGTTCAGACTTTCTTTTGACGCATTCTATTTAGAGTATATCATGATGCTGACCCAGCCAAATTATGGAGCTCTACGAAAAAATGATTTACTCACTTTTGATTGACTGTCTGCAGCTGATACTCATAAATAAAAATGTATCAGATGGAGGTTTTAAGCTACATTTTCAGAATACGATATGTAAGTTTCTGTCAGACTGTTGCATGGAAAATAATTGCTTTTAAAACTGAGTAGGGAGTTAGTTATCAATTGTCCCAGTTAAGAAACTAGTAGTGAATTAATGAAAAAGATGCAAGAGCGAATATTCCAATGTGGGTTGTGCAGTGTGCCTTTTTATTTATTTGTTTTTTAACAAAACATTATTTTTATTGGAGAATTATGCAACACTGAAAACTCAAATCAATAAACCCTTAAAAGTTTTTTTTTATTGTAAGGATGTTTGGTGCCAAAAAAATAGGTATGATAACTGAGTTGCCCTGAGTTTTAATTGAAAAATCCCTAACTGAAATAACAAATAGCACAATCATTCAGCAGCAGCTCGGGGAAAGGGTAACTTAAATGTAAAATAAATTGTATACTGGGTGACAACTTGTAATGAATAAGACCTCCATAAATTATATGCCAAGACTGTCCAAGTGAAGATTTTTTTTTTTTTTTAGAATAGCTATTTTGAGAATGAATAGGTGAATCCACTGCACTCTAAAAATAAATGCTGTTAAAATGAAAATACATGCATATCTATACTTGATTTATAATGTTTAAACATTGTAATTCTAGTAGTTAAGCTCTTACCTTTATAGGTCTTCTGGCTGGCTGGCAGAAATACCATTAAAAGTCTGAGTTCATCATTGGAGCTAATACTCGGTTGCAATATCCATGCCCACTTAAACTGTTGCTTCTTTTTATATAACCCAACTAAATTTTCTTAATATATAGATTTGGAACTTCCCATTTGTACATTTTACTTAGAAGCATATCAATGGAGCTTACCTTTGTTTATTGGCAAATACAGAGAGTAGAATTTCTTCCCTTTCACTTCTGTTACACACTCCAACATATTGTTAAGAGAAAAGGAGGGCGTTGGGACAGTGAATCCTTTCTTGGAGTTCCACACAATATCTTGAGATTTTACTTGGGATTTATTATACTGTTCAGGAGAAGGAAGAAGTAAATATATGTAACTACAAATGCAGAATAATTATACAATTTACATGATGGTATTTTTTGTTAACAACATTCTTTTAGCTGACAACAGAATTCCTCTGTGAATTCATTATAGTGACAATGTGCTTCATTACTTCGGTGTATTTTGAAACTGTGTTCTAATCTAAAGCATATATTTCTTGAAAGAACTGATGGCAAAATAGATTTGTTCTGAAACTAACATACATTTAGACCTCTCATAATTCTTATAAGTTATATTATTAAACAATTAAACAATTTGTAATCATGGATCATACATTTTCTGTTATATAAATATCTATAATCCTTGTTCTAAATTTGACATTGTTTGGCTCTATAACTATAAAACACATTAAGTGTAACAAGCAGGAATATCCTACAATAAATGTTCACATCATTTACAGAAGGATGGATTCCAACTAAACTAAATATTTATACTGTACATACATATGGGCACATTTGCATGTCCCAGCTCAGCTTCCCAGAATGCAGTGCAATAACTGTTTTTCTCGAAATTCTAAACTGGAAGCAAGTTTTTTTAACTTGCTTAAGACATTCAAATGTGAACACAGACGTACTATTTATTTACTATATATATATATATATATATATATATATATATATATATATATATATATATAAATATCTAAATATAAAAACAATATGAATTAGCAATTTATAACTATTTATTTACTGTACGGTGGAGGGCTTCTTTTGCCCGACATATATTAAATTATTGAGATCCTGCTCCATGCTGATGATAGCCAGTAAGCTTGAAACAGCTGTACATGGATAGGATTCTCAGCTTGTGGAAAATCCAACCTTGGCTTTGCATTAAAGCTGTGCAACACAGCAGGCATAAGCTTAAAGGAAGCCATGTTTCAAGATGCTATGGATTGAAGAGCGAGGCATTTGTGGGCACATGTCCCAGCTCAGCTTCCCAGAATGCAGCTGGAGCAGGAAGCAGGTTGTCTTTTAACTTGCTTTAGACCTTCATATGTGAACACAGATGTACTATTTAGTTACTAATTATATATATATATATATATATATATATATATATATATATATATAAATATATATATATATATATATATATGCAGTTAAAGTAGGAAGGAGCAGTAAAGCAGCTGTGTCTTGTAGACACACAAATCCAAATGAGTATAGAATTTGTTCCCAAGTGTCAATCATACATTTAAAATGGCATGTTGTACATTTTACTAATATTATTTTGTTTTTAATGAATAATATGCTTTTTCTCTGGGAATAATACTATTTTAGGAATTTAACTTAGGAACTGAACCTCTGACAATTCAATTTTTGAAATCACTCAATCACAATAATAAAAAGGGATCCTGGGTGGTCTATACAAACAATGCAATACACTTGTGTCTTATTGAGTATGGGGTGGAAAATGTGACCTCTGAAGTCCTTGGCTGCAGGATGTCTGTACATGATTTTATAGAAATATTTTTAATCGTCTTACATTTAAGCTTTTCTGTGACCCTTTAAATACAAAGAGACTGGCAAAAGACATTGATCTTGCATTGCCTCAAGTGCTTGTTTACTGAACTTTAATTGTATTTTTGGCTACTGACCACTAAACTTAGCAAACAATATCAACTTTATCTAGCCTCCAACAGTACAGGCCTCCTGCAGACATGTTTGTGCATCAGACACAATATCCCTAGGCCAAATACATTTTACATTCTTAGGAAAGACAAAAGAGACAAGACAGAGAAAAAATCCAAATTGAAAATGTATATACAATTAAATATCCAAGCATGTTCTTTGAAAGACTGTCATAGATAGATATTAGCCAAGTGACACTCGATACAAATCAAAATACCTATCCACTGTCCCTCTCTCTTTTGGAGGAGAGTCCATCTTTTAACAGAAAATACCTCCTTCTCAGCTGCTGAATATCACTTTTTTGAAATAAGAGTTACACATTTAATTAAAAGCCCTCTATTTCAACCTAAACATCCCTATTTCTCACCCTTTATTTCTCTGGTTGTCCAATCAATTACACAATATATATATATATATATATATATATATATATATATATATATATATATTTATATATCCATACTGATGATAGCCAGTACGCTTGAAACATCTGTACATGGATAGGATA
The DNA here is from genome assembly GCA_027410445.1 of Discoglossus pictus. Lineage (NCBI taxonomy): Eukaryota > Metazoa > Chordata > Amphibia > Anura > Alytidae > Discoglossus > Discoglossus pictus. Next base: position 95,656,514 of record CM050168.1, read on the forward strand.
CTCAGCTTGGGTTTAATCCAACCTTGGCTTTGCATAAAAGCTGTGTAATACAGCAGGCATAAGCTTAAAGGAAGCCATGTTTGATAATGGCTATGGATTGAAGAGCGAGGCATTTGTGGGCACATTTGCATGTCCCGGCTTAGCTTCTCAGAATGCAGTGTAATAACTGTTTTTCTCGGAATTCTGAGCTGGAAGCAGGTTTTTAAACTTGTTTTAGACATTCAAATGTGAACAAAGATGTAATATTTATTTTCTATACATATATATATATATATATATATATATATATATAGACACACACACACACAACTGAATAGGATGCATATACATCTGTCTATCTGTTTGTCTATCATTAATAGTAATTGAAAATGTAGGACTTTTATGCCCTTTTATAGTGCTAATGCAAAGTGTACCATGTTATGTTATTCCATATGATATTTAAACTTGAATTCTCCATGTATGCAAAGGAGTACCTATTATCATAAATGTTTCTGTAGATGTAGGCATGATACAAGATGAGTTCTCAAAGTAAATGTAGCTATAACTCATTTGAGGAAATTAAGCTATCATTGCTAATTTGTATTTCACAGCTATAATTAGTTGTGTCTTGCCTTTATTAAATTCATCCAAAACAAAAAGAGATACATTCCTTGCGATAAAGTACCACAATCCGTCTGCAAGGCTCCCACCTCCTCCACTACAGTAATTGATTCCACATTACTCCTTCAATCCATGCCACTCACTTTTACACTGGAGAGTAGAGTGTTGCACTGCGGCCATATAGATCTGCAGGTACATAGCATCTCATGCTCAAATCCAAAGCAAACACAGGGTTCCTCCCTTAGGAGCTGTCACTCAGCTTATGCTGTCAGGACACAGCTCCAATCAATCTCAGCTCTGTGCTGTAATGTGGCATTAATACAGCCACAACATCCTATTTAACACTAAATATCTCTCTTTCAATCTCCATTATGAGTCAGGGGATTAAAATAAGCACGCTCTTAAACCTGCACATAATGTAGAATAAATAGAATATAAATACACAATACATCTCTTTGGTTAGGGAAACATACATACCGTACTATGTCATTAAAGCAATATGTAAGGGGTCATTTTATTTATGGCTCTGAATAACTGTATTTCCTAATGGGCAAAATTTATATACAGCCATAAAATATTTCACTTTTACATGTAATTATTCTTTACTGTAGGCTTCCATTTTCCTTACTAGGCTGCTTCTTCGAGTTTCCTAGGTGGGTTTGTCTTGTAAGTTAATGAGCTTTCCATGCAACCTAATGAAAACACTTGTATATGGAAGCTTCCTCTGCATTCAAAGTCTCCTATCACCTCAGGAAATAAATCACTAGAAACTAATATGGCAGCTTTTACTGCAGTATAATTGTATAAAAGAGTAAAAGATGGAAGGCTTCATTTTTTTTTTTGCAGTTTAAAAACATTTTGCCTATGAGGACCAGATCTTTGACCTATATTCACTAAACTTAGTGAGTGTTTAGTTTGCTTAGACATTTTTAGTTCCTGTGTATTCTGCATCTACTTCAGTTTTGAAGGTACATACCTGGGGCCCTACTAAATTTGTCGATTTTGAGTTCCCGTAGCCTGAGGAGCCCACAAAAGTTACAACTATTAAATTGGCCTCATTTAGGTACCCCCAAACGATCTGCGAGTTACAGGCGGAAAAACCCTATGGGCCGTCAAAATCTGAACTCCGTCCCAGCTATGACTTTAATCTGTCAAGCTCGTAAATGTTACAATCTCAAATCGCTATTAAATTGCAACAATTCCCCAAAGACACACTGGCGTTCAAACCCGTAAACGGCAAATGGAGCTAAAAATCCTACAGGTACTAGAGAAGACTGTAGCACTGTAAAAGCAAATATAAACACAATACTGTATTTTAAATTAAGGGAAATTGATGTAAGGTATTAATATTAATAGAACAATATTCTCAAGCCCGCAAACCAACAATAAAAAGTAATTTATTTTATGTTTAATTTCAATGGAAATTTTAATAGAACTCGCATGGACTAAAATATTATATTTATTGATTTTTTCATATTGCATTATTTCTGGAATGCCAGCCCGATCGCAACTCGTACTTCAAACCCGTAAGTGATTGGAATCAAGGCTCCATTTTTTTTGTGATGTAATGATGACGGTTTCCTTTACTATTGGCTCTGTCTAAACCCGTAACCATGAGTTTGACTAATTGATCATGTTCCTAGCCCCAAATGGAATGTGCAGAAGCATTGTTTACTGATTTGGATGTCGGCCAAGTATGTTGCAGGCTTGTCTAATTTAATCGCTCTGTAAATCCACCAAATTTCGAATTTAATAGGGCTCTTGGTATTCAAGGACCCCTGCCATCCTTCCCTAACTACCTGACATACCTATTCCAGATTGATTGTTGGGGTATTCAAAAATCAAATAGCTATCATTGTGTTTTGGAAGCCAGTGTGGATGTGCCCTGTGTGTGCATTAAGATAGTTTACTAACTCTTGAATGTAAGTGCACATGTGTTTTTATACTATTTAATAAATGTAAATTTACTGAGGATAATGTCCATCTGTTCCTTAGATCTTTGCGCTTTTCCACTTAATTCATAAAAAATATATAACTTCAGCTTTAAATATGTGTAACCTAAAAACATATGAATTTTAAAGGAAGACTTTCACCTTAGCAAAAATAGCCAATTGATGACAGGAACAAATCCACATCCTGCCACCTTATCAGTCTCCCAATGTTACAAATAGATTATCCACAATTAATGGTTTGTAGTAAAATTTTCACAAAGTTTAAAAACAAATCCCTTTCCTTTATTTTTCTGGTAAACATTTGTAAATGTAATTTTGGAATCGGATATTCTAAATTTACCCATCGCTTCTTACTCCCCTCCCTGACTTCCTGCTCATACAGGAAGCCGACAGAATGTCGCCACACAACTTCCTGCTGAGCCAGAAATCTCTGAGACAGACTATACCTGAGAAATATTCAGGACTGTAGAAGTCTTGGAGATGTTTATAAGAATGGACAGAGGATTAAACAGACACTGGCCCCAAAATATACGTCAATATAGACAGAAATGTCTACTTGCAGTGATATTTATTTCTGTGCTCACACCTGACACTTGTAAATGTTTAAAATATGACCACAGAGGACCTTTAATGGGAAGCAGTATTCTCACGTTTTATATTTTTTTAAAGAAAATAATTTTACATTATTAGAGGGCACTATCTAGGTTCAGTAAACATCTATCGTATTTTTTTCTGAACTTTTTCTAAAATTGTTTTAAAAATCTAGTAAAACCTGGTTAAATGTTGAAACCATTTAGTATCTCAGTGGAAAAAATTAACATCTAACAAACTGTGACATGAAATGAAATAATAACCTCTTAGGGAAGCTTGTGTTGAGTCAACCAGTTCACAGCCACAGCTCTTATTTGTTTAACCACTGAGGTCCTTTAACATGGTTTTTAATCTTTAAACCACTTGTTCATTTGAATTTTTCCCAGATTTATGACCAGGTCTTCTTCTAGAGAATGTGTCTATAAGACTGGTACCCTGGACTCTAAGAACACACTATATATATATATATATATATATATATATATATATATATATATATATATATTGATTTCTCTTGGACATTCATCTATTTTTCCCATCAAGCTCTATTGGACTAACAATTTGAGGGATATCACATATAATCGTTATCAAACTATGAGACATTGTCACGCTTTGCGTGGTGCGTATGAGCCGTTAACTCGAAGCACATAGGCGATGAGCCAAAAAAATACGAGATAGGAAAAATACGAACTTAACGACCAAACTTCGCAAACCAAAAAACACGAAAAACACAAATGATACAACAAAAAAAACAACAACAAAAACATCACACACAGCACGGAGGAACAGCCAGGATGTCTGGGAGTGAGGTGGAAAGCAAATTTAACTCGATTTCGGCGAGTTTCTAAGCGAGTTTCTTAAACAATAAAAAAGTGGGCTTGAAAAAAATGAAAGCGAGGCTACATGACCCCGGACCGCGTGAAACACCGCCAACCGCGTACCACTTTCACACAGGAACGTATGAACTACAAAATACACTGTTACAAAGGACGGCAAATGCTCGTGAACCGCGTAGGACATACGCAAACAATGCAATTTTACAAAACTAACTTGCAACTAATAGCATTGCGAATCTAAAATGCCGCTTTACACAACGAAACCAACGGATTTCCCTCGCGCACGCAGCCTATTTCTAATGCACAGTTGGTACATTGATGACACTTTCTCCTCAGGGCAGCAGTAGTCCAACTGTACATTGTATGCTGCAGGAAAATAAAAACAGATTATTAGCTCTTCAGGCTATTGATTGCTGGATATATTAATTACAAATAGGTAAAGTATATTAATTTATTAAGTAACTAATTAATTAATTATTATTAAAAAAAATATTTAAAAAAAAAAAAATAATATATATATATATATATATATATATATATATATGTCTTTCTAATGAGCTCAGAGGAGCAAAAGTACATGAGAGGAGAGGCTCGCAATGGGCGCCAAAGGCGCTCAGAGCAAGGCTCGGAATGACACAATTTAGTATTGCAAAGGGTTCAAGGATGAAGACATATTATATTTTATAGAATGTTCTTATAAAGATCTAGCCTTGATAATCTACAAAATATGTTTACACAGTTTAAAATACATTTATGCTGCCCTAGGCCCATTTAGATGTGTGCAATGCCAATTACCCCTTACTACTGCTCCTTTTCTCTTGATATATCCCAATCATCTACCACATACATATATAAACACTGTACATTTATAGGTAAGTATATAGTAAGTCAGAAAGTGCTAGTACAATACAGACAGAATATTTTCTGCATATACATATTTCTGTGCATATCCCATGTCACTGCATCACTAACTTCAGACAGCCTTGAAAAAGTGCCGCCTTAGGCCTGGGCCTCATTGGCCTACACTTTAAATGTTAACACTTGTATTGAATTTTGCTTTATAGAGAAACAATTTGTGCTTGCTAAGAGAAGTAGACAGGAGACTGTTGCTTTGAATAATAACTTAACACTATGACTAAATAGAAGTGTAATTCTAAGTAGAACAGCACTGTCCCCAAGACTACAGCCAGACCTGTAAGTCAAGATGGAAGCTCTCATAGAACTTGCAAATATGTAAGACTTCCTGATGTTGCTAGTTCGATATACACTTCACGAACATGCAGAGTTTTTCCCAAACTACACTGGTTGTGTACAAATACAACTAAGATACGTATAACCTGATAGGCCAAAGTGTGCTTATCTGCTGTCAATTTGATCTTTCTAGGTAATTTCTCACTAGCTACAACGAGCCAGAAACACTAAATTTGTAATCGCTCAGCCCAAAATTCCTCCGGGTATCTTCTGCCAATTCCAACAGAGTTTACATAGCAGCATCATAGAAATATGCCTATAATGTAATTAAACAATTTGAAAGAACAACATAACTTCAACAGGCTGCCACTTAAGTATAATTTATGGCTTGTAATTGCCATCAAAACCGGGTCATTGGAACAAAAGCTACAGTACCATGTGGTAAAGGAGAATCTCTCATCAAAAGAAACATTTAAAAAACGACCATTGTGGTTGGAGTGTTCCAGCATGGGCTTTTACATAAGTAATAAATAAATAAACAAGTAAACACAACTTTTACATTTGTATAATTTAAGATGCATTCTTTACTGCTGTGTTCCATTGGCTTTTCTGATTTTGATTCTGTATACTACTTTCTCAGGAGGTGTGTTCTTGTAAAGTAATGAGATTTCCATTAGACCTGTTTAAAGTGCTGAAAGTTGATGGAAATCTCATCAAATGTCTCACCTTGTTTAGAAACCAGCTAAAACAAGCAGCTCAAAGAAGATAATGGATGCCCATTGTAAGATAAATTGCTTTATATAGTTAAAAAACAACTGTACAATAACAAAATAAATATGTTTAAGTCTAAGAGCATAACTAAGCCGTTTTCTTTAGAAAAACAAAACATATTGATGCCTTTGGTCCGTGGAAGCATTCATGATACATTAGTGATGTTTATATTTCTAGAAAGCCCTCCTCTGTGGGCTTGGCTTTAAGTCATGGCTGTGAAACATGGCACCCTACATATGAGAGTTTCACACACTAAAGGCTTCTTCTGGAGAGACATTGCCAAAGTGATTTCTACTACTGAATCTCATTGGTAACACTGACAATATGGTCATCACACTGCCACACTACCTAATCTGGAAGCACAGTGGGAACCAAGAGCTGCAGTTACCAACTGAATGGACTAAAGGATTACCTAAGAACTGATGTAACGTTATTTTGAACAGAAGGTTGTTTTAATATAACACATATTAGATAAAGCAACACTGCGTTTTAATATATGATTCTCCATGTTGAATATTGAGGATCTGAAAAGGCTGCATACCTCACTTCTCCTTCGCTCACCAACCAATAGTATTTTAAAATACTACTGAAATATAAAACGGCTGCACTGTCAGCAATATCCCTAGATGCATTGGACATCACAAGCTTCTTATTTAACTCCTTCCATAAGTATCTATAGCCTACCCCCTTTATGGCAGGGTCTGTGCATTATCTTACTTGAACGCCTACTTGTAAATTGAATGGGTATTATTTGCTATTATAATTCATTAAGTTTCTTTTTACTGTACGCAGTGTAACAGTGATGCATGTAAATACATATACACCATTCATCATTGTTATACAGTAACCCTTTCCTGATAATGCAGTATATTATCGGAGGGACCGAGCCAATTGTTCTCAAGGACACAGGTGAAATTTTGAATTTTCTTTGCAATGGACGGAAATCTGGTACAATTTCCTGTCATAGTTTCGGCTTTTAAATGGGAGAAAATAATGTATTGTTTGTTGCTATGAGAAAAGTGATTTACTTCTGAAATATAATGCAGAGATATATATCATAAATTATTCACAGCAGCTTAAATGTGTTTTCCATTGTGGGAAAACAACAATATAAAGGACCACTGTTGTTTTGTAAAAAAAAGTCACATGCTCGTGAAGTACATAAGAAAATGACATTAGCAGGTATGCAAGACATAGATGTATAATCAGAGGAAATCTTATATTTAGATGGCTCTGATTGTATTGTGGGTTCATCTATAACTGCTATTCTGTAACATGAGGGGCAGGTTATCTTATGGAGCCTTATCCTACCATTGACAACTATTTTCAAGGGGCTTTTTGAAGAAGACCTTTTGTAACATAAGTGAGTACAGATCTTATGAGCATTCATTGTTCCTTCCATACAATAGTTAAAATACAAAAGCTTATGTTATTTATTTAAACAGTTCTATGGGGACTTCATTGGCCTTTTAATGGAATATTAGACCTTCCATGACCCCTCAGTTATTAAGTCAACTTCTTCAAAAGAGCTAGCTATATATTATATCACAGTCGTCCCTTAACTGGAGGCTGATACTCTCACCTTTCCAAATTAATTTAATATTGAATTTATTGTTATTATTATTATTATCGTTTATTTGTAATGCGCCAACATATTCCGTAGCGCTATACAAAAGTTAAGTTACAGGCAATAACAAGTTCAAGATTCACACATTGCAATGAATGGAGGGCCCTGTCTTTGAGCTTGGAATCCGGTGTCCATAGCGCTTTCCCTAAAGCACTGCGCAGGATTGAAACTCGCAGACTTACAATCTAAAGGTTGAAGTGTGTATGTGGTACAGTAGGGAGAGAGTAGTGCTGAGCATGTTAGGGAGGAAGGTTATAGGCTTCTTTAAAGAGGTGCGTTTTTATTGAAGTTTTGAAGGATTTAAGGCAGGAGGATAGTCTGGTGAAGCGAGGCAGGGAGTTCCAGAGAATAGGGGCTATTATACATTATTAAATAGGAATTGAACAATTATCAATGCTTCATTTCAGAAAAAAAAACTATTTCCTCTTGCTACGGCATTACATCAATCCTTGGATGATTGCACCTATGAATATAACATGATTTTCCCTTTAATTTACATTCATATATATGGTGAATATTGCCATACAGTTTTGTTTATCACTGGAGGTTTAAACTTTGCTATAGTTTTGCCAAGGTTCTCTCACATCATTGTAATAAAGAGATCCTATTACATAAGGCCTGAAATGTTGACCCTATATAACTGCCTTGTCAATGTTAGTCCTCAGGGGACGAATACAAATCCACATTACTAGAATGTCTTGTTTGGGTACACGTGGATCAGTGCGTGGCTCAGTCATCTTGATTTGGCTAGGCCATTGATCATGTTTGAGACATTACAAAAAGTGTTTCTTGCATGATAATAGTGGAGTATAAAACAATTATATGGAATATATTTCTTCTCCTCTATCCATATAAGGTTCAGGACACAAAATGGCCATGAGCCCTGGATATCTGAAAACTACAGTTTAACATATTTAATTTACAGTGTACACATCATTACACTGAAGGACTGATTATAGCTAAACCCCAGACACAATACACACAATATGAAATGTGTGTCACAAAATATACATGTTGTACTTACAATTTTTAAAATGACCTTGTAGTCTGGAGAGGTGGTGCGACAGGGAACCACAAGCACATTATCATCACTGACATATATTGTTAATGGGATTTCATCATTCATCTCCACAAAGGGTTGTCCATCATCTGCAGAAAACAAAGAGTTTATTACTAATCAGTAGCAAAATAAATCAATTAAAGCCTGTAGTATGGGGTCTTCATTGGCCTTTTAATGGAATATTAGACCTTCTATGACCCGTCCGCATTGTAATTTTGTGGTTCACAAATTACCATACAATGCATGATGCACTGCAGCCCATACTTGCCTCTATCCATTTATACAAATCATACGTGTTCTCTATTGTGCAAATTTCTTGGAAGGAAACACTGAAGGGAAATAAACACAACTTAAGTGTTCATCGTTATGTTGATATTACCCCCTCTGATATTTTTCTAGCCTGGGTGCCTATTCTTAGTCTATCAACATATTATTGTACAACAATGTCTGTGCTAGGCAGATACGAGATACTTTCTCCATACGTCTGAGAGGAAATGTACGTGCGACAAACTGTGCCAAAATAAACTCTCTATTTGTACAGCTCATTGCAAAATCATCCACCCTTTTGATTGACAGTTATTGCTTTCTTTGTAGATCCTTAAAGCAGAAATATTGATAGATTTTTTTTGAACGAAAAATAATTACTACAAAGTTAAATAAATTAAAGTGAGTCACATTTAATTGGAAAAACGTATTATTCACACCTTCTCTCACATATATATATATATGTAATGTATAGTATTGCTTCTGACTTGAATCAGAGAGGGTTACTTTTGAAAGCTCATTATTTCATTAATTTGTTTTGCCAATAAAAAACTATCACTATATAATGCAATATTCTGATTATTCATCTAGATTACTGGACACTCAAAGCTACCTCACTCTTCATATAAGAGTGTATATATATATATATATATATATATATATATATATATATATACATATACATATTATACATAAAAATGTCTATTGCACATTTATATTATATATATATATATATATATATATATATATATATATATATACAGCAATTATTTCACATATAGTGGGCTAAGAGTGATAGAAGCCCTCCACCGTAAAAAGTACAGTAGTACAAATAGGGAATAGTATATTAGTGATTCTATTTGAATGTATAAAAAATAAGTTAATAAAAACTTAGTGATCCTGGAAACACTATATGGTATGAAATTGGTTATACTGATAACTGCTGATAACGAACTGCATATTAATTAACATAAATATTACATTTTTATGTACATTAGTGTTAATAATTAGAATGAGAGGAAGCTTAGTTTTAGATTTTGTTTGTTCCTTTTTAGTAGTTTCCGCAGTTAACTCTTTCATTAGCAGCCAGCAATGTCTTGCACCGTGTCACTATGTAGGGGGACTGAGGCCTAAGTTCAGTATCTCATCACTCAGACCCCCCAGGCCTCTCATAGCACAAATGGTGTCCTGGGGTCACAGATCAAGTGATGAGGAGTATCTGCTGACAGATTCAGTCCTGGATTTCACCACACAAGAGATCATTCAAACAGGAGCTATAGCAGGAAATCTTTATCATCGGGGATCAGTTCTCACTTAGGTATGTGAGTGGCAAAGGGGAAATATCTGCAATATCGGGATACTTATTTTATATTAAATTCAGATGACATAATATACATCAAGAGAGTTTTGTATATTTTTAATTACTACTACTCTTTTTCAATGTGAAGTTAAATTGAAATCATGTGTGACTGTTGACTAAAAACATTGATATAAATATTCTACTATAAAAATAAATTGGTTCTAATTTCCGTCAGATTGTACTACTTGGTCTGCATTTAAATGATATGAGGTTAGTCGGCATCTTTCTGTATATCTTCTTTGAACACAACAGCTCTAAGCCCTGAAGGTTTAGTCGTTCAGTCATGTCCGACTCTCCGTGACCCCATTGACCACAGCACGCCAGGCACATTTATAGTTATGTCTCTAGTTGTGCTTATTCATTAGGTTTTCTTGGCAAATATACAGGAGTGGGTTGCCAGGTCCTTCTCCAGTGGACCACAGTTTGTCTGCTATGACCTGCCCATATTGGGTGACCCTACATGATATAGCTCACAGCTTCATTGATGTACACAAGCCCCTTCAACACGACAAGGTAGCGATCCAGTAGCCCTGATACTGCTCTCTAATAAACCTGGGATATTTCTATGATGAAAAACTAGGTCACTAATGCATATTATTTTAAGACGGCTCATTGGTTTGCAACTTATTTATTCCTCAACTAACGCCTTCCTGTGTCTACAATAATCAGAATGCAAACTATTAAATAGGCAACTTCATATCAGGCGAGATAACAAAGCTCCAAAAACTGTAGATATTGAAATAATCAGATATAATGATTATAATATCTGCAAAATTTATCAGCTTTCATACATATATTACTGGAGTGTTCAAGGGTAAATTAATAAAAGTATCCATGTAAACAGACACTGACAATTTCAATTACCGGTACTTTAAACTTAAAAAAAAAACTTAAAAAATTATAAATATATATATTTTGTTTGTTAGTTTACATATACAGTTATATACAGTTTTTTTATGTGTTCCAGTTGCTTGTGGTTTACTAAGTTTATCATAATAGGGTTGATGATTGATTCACCCATTTTGTAATTCTGGATGTATTTTTACCGGAATCAGTCTGAAAGTGGGAAGAACTAAACACTGGGACATGGATCTAGCAAGTCTGGGAAGCGCATCATATTTGCAAATAAATAAATACTGAATCATCATATGCACTTACTATAATGGAAGTGGATTTCCTTGTGTTGCAATGTGTACATAAGATAATAGGTCAAAAGTATTAGAGAATCGTCAATTTCCACCTAAGAATTACTTGTTTACCACATCTGGCCCCATCATTTTCTATAAATCCAGATGGCAAGTTTAATGTAACACTGTGGACCTATTTAAATATTTAAAATGTAATCTTTATCTGTACCTGATATTGGGCAAAACATTTTTAAGAAAAAAAATAGTGTCTATAATTTATTACTTTTTATATGGAATTTTGCTGTAACAGCATCTACCATTTAATTTCCACTGATATAGTTCCTGAAGTGGAAGCTTCAACTGAAATGTGGCAGCTATAACTGCCAATTTTTCATTAGATATAATGGGAGAGCTCATTAATTAAATGAAACACCTATTCTGAAAATGTATCAGAAAAAGAAGCTGGGTAAACAAAATGGAACGCTGCAGTAAAGAATAATGGCAGAGAAAAGTGAAATATTTAAAGGCTGTGCTTATTTGATTTCTAAATACATTTTTGGACAAGTTGGTCAAGTTTAGTTATACAAAAGCCATAAAAAAAAATGTTCAAAAGGGATATTTTTATAAAGACTTTGCCAATATATAATTTGCATTGTATTAAAAATTGTAACTAACATTTTTAGATTATTCATTCATTCTTTTTAAATTAAATGTATGTGTTAAGATAAAGAGGGCCTCCCATACTGCTCCCCTGTTCGTGAACAAAGAAGGTGACAGGATACCACTAGGTCCATGCTACCTTGCCTGTTTGATCTACCTACAACAATTAGACCTCATGCTCATCACTTACATATATACTGTAGATCAAGGGATTGATGTAACAGACCCTATAGTTGTCCAAAATATGCACTGTTATAGAAGTATTTGAAGAAAGTTAGACAAAATATCAATAGACCTTAATGTCTTGCTTATTATCAGCCTTATTAAATTGCGATTTGGGCAATTGAATAGGGCTCTATAAAGCACAGAGCATTTTTTATTTGTAGAAGTTTTTAGTTAGTGAACTTCTATCTAAAAGCAAGGTCTTCACTAACTAAAAAAATCTGTAAAAAAAATATGCTATGTGCTTATATAGAGCCCTTTAGAATTGGCCGAATCGGAATTTAATAAGGCTGTATATATTTATTTTTTATATTACTCATACTTGCTTATTATATTTTCTTAACTACTATGGGATCATGACTTGTGAGATTTTCTCAACCAAAACTACTAGATTGCAAGCTCCTTGAAACATATATGTTCCTTACCTTTTACAAACATGTATATTTTCTCTTGTAGATCTTTTTGGAGCTTGTGATTGGTATATAGACATGTAATATATCCTGTGTCACTGGCGTGTGCATCTTGAATTGTCAACTGACTGCAGGTAAGGTGTTTCTCATCCGGCCCCCGGCACTGCTGTTCCAAAACCTGAAGTCTGCTGTTTGTAGAATAAGGTTGATCTTCCAACAGCCATCTGAGTGGACCTGGTCCTCTATGAAGAAAGGAATACAGAATGATACTGTCATGATTTAATTGTTTAAGGACTCGTATTGCCAGTAATTTATAAATATGGCCAAGGGAGCATGACATTGTTGCATTGGGATTACGTGTTATTGTGTGGTTATATGTTGCCCGTACATGGTTATTATGTATCCTAGTTATAATATATTATAAGAGGGAAAATGTTATATAGAACATATGTGGAATTGGTAAAAATGCTCTGCATAGAAGTTTTCTGCAGATCATTACACACTCACACATACAGACCTTGGGTCAATACAGATGTATGTACTTCAAGTAGTCCTAAGCAAACACTCAAGCAAACACTTGAGTGTAACAAGATATATACAAGGTGCGAGACTATTTCTGTGTGTTGTGTCTTGACTTGGGGAGTGGTCTTGCCAAGGGCCACTAGTAACCTGTAAGCAGTATTCTCTGCCTTGCCCTCTTCAGAAGCCATCTTTTGTACCACAGAGAATAGGAACTACACAATTCTGTGGGGGTAGATTTGAACTAGGTTCATATCAAGTCCCCTTGAAGAAGCAGATTGTAACAGTTACAACCTTATTGTCCAGTTTGGGAACTCTGACATTGACTGAAGTAACAAATAGAAACAAAGTTGGCTCAAGACGATCAAGTGCCTTGGGCCTGTCCGGCTGTCAGCTTCAGACATCACACCCTGGCAGATATAGACTAATCTGTTTATGAAACTAAAGTTAAGCGGCCTGAAACTGATAGACTGAAATTTTTTCGGCTTTGCCAAATTAAGTTATTTTAACATGTATTGTAAACATTAAAAAGCAAGGTTACAAGTGATTAAAGAACATAATCACAGATATTTCAAGGTAAGTAAAACATTGACCAATAAATGATGGGACTTCTGATATAGCTAGTTTCTATTTGTTATAATTGTGAATAAATTCTACATTATTGTGACAATTGTTTCATTGTTTTCAGATGCTTGTCTATACCTTCACTTTAGAAGTACCTTCACATTATTGTTGAAGTCTTGCTACCTTTTTTTTTGATGATTTTATAGAATTTTTCTAGAACATTTCCTGAATAGGAAGGGAGTGGTTAATTGAGACAAATATGTTCCAGACATTTTTTATTGACACAAGTAAATATAAGTGAATGAAGTTTTTTTTTCTACTAAGGCACAGAGGTCTAAACCTTGTGCAATATTTCTTAGACCTTCTTCCCTCCCTGTTCCTTCCTAGACAGGACGTTTTTGGCTCCTTGCTCAGACTGTCAGCCTGCCGCCTTCCTGAAGGGGATGCGGATATGTAGATGATCATCTTGAGAACACTTTGAGACGCTGAGTGATGTATACACTGACCATCTCAACTTGTGACACCAATATATAACTACACATACCCACATAAGCAGTGTCTGTCCTGGCTTACTAAACTGGCTTGATTAAAAGAGGGAAATTGAGGAGACAGTTGTGATTTTATAATTTCATACCTCTACTGACATTATCAAGGAAACTCCGCAATGGAACACATTTCTTTAGATAAGATGACCAGAATAAATAACATGAACTTCCATTCTAACCAACTATTTGTTGAATGTAAACCTTGGATATCTCAATTAAAGGGATTACATTTCTGAATTATTCACACTCCAAGCTACAATGTATTCTCCATCATCTAAAAATGCAAATAAAAATAGAAATATCTTAAATTAACACTGCAGCGGTTCCAAATATGATATATTTTAAAACTATAGTTAGTAACAATGGAACACTATTTTAAAATGAAATGCATTTTTATTTTATATGTTAAAGTAACATATTCCCTTTTGTCTGAGCATGTCCATTCTTTTGTTCTGCTGTTGACTTCTATTAAGAACAATGGTAATCAGAGGGTAATAATCACTAATTAACAGCATACATGAATCCTTGTTTGTGGGTGGATCAAAAGGTTGACAGCTAAAATATGTGAAGTTCAATGTACATTTACTGTAGGAAAATGCATTTTTTTAAAAATAACTTGCAAATGATAAAGTCAATTATACCATATTTGGAATCCCTGCAGTGTCACAAAAATAAAGAGCTGTGATTCTGTTCACTGATCCATACCTCTTCAGGAGATACCTGCATTATTTTGCAATTTGTTAATATTGTTTTTGCCTTGTACTTAACCCATGTATAGCGCTGAGGAATATGTTGGCTCACTACAAATAAAGGATAATTATATGTCTGTGTAATATTTATATATCTCAGTTGAGGCAGCACATCTTCATACCATCAGGGTCAATCCAATTACTTCAATGTCCACTCTTACCTGCATGAAATGGTGAAAGTCTGTCCAGCATTGATCACCACATGTTCTCGTGATGGACTAAGCTGGAGTTTTGATGATGACGACTCTCGACGGGGGTCTGAAAGTAAAGAGGATGGCCTAATTAGTCTTAAAGTGATACTTTATTTCCATTATAACATTATGGTATAAAGTTATTATTTATCAAAGTTGTTACATGTAAGATTAATTTCCCCAGGTATTAAAAGAACATTGCCATCAATTGTGAGTTTATCTTCAAAAAATGACATTTATATGATATGGGATATGTGACTGCATGATGTGCATAAACTGTACATTACCTGGATAGTGATGCTGATCCTATGCACAGCAAGTGTTACTTAATCACCTGAGAGACCTTGCTAAGTATGAGGGTCTTGAAATTTCTGCCTGCAAATAGCAATTTTCAAGGCCAATTATGAAATTCAAACCTAGTCACATATATAGTTCTCAGCAGCGAGGGATTGCCAAAAAACGTTAGTAACGCAATGTTAAAACTGCGGGCTCGATTTGCACTGGTGGAGATGAGCTCCATAGCTCACCCCTACAACCCCAAACGACTTTGTCAGGGAGTGCCGAAGATGCTCACTGCGCTGGTGGAGATGAGCACCATAGGCGCACATCCCGACGACCCCGCACGACTTAAGCATCATACCCACGACCCACGGGATTACAGATCAACAGAAAACTCAAATACACAATTCACAGTGCGAGACCTGTAGCACTTAGAAAAAATCGCCTGCAAATATTACGTCCCGTAACACTTTGAAAAGAAAACCGTCACTTACAAAAAAAAATACGACCCGCAAAAAAACGCGCACATGGAAAAACACAAAAAAAAAAACATACAAAAAACATCACACACAGCATGGGGGGACAGCCAGGATGTCTGGCAGTGAGGTTGCATGCAAATTTAAGTCGAATTTCGCCACTCGAAAATCGCCTATGCAAGAAGAAAATAGCCGAAAACGAGGCTACACGACGACCTAAGCATGCAAAACACAGCCAGGCACATACGACTTTTACCCAGGAACGTACGAGCTTGCAATGAGCACCGAAGGGGGTCACAAGACTAGAACTACACCAGGGGAGTGCATTGCAATGAGCGCCGAAGGTACTCAGAGGACCAAAAGCCTTACATTGTGTGGCAAACAGCATTACCTGCCATACAATTTTATTGCCATAATTTTTTGACGGGCAAGTCGCTAGTTATTAATAAATAACAATCAATTGAAAATATCCGTAGTTATAGGTAGATTTTTAATTTCTGCCATAACTAGCTCCTTTAAACTGTCCCTTTATAGGCAGAAAAAAGAAGCGGAGCTTTATTTGTATTGATGAGCCTCCTGAGCCTGCCCTCATATCTTATATATGGAGATATTACCCAGGCATTTCCTGGTTTACCAGGCTCTATTGTTCTGTCCAGTGTCAAGCTATCCTATGTTTTTCCAGCTGTTTGTGTTACACAGCAACTTCTGGTGTGCCAGTCACTGCGATACACACCCAGCTCAAAGATAACAATTGCAGAAGTGTGGGTTTACACTTTGGTATATTCTTGCCAAGGCAACAATATTTTGCACTGCAGGCTCCTGTGTTTCCAAAGTATAATGCATCTATATAAAGGGCTTCCTTCAAAGTGCCTAGAAAACAGCATGTCTGGCTTGTAAAAAAAAAATCCAGCAACACCAAATTTCCATATTCTCTTTAAAATGGTATTGCAGGTTTCCAGTATGTTCTATAACTTAACATGACAGGTAATTTAAAAGTACTTTATTAAATTGACATGGAAAGTTTCTGGATTTTACTAGTTACAGTATATGTATTTATTTACTTGCATGAACTTTGTTTTATTAAGAAGTGCAGCGTAGTGTCCTAGCCAATCAGGGACCATTTCTCAGAAAATATACTGCAACATCCTGCTGAGATGTGATCCCTTATAAGAAGTTCTAGTACATTACACTGCATGTCTAGCCATACAGAGTCTGTGTCTTTATATGCTGTAGAGGTCAGGGCACCCTGACCTTCGCGCGCCGTCATCAGAGCGCTGAGAACTGCGCTCCAGCCAGTAGCTCAATCCTTCATGGACATCCCAGGAATCTCCTAGATGTAGTTGGCCTTCAGTCCTCATACCCGTGGGGCTATTGAACAGAGTGAGCATTACAGGCACAGACCAGAAAGGTAGGGAAACAAAGTTGTTTCTCTACCTTTATGGACTGTGCCTGTAATGTTCAATACACCCACAGGTATGAGGACTGAAGGCCAACTACATCTAGGAGATTCCTGGGATTTCCCTGAAGGATTGAGCTAATGGCTGGAGCACAGAGCGTCATCTGAGCGCAGTTCTCGGCGCACTGATGACGGCGCGCTATCCTGCTGCGCAAAGGACGTGCCACCAGAGGTCAGACATATACAGGGACTATTTATATAATTTTAGGCACTTTTAAGAGCATCTTAATTAAATAAAGTACATGCTGTATAAGTAAATAAATACATAGGTATATTGCACACCTGGTAAAATCCAGAAACCTGAAATGTCCCTTTAGCTTAATGCTAATAAAAATAGCATTTCCAAGTAGTCAACTTACATTAAACTTTGTAGGATTTGCCTGGGAATCAAATGATCTTCCCACCAAGGTTTTGCTTCTATCACCGCTAATCACTGCTAATTACTCCAGTGGTGTGTTCACAAGCTTAAATATGCTGTATGAGATGTCAATTGAAGTGCTAAGCACGGTTTTCAGACCAAAAACAGCTGCTAAAATAACTCTGAATGTGTGCATAGCCCCAGGGAGTAACCATCAATGATTATCGATGATTTCACTCTAGCACAAAGATACAAGTAAGGGCTTGATTAGAGGATCATGAAGGCTGGTGGAAAGAAACAAAAACATACAAACTTCTGTTTAGGATTACTGCAAGAAAATTCCATTTTTTAAATTAACATTCATTTGAAAAATATTTGTTTCCATCTATACTTTATTAAAAGGGGTTGGATGTGTGTATAATTTGTATTAATATATTGTGCATAATTTACATTTTAGGCGCTCCCTACGCTTACGATACGTTCTGTAACAAGTATAATATGCTGAGTCACATACATGGCATGATTACAATGTAAACTCCTATCAGATTCCACTATGAGATAACCTAGTCTCAGTTCCTAGGAAAAGACAACAACCTGGCTTCACTCTAGAGTAAATATGTAAACTGCAGATAAAGTGATAGAACTTTTATCATGGGGCTGCATTATAGATATCCCACCAGCGCCTATCCCAAACACCAGCGCCTATCCCAACATGTCACTGAAGTGATGGGAGTGTGGAGCGGTGCCTGAGCCCTCGGCTGGGAGAGAATTGTGTTGTGAGTCACAATGTGCAGCAGGAAACAGGCAAGGCTACAACAGCAGCTAATACAATAGGGTCTTGTCACTGAAACCAGAACTCCTACATTGGGAAATAATACAGGATAGCAGCTACTGAATTTTCATAAAGAGTCATTAAAAATACCTTTGTTTCATTTGAAAATGGGTACTTGTGAATGTTTTGTACTATGTTTCCTTTTTTCAAGGTCTTAAATCACAATAAACTGATTAAAATGCTTAAAGGCCCAGAATCGGGTAGCTTTTATTATTAAGTTGTGTGTTCAGCAATATGGAAAATATGAGTGTACATGCACAGAACTATCAAATGTCTACTTTCAAGAAGAGCTGCCATTTGTGCATAAACTATAAAAACTCACACTTAACTGAAGCCTGCTGATGTGATTGCTCATCCCAATGTTTGTCCATGGGATTGCTATAACACTGCTATGGTTCCAGATATGTGATTCTTTAAAATGGAAGGTACTAATAAGTAGGGGTGTAGGAGCCAGAATAATTTTGGGGGGATACAGCTCATTGTATACAAAGGCCGTAAAATTGCTTTTTTATACATATATACAAGCATCCCCCAAGTTCCTACACCCATGCTAATAAGTACTTTGTCAGTTCTTGCACTGAAATGTTAATATTTTGTCTGTTGCTTAGCCTTTCTGATCAATATTTCAAGACTGGAATAATCTTTTCTGATTACTGTACATTTGTAGATGCTGCAAGTATTTGAAGGACATGGAGATTGAAATCCTGGACACTGTTCTCAGCCTCCGTACACTTCAAGCAATCACAATGAGCATGTGACTCAAACAAAACAGGAATAATCCAGCACATTTATAGGCAAGTTTACTTTAATAAAAATGCAACAATTTAAATCACACTTAAGTGACACAGAACATGCTCGAGTTATTAAAAAAATGAAAACTACACATATAAATAAATAGATATAATAGAGATAATAAACTGGTAGTTATTGAAACTTTTGAGTAGAAGTGTTAGATAGCAAAGCTGTAAAGTTTTGTATTTTAAGAATAAATGACATGAAAAGTCCTAAATTAGTAGCACATTATAATTATGTCATGCAGAGAGAGTAATAACTTGAAGAGTATGCCCAGTTAGATCCTCACAGGAAATTCAAAATAATGATAAAGTCTTAAAATAAAGAACATCAATGTTGTATTATTAATGTGATCGGCATGTAGAGATCAACTGAGCATGCTCATGTGGTTTATCATCTGCACTGTGAGATAAACTCGTTAGGAGAGTAGGGTGAGTATGTAATGTTATCTATGCCTAAAACATACCTAACTTTCAAGCTTGATTGTCACTTCCACTCAACATTTTTAATAACAATGAACCGTAATCATGTTTATTTATATGTGTACTTGCATTACATATATGGTATAATTTAAAACTATAGGTAATGACAAGTACTTCATCAATGCTAAGACCCAGCAAGCATGCCCAGACTTTTGTTTTGCAGGTGATTTACACTAAAGATAAGGGGCCTCATTCAATTGTGATGTGGGCAATTGAATAGGGCCCTAAAGAAGCACATAGCATATTTTTATTAAATACGTTTTTAGTTAGTGAAAACCTTTCTTTTGGATAGATGCTTGCTAACTAAAAACTTCTTTAAAAAATATATGTTATGTGCTTATTTAGGGCCCTATTCAATTGGGCAAATTGCAATTGAATGAGGGCCAAGGTACCCCAAGTCATTAATTAACATTAATTAACAATAGATATGAATATATGTTGATCATAAGGTTGATCTGTGTTAGTATTGCCTATTTCAGCATTAGTTTACTGTAGAAAAATGCATTTTTTCATAATATTCAACGGATAAACTACTTGGCCCTCATTCAATTGCAATTTGGCTAATTGAATAGGGCTTTTAAATAAGCACATAACATATATTTTTTTTAAAGAAGTTTTTAGTTAGTAAGCATCTATCCAAAAGCAAGGTTTTCACAAACTAAAAACTTCTTTAAAAAAAATATGTTATGTGCTTATTTAGAGCCCTATTCAATTGGCCAAATCACAATTGAATGAGGCACCTTATCTGTAGTTTTTATATTTTACCATATTTGTAACATTTGCTGTGTCCAAATAGTCCACCTTTAATTCATCTTTTGTATGTGCTTTACAGACACACACTGACCTATTTTACAGTGATGTATTGCAAGTCTTTGTCTCAGAGTAATAGTTACTGTAACTACAGACAGTCAAGTGTCACTACATAACTTGATTAAGGAGGCACAGGGGAGTATCATCTTCTATTCTTTCCCCAACTTCTACCAAAATTTATATCTCTGAACTGCAGACATAAAACAAACGAACAGCTGACATATTTTATAACCATAAAACATCCTTTATCATCTGCAGAGCATTAAATGACCCGGAGCGGCTCAGAAGGCATGACATATGTGCAGAGCTTCCCAATATGGAACAGGGAAAGGGATGTTGCCTGGTCAGAAATTATTACAAAAAAAAATCAGAATTGGAATTATAAGTGTGTATTCTTGGTGCTTCCAGGGTAACTGGATATTGGATACATAATCGAGTTGTATGCCCACTAGAATGTCTAACCAAAGGTCTGTCACGTCTGCACAGGCGTTAGGTGTTGCTGTTAAATATTATAGTAACTGACCGACGCTCGGCGTAATTATGATGTCACGACGCATGCATGTGCACGCGTCCCAGAATCGTAATGACACTGATCGTCAGAGAGACAGGGACAGGAGAGCGATAGAAGAGAGAGACAGAAGACAGAGGGCCTCATTCTATTATCGGCCGTAAATCGGCCGTAAGGCTGCGATTCCTTGCGGGGGTTCTGTTAACTCGCAATTCAATTATACGGCCCCGCAAGGATCTCCTCTTACGGCCGGCCGCATATTTTGGAACCGGCCGTAAGCTCAGAAATCTACAAAGTCAAAAATAAATTCAAGCCTGCACTGTACAGCTCTGTAAATGCTAGGGATCATATTGTGGGACATGAGGATTAAAAGGAACCCACTCTCAAGCTTGCACATCAGCCCAAACCCGAGTTCAAATTAACTGTTTATTTTCCGGCTGCGGCGTGGGCGGGTCTGAGGTGCTCCAAGCACTCTGGACTTTTTACATGGATATTTTACGTATATTAAAAAAAAAATATTTTACGGATTTGAGTATAGGGTAATTATGTGCTATTTTTTCTAACACCTAAAATCACTTTATAGTCTTCTCAAAGTGCAGGATGGCTTTATTTGAGCTATTTTATGTGCTTAATTGGTGCTAGCGGGACCTTTTTCCTGCAAGTAAGCAGCGGCTCGCTTTTAGCCTTGCAGACAGGGTTCCCGGAGCAATAGAATAGCAACCAGGCTTTTCTTACGGCCGATTTCCTTGCGGCCGTTTTAGATCAAAGGCTTTCCTCCGGCGCGATCGGCCGCAAGAGATAGCAAGGCGCCGGCCGCAAGCCTGCCGGAGCCTCCGGCCGTAAGGGAATAGAATAGCAGAATAGCTTGCGGCCGGTCCTTGCGGCCCCGCTGCGGCTGCGGACGATAATAGAATGAGGCCCAGAGACAGGACATAGAGAGAGGGAGAGAGACAGGGAGAAAGACATGAGAGAGATAGAGAGAGAGAGAGAGAGAGAGAGAGAGAGAGAAAAAAAGACAGGAGAGATAGACAGAGAGAGAGACAGGAGAGAGGGAGAGATGGATAGAGAGTGGGAGACATGAGAAAGAGTGATAGGAGAGAGAGCGAGACAGGAGAGAGAGAAAGAGATAAGAGAGAGGGAGAGAGACATGAGAGAGTAGAGAGAGATAAAGGCAAGAGAAGGACAGAGTTAGAGAGAGACACGCAGGACAGAGAGAGAGCACACAAAGAGATAAAGAGCACAGAGACAGACAGACATAACTGAGAGAGAGAAAGCACAGAGAGAGAGCGCAGAGAGAGAGAGAAAGAGTGCAGAGAGAGAGACAGACAGCACAGAGAGAGAGAAAGAACAGAGAGAGAGTGCAGAGAGAGAAAGTACACAGAGAGACTGCACAGAAACAGACAGCAGAGAGAGAGAGAGACATTACAGAGACACACAGCACAGAGAGAGACAGCAAACACAACTGAAGATAAACTTATATGATACCGTCATTTATAACGGCCAAGTTACTAGTTATTTACAGCCTTATTAAATTGTGATTCGGCCAATTGAATAGGGCTCTATATAAGCATAGACCATATTTTTTTACGGAAGTTTTTAGTTAGTGAAGATCTTGCTTTTGGATAGAAGTTCACTAACTAAAAACTTCTGTAAAAAAAGTACGCTATGGGCTTAAATAGAGCCCTATTCAATTGGCCGAATTACAATTTAATAAGGCTGTTAATAAGTAGTGCTAAAGTAACATTTTTAAAAAAAGATATCACCAGCAAATTAGCAAACCATAATAGTTTAGGAAATCTTTACATTATTGTGAAGTAAACTATTGTAAAAACAGCAGCTGTGTAAGAAATGAGCATAAAAGCATTGGTAAAGCAAATTCTAATTGTATCAGGCTTTTCAAGGCCCTCATTCAATTGCAATTTACCCAATTGAATAGGGCTCTAAATAAGCACAAAACATATTTTTTTAAATACGTTTTTAGTTAGTAAACATCTATCCAAAAACAAGGTTTTCACTAACTAAAAACTTCTTTAAAAAAAATATGCTATGTGCTTCTTTAGAGCCCTAATCAATTGGTCAAATCGCAATTGAATGAGGCCCCAAGTGTCTAGTGAATTGCTACTGGACTGCTAAAGCACTGTTTTTGGATTCAGCCGGAAGTAGTGAGGGTGATTCACCTGTGTTGTAATTACATTTAATCATAATGAATTGTGACAGCCTTTGAATTTGATTGAATAGATATTGTATCTGTACCCGCGGTCTATTAAAGATGACTAATCTATCTTTTTTTTAAACTTTCCAGGAACCTTTTCTTTATTATCAAGTCAAGTCTTCAAAGGAAGATTTTATAAGACATTTCAGAGTTCCTTTAAGGGACATACAAATATTTTAAAAAAAGCATGTTTTAAAAGTACAGATCATGGCAAACAACTTCAAAAAATATATTTTACTAGTTGCAAATACTCCTTGGATATTGTTTTTAACTGTATGTATCAAGAGGTATTTCCTCCTGTTTGCAAAACCATAAGAGATTCTAATAACATAGTTGACAAACTATAATAAAACCTTCCTAATAAAATCAACACAGAAGATGACATTGTTAATTCTACTTTTTTGTGTTTCTCTATAAGGAAGGTTTTGTCATCACTGATGAGCCTACTAGTACTTGAAGGGGATGTAACTGCTTAGTTGACAAAATGCGGTTAAAATAATGTTTTCAAAGCATTCTTACAAACTTCTGAAATAAAAAATAGACTTTTTGTTTATACAGGCTCACAGTAACACACACTTCAGAAGTTACACACTGAATAGCACACTCAGAGGTCCCTTAGTGCAGCCATGAGTCACCTCTGAAATTCATACACAGTAACCCATTCAAAATCTTCCATTTTTCTCTGATGTCGGAAATTACTTTAAAAAAAAAAGGCCCCGAATGATCATTATGAGGGTATTTGACTATTAAAAATCCCTTCCTGTTACTCATGAGTAAATCTGTGTAACAGGAGATTGATTAAAAGGACATTCTTATAATTAACTATAGCATGGGATATGTGTCATACAACTAGCTAGCACTTTATTTCTGCTTTTTGAGACACTGTAAATGTTTGAAGTTGTGGGTTCAGTGCTATTGGATAACGTGGAAATTACTGTCTTTTTTTGTAAGCGTATATGAACACATACACACATTTTTATTGTATATATATTCATTGTATACTTCCTTGTTCTTATACCTTTACAGCACTACAGAATAAGTTGGTGCATTACAAATAAAAGTTAATAATAATAAAATAAATAATTATAAAATATACATATATATGTGTGTGTATAAAGCTAAGCCTGAATATGTGTACATTTCCTATACAATACATTAGTTTTGAGGCTATAAGCTACAGTTTAATGGGACACTATCACCCCAAAAGGAAGTTTGTTTCATCTCAAAAAGCATTAACAACAATCTATATTGTGCACTATACAATGAAGTTTCTCTACAGTAAATCATTCCTTCAGCATTGATTGTACTCCGTTTTGCTAATTATGCAGCACAATATGCTGATTTGCAGTTCAAAGTGCCTGATAAAGGAGGAGGAGGGAATCTAACTGCATGCAAAACCAAAGAGGGACATTGTTTTCCCATCACAGAGACAGACAAGCAAACTCTAATCCTAATTAGCACATCTAACCATCTAATCAAAGCAGAAAAAGCTGATTATCTCTGTAATGTGTTCATTTTAGAATTAAATGGCTAGTACAACATTTAGCTAGTTTTTCATGTTCTTTACCAATAGCTTAAAAATATACAGCCTTATTAAATTGCGATTCGGCCAATTGAATAGGGATCTATATAAGCACACAGCATATTTTATTTTACAGAAGTTTTTAGTTAGTGAAGAACTTGTTTTTGGATAGAAGTTCACTAACTAAAAACTTCTGTAAAAAAAATATGCTCTGTGCTTATATAGAGCCCTTTTCAATTGGCCGAATTGCAATTTAATAAGGCTGATATTTTTTGGGGAGTTGATATAGTCTCTTTAATGCTATGTCTTAATTTCTGGGCAGAGCTCTAGACCTTTACATTCCCACCCATTCCCTCATCACCTAGTATACAATCAATTATTCTCATAAATCCCTCCCATCTCACCTTATTTTTATATATTTTCATTAAAACTTCAATAAAGGGATGACCCTCTTTCTAGACTCACCTGCACATTACACCTGTCTGCAAACATAATCTATGTCACTAATTGTTGCTATATTTCTGATTTTTTTTTATCATTAATTCATTTTTAGACCATAAACTATGGATACGCAAACCGTTAGCGTAGTGGTGTATTTCCACATTGGCGTAAAATGGCAGGTAATCTGTGGTATGCGTCTTCGCGGATTATCTGTAGGTGCTTAGTGGTGTTTTGCGAGTTTCTTGTGGTGTTTTGCAAGTGTGTAGTGGTGTTTTCCGTGTTTAGTGCGCTGTAGCCTCGTTTTCGTTTTGTTCGTCGGCCATTTTTTCTCTCGCTTAGCGATTTTATTAGTGTCTAAACTCTTTTATTTTTATTTAAATGAAGGTGTAAGTTGCTTTTTTGAGGTGCTGGATGGTTCCTCTTGCTGTAGGTAAGCTTTTTATGTATGTGCTGTGTGTATTTATTGTGTTTTGAATTTTGTAATGTTCGCGAGTTGCGTCCGAGTGTTGCGAGGTCGTAATGTGTGGTAACGTGTCTCGTATGTTGTTTGCGTTGCGAGGTAAAGTTTGTGAGGGTCGTAATTGGTGTGTTGTGTTGTTTGCGTTGCGACGTAAAGTTTGCGAGGGTCGGAGTTGCTGGCATGGAGAGCTCCATGCCAGCAACTGCAGCCCTCGCGAACCTTCGGCGCTCCATGCCAGCAACTGAGGCCCTCGCCCGCTGCCCTCGCTACGCGAGGGCCGTGGCTCGCTATGCAAGCCGTGGGCTCGCTATGCAAGCGTTAGCAACAACTCGCATGCTCACATCTATATATGTGATATATATATATATATATATATACACAAATCTCTCCTATGTTTAATAGTGAAAGCTTGGTTAATGATTACAATGCATCCTTATATAGACGTATATAGAGATGGAGAGAGAGACTGGAGGTTGTATTTGATAGGGAGGCCCTTCATGTCATCATTGATTTCCTGCAACCCAAGGTCACAAGTTTGTTGGTCTTTTGCAAAATCTATCCCTGTCCGCATGTTTATAACAATATGTAATCGACTACTTCATCAGAAGTCTTGATTATTGAAATTATATAACTAGAGCCATCAGTAAAATAAAATAAACACATGCTCTAAGAATCAGGGCAGACCCCAAATGAATACAAGGCCTGGAGCTGGGTTGCTCTCTTTATAACCCCACTGGAAGTTGTACACCTGCACAGAGGGAATTTGAGAAGATTATACAGAATAAGGCAATCAATGTACAGGGATGTATAAAGTTAACTTAAAATACCATCCTCTAACAAGCAACATTTGAATTGTCACATCGAAGATTGAAGACAAGGAAATAACCAATTAAATGGCCCCAGAGGCATATTCTAAACCAATCTTTCTAGTAGGGTAGATTCCAGATTGTGAAAAAAAAAACATATATATGTAAATACTGTCTGTGTGTTGAGAAAGTCTCCGCTCCAGAAATGTTTAGAAGTTGTTCCTCCAAGTCAGACATCAAAAGAGCTTCCCTATTAAATCGCTCTGCCCCAAACCTTCACATGGTAATGGTTTTGCTTTGTTCATCAATCAACTTGTAGCAAAACAAAAAGTATCACAAGAAAAAAATAGGTAGGGTATATTGGAGGACAGAAGGAGGTATGACAGGAACCTTTAGTATTTAATAATGTGGAGGAGGGGCATATCGTCAAAAAAGTGACAAGCTTAAGAGATATGCAACTGTTTTTCACATGAAAACAAATGTTTTGGGGTTTTTGCAAATTATACATTTACTCAAGTAGAGAAGTTAAAAAATATATAGGCCCTCATTCAATTGCAACTTTGCCAATTGAATAAGGCTCTAAATAAGCACATAACATATATTTTTTAAAGATGTTTTTGGTTAGTAAACATCTATCCAAAAGCAAGGTTTTCACTAACTAAAAACTTCTTTTAAAAAAATATGCTATGTGCTTATTTAGAGCCCTATTCAATTGGTCAAATCGCAATTGAATGAGGCCCATAGAGTGGATGCTATTAGTTGGAAAGCTTTTTATGTGGGGTGTAGTGCATGTAAAGATGAAATAACAAGTAATGAGGTTTCTACTGAACCCCCCACTCTGAGTCACAGATATAACGAGGAAGGAAAAATACAGAAAAGCAAAATAGATAACCCTTACAGGCGAGCATGTAAAACAAAAAAAACAAAAAAAGAAAAGTCATACACAAAAATATACATAACTTAGCATGATGCAAATATATTTCATTTATTATATCTGAAATTGCACAAATTGCAACACGCTAAATAACTACTGGTATTTGCTGATATTCACAGCTAAGATTAGATTAAAATATTATACAAATTCATGACTAGTAATCGCTGCCAGTAGAAATTAGATTATTTTCTCTTGGAAACCTGACAGAAAGCTTTCAGTCCAAGCTCAATATGCTGAGGTGGTTGGGTCAAACGTCCAGTGGTTAACTCAAGAGCCATTCAAACTATACAGGTCTTTTATACAGTGGTCCTTAATTTTTAATTAAGTTTTAACTAGGAAAAAATGGATGCCTCAGCTGGATCCTGGGGGCATCCATGACACTTTCATGAAAGTTGCATGTGCAAACTGCATTTACATTTCTGGAGTGATATGCTTGCAAATGCTTTTGCAAGTTTCTGGACCTGAGAGGGGGAAGGGGCGAGGTGTTAATTTCAACCAGATATCTAACAAAGATCCTGTCCTCTCACCATCTTCCTCATGTCCGCAAGATCTAGCTCTCAGGAAGTGAAGTAACAAAGAGAAAATGGATTACTCTATTCATAAAAGGAGTCTTCAAACATTGTGATTTTCTATAAAAAAAAATATCATGTCAATGGCTTACACATACTTCACAAACAAGTGCGTTTTTCCTCAAATATAGTATTAAAATATAAAATAAAGCATTTTCCACTATCAGTATGCATGTTTCTTTCAAATATTTTGTTAATAAAATATTTACTTAATTTTATCTTCCTTTTAGTGACAAATTCTGATTCTTAATATATTATTATCTTTGTCTGATGTTGGCTATTTCCTTGTGCAAGCTCCACTTGGAATTCTCATGTATTTTCCCTTTGGTGACTAACAAATTTGGACTGCAATCCAAACAAAATTTTGCCTGTGGCTAGAAATCTTTGCACTGTTTCTGGAATTAAATCCAATAATAACTCCCCATTCGCCAAACCCAAGTAATTCTATCCTAACATCCTAAGTTAGAATCAGGTGATTCTCAGATCTACATGATAAAAAGAAAATACTAAATAACCATAGAAAATGGTTATAAAGTAATGACTAAATGGTGCTTCTCCAGGTCACATATGCTTTTCCCTGTTGTATTGCCCCTCTGCTGGAAACAATGCAGCCCAACTGGGATTCTCTATCATGTATTTTGGGCATATCCATTTAAGGGACCTGGAAGACAATTCTTTTTTTCCCCATGAATTGCATGAAACGTCATTGGAACTAACAGGAAGTCCATAGAGCTTACATACATTGGGAAATTGATTTGGCAGATAAGTATATACATTTATACTGTTTATACTCATTGGCTGACAATCCTCTAGGTTTTTTTTGTGCTACAGAAACGTCCTTATAAAAAGAAAAACACAGTGGTTAATAACCAATTACCCTCTTTTACACACCATCTGTTCCACTCCCTCCTTTTTACTATTTTTCCCCCTGAATAAGGAAAACGTATTATCCTTCACTGACAAGGACCAAAGCCCAAGACAATCTGGTGGCCCATCTTTACTCATATTCTCTAGGCCAGGGGAAAGCAACCTTTCAGAAGTGGTGTACAAAATATTATTTAATTTACTTAAATATAAGGTACTGAGTGCTGTAATATATTTCAATGTTCAGATATTTTTTCTATATGTGATTAAACTTTTGCTATATATCAAGTAAATAAGCGTACAATCTTATAGAACTGAAATGTACAGTATATCTAACCTTTTAGTTTCATACTTGCACTTGCTTTCCCCTACTTGGGTTCCCACTGTAAATAGCATAATTTCTATACTTTAGGCTATACAGTTATCCCAGATGCCACCTCATTCCAACTAATGAAATCACCAACTTTTGGAGCCCCATTTCATTTTTGTTTTCTGTTGTTCAGTCGTTTCTGACTCTCCGTGACCTCACCAAGCACATCTTTATGTCCATGGTCATACTGATCCACTTGGTTTTCCAGGGTACTGGAGTGGGTTGCCAGTTCCTTCCACAGTGGGCCACAGCTTACAGCTCCTGGTATTCCTAGGTGGTCTCCCATCTACATACTGACCAGGCCCAAACCTGCTTGGCTACAGGGTGGTGTGACATCTTGGTTCCCTAACTGGAATTGAACCCAGGTTGCACCAGTGAAAGCACCAAATCCTAACCACTGGACCACCCCATTAAATTACACACATTATATTTCTTCTAAGCCCATATATTTATATCACCATTATACCATACATCAATACCCCACTTCATCTAATCTTCAGGTCACACTTTACTTCTCCCTACATAGAAATACAGATTGACCCTCCATCCATATGAAATCATCTACATTATATACAAATATTATTAAAAAATCTGTATCACAATTGACCTCATATTTAATTAGCAACCCTGGCTGTACTCCCAAGCGTCACTCAATACAGGTTATGGTGCCACCTTTGGCAGTAGTACTAATCCCTGATCTAAGTGGTATAACATTATAACATTATCTATTACCTGCTTTCAGTCTTAACTGTTTTATTTGCCAACGTCTTTGCTACATCTGTTATTGTATATCAGTGCTTTAAATAAACTTTGGCCATGCATTTATAGCTTATCACCTTACCACTATGAGAGACAATTATATACTTGAGATTAAGTCATAAGGAGAGAGGGAGGATGATCATTCATAGTAATGATTAAAAATCCTGAGCTGAATTATCTAACACTTCTATTCACAATGTCTAATAAGAGCCAACTTTAATTATATTAAGTTATTTATTTATATTTGCTGTGGGTGTCATTAGTCACAGTATACAGTAGATAGAGGCCACCGAATGCAATGGTTTATCATGCAATGTTGAGAATCTTGTGAGATGTAAATCACTGTGAACCTCTCGGGATTCTATGGGCTGATGTCCAAGAAAACACATGCAGTCTCCCAAGTTCTGATGTGTTCAGTTTTAATGTTTGAGAGTTTCTGTAATGAATATATTGCGCTGCCCAAAATCTGTGTAACTAAAGTATTACAGCAAACAAATATATTGTATTATTATCCTTTGTTTGTAATGCACCAACATACTCCAAAGTGCTATATCGGGATTAAGTTCAAGGCAAAAAAAAATATTAACACATTTCAAAAGAATGGAGGGCCCAGTCTTTGAGCTTAAAATCCAACTTACATAGGGGTTTTACCAAAAGCATGTTAAAAACGTGCAAATATTGTACGTGGCTGCTTTCTATGGGCCTCATTCATTTGCGATTTGGCCAATTGAATAGGGCTCTATATAAGCACATTGCATATTTTTTTACAGAAGTTAGCGAAGACCTTTTTTTTTGGGATAGAAGTTCACTAACTAAAAACTTCTGTAAAACAATATATGCTTTGTGCTTATATAGAGCCCTATTCAATTGGCCAAATCGCAATTAAATGAGGCCCTAAGTCTCTACATCTTTGTGTATCTTTATTAATCACATATTATTGTCTGTTTTTGTTCATATCTCTCTACAAAACATTAATTTGAGAGCAAAAAAGAACCAAAAGGAGCATCTAGTCTGCTCATTCTATCTATCTTCCAAGCATTGCTTAAAGGGATATGTAAGTTTTCTGGGTTTAAAATGTTTCCTAATAAACAGCTACTGTAGAAAAATATGTATTATATTGAGAAGTTAAATGTACTTATATATTTATAGGCTCGATAATAATATGTGGATGTGCACACCCCTAGGAAGCTTAAATAGAGTGTACCCTGCAGGGTACAGTGTGTGACCTCTAAATGAAATGATGGTTAGTGGGAAGCTGAAATTGCCAATAAGGAGACAAGCAGAGAGAAAACTGTCAGATTGTGATACAAATGTTTCAGTTTTTTCTTCCTCATGACTGGCAAAAACAATGTTTCAAATTGTATACCAGTTTAGCCTGGGTTTGGAGGGTGTTAACCCTAAGTTTCAACTGACTGAAATTAAAAGATATTTTGCTAACTTCAAGGTAAGTGTTTAAAGGGTTATTTTGGTATTTTTTCATGCACTACTAATTCTCCTCTATCAGATGTACTCATAATCCAGCTCACTTACATATCCCTTTAATTACTCTGCAGGGTGGCCTTATGTTTATTGTGGATTTGCTTGAATCCCTTAAAGGGATATGGAAAGTATTTGTTGTGTCTTTTGTTGCACTTATTAAAGGCAACTGTGCACATACATTTCCTGCTAGTTTCAGTGAACTTTAAATAGACTTTACTTAATTAGAATACTTTGGTAATGTTTAAAACATGCTCTTTTGAAAATGCATGAAAAAATTATTGTGTTGCAAGTCCTTTAATTGGGTTAGTTCCTCCTGTGTCCACTGAACGCCTGTTCTACTGATCTACTACCCTCTCTGTAAAGTACACCTTACCCCCAAATCATCCATCTTCAAATCTTGACCTCTTATTCTTGTATTCCAATATCTGGAAGATACTTAGCTTCCGAACTTTATTGCTATGCATATCATATCACTGCCCCCCTTCTCTCATCTAAACTATCTCTCTCTCCCTTGGTCTCTCAGATTGTCCTACTTATTATCTTCTCTCCATGCCTTGTCTACTAAGGCATGAAGCTTTAAGGAAACTATGTAAACATATGTACCGAAACAAGAACCATTCCACTCCTATGTTATGCATCAAGTATACACACTAAGACACAGTATGACATCTTCAAGAGTTTATTTTACTTATAGTTTCAAAAGAAAAATAGTAAAGTCATGTTTTTAAAATGTACTTTTTTCGAAGAACTACACTTGAAAACATGCAAGGACATACAAAATTACAGCCTCTAATTATATAACATTTTATATACAATTATGTTTCTGTTTATCAACATTTTAGTTTCAGCAGATCAGATCAACTTCTTGAAGTTGGAGAAGACTTTGAATATAGAGGAATCTACTGTCTATACAAATGAATGTGGCAGTTACAACTGAAAATTGGACCAAAGTGAAGTTCATTAGTTTACAAGGGCACACCCACCTGAGAAAATAATTGACAGTACCACGCAAGAAAACTAAATAGATGCCTGCAGTAAATAATAATTACAAATAAAGTTGCAAAAAAAGTGTTTATTTTTTTTATTTTTTTGCTTTCTACATTTTTAACAGATTTACTTGCTCAAAAGAACAGTGGTCTTTTCTGTACATAAAAGTAAATTAATTATAGATTATCTGAATGCATTATGTTTTGTATTACAGCCACTTTATTTTTCTATTTTACATTAAAAAAAATAAGCTTAAATCCTTTTTTGTGTTTTTTCTTAAATTATTTCCTATTTACCAATTTGTGTACAATCTGCTGTGATGTTTCTCTAGTTTGTTAGACTTGATAAATATACAATTTAATAACCATAGAAACGTTCCAAGAATGAAGCATAATGCTTGCTCCTTCTGTTTGATAGTCAATGGCCCATCTCAAGACAGCATTGGGTCAATGGGAGGAATGTTTATTCAGAGTGATGTCATACAGATACTCAATGATTAATTACAGTCAAAGTAACCCATTCAGTGCAGAAATTAGCCTTCTACAAACGGCATGCAGTTTTACCTTTTTAAAGGATAACTGAAGTCATCCAAATGCTCTGCATCATCATGTAGAGCATTTAAAATAAGACAAATATGTGTCTGACAAATGAAAGTTTACTATTTTATAGTTGCCATGATAGCTTGTAAACTGTGTATTTAATCTGACATTAGCCAGGATGCTATCCAACTTTAGGTCCTCAATCAATCATAAAGTCTCTCTAAATCCTATTTGTTTCTTTTCTGCGCTTATATTTTAACCTTTGCATTAATAATGTCTAAATAATCTTTTGGTTGCAGCAATTAGAGCTTTATTGCAAAATAAAGGGTGCTTACAATTTTTGGTCCTTGGAAAACCTGGACTCACACACACTGTAAAGTGGTAGGCTGTTGAAATAATAACTAGGCTATATAAAAGCTTTTATAAAACCATGAAATATGCATCAATCAAATCTTTTCTTCACTTTGTTTTCAGTGATCCCAAACCACTACTCAGGACCCACCTGAGGCTATGATTTAGGTAAAACATTTGTGGCCCCCCATTTAATTCCAAGCCCTTAATTACATGTAACCCAACATTTTGTCTGTGGGTTACTAATTGTATACATATATAAATGTATTTAATTGACTCAAGCCCGCAATTACATGCTCACAGCCCCAACACGCAAACCACGAACCCGTACGTAGAATTCAGGGCACGATCATGATCAATTAAGCAAGCCCGTAAGTTACATTTTAGAAAGAGTCAATATTAAATGAGACCGTCATCATGATGTCAGTAAAACATGGAATTTAAACTACAATCAATTAGTATTTAGAAGTTTGATTTGCAATCAAACTCGCAATCCAGAAATGTAGAAATGAATAAAGATCAATAAAGCAACTGTTCTAGTCCATGCGGGTTCCATGACATGAATTAACTTCTTGATTCTGGGATCGATATAACATGGAAATAAAACATTAAAAAAATATTTTTTAATTGCAGATTTGCGAGCT
The DNA here is from genome assembly GCA_027410445.1 of Discoglossus pictus. NCBI lineage: Eukaryota > Metazoa > Chordata > Amphibia > Anura > Alytidae > Discoglossus > Discoglossus pictus. The sequence goes on from CM050168.1 coordinate 95,690,683, forward strand.
TGTTGTGCAATTAATTATAATGCATTTCTTTGCTTTCCCAGTATTTTAAAGTACAGTAGTGTGTGTTTATTTGCTTTTGCAGTGTTACAGGTGATTAACCCACTTGCGAGTCCTATCTAGTACTTATAATTTTTTGTTACTTTTGCCAATTTACGGGTTTGAAGGCAATTGCAGAATTGTTGTATTCGAATATGGCGAATATTTAGCGTCTTTAGCAACAGTAACATTTACAGGCTTGAAACATCAAAGGAGGAGATAGGACGGAGTTACGGTTTTGACAACCTGATTGCTTTTGAGCCTGTAACTTGCAATTGGAATACAAGTAGCTAAAAGTAGCCAGTTGAATATCAGTAATATTTACGGGCTCCATTACGGGTTCAAGTAATTGGGATCATTGAATAGGGGCCTGTGTGAGCAAAGGTGAGGCAACTAGTATTCAATAGACGGTGGAGCCTCAAATTGCTTCACCTGTGTATTCGCACAGTGTTTCACCTAAATCATGGTCTGTTTTGGGGGTCCGAGGAGGGTTTTGAGAACCACAGATCTAGAGCAGTATTGATGTCACTTAAAAAAATTCAAACACAGTAACATATACAAAAGACCTGGCAGATTACTGAATAGGCTCCACAAAATGCAAAATATACTAAGGTCAAAATTCACACATTTATATAAAGGACCATTTTTTTTCTATATGGGCTTTAGAAAAAAAAAAAAAGGAAACGGATCATAGCTGTTAGCACTTCCTTTTGCATGAAAAACTACTATGTTCCAAAAGCTAAACTGGACACAGAGTGATGATGACATCACATGGTCCAACAGGAAGCTACTAGCTGTGTTGTGTGCATTAGAAGATGCAATATGGAAACCCACCTACTAATCAATATGACAGTCTTTCCTTTAAGGTGAGTACAGGGAAATAAAAAATATAGTAATACATGCATAACTGGACATCATTTTGTTAAGTGCTTTTACCTTTATTACTTTTACAGGGTCATGATGTGTTTTCTATTTAAATATTAATTGTTTTAAATTACTTACATCAGTTTTTTGTAAACAAATAAATATAACAAAACATCTCTTTACAGTTAGTTATTTGTACAAAGTCTTGCATTCCTTTTGTGGTGACTCTGTACTTTTAATGCACCCCTACCATTAATGGATTGCTTGGCTGGTCATGCGGCCAACAAGTAGTTTAGTTCAGAGAAAACAAACATTTTTTTTGCAAATAAACTGTTTATCTTTGAGCATACTGTAAGTCATAGTCTGCAGTTTGTAACCACCGTGTGCAATGTTACTGGGATTATCTACTGTGTCACAACAATGTCATAATGGATTATTTATAGAGGATTATGGAGACATCATGGTTTTGTGTATTTACAGAAAAACAACTCATTTTGCTGATGTCCGTTATAAATGTTTTTTAACATGCTTTTTCGGAAAGTGATGAAGGAGAAGACATGCTAGTGTCCATCCAGCCTGCTATTTTTAATTTGCTATTTTTAATGTTTAGAACACCTCATCGATCATAATACACGTCAGTCAAAATCAATTTAACTCTTGTTTACCAGAAGTTAGCTATGTATTTCTTCCTGTGTCCTTCTTTCCCCTTTGTCTTTCTGTCTGCTATCTGTCTTTCATCCATTCTATATGTTTCTATCTCACTATGACTTTTTGTATCTTTCTTCCCCTCAATGTATGTCTGTCCTCTCAAGTGTCTCTCTGTCTCTCTTCCCCTCCCATGTATCTCTTTGCCTTAATGTCTGTTTTTTTCTGCTGTCTTTCTTTTCTTCAATGTGTGTCAGCCCCCACCATTGACTCTCTTCTCCTCAATGTCAGTTTGTCCCTTCCATGCCTCTCTTCCCTTCAATGTCGGTCTGTCCTCCTCTGTGTCTCTTTTCCCCTCAATGTCGGTCTGTCCTCCTCTGTGTCTCTTTTCCCCTCAATGTCGGTCTGTCCTCTCCCGTGTCTCTTTTCCCCTCAATGTCAGTCTGTCCTCTCCCATGTCTCTCTTCCCCTCAATGATGGTTTGTCTCCTCCCGTGTCTCTTTTCCCCTCAATGTCTGTCTATTCCTTCCCCTTTCTCTCTTCCCCTCAATGTGTGGTAGTTCCCTCATTTGTCACTCTTCCCCTCAGTGTCTGTTTGTCCCCTCCTTTGTCTCTCTTCCCTTCAATGTCAGTCTGTCCCTTCCATGCCTCTCTTCCCTTCAATGTCGGTCTGTCCTCTCCTCTGTGTCTTTGCCCCTCAATGTTGGTCCGTCCCCTCCCGTGTCTCTTTTCCCCTCAATGTCTGTCTATTCCCTCCCCTGTCTCTCTTCCCCTTAATGTGTGTCAGTCCCCTCATTTGCCATGCTTACCCTCAGTGTGTGTTTGTCCCCTCCTGTATCATTTCTCCTCAATATCTGTCTGTCCCCTCCTGTGTTTTTTCCCTTCAATGTCTTTCTGTTCCCCCTATATATCTTCCCTTAAAATCCATCAGGCCCCCATGAGTCTTTCCTTCAATGTCTTCTTCTCCCTCCGTGTCTCCACTCAATGTCTCTGTACCACCCTGTGACACTTCCCCTCAGTGCCTTTCTGCTCCCTTGCCCAGTGCCTCTTCCCAGAGTTGAACATGGTACCACCACTACAGTGATTCCCTTAGCCTAGAGGGCAAGTACAAGGAGAATACTTCACACTATCCTGACTGGCGCATGGTGGTTTGTGACAGCTAACAACCAAATAGAAGCTTTAAAATAAACATTGTATTTTTGTATTTATTTTCTTCCAATCATTATTTGTTTGTCAGGGGTAATCAAATGTAATCCTCTTGGACGATGCTACAGTGGGCCTATCAAGTGGTAGTGCCCCATTAAGCACTGCTCCTCTCCTTCTAATCTTGGCCTCCGTGCCCTCTTCGGTCTGTTACTCGGGCTCCTCCCTCATACTGTGCCCGGATCTATTTTTGGAATTCTCATGGTAGAGATTACTTTGGTTTTAATATTTGTTTTCCACATGTTAACAAAGGGAGGGGATGTTCCTATCCAGTGAAAGTCCCAAAGCAAAAAAACAAAACAATGAAAAAAGGATAAACAACAACAACTTTCAGGAGGTCAGAGTATGGACAGGACACTAGAGCCTATTTACTTGATATCCTCAGGCACCAGATATAGAGGAACTTTAACATGACAAATTACTGAATGTAAATTACACATTAAAAAAGCAATTGCAGTTAGTTGTATTACGAAATTATAAGTAGAAGTGTTTTAAATTTATATAGCAGCTATTTTATGTATAAATGAACAGAAAAATCAGTACAGTGTAAGTACTGACATACAAATGAGGTTTTCTCTGTATTCACAGTACTCTCCCAATAATAAATCAACATACAGTAATACAAGCTACCACTACAAATAAAATGCATGTAAATGTTAATAAATTAAATTTATAATATATATAAGCAAATAATAATATATATATTTCTATATATCTTTTAAAGAATTACACTTGAAAATATGTAGAATGTTTATAGACTGCAAAATAAAATAATACAGTCTATAATCAATTACCTTTTTTTGTGCAATTATGCTGCTGTGAGATCTACATTGTATTCCATTGGATACCACTATATCTTATGCCTCCATCCAATAATGGTCCTGAATCTCCAAACAACCATTACTGGGTCCACTAACCAAACTGTCTATGGGTGCTGTTCATTTATAGAGCAGATAAGCCTTAAAATGTAAGTCAACTCAAGATCTCTAGTGCAACTCAAGTCATCTATTGGTTCACGATGCACTTCTCAACAGCTCTTTTCATCTCAAATCAGGTAAAAAGTGCTTTGAAAATCCCCTACCCCCTCCCTCCATCTGAAATCATCCCAACTGCTTGTGGACGCTAATTATAATCTTCCCCCTCCAGTGTAATAGCCTCATTAACCCTCTCAAAAGAGGACGATCCTGATTCAGCCTCTGGCCCTTCACATTAACCCCTTATCTATTGTCTCAGTATCCCCTTGGTTTCCGTTAGTATGTAAGATTGTGAGCAGAGATCATAGGCTATTCAGCATTTGGATAAAGCACCTATTATTCCAGATTAATGCCTCAGTTCCACTTGTTTCTGTATACTTACATTTGTATTATCATCAGATGAAAGCACTTTGGATACAAGAGCTATATAAATGTGAATAAATTACAAATACAAAATAAATAAATAAATAGACTGCTGTTCTATTTCCTGAGGTGGGAGGAGACTTTAAATACACCAGTGGTTCTTCACCACAGAAGGGGAATTTAAGCATTTACAACTGCCAGTACATTCAGTGTAATTTAGTTTACACAGACACACCCTGATGTAAAAGTAATAGACATGATCAGCTGATAAAAGAAACATTATGCCTGTCATAATGAATAACTGGCAGCAGGGGTGTATGAGCCAGAATAAATCTGGGGGGGATACAGCTCATTGTATAAACAGGCCGTAAAATAGCTTATATAAACATACATGCAAACATAGAAAAATCTGGGGGTATTTGTCCCCCTCCCCCCCATCCCCCTCAGTTCCTACACCCATCACTGGTAGGAAAACATAAACATGTAAAGATGGTGTACATTATAACATTTTGCCCAAGTTCTTCAAAAGAGAATTTTACGAATACACAATAGCCACGTTTTTGAATGTAAGATTGCAAGTTTTCAATTTTTTTAGGTGCTTTAGGGAAAGCACTGTGTACGTTTTAAGGTCAATAACAGGACCCGCCATTCTCTTGCATGTGTTCTAATTCTTTTTGACTTGTATTTATCCCCTGTATAGTGCTATGCAATATGATGGCTTATTAGAAATAAAGGATAATAATAATAATAATAACGTGTTCTAAATGTTTAATAGAAGGTTAAAAAGTGCCGTCTAGGTGGGCCAAATGGTGTTAAATTCTATGCTGCCTCACAGATGTTCCAGGGATTATGCTAAATTATAATAAGACAGATCAGTTATGTGACATGAGTGATGCTTGCACCAGGCTTGTGGTTTCACTTCTATTCAGCCATAATTCATGATTTAAGTTACAGCCGTTTCCCAGGCAATACATCAGAGTGACAGAGGGGCTCCAGCATTCCCTACATTCCTCACACGGACCGTATCTGGCGTTCTTGGCTCGTGGTCAGTTGGATGCTGTATTTGGCCTTTTGACTTTGCATTCTAAGTTTGTTTGTGAGGATATGCATGAGTTGGGAATTAAGTGCCTATACATGGAAAAGAAAACACGACTATGGAGTTTAGTTATTTAAAGAGCTACTGATGAGCCATGTTTATTAGATGATCTTTAAGACCGAAAAACATTTAACTTTATAATAGAAAAATATGTGATGATTATTTAAAAAGTTTTAACTATTTTTCAGTTAAAACTTAAATTGTATCTAATGCCGTATCTCCCGTGATCTGGAACGAAACATAAACAGCAATGGCAATTCACAGTACTACATAAGGCCACATTAAATAGGTAATGTGAGGAAGTGAAGGTTTAAAGCTGTATAATGACAAATACGTGAATACTATTTAAGAAATGCTCTAGATTGGATTTAGCAATTTGACAGATAATATCTAATAATTTCTGATTACCCCCATGTGTATCTGAATCTATAGTCTTCTGTGTAAGTCACATGAAAAACAGACATGTCATGCTCAGACTCTCTGGGGTCAGGACTTGCACAGTACAGTAGACTCTCAGTTATCCGCCACCCACAGGGATTGGTAGATGCCAGATATATGTAGTTTCTGGTTGCTTGAGAGTTACATATACAATAGGTTCAGAGCCCTAGGTTTAATTAGCAATTATTAGATATGATACATCTTTAACAAAAGATACACAGAGTCTTTAGTGAGTGGCTCAGAAATACTAATATTACAATTGAAAACTTCAATGTAACTTTACAGAACTACAATTTCTAATATTCAGTTCATATAATGATCTGCTAGGTATATTTGTCAGTGAGGGCTGTTCTAGCAGCAGCAGCTTTCACTCCTCACTTACACACAGGTACGTTGGGCTGGAGGGAGCAGTGCAGAACCCTGGGAATGTAATGCCAACACTGCACTGGCTCAGTCACTCATGCCTGTCTGCTTCCAGATAAAACTGAATTGCAGAGGCGATATCTAGGTGCCTGGCATTTATTGAGCCTGGTAAATGTAATTTTTTATTTAAAGTACAGTATTCATTTTTTTTTCTGGTTGCTTGAGTTCTGGTTACCTGAGAGTCTACCGTATTTTGTTTTCTTATGACAAACACTTAATACAATAGGTTCAGAGCCCCAGGTTTAATTAGCAATTATTAGATATGATACATCTTTCACAAAGGATACAGAGAGTCTTTTGTGAGTGGATCAGAAATACTGATATTAAAATGTAAAACTTCAATGTAACTTTACGGAAATACAATTTCTAATATTCAGTTCATAAAGTACTTGTTATTACTCATAGTTTTACATTATACCATAGTTTCAACCTTTTGCTGTGTCACCTGTAAATATAGTAATTACATAGTTACATAGTAATTGAGGTTGAAAGTTCAATCTTTTAAGATCTCCTCTGATCTGTAATATGCAGATTAGTTGTCAAACAGAAATAAAAGCCCAAGCAAGACTTTGCCAGTCATCTCAAAAGGGAAACAAAATGTAATTCCTTCCTGACCCTTAGTGGCGATTGGACTCCTCCCTGGATCAATACTCCCTCTCTAATTAACCAGGATAACCCTGAATATATCCAAAATATATCCAGTCCCTTTTTAAAGTTATCTATGAAATCCGCTGTCACCACCTCCTTTGGTAGAGAATTCCACAGATTAACCGCCCTTACTGTGAAGAACCCTTTTCTTTCTTTAAGGTGGAATCTTTTTACTTCTAACCTCAGGATGTCCTCTTGTCAGTTAAAAACCTCTTGGCACAAAAAGATTTCTTGACAAATCTTTATACTGCCCCTGGATGTATTTATATAATGTAATCATATAACCTCTTAGATGACTTTAAAAAAAAAATTATAGCTCTTTTGAAGCAATAGAAATGATAAATATGTGATTTAAACATTCCTTAATGGCAGCTTCTAGAATTAGAATTTGGAGCGGTATTGAATTAATGTATTAAGAAAAACAGAACCCTGTTATCTTAAAAACACAAATTTTAGTTGCAAAATCCAAATTGCCAATAACTGCTCAAGACATCCTTTTCAGACTTCAACAGAATATTTCCATCTGTATCAACCAACCAGTTGATGCACCAGCTGATGCTGCAGTGGAATTGTGGGGGAGCAAGCTTGTTGTATGAGTGACAAATAAAAGACACCTTACAGGTCATTTATATTTATATTAAAAAGACACTAACCAAACTAGATTTTACACTTTCGACTCATATTTATTGACCCTAGAGAGCACTTCAGCAAAATAGAGGTTAAAAATAGTTCAACAAAAACAACACAAGTTTCCCATGGAAAAAAGAAAAATGTATTTTTCCTTGGAGAGTCTGGAACCTTAAAAGATTTATGCTATTTTTTTCTAAAACAAAAAAGGTTAATGCTTGACAAATCAGCCATGTAATAAAACGCAGAATTATATGTAATTTTCCAATGAAACAGAACACAAAACCATTTTGTATATCTAAGCCTTGATTTATATTGCAGATAGCAATGTCGCTCTTCTAAAAGCTGGTATATGGCTCAACAAGTGTGAAGGTGTCATTTTCATAATCGGGCCCTGTCATTTTGAGACAAATTACAGGCAAAATACACATTTATATTGCATACTTCTAAACTAATATGCTCAGTGGATAGATTTTAATGAGCCCTCAGTCTTTTACACCTGCAATATGTGATCAGGATGAATCAATGAAAAATAGCTATTTACCATGGTTAGAACAAAAACACTTGTTTTACTGTTTAATATGGATTAAAAGGAGTTCACAAACCCACACGCGTTTCCCATGCATCTCTGGGTGAGAATGAATCAATTAAAATAAAGATAATTTTTGACACATTTCATTAAATATTTAAAACTATAAGTCCCAAGCCAAAGCTGATGTAGTTAGCATTGTTTCAAAGTTATCGTTTTCTGAAGTATCAAAACAAATTATTTAAGACAAGGTCATAAGGTTAGCAGACCTTTCTTTAAGTGGGGCTTTCATAAAGAACATACCCCTTAGGGCTGTTGGGCAGCTGAAGATTTTCCCCAAACTGAGAAGACCCCACAGGTATATATTTTTTATAAACTTCTGGGCATCTTAAATAAATAAGTTGCGAAACTCACTACAGAGGTAGGTTGTGATGGCAGATAAAATATATATCTTTAACAAAGTGTTACATATCCATTGTTGTTGTTCTGTCCTTCAGCCGTGTCCGACTCTCGGTGACCATATGGATGTAGCATGCCAGGTACATCTATCTGTGTTTCTGGTTGTGCTCATCCATATGGTTTTTATGGCAAAGACACTGGAGTGGGTTGCCTGTTCCTTCTCCAGTGGCCTACAATTTATCTGACCTCTCTGCTATGACCTGTGCCTCTTAGATGACACTTTATGGTGCAAGGTAGCGATCCAGAAGTGGCATATCCATTTACCTTCATATAAAACTAGATGAACCCACTAAGGAATCTGCTTTACATTTTGGAAAAGGTTTGTATTATAATATATAAATGCAATTAATGGGTTACTATTGTTTAATTTGATCCTGAATGTGGTATTTTCTAGTCTTATTATCTATTAAATAAAATATTGTTTTAAAATAGATTTATAAAAAAATAAAATTGATAGTTTGTCAAAATGCATTGTTTTCCACTGTGTTGAACAACAAGAATTTGTAGCCAAGAGGCGCTGTATCTAAACGAATATTATGTTTAACTCATTGATTGCCGGGGACGCTGCAGATGTTTTTCAAGTATTCATTCCCCCAGGACATATTTCATAAGATGTCAGAGCTGACCACTGTCCAACAATAACATTTCAGAGATGCCTACAGCTTGTTGCAATGTGAAGCACTTAATGGCACGAAGACGCAGATATCAAGTTATTGGTTCAAGAAAACTTTAAGGTGATATACGACTGTTTTGAGAATCAATATTTTTAACTGCCAAACAGAGACACTTAAGTGTGAAAAAAATACATTATTAGGTAGTATTACTGTCATTATGTTTACTTGGTGTAAATTAAACTTTTAGTGATACACACACTTAACATGTACAATGTTACACACAAACAGCTGTCTTTTTGACTAGACCCAGAGAAAACAACAGGAGGAACCAGAGAAAGTGACACATGGTTAGGAATGGAAAATGGAGTTTACCCGTAAAGGGCAAATTTGTTTTAATTAATCAGAATTAATTTCTTCTTTACTTTCTATAAACATTTTATTGACATAATTGACCTACGGAGCTTGCAACATAATAGATGATGTCACTGTTGGGAGAGGAGCTATCAGCATAGGTTCCACTTACAACATGACAGCAGGAGATGCTTAGCTGTTAGTGTAATTCAAATTAATATTAATAATTATATATATATATATATATATATATATATTTATATATATACATACACACACACAAATACAGGTGTTCCCCGGGTTACAAACGACCCTACTTAAGAACGGGCTTCCAAGGCTTTTTGTATGATGTTCTGTTTGTTTGAATTAAAAGAAAAGAGCACAATAGTTATGCAACCTATTATTACAGTATAGGGAATTATAATTATTACACAGTATAATTATTACAATATATGAGTAATAGTATTGGTATTATTTATCAGGGATCCGACTTACATACAAATCCGGCTTAAGAACGTTCTCAAGAATGTATCTCATCCTTAACTCAGGAACCCCCTTGTATTTATTAAATTACCCATTATCACACCATGCTTAGTGGGAGGATCAAAAAGGCTTGGCAAAAATGTAAAAACCTCAATTGAAGAAAATTAGATTTTTCATAATATTCAATTGATAAATCTTTGTTATTACCTATTGTTACCTATTACACATATTTGGATCCTCAGCTGTGTCCCTTTAAAGGTAGCATTGTATTATAGATTTTGGGGTGGGGGATATAGCTGTTTTTTGACTGATAGTTTGAAAATTTGGAGGGCCACCATCACACATCTATGTAAGTCATAAACATAAAAAAAATTCAGATACTCTTGTGATCCCTCCGGTTCTCACTATTCCCACAATAAAAATATATATATAAATTCAGAATGAGGACATGAGGAAGGATTGGAGATCAATTAGCAATCTAGGATTAGACTGACATCAAAAGATAAAAGAATATAAATTGATACAGTGATAAAGTGCTATGTGTTCTTGCTTGGTTCCTAGGGTGTTCAAGCCAAGAATAATGTTGTAACATGGAGGAAATAAGGGCAAATAAGGATAAGCAAATCATCAAGAGAACTGTGCAAAGGATGACGGAATAAAAATAATATATGGTATGTTAACTTGTGATGTTATTGGATAAATAACCATAACAAAGCAAATTAAAAAATATGTAGGACAAATTAGAAAACTTCATCACAAATTATAAATATATAAAACTTTGGCTTTACATATTTTGTAATCTGCTAACAGATGGGTTAAAATGTAGTTTGTTTTGCTCTGTTCTACTGGCTTAAAGGGACCATGATTTTAAAAAAAGTTATATGAAAAATAACTTATACAGTGGAAAAAATGTACATTAAAGTGGGGGCAGGCAATAGTAGTTTAGGAGAAAATGTCACGCTTACTAAGGGCCTCATTCAATTGCGATTTGGCCAATTGAATAGGGCTCTAAATAAGCACATTGCATATTTTTTTAAAGAAGTTTTTAATTTATTAAACTTCTATCCAAAAGCAAAGTTTTCACTAACTAAAAAATTCTTTAAAAAAAAATATGCTATGTGCTTATTTAGAGCACTATTCAATTAGCCAAATCGCAATTGAATGAGGCCCTAAGTATATAACAAAATAATGACATTAGCAACTATGTAAACCATGAGCCCACTTCTGGATTGCTACATTGTTGTGGTGAAGGGGCTTGTGTACTTAAATGCTGTGAGCTATACCATGTACTGTTGCCCAAGATGAGCAGGTCATAGCAGAGAGGTCAGACAAATTGCTTTCCACTGGAGAAGGAACTGGCAACCTGCTCCCGTATCTTTGTCCAAAAAACCTTATGGATAAGAACGACCAGAGACATAACGATTGTGCTTGGTGTGCTTTGCTCCATGGGGTCATGAGAGTAAGACCTGACTGAACACACACACACACAAACCATGAGCAAACAAGCATTCTTATCATTTTTTAATATTAGTACAATCTGCTAATGTCTAGTGGCCGACATGCTTATTATACTTCTGCAAAGAGCAGGGAAAGTAAGATTTGCATTTTGCAGTGGAACTACTTGCTGCTTGGTGTAGTGGGGATATTAGTATATAAGTTGCAAATTAAATTTTAAGTTCAGTTGTTTTGCTTAATAAATTTTTTTTTTTAAATTGGTGAAGGATATATATAAGTTAAGATTATATATAAGATAAACCTAAAATAATATGTTTGCATAACGTACATTTTTTATTTTATACAAGCTGTTTCTATAATCTTATATTCTTCAAAGTTTAATTATTTTTTATTTTATATTTTTTTCATTTATATCTTATATTCTTCCAATAAAAATATTTTTAAAAATGCAAAAACCCGCCCAAAAATTACAAAAAGCTACAAAGCTAAATGCTCTCACCAATGAGAACACAAATCCACCATACATTCCCTTATTTCTGATTTAAAATAAAAGCAGAACGCACACTGTCGGGCTCCAGCCCAGCAAGCAGTACAGGAGAAGGACACCATGCAAGCTCATGCAAGCTCAAGCACAAAAAGAGTCAGCTAAAATGAAGATATTTCTAATAATACTGTATTCAAGTTGCACCTGGAAAGGTAATGATCAGTACTTCTCTCAGCAGTCTATGAAGTTCTACCTAGACCTATAACCAATGCCACACATTTCCCAGAAGTTTAGGGTGTGGAGGATGTTGGCTTATGTTTCAGAAACTCTGTTGTAATTCAGGAACAACCTGTAGAGAAATATTCTCATTTGTATATCAGGAAATTACAACTTTTTATGCAATAGCTGATGAATTACTAGAGACACACCTGTAATTTCTAAAAATGTAGGCCCTCATCCAATTGCAATTTTTTTTAAAGAAGTTTTTAGTTATTAAGCGTCTATCCAAAAGCAAGGTTTTCACTAATTAAAAACTTATTTTAAAAATATATGTTATGTGCTTATTTAGACCACTATTCAATTGGCCAAATTGCAATTGAATGAGGCCCTATGAGTCATGACATTTTGTATAAAGCCTGATCACATCATATATTGAAGATGGAATTAATTTGGGGAACTATTTTTGGTATATTTTAACGGCCCTGACAATGAAAGTATTGGTGTTTTGTCTCCATACAAAATTGTTGGTCCCGTGAGACTGATTCTTTGTGAGATTAACTTTCATATAATACAAAATGAAACCTTGGCCAGGAAAAAAATGGATTTATGTATTATTACTCATGGAAATAGTCTGGGCTATTGGAGCATTTATCAAACACTGGACATTTCAGGCAGTATGTAGTACTGGGTCTTCCATATGGGTAATGTTGGTGCCAGTGAATAGTGCCAGTTTATAAGGGGCACTGTCAAGAGTGTAAACTTTTGCACTGAACATACAAAATTAAGTGACCTGTGCTGCAGAAACCATGGGCCTCATTCAATTGCGATGTGGCCAATTGAATAGGGCCCTAAAGAAGCACATAGCATATTTTTATTAAAGAAGTTTTTAGTTAGTGAAAACCTTTCTTTTGGATAGATGCTTGCTAACTAAAAACGTCTTTAAAAAATATGTGTTATGTGCTTATTTAGGGCCCTATTCAATTGGCCAAATTGCAATTGAATGAGGGCCCATGTATGCACTGGTATAGGTTCTACTTTTTATTTTTTATTTTTAATAAATAAGTGACTTTACAAAGAAGAAGGCAAAAAAAGAAAATGTTTTAGCATAAGTAAAACACTCCTATTCTACAAATGCTTTACAGCTTATTTTTGTTTCTGTTCCTTATGTTACTGACATAAAGAAGACCATAGTACTGTTAGGTTATCATTACAGTATGTTGGTATTTGAATTTGAATGAAAGTTGTTAGACCTGTTTTTCCGAGCAACCCAACATAACCCCTAATTGTCTGAGCTGTTCCTGCCCGCATCCTTGCCTATATGCTCAAAAATATATTAAAGGAACATTTCAGCTAAACGAAGGCTCCTCTTATATTAAATGTTCACATATATGTGTTTTAGCACTCTGTCACAACTTAGAACTCAGCTCCAATTTGATTTGCTCTTGAACTTTTGAGCCAATTAGCTCACAGAGCTCAGTGTCCGTGACAAAATCCATTTTAAAATGGCAGCTTCCGCTCTCCACAGACATGGAGAAATAACTGGCAAACTAGGAAAGTTTCATATCTTTTACATACATATTTAATCTTCTCTAAGCAATCTTTAATATAAAAGTTAGGTGGAAGCTGCCATTTAGTTATCACACCCGATATTTTAAAATAATAACAAATAACATTGTGTTCGTTCATTCAAAGTGTCCACTCTGGAGGTGGCAGTCGGTCATCTTTATTATTTTTCAAACTTGGCAACACACTAAGACGCTACTCATTCGACCCATTATGCAAATATATATATATATATATATATATATATATATATATATATATATATATATATATATATATATATATATATATATATTTAAATATACTACAGAGCCACCACCACAACCTGTTGATTTTATTGACCAATTTGTCTACAAACAAAACTATTATGCAAATAACTTGCAATGTTTGTTGACTGTCCCTGGTTAAACCTGCCACACACCCTTGTAAGCATTTTGTGGAGCAAGTTTGTCTTTCAGCCTAGGCCCACCATGCCCATGCCTAGGGCAGCACATTTTTAGAGGACTGCAGGCTGCCTGAAGTTGCATCTAAACATCTGCATTGTATTTAGAGATTCTTTATCACTGAGAATCTATATCACTGTTTTAATATTTATTTTTAATTCTATTTTAATATATTTTGTTTGATACTTGTATTAATGATTTTATATGTATTCATTTATGGAGAACTGATTTTCAATATGAGGAATACATTACTGGTCATATGGTACAGACAGTCCTAGTGTATTTATTGCTTGGTGATCTACTGAGGGGTAGTACACGGATTCTAGGAGTTATTAGGAAAGCTCCTATGCAGCAATATATACAAAGAGGGCCATGTGTGTATTAAGAACTGATCTACATACAAAGGAGAAGACACACAAATCAAGTACCTATGGTCTATCATTCCAGATGGCAGAATCTATGCTCAAATGACATAGCGGGAACCCTCTGAGGACCTTAGAAGAGGAACACCTCCTATGGCTTGAGACCAATATCTCATATCCCCGTCCTTGTTTTTATGGTTCTATTTGTGAGCATGACATGGACGGTGCCCTGAGAAGAAGCAGCTAGCCTCAGCGGTGGTTGAGCCATTGGCAAAGTTTCCTGGTGTTCATATATTCGACTACACAGAGGACTTTAGGAGTGGACTTTATACTATAACTGGATACCTTCACCTTTGTGTTGCCCATAAGCATCACTACCTACCGATTTTGATGATGGGTGAGGGGCATTAACCTATACAACCGTCTCTATAGCGCTATGGTTGCATACCTATACTTAAGGTGTGGTATATTGTGTTGATATTGATATTATTGCTTTATTTTTGTCCATATCAAAGCCATAACTAAACCTGCCCCACATTCGTGCTTTTCAGTGGGACGGAGACCTCAAGATGTTAAAGTCTCCCGAGAAACCAAAACCTGAGAAGATTTTTTACATTTTTGAGAGTGAGAACTTTTTGCGTCTGTCTCTTTCATGATACTCTACGGAACATGTAATAATAATACTAGATTAGCCCTATTGTATGTCTGGCCCATGTGATAAGCAGGCCCTGTGTTTTGTCAAATTAATCATTTTTCCCTAGCTGTATTTTGGTTTTTGATGTACATATGGTGCAAGCAGTAAGACTTTGATTACAAGCTTCCTTTATCCAGGACTCTTCAGTCCCTGCACATTGTCTGAGGTGTCCCACTGCTGTGACCTTGGGCCACAGAACAATCCTAGCGTGCTTGTGCAAACACCCTGTGCATTTCCTTCACGGGATCTTTCCCACACACCAGAAACAAAGGAAGGGTCTAGGTGGAAGTAGCAGAGCCAACAGAATCAATCTGGGAACACTTCCGGAGTCTCAGAGCTTCCTCTGAACGTAGAGGATAAATTGGCACCAACTAGAAACTAGGATTTATCAAGACATCTCAGAGACCCAATTACATTAAAAGAGTGTCAGCCATTTTATCTTCTCGCCAGAGCTGTAATTATACATTCAGTACCATGTGCTATGTCACTTGACATCTTAAGTAGAAAACAATCTACATTATGCTGTTGTCTATAATAAAATAAACAACATTTCCTTTACTTAAAGTTAAATGTTCCTTTAAAAAGTGATAATGTATTTATGCAAGGTTGTATTTGTGTATAAACTGTATTTATAATATATTCTAAATGGACAAATAGATAAGATTTAAGTGTTTTTTTTAATTTTTATTCCTAGACAGACGGCATTTGCATCAAAGTTAAGACATGAACCTGAAGTAATTTTTTAGAGAGATGGATCAGGAGAGGTCTTTTTTTATTATCTATCTGTAAAGGGAGGGGTGGTGGAAGAGGGAGAGGTAATGACGATTTGTTAGATAATTAGCTTTCACTGAATTTGACACCAACTCCCATCCTCCCTTGCATGATCAGAAGCATAGATGGAAACCCAACACTCACAAACACAGCTGCCATCTAATTCTCATGGATGCCTCCTGATTCCAGCAGACGCATCATTTTGTTTTCACTAAAAACTAGCTTTAAGATCTTCCCTGTCTGCTCTTAACCAGGCTCAAGTGTTCAAACATATATGCACACACATTTTATTTCATTGTACAGTGGTCATTTAAACCATGTTCATGATAAACAAATGTGTCTGGAAAACAACCCTAGTACATGAACAAGGAGACCAAATATAAGCTAATTTGATAGATAGACTCCATGTTGACATATGGGCCTTTAAACAATTAACATTCACCTCCTGCACATATATGTGCAAAGACTAATTTACTGTGACCTCTTGAAAAATGTGAGCGATAGGTGAGGCAGATGCATTACAAAAAAAAGCCATGTGTGACCATGAATATGGCACGGAGAGGGAGGGAGGGGTGCTACAAATGCTGATAAGCTGCATCAAAGACTGCGGTTGAACTTCCAAAGCCGGGGATGATTGTTTTATGGCCACATGGTGAACAGAGTAAATTCCAATTTTCTCTGCTTATTTTCATTAGCAGGGCTGACATGAGTTACACCTGAGAAAGTGCTTAGTTAAAGTAAAATAATATATAGTGATTATTCAGAATTATATATTTAATTTGCTTGGAACTCACATATTTGATCAGCCAGCATTTCATAATACAGGAATCCACCTGTTAAAAATACTGGTGATGCAGCATTATCAGATTTGCAGATTTGCCTGGGGACAACTGTAGAAAATCAGTCAGTCTAGTGATTCATTTTTTTTTTTTTTCAAATCATCTGGTGACACACTAATAGGAGTTTGTAGAATAAAGTATAGACTTGTTAAATTCAATAAATTTGAGTGCTGTACAAAATTTTCCGCAAATAGGTAGTCCCAACCCTGGTCCTACCACAATGGCGTCTCTATCGAAGTGACTGGTCCATGGGTTGCACCAACTTTGCAGCTATCCTAAAAATTTTGGCCTGTTGCTGTCCCTTGAGGATAAGTTCCTAAGGATCACCCATGTTGGCATAATGTAAATGAATGGAGCTATAGACTGATCTTTCTATGCATAGGTATCCAATGGAATACCTAATTGACCCTCATTTATATCTATGGTTAAGCACATATGAGATCATCTAAAAAATTGAGCTACCAACTAATGCATCAGTGCATGGGTGTCCAACTAAAGCTTTGTACAGGATGTCACCAGTAAAGAGATTTCTTATTCCAATTCGCCAACATAAATGGCTCAGTCTATCCAATTAAAGCCAAGGATATCCAATTAAAGCTGTCAAAAGTTTCTTAGCAGGGAAAAAAATAATGATCCCCTGCTTGAACACAGGTGGGCCAGTCTAATTAAGTGTTCGATTAAAACTGAAAAGGGCTAATTATCCCAATGCTGCAATATAAGTGGGTCTATCCAAATATCTAGAACAAGGACTGGTCCATCTGTGCAGGGTTGTTCAATTAAAGTTCTTGATAGTTTAACAATATAGAAGAGATTAAGAATTCCCATACTAAAGTATAAATGGGTCAGTCTAAAAGTCTAGATCACAGACTGATCCATCTGTGTAAGTGTGTTTAGCTCCATGTAGGTCAGTTAGTATTCACCTGTTTGTCCCTAAAAGCATTTGAGCGTGATAACTGCCACTTCAGCATGTTAATGAAGGGATGCACAAGCATAAATGTATCCCTCATGAGTCATTACTGCCCCTGTTACATGCACTGTGCTGCCAAAGCACAAATTCATTTAAATAACATAAAATATGAGACGGCTGTGTGATTTTAGCTACTGCATCTGAGCTTCTGCTCAAATAAATAAATAAAAAGAATATAAAGATTTAATCATCAACTCTATGGATCATATTGCTCACTCCTCTCTCCTCATATATAACCATGCCATCTTCATCTAAACAAAAATCTCCAGAAAACACAACAACAAAATTTTTTAATGTACTCACTAATCTTATTCTACCTAGTGCCTCATTCAATTGCGATTTGGTCAATTGAATAGGGCTCTAAATAAGCACAGAGCATATTTTCTTTACAGAAGTTTTTAGTTAGTGAAAACCTTGCGTTTGGATAGAAGTTCACTAACTAAAAACTTCTTTAAAAAATGTATGTTATCGAGCCCTATTCAATTGGACAAATTGCAATTGAATGAGGGCCAAAGAATGGAGTGTCCTAGTGCAAACTAATTTAGGACCACCTTCTCTCTCTCTGTTCTCAAAGATCTAGGAGTCCACCTTTACCACAGACTGCTATCAATACCCTTTAGTGGATCCTGATGATTTATATCTCTGGCACCTGTAGTAACTTGTTGGCATCCAAATCACTCCAACTAAAAATTAATGCCTCTGCTAGACTCATCTATCACACTCAGGGCCTCATTCAATTGCGATTTGGCCAATTGAATAAGACTCTATATAAGCACAGAGCATATTTTTTACAGAAGTTTTTAGTTAGTGAACTTCTATCCAAGAGCAAGGTCTTCACTAACTAAAAACGTCTGTAAAAAAATATGGTCTGTGCTTATATAGAGCGCTTATTCAATTGGCTGAATCACAATTGAATGAGGCCCTCAGAATTTAAAAGTGGAATATAAGATCAAGGGGTCATGAGATAAACTTTGAAGGTTTGAATATTTATGGGTAATGTGTGAAAGTGCTTTTTTACAAAAAGGTTAAGAAATAAATAGCCTTCCGAATGGAGGTGTGGGCTCGAAAACACTGAAGGATTTCAAGCATGTCTGGGATAAAGAAGAATCATCCAATGTTTAATTAAGCCAGTGAGAGAGAACATAACACAATAATGGTAGTTATACATACTGCTGATATGCCCTCATTATAGTGGATTTTGCGCAATATTAGAATACACTGAGTTTTTGTCTGAGAACACACAATATTTCTAATTGATTTGTGTTATATACTTAGATTTCGAGAACCAAAACCAAAAATTTCAAAAGAGATGCTGGGTTACGATTTTCTCATAACACAATCCGCAAAAAAAGCATCTATTGACACAAGGTTCTCTTTCTGGGCCAATGAGGGGAAGGGGTATACCTTAAATCTTATCTAAGTATTAAAATCTCTGGAATGCTCCATGTTCTTTCATCTCCCAACCCTCCCGCCAATGATAGCTGAAAAACACACTCCCTTATAATCCAGCTCTCAGGATGTGATATAACAAACCCAAAATGAATTCCTGTACTCATAAAAAAATCACAAAAAGCTTACACAACTGCTAATGATGTTAGTTTTGTATATATGTGACAAGTGTCTTTAAAAGAGGCACTGTAGTCTGGAAACACAATTAACATCAAACTAATAATATTAACAGCTGTTTAAGTTATGAACATAAAATCATTTTAGTCAACAAGTTATATATTTCAGATGTTTATAAACTGCTTTTTGCCTGTAATTTGAGAAAAGTTTTATGCTTCTGGGAGATGTACTTCCATTAATCCATTTATTCCTATTATCAAGAACTTTGTATAAGTATTTCAGCAGAATTTAATAGCAATCTTATCTGCATTCAACATTTATCACAGGTGACTAATTCTGTTAGGGAAAAAGAAAATGTCTCATTTAAGGAGACATGGAACATTTGGAATTCAGGGGAATATGTATAGATAGATAGCTGTTTAGATATGTATGTGTATATATATATATAGATAGATAGATAGATAGATAGATAGATAGATAGATAGATAGATAGATATGTGTTTGTTCTGTCGTTCAGTTGTGTCTGTCTCACCGTTAACCTATCGACAGCATCATGCCAGGCACATCTTGTGTCTGGTTGTGCTCATCCCTAAGGTTTTCAAGGCAAAGGTACTGGAGTGGGGTGCCAGTTCCATCTCCAGTAGACCACAATTTGTCTGACCTCTCTTCTATGACCTGTCCATCTTGGGTAACCCGATATGGCATAGCTCACAGCTTCATTGAGGTACACAAGCCCCTTCACCACGACAAAGTAGCGATCCAGAAGGGGTAAATATGGATAAATACAGATATATATAGATATATACGGATTGTATGTGCCACCTAGTGGTAGATTTACAGAAATGTTCAGAAAAAAAAACTTGGCAATAATTGAAACCATATCCAGAGAACCAAAAAAGTCCCATCCCAGCCAGACAATTAAAATACTACATATCTGAAATAGCTTGATTCATAAAGAAAAACAAATATGATGCAGAATGCAGCGTATGGCTAAAGGTCACTGCTGGGCCACTCATGTGGAAGGGTGTGTAAAAACAGCTTTCCACTAGGAAAGTATTTGTGATAAATATTTTCCAGACAGCTCTGTATAATATATTAACAGTGCAAGTTATATGCATTATATACCCACTCTGCCACACTAGAGGCCAAATGGAGATGCCAAGTCATACTGCACATTATAACATAGGAATGGAGAGGTTCACTTCACCCTTTAGCAAATATGGTTAGGTCTTAGATGACCATATACTACTGGAATTTGGAGAATCAGGGGTTAAACTACTTTAACATGTCTCACTATATTTAATGTATAGGTCTATAATTATAGTGAATATTAATATGATATATTATTTTGTAAAAGGTAGAAATTCAATGACATCATCATATTAAAACTAGAATTGGCTGAGGCAGTAAAGGTTTAATATCTCCATACAAGCATTCCCACACCCACTCCTGTCTTATCTTCCCACCACCACACTCCTAAATCTGACACTCTTTTTATTTAGTTCACAGTGTTTATTAAATACAACCAGCTCCTTGTATTCACTATGTACAACACTATCCATTATTAAATATACATTATACATGCAATATTTTCTTTTAAAAAAAAAGGAAATATTGTATTAAAATAAATAGAAAGTGAACTCCCTCTGCCAAATAGCTTGAAATCACTTTTTATGCTATAAAAGTATTTTAAGCATCAGGGTTTTCATTGACATCCTAATTAAACTCATCTGTTCTTGATACATATTAACAATACACTATAAATTGCTGTGTATAGCATTCACTCATATACATATATAAGGATAATGCTGCTCCCCCATTATAGTGTTAGATAGGTAAATATTATATATATATTTTTTTTAATTGGACAAACGTTCTTTAAAATGACCAGTGTTGGAGAGTAACACCTCTCTGTCTCAAATCAGAAGCAATACTCCAAAGATAGAGGTATTACTCTAGATTGCTCATCATTTCAACAAATTGAAAAGTTATCACTATATAATGCAAAACTCTGATTATTTGTTTAAATTACTAGATACATACGGCTACCACACCTTTCATATATATATATATATATATATATATATATATATATATATAGTACAAAGAATAAATAGTACATTAGTAATATATATATATGTAGATTGATAATGAGTATTGCAGTATATTATGATGCCTTTTGTATTGGACAAATAACTTATTTATAGTGACAAGCTTTCAAGAGGTGTTCAACCTCTCTTTATCAAGTCCGAAGCAATACATATATTTATATAGATTAATAATTACTAAATTACTAGATTACTGGACATTCACGGCTGTTTCACTCTTCAATTATATATATATATATATATATATATATATATATATATATATATATATATACACAATAATCTATGTACCAACCTTAATGTATTGGCTGAGCAGCATTATTAGCCTACCCAGTTTCATAAAGCTCCATAACTTTAGTTACCAGAATGAAAATCAAAATGGGGAATCCCCTTCCACTGGCACCTGCCACCAGACAGCAGTGGTGACTTGCAGTAAATCAATCACTCCAGTATGTATATAGAGTATAAGAGCCAATAGGCAGTGCATTGTATGGGATGCCTCTTACCTGTTGCGCAGAGCAGTGCCTGTAAGAGGAGTAGGAGCAAGCTGTGGGTCAGCAGGAGATGCCATCCCTGCTGCAAGCTCCTTCCCTGCTGCAGATTCATTCCCTGTTATATCACTCTATCAGGGGAGTTGTCTAGTTATCAGGTCCAAAAAAAACAAGTTATAAATTAGATATCCAGTGCAGATTTGTGTTGGGGCAGATAGCAAGAGAGCCACCCTCTGCTCCTTGGAGAGCTCCTGCCCTGTGGAGGTATTAATCACAAAGTCCCAGGCAAGGCAAGTTCCTGCTCTCCCAGCAGTGGGCTCTGTGCATGTCCAGGAGTCTCTCCCCTCTGGTGTCTTGCTGTTGGGATGTTTGCTACAAGCTGAGATTCTTTATACTGAAAGAATAGGAAGGAGGTGCGTCAGAGGGGGAACCTCTCCTGTCACATTGCCTCCAAGGCAGCTTTTCCTGGCTCTCTTAAAGCCAAAGATTGCAAGGAGAGAGAGAGAGAAAAGTCTTAAAGGGTCCCTTGCTGCCCTTTGTGCCCTCAGATAGATGGATCACTGACAGGTAGATTACAGGTATTCAAGGGCAGATGACCCAAGGTGTTTAACCCCTGCACTGCTGAAGTGACCTGGAGCATTAGAGATAATCAATTCCTTTCCAGTTAATTTAACATTTGATATGTTCATTCATAGATGCTGGAAAAGTTACTGGAAAGAGGTGGGTTGTATTAAAAAGGGACTCATTTTCTAAAAAGCATTTAATAGTGACATAGAAAAGGTCCTGTTTGTTGAAGTAGAAAGTATATAGGAACTATCCTGTTATGTGCACGCACAGAAAGCACACCACCAACATCCTGATGTAGCTGTCTCTAAGTGGCAGGAAAGTAGTATTTTTTTTTTTTTTCGGGTTAGGTTTAGGGGGTTAGGATTAGGGCCGGTAAGTGGTGTAGGGGGTTAGGGGCTTAGGGTTAGGAAGTTACTTTTAGGGGATTAGGGTTAGGCTAAAAGGACTAGGAGGTTAGGGTTAAGGTCGACAAGGGGTGTAGGGGATTAGGGTTAGGATTAGGGGGTTAGGTTTGGGGTTAGGGCCGGTAACTGGTGTAGGGGATTAGGGTTAGGGCTGACAAGGGGTGTAGGGGGTTAGGATTAGGGGCTTAGGGAGTACATTGGGATGCCAACGCGCCCGGCACCAGGTGGCTTCCCGTGCCATGCATGCACATAACAGGATAGATCCAGTATATCCATAAAAATACATATTATAGCAATTTAATGTAATTAAAAATCCTAGGTGGAAACCGCTTTAAATGTATATGTGGTACACACTTCTTATTGTCCCCACTACTAAGCTTAAATAATTGTGATAGATAGAGCCATTAGCACAGAGTGTGTATCTCTAAGTTCATTTATACATGGAATAACTTTTATTTCTTTATCAATATTAAGGTCCTTACACTAAGAATTTTTAATTACAACCCAGTGCCATTATATTTATTTTTATGCATAATTTAATTTCTGAAATAATTGGCATTTTTTCTGTGTTATTTTAAAAGTGAAAGCTTTGAATGTTACAAAAGTTATTTTTTTATGAAAGCAAAAATGCAATCAGAGTGCTGTGGGATTTGTATGTCTCTCACTAGTTAATAAAAAGGAAGATATTCACCAAGGATCATTGCAGTAAATGCTTATTGCAGCAGAACCCATATTATCTAACATTAATGTATACAAATAAGCTGTGCAATGCTCTCACAAAATCACTTATTTACTACTCATTAGTAATCACATATATAGTTGTGAGCAAGCGGGTCGCAGTTGCTGGCATGGAGTGCCGAAGGCGCTCCTTGCCAGCAACTGCGGACCTCCCAAAATTTCCGGACTTACGAGATCCAAATACGAGACGCGGGACTTAGAAAAAAAAACATTACAACCTCGCAAAAATATGACCTTACCACCCAAAACCTGCGCACATGAAAACATAAAAAACACAATAAATACACACAAGAAATACAGCTTACCCACAGCAAGGGGGACACCAAGGACCTTGGAAACTGAAGTTACACCTCAATTTAAGTAGAAATACAAGAGTTTAGACACCCGAAAATCCCCTAAGTGAGAGAAAAAATGGCAGCGGGAAAAAACGAAAACGAGGCTACAGGACCCTAAAGACGCAAAACACCACCAAACTCATACGGATTTTCCGAAAAAGACGGACGAGGTCCAAGAACAAGGACGCCAAATCAGCCACAGCCGCGTACCACACACATTACGCGCCTTTTTACAACACTAACTTACACAATGCAGAAGTACACAGCTACCCTAACGGCTTTCCCTTGCGCATGCAGCCTATTTACATTACACACTGCACACATTGCTGACACTTACACCTCAGCTCCACAACACTGCAAACCTACATTGTATGCTGCAGGAACATGAAAACAGATTGCCAGCTCTTCAGCATAATGCTTCCTACATTTATTACTTTAAAATAGGTAAAGTATATTCATTTATTAATTTATTAATTATTTCATTAGCATACAAAAAAACACCACCAACGCTGCTCATACCACACAAACAATTAACAGCCGAAGGCGCTCAGCTCGAGGCTCGCAATGAGCGCCAAAGGATCTAGGAACACCAACAAAATTAATGTCTCAACCAAACACCATTACCTGCCTTACAATCTTATTGCCGTCATTTTTTGACGGGCAAGTCGCTAGTTATTAATATTACTAATATACCGAGGCCCTCATTTAATTGCAATTTGGCCAATTGAATAGGGGTCTGAATAAGCATATAACATATTTTTTTAAAGAAGTTTTTAGTTAGTAAGCATCTATCCAAAAGCAAGGTTTTCACTAACTAAAATCTTCTTTAAAAAAATAAGCTATGTGCTTATTTAGAGCCTTATTCAATTGGCCAATTCGCAATTGAATGAGGGCCTATATGAGCAGCCATTTTGCCTCTCACATTGTCCCTCACTGATACCCTCTCCATCTTTTTTAGCTGAAAATGTTATGTCATTGTTAGGGGTGGAGCCACCCAGACAGGTTGCAATTGCAACCAGAGAGGGAAGTGCCTCTATAGATGCTGATTTATCTTCTTAGCAGGGGAGGAGCACTTTATTAGACACATAGGCCCTCATTCTATTATCGGCCGTAAAACGGCCGCCAAGCTGCAATTCCTTGCGGGGTTTCCGTTACCTTGCAATTCAAATAGACGGCGCCGCAAGTATCTCCCCTTACGGCCGGCCGTATATCTTGCAACCGGCCGCAAGGTCTGAAAACTTTAAATGCAAATATAAATTCAAGACGGCACTGTAAAGCTCTGTAAACGCTAGGGATCATAATGGGGGACATGAGGATTAATAGCAACCCCCTCTCAAGCTTGCACATCAGCCCAAATCCGATATTTCATTAACTGTTTATTTTCCGGCCGCAGCGTGGGCGGGTCTGAGGTGCTCCAAGCCCTCTGGACTTTGTCCACGGATATTTGACATAAATTAAAATAAAAATTATTTACGAATTTGAGTGTAGGGGAATGTTGTGCTATGAATGCTAACACCTACAATCACTTTATCGTCTCATCAGAGTGCAGGATGGCTTTATTATGGCTTTATTATGTGCTTAATTGTTGCTAGCGGGACCTTTTTGCTGCAAGTAAGCTGCGGCTCGCTTTTAGCCTTGCAGAGAGGGTTCCCGGAGCAATAGAATAGCAACCTGGATTTTCTTACGGCCGAAACTCTTGCGGCCGTTTAAGATCAAAGGCTTTCCTCCGGCGCCTGCGGCCGCCAAGGGATAACAAGGCGCCGGCCGCAAGCCTGCCGGAATCTCCGGCCGGAAGGGAATAGAATAGGCAAATAGCTTGCGGTTCGTCCTTGCGGCCCCGCATCTCCAAAGGCCGATAATAGAATGAGGCCCATAAAGTTTAATACATATTATTGAACAGCACACAAAAAATTTCCAATAATAAAACCTAATTATACATACATAATTTATATACATATAACAACATATACCTAAAAAAAACTACCTGTTTCATTTTACATGTTAGGCTATAGGAAAGAGCAACATTTTCCTCTATTTTAAGTGTTAACTTCATTTAGTTTTCTAAACTTCACATCTTCAGTGTTGTGTGAAACAAAAATACAAAATTCTCTTTCAAATGTCAAATAAAAAGTAGTGTGCCTTTCCACGTGTTTCAAACTTTAAAGAATATTGAAAAATTTAATATAATTAGTCAAAATACACAACAAAATATATAAAACGATTTACTATCAAAATATGTACATAAAAGGTAAATAGTATACACAGAGAGCTTTTTTTTCTTTAAAGAAACAATACTAAAATCTTCTATAAATCCATATGATCATATAAAAAAAAGAATATCCAAAAACACAATAGTTACATAATTACATAATTACATAGTTACATAGTAATTATGGTTGAAAAAAGACTTTCAGTCCATCAAGTTCAACCTTTTAAGATCTCCTCTGATCTGCAATATGTGGATTAAATATTAATTAATTAGTTGTTAATTAATTATTAATCAATTATTTAATTAATATATATATTTTGATTTAATTATTAATTAATTCAGAGCAAGGCAAACAGGAAAAAAATTCAAGTGAGACTTAGCCAATCGCCTCAAAGGGGAAACATAAACAACTAATTCCTTCCCGACCCCAGACACCGGCGACCAGATTTCTCCCTGGATCAATACTGTCCCTCCAATTATCCATGATAAGCCTGAATTCCCTTTTTAATTAGAAATAAATCCAGTCCCCTTTTAAAGTTATCTATCGAATCCGCTGTCACCACCTCCTCTGGTAGAGAATTCCACAGATTAACCACCCTTACTGTGAAGAACCCTTTTCTTTCTTTGAGGTGGAATCTTTTTACTTCTAACCTCAAGTGATGTCCTCTTGTCAGTTGAAAACCTCTTGGCACAAAAATCTTCCTTGACAAATCTGCTGACAATAACAAAATTACATATAAAACTAGCTACTTGCCTGTCAAAAATTACGGCATTAAAATGTAAAGACTGTCAGTGCTGTTTGCCACACAATGTGAGCTACTTCGGCGCTCAACGCGAGCCCCTCGCTGAGCACCTTTGGCGCTCATCATGTGTGTAAATAGTAATTTTATTGCACTCTACTAATACTAAGAAGCTGTCAAGACAGTAGTACTTTGTGTTTAATGGGGCGGTTACAAGCAGGGCAGTCACCAAAAATACATGGTGGAATCATGGCTTCCAGCCAAGCTGTTTCTCAAAATCCAGTAGCTCTGTAGATTCTGACATACAAACATCAAATGGAGTTCTTAGTATAATTGCCAGCTGCCTTCTACTGAAGAAGTATGAGGAGGTGGCCATTGATAAATCTTATTTTAATCCACTAATGAGTCAACAAATTCCATCCCTATTCTTCCACTTTTGAATAGATATAAAGATTCAGCCGAACACACCCACACAGTCTCCAAGACAGCAGGAAGTGACACAAACATTGCATCCTTCAGCCATAAGCAGTGTCTACTAAGATAAAGAATTTTCATAAAATGTTTTATACACATGGCTTACACAGCTGCTAATGTGGACAAGGAAAGAGAAAGACACACACTTCTACTACATACTTACTACAGCTTCTAATGTTACCAACTTCACAAACATATAAAAATGTTTCTCAATCAACAGGGACTTTGTTATTTAAACATCATTTTTTTAAATTTACATATAAATGTATACATTTAATTTCATTATTTTTTTCTATAATTAACAATGATTAGCAATAATTACTTACCAAAGATAAATTCAAAGAGCCCTCTGATTAACAGACAAAAATGTCACACTTCATTGGAAGTTCAGTTTTGTTTGTTACATTCACTCATTATATAATTGATAAAGTGAAGTCCGCCTATATTTTTTAATTATACCATATTTGTGTACCTTTTTAATAAATAAATCCAAGGAAATAGAATGTAGCAAGGGACTTTTCCGCACTTGATTCAGTCTGTACACGTGAGGCTACTTACTGCTTTCATGCCCATGGCTTACACAGCTAGTCTGAGTGTTTATTCACAAAACTTATATCACAAAACTTCAGCAAATGACTCAAGCACAGGCCAGGTGTGTTAGAACAATTAAACAAATTGAAAACAATTGAGTAGAGGAGGCGTCCTGAGACAGTACACTTTACACCCTGAACCTGACCAGTACTGTGATGGAACAGCCGTACCACTGTATAGTAGGTACTCACACAATTTACTATACTCACAACAACTTTATTAAAATACTCATCTGTTATAATCTTAAAACTTATTTTTTTTTCTTAACCAAAATATGAAATATATATATATATATATATATATATATATATATATATATAAATATTCAGTTGTGCTCAAAAGTTTGCATACCCTGGCAGAAATTTTGACATTTTGGCATTTATTTTAAAAGTATGACTGATCATGCAAAATAATTTTCTTTTATTGAAGGATAGTGATCATATTAAGCCATTTATTATCACATAGTTGTTTGGCTCCTTTTTAAGTTCTAATGATAACATAAATCACCCAAATGGCCCTGATCAAAACCTTGAATGTTTGGCCTTGTTACAGACACACAAGGGACACACAGAGGTTAAAATGGCAATTAAAGGTTATTTTCCCACACCTGTGGCTTTTTACAATAAGTGTCTGTGTAAAAATAGTCAATGCATTTGTTAGCGCTCATGTGGATGCACTGAGCAGGCTAGATACTGAGCCATGGGGAGCAAAAAACTGTCAAAAGACCTTTATAACAAGGGAACGGAACTTCATAAAGATGGAAAAGGATATAAAAAGATATCCAAAGCCTTGAAAAGGCCAGTCAGTACTGTTCAATCACTTATTAAGAACTGGAAATCTTGATACCATGCCAAGGTCAGGTAGACCAATAAAGATTTCAGCCACAACTGCCAGAAGAATTGTTCGGAATACAAAGAAAAACCCACAGGTAACCTCAGGAGCAATACAGGCTGCTCTGGAAAAATACGGTGTGGTTGTTTCAAGGAGCACAATACGACGATACTTGAACAAAAATGAGCTGCATGGTCGAGTTCCCAGAAAGGAAGCCTTTACTGCGTCAACGCCCCCCAAAAAGTCTGGTTACAATATGCCTGACAACACCTTAACACGTCTCACAGCATGCAAGGCTCGTTAATCACCTCCTGGAATGGATCAGTCCCAGCAACGAGTTAGCATCTAATTGGCTAAGAGTCTGCTGGCACTCAAGGGGGGCTATTGTGGATGAGTTATTGTTTTGGTTTTAAATGTGTCTGAAAGAAGAATAAAGTTAGTCTCTGTCTGAACACTAATCAATGGTAGGCTTCTTGAATG
The DNA here is from genome assembly GCA_027410445.1 of Discoglossus pictus. Classification (NCBI taxonomy): domain Eukaryota; kingdom Metazoa; phylum Chordata; class Amphibia; order Anura; family Alytidae; genus Discoglossus; species Discoglossus pictus. The sequence goes on from CM050168.1 coordinate 95,719,767, forward strand.
ATGGATTATCCTACACAAAGGTGTAGGAAAAATAATGTATTATTGCTTTCATATGATAGTAACATTGGAACCGATCTTTCATCCCTTGATATTCTGATTTTCCATAACTGATATTCCTGAATTGGCATGCTGGGCGCTGATATAAACACAAAACCTTAGGGGTGTACATGGTCCCCTCATCTCTGGGTCATAACACCAAGGAATAATAAGTTATCCTTCCAGAAGGTATCTCGCCACCGCTGCCATGCCCAAAACTTTAGCATAGAATTTGAGCCACATCTGAATTGCATGGAGCTGTACTGGTGTCCAGCCCCTGTTGAACTTCATTACGTAAGCTTGGAGGTATCTTGCTATTGCCTAAAACATTACCAAGGACAGGGTGGTTTCCTCCACAACCAGTTGTAAGCTAAATTATCTTAACTCAAAAAGTTATTCAAAAGACATTTAAAAGAAATTACGCTAGTGCCGCCATTACCAAAATATTTTTATATTTCTTGGCTTCCGGACTAACCCTTACATTAACTGAATTTTTAGTCCCCAAAAATGACCAGAAAAGTCTTATTTTTTAAAACAAACTGTTATCTTATAAGTATACTGGTAAAGAGAAAAGAGCGAAATAGTCTTAGCAAGACTTTCTTCCTGCTCCTGATGGCCCCCTACATCATCACTTTAGCCCTCATCTTGTCCAGGAGGTGACCCAGCATCACTGGATCAATCCATCCTGAGATAATAGGAAGGGAATTGGAGAAGGGGATCAAAGTAAGGGAAGAAGGGGAGCAGAGGAGGAAAGGAAAAAAGGAAACGAAGAAAAACAGCCAAAAAATGGATGAAGGAAACAAAAAACAGATTAAAATGAGAGAGGACAGAAGGGACAACAGACTTATTCTCACACATGGCTAGCTGGGCGAAAAATTATGACGAAGGCACCAAAACTGGTCATGCCTGGTCAAGATGCTTTTTCTAGCAATCCGGGAAAATCTGGGTGGCCTCCAGAGCCCTCCATACCATTTTAGCAGATCTTACTCTTGAAGGAGCAGTGGTTTAGCATGCATTGTTAACTTAATCACACACACTGTATGTAACGGAGCAGGAACACGCAGTCCAAATCTCCGCTGGTATACGGTACAATACCCAAGAGGCACTACAGTTTCACCATCCCCGACCTCCCATATTGGACGACACACATTTTGGGAGTCAAATGAATACTGACTTTATTTTGTTATTGCAGAAATATTTATACCCATCTCTTCCCACAGGCAATACACATGCCCATATTTGGCCGCACAATACACATAAAGAGAACAATAGGTGAGTCACACCTCCCTGGCAACTTTGATACAATCAGACATTGATTCAATTACACTTCTTTGTTCTTATCTGAGAATGAAAACACTGTATACAATAGACTTCCTTTATCTTATGCGGAGTCGCTGTAACAGGATTATCTCCCATGCCAAGTAGCTGCAAATGTCTGGGACAATATTCTGCAGAGCATCATCCAACATACATATAGCATATTTTAACCATAATAATCATAAAACAGGGTAAAACAGTGATGGGTTCCGCTACACTGTATAACCATGGTCATATTGTGAAGAAGCTAGAAACACATGTAATATTTAAAGAAATATTAATTTAAAGGACTTCATGTGTGTCATATTTATAATATGATCTTATGAGGAACATGAATTGATAATCAGAAAATGGTTATAGAAATTTTAAATATATAAATATAAACAATCTTTAATCTTTTACTGTTTTATTATTTTTTTCTTTAATTGTGTCAGGTATTTTGTCTTTCATCTTAACAGGTTTAGAAACCTAGGAGGAATTGGAAGAACAACATGTTTAGATAACATCTCTATTCAGGTCTGTTTTGAAGACTGTCTCTACAAAGTGGCACTTGTTAATAGGACTGACTAAAATTATATTTTTAAATCAAGAGTCAGTGGTTATCAAAAGGCTACTGTAGACCTTAACTTACAATACACACAATTGAACTCAAGTTTATAAAGAAAGTATGAAAGCTTTTAATTTATGCACTCATATATGTAATTAATCTGTTTCGGGGCATCCATTTGTGTATCTTTGACATGCTTGTACAAGTGGGAGATGACACTGAGTGCAGATAATACAGTGTTTTCAATTAAAATGCCTTCAAATGGACCAATGTAATGTCTTAACAAAATAAGGCAGATGTTTTAATTAGGCATTGAACTTTTACAAAATGCCTGTTTAATGATGATTAAAAACACAGTATTTATTATTAGACTTCGGTTGAGCTGCTTCTCTATTATGAGGTTGTCACGGACCTCTGACCAACTTCTTGCCCCGACCAAATCATGGTAATTTCTGGTTTTCCCAGAGCCCTCCTGATTCTGAAAATTCCATTTTGTGGTAATGATTGAAACCACCCCATAGTCAATATACATTAAAATACATGAATATACACATAATCATTAATGAGACTGCCTCTTTAGCACTGTTATTGGGGAGAGCAGACCAACTTTATTGGATTGGGAGACAAACCCTGTGGTTAACCACAACAATCCACATAATACATATACAAATAATACATCAAAGTTGGTATCAACATCAACCACTTGCTTTGTGGTTAGCCACAAAAGCGCAAAAAAAGGCTTTGGGTATGTCTATAAGTAATCTTATTACCACATTATGAAGACCTGGAATCCCTAATGGAGTATTTAGGCACATTCTATGTTATGCTGTATTTGCCAATGTGCTATTTATAATATTGCATTATCCCATTGTGGGGGAAATAGGGTATGTGGCTAATTTATGGAACCCGTGGTCATCTCCCACTTGTAATAAAGGTCCAGCCGGAGTGACCCATAGGAATCCTACTAAATGACACCTAATCACCACACTTCCTTGAACATTCAAACTATACATATAGAGCAAACTGTACTTAACCAGATTTTAGAACTTTATAGTAGATATTGTCCGTATAAACAACTTTTCACTTTATAGTGATAAGAAAGTTGATCTTTTCTAGTATACAAAGGACCTCATTAAATTCCAAACTGTTGAAAACTGCAACAGTTACAGATAGATTTAATTGAATTGGCTTCAGAACCAATAGAAAGCGGGCTAGTAGAAAATGATTGACAGAGAGATTATAAAGCTGCATTGACTGTGTTGTAGATTATCACGAAGAAGCACGCAGGTCCTGGAGTTGGTGGTTTGAACAGTGATAGAGAGTAGGCAATTTTTCAAAGCAGGTTTTTATGGTTTTATTTTATTCTAATAATGATTTTACACTTACACTTTGATTACACATATTTAGTGATTACATATAGTACAAATACACATAAATAATACACATAGATACACATATACTGTAGCTAAGTCACTACATACACCCCCATGCTATACCCACCACCATTTAATAATTACACATAAAACACAAATGTTCAGTTTGCCTCACAAATATATACACAAATACTTTGATTTATCCTTATTTTATTTTTGATATAATTATGGGTGATGTCATGATTTAATTGTTTAAGGACTCATATTGCCAGTAATTATGAATATGGCCAAGGGAGAATGATATTGTTGCATTGGGATTATGTGTTATTGTGTGGTTATATGTTGCCTGTACATGGTTATTATGTATCCTAGTTATAACGTATTATAAGAGGGAACATGTTATGTAGAACATATGTGGAATTGGTAAAAATGCTCTCAATAGAAGTTAGCTGAGATCATTGCACACTCACACATACAGACCTTGGGTCGAGACAGATGTATGTACTTCAAGTGGTCATAAGCAAACACTTGCGTTTAACATAAAGGTTTTTCACTAGCCAGCTATAGATATCTGGTGAATTTGATCTCAAGAGCTTTGATAGGCCAAGGTTGCAAGCCAGATGGGCTGACATCACACATACACAAATGTACACAAGGGTGTGGTATGGGAGAGTATAAATATGTTGTTTTGATCATTCGATAATGGTTGAGAGTTTTCACATATCCACAGTGTGAGACTATTTCTGTGTGTTGTACAGGAGAGAGAGATGGCCTGGGGAGGGTGGAGAGAGGTGAGGGGTGGAGGAGAGGAGATGCGGAGTGGAGAAGAGGACGTGAGGATTGGAGGAGAGGAGGTGGGGAGTGGAAAATAGGAGAAGGGGAGTGGAGGAGAGGAAGACCCGAGTGGGGGATGGCCAGGTGTCCATAGTCATAGGCATATCAACTTCATGGTCAGAAGGGGAGGGGCCTGATCCTAGGGAGGGTAGTAGTGTGGTGGAGGGACAGGCCTCAGGGTCAGACAAGGGAAAGCAGGATCCCCATCCACAGTCGGGAGGGCAAGAGGTCGGGGGCAGGCAAAGGACCCCAAGCTACAATCACAAGGAGACTGGTTCTCCTCCATGCCACACATGAGTGCCCCGCTATCCTTGTCAGGGAGAGAAGTTAGGCCCGGGCCTAGGGTCCAGACATGGAAGGAGGTAGTGGGGACATCAGTCAGAGCAGTGTGATGTGAGGTCCATCAAGCACCGTTTTGATGACATCAGGGCCAAGGTGAAAAGGATGATGGCCAAGGAGACCAGTGAAGCCACAGCACCAAGTGGTGGCACCCAAGTGAGATACAAGGAGTGGGAGAGGGTGCTCAAGGACTTACTGAGCAAGGTGCCCAGCGCTGGAGCTTCAGGCCTGGTGGCCCAGCAGGACCAGCCTCCATGTCAGGTGAATATTACAAACACCAACATGCCACCACATGTACATCACACACTACACATATACATGACCAATAAGGACACTGACATGAAAGCTCTATGGAACTTACAAGAGATAGATGGATCAGACATGTGACATTAAATCCATGAAGCTGACAAATAACTATCATTCATGGGCACAACACGAGTAATCAACCAATAGAGAGTCCATGTATGGGTGTGCTCACTGCACACTGGAATCAAGATAGGGTTAGGAGCCAAGAACAATCTAGATCAAGAAACAAAGAATAGATCATATCTAACAAAATGATAGCTACTCATAGTGAATCATCTAGGTTCAAGCCTAGATGCCAGATAGTTATTAATGAACACAAACCAATGTATTATTCCACATAATTAACAGATATACCTTTCTATTCTCTTTTTCAGCTTCCAGGAGGTCTGGGTCCAGTGGTGAGCCAGAGGCAGGGGCTTTGACTCCATCAGGGCAGGACATCGGGGCTGAGCCCCCTCCTAGCAGGAACCGGCACAGGGGGAGGAGGAACCAAGAGGTGCCTTGGTTGCAAGGAGGAGGAGGACTACATTCTGGCAGTGGTGTCACCTGCAGGACCGTCCGCCACACCAGTGGCATTTGACCCCACTGTCCTCTCCTCCAATTACTACAGCCATCACTTGGGGGCCTTCTACTAGAAGGATGACAGTGGATTGCCCCCACCTCATCCTCCCCCCAGCAGTGCAACAGCCTGGCTCCTCAACCACCAACATGCCCACCACCACCACCACACCTATGGAGCAAGGCTCCAGCCGGGCCAAAGCCCCCCCCAATGGGCCACCACCACCACTTCCTCACCCAGCAATGGACCCCCAGCAAGGACCTCCATCCCGGGTCCACCAAGCCAGGCTGTCCAGCGGCAATGCTTTGACAATCACACGGAGGTCATAAGCAGCATGGCAAGGCGAAATAGGGAGGAGAGACCACCTGCTGACTGAATCTTACCTTGCCGGGCTGCTCAGTATGGGGGCAGACCAGATCGCAATCCTACAAGTGAACGTCCCCAGCCCTGCCTCCTCCAACCCGGAGGCCTCCCCCAGCACCCGCAGCCCCGCCGCTCTTCTCTTCCCCTCATGCTTTTGCCACCAGCACCTCCACTGCAGTTGACGCTGCCTCCTGTGGTTATGCCTCCCCCTGCCCTGGACCCCCCCCCCGACGACCACCAGGGAGACGGCGGATGCCCACAGATGCAAGGCGGAGGAGGATTTAGGGGCTGCACATATTTTTGTGCCTTCTCAACAGCACTCCTCAGTGACAATCTATTGGTTCAAATGTTAATGTAATCTAGCTTGGCTACAGAGTATAGGTTCATGGCCTATGTGATTGTGATATTTTGTATGCAGATGTCTACTTCCCATCACATAGTCCATGATCCTCTTATCTATGGACACGTAGGGTTCTATTTAATATTTCACCAATTGATGGTCACTGAGGAATGTTGTTGAGAAGAGATGCTGTAGTCCCTATCTTTTTAAGGCATTATTTTGCAGGTTATTGTTTTCTTTTTTTGTTTTAGGCACAATTCAGGTCCATAAAGCCATCTTCTGCATCTGCAAGCATTGTCCAAAAATGTAATTGTAATATATTCCCAGTGCCTCTCAGGTAGACATGTCGGGGTTAATACGACATATTATTTCCTATATAATATAGAATACTGAATATTGAGTTCAGAATCAATTTATAGACACATATTCCCTTTTATAAAATAACATTTATTGAAAATACCAAAATCAACTAATCTAATGAAAAATGTAATATATCAAATCAAATGCAAATATAACACAGTAATATATCAAAATCAAATGCAGATAAAACACAGTATAACCAGTCAGATAATAAAAGAAAATTAATACATGATATTGAAATACTTATTATTTATGATATTTTCTATGCAGTCCTAAAATCTCAATATAAAAGTGTATTTCATTCACATGAACAATGAAACATGGGGTAGCAACCCATAGAACAAAATCAGATAAATCAATTAATAAAATTCATTCTTAATAACGTTTTAGCATGTACTAACAATGTCTAATGATATTATAATATATAGCTATACAGGAATATATTGAATATAACACAATATAGTAAAGTATTTTATAATATAATTGATCAGTTAGTTAAGTAAGTTAATTTTTCTGTATTGGTCAAAAAGAAAAATGAGATATCTAATTTTGTATTAAAATTTATATCCGGAGTATAAATTTCAATGACAAAAGGAAATCTAAATAACTTTTTGATAAGAAATAAAGCAAAAAGAGAAATTATGGTAATGATTTTCAATTATATCATAAAATAAAATATCTCAATTTATACATTACCAATTATGACAAAATTCCACTGGTTAATTCCAAAGTTGTTTTTACTTCTCCATGGATAAAAACTTTTATCTTCCTTGTCTCTCTTTCTCTCTCTTCTCTATATCCTCTCTCTCTCCATAATTATACCTCTTACTTATTTGCCTATCAAAATCCCAAATCAGTGAAAGTGTTTAGTGACCAATAGAATCTCTTCATGATGTCATCACTTATTTAAATTTTATAAAGAATATATTTTCTTATAGGGGCGTTTATTCCTTTAACCATAAGATGGCGCTCTCGGACCTTTGAGTTTTCATCCCTTTTAATTGGCTAATGACCCCTTTGACCCACAACCTATAAACAAGATGAAGTCATAAGAATGTTATCAAATAGATACTCCTAGACAGATTTATTATTCTGTTTACTAGACTTGGTGTCTATGAAACGAATTTTTCACATGTGAAAATTTAAGGAGTGATTTTATTACCTAGACTTAGGAGTTCAGCCAGATAATTATCTCTTATAGAACAATGAATTATTCAAGTCATGGATAGTTCCCCGGTGGGCAGCTGTGAAAACATATCTTTACATAGATATGTTCAAGTAATAGAATTGCATGCACAGATATATATAAATATACAGCATATAAAAATATTAATACATTGTATATAAAATAATGGTTAATAATTGGAATATAATATTATACTATAATATTCATATAAGATAGAACTTTATTCATACAGAAGTTCTGACAGACATTCCTTTAATGGCAGCCCCCCTTAACATGTAGCTCCCACAACATTAAATCTATCATATAGCCAGATTTCTAAGACATGATTGTTGTTAGCTTAAATGTAGACTAATACCACTGTGGCGGTGGACTTGCAAAGTCTCACAATAGCATGTTAATGAAAGCCAGCATTAATATATGCACTAGTGAAGCATGTGATCCTCTCCTCAATATCAGTATGAGAACATATCCTTGTGTCTGTTGACCTTTGTGTCTGATCCGTATTAATGGTTATTTTCCTGTATTGCTGATATCATGAGTATCCTTTAACATGTGCTAATGAATGTGATATCAATATTGCTAAACAATATCAGATGGAGAAGATGATAGTACACCTGGACCACAGACGGTAGTCACAGCGAAGCAATTATTTTAATATGACACATCATTATTAAAGGTCATGGGCAGTGTGATATTCTGAGAACTAGCTAATGGTTAGTAATGCCTGCAGATGGGAATCGGGCGAGTTGGTATATTGTTACAGTTACAGTATTTAGCACTGTACTGTACATGCATGTTTTTTCTTTTTTTTTATCCTCCTACTCCTTTTTTTATTTGATCTCCTTTTTTCCGATTTTTGTTTTTGGAACACACTGTATGTGTGTAACTGGTTTGGATCAGATAGCCCAGATGTTTATGCATCTATTCAATGGAGTAGATGATGACCAGAAGTAAGTTCTATGCGGATTACTGGTTATTGGTCACCACCTCAAACTCAACATGTTGAAGAGCGAACACCTAATGTTTCCACCCTCTATTACAGCTCGAACCCCTCACAACTCTCTCAATGTCAACAATGCTATCATCACTCCCACCTACCAAGCCCATCACCTTGGGTTCTACTGGACCTTTCCCTCTCTTTTATTCCTCACATACAGTCACTACCAAAATAGTGCCTTCTCCATGTAACAAACATTTACAAAATATGTCACTACCTTACACAAGACACAACTAAGATTCTAATACATTCTCTCATCATTTCTTGTCTTAACTACTGTTACTCACTTCTTGCTGGCTTGCCCACTACCCACCTATCCCCATTTGAATCCATAATGAATGCCTCTGATAGTCTCATCTACCGTACACAACATTCAATGTCTACTGCACCTCTCTGTCAGTCACTCCACTGGCTTTCCATAGACTCCAGAATAAAATGTAAAATCACGAGCCTAAAGTATAAAGCCCTCAACAACATTGCACCCCTTTATATCTCTGCTCTCATCTCCAAATATTCCCTCACCCGCCCTCTTCATTCTGTCAGTGACCTTCTTCTTTCTACCACTCTTGTCACCTCCTCTCATTCCTGCCTTCAAGACTTTCTCATGGTACCCCTATTCTCTGAAACTCCTTGCCCCGCTTCACCAGACTATATCCCAGCCTCAAAACCTTGCTAAAAACACATCTGTTTAAAGAAGCCTATCATCTTCCGCGCTAACTTGCACTACACTTCTCTAACCCTTTGGTACCCACCCACAACCTTTAGATTGCAAGTTTACGAGTTTTCAATCTTGCTTGGTGCTTCAGGGAATCACTATGGACACTGTATTCTAAGCTCAAAGACAGGGCCCTCTATCCTTTGCAGCTTTTTAATTTTGTAATTGTCTTTGCCTGGAACGTAACCCTATATAGTGCTACGAAATATAATAATAATACTTCTATTAAATGGAGTGGTTTCTGATGTTCCTTTTTTTCATCAGATTCCAGATTCCCCCTTTAGGTATCACCTTTTTTCCCCAAAAGCCTCTTGCCCTTCCGGGACCCGCCCACACCCCACTAATTATATTAATGCACAGTCTTGTACATTTCTGAGTGTGCTCTGTGTATGAAATAAAGCTTTGTTATGCTGTTATCTCTGTGTCGGTGTGTTTTTAATGGTTTAAGTTTTGGGACATCCACATGCATCCCATTTGTGTTGCATTCCTATATCACTAAACTAATGAGCCCTATTTACCTATATAATAATATAGGGTTAATATACATGAAAGGGCTAATTTGTGATACTGTGGAGTATCATCATTACCTGAAGGGCTGATAACAATATGACAGGTGATGAAGTGACTTGATTGATACCAAACACTTGATGTGATTTCTCCAAATGATAATGGGTATACATCTTGGCACATGGCCATCAGCAATGGCGTGGGACTTTCCAGGAGGGGCATAGCAGAGATTGTCCCTGATGGAGGTGAGTTGGCTGTTGCTCCAAGTGCCTCTGCACAGCCTCTGTGTGTGTTTGCAGCCCATCCTGATGGGTTAGAGTAGATTAGTGTGGTGTATGTACCCCTGGTACTTGATATATGTCATGTGGCGGTATAATTTGGCCACTATTTCTTTTCCCAATGTAGATATGATGAGTGAGATTTATATAAGAATATCTTTTTATGTTTAGGGTCCACATTAGAGCCTCTGTGAGAGGGATAGTATGGCAGGCAGTTTCATGTTTTTGTGTTGCAATTTAATCAAATAGTTTGTCTTTAATTGCTTTATGCATCTTGCAGCAACTCTTTTCATACCAGCATATGCATGACCATTCCAACATATTAGAAAATAACATATTTGTAAAGCCTATTTGTTCCTTGGGGATTATTGTGCAATGAATTATAATGCCTTCCATTGCTTTCCCCTATATTGTAAAGTCCAGTAGTGTGTTTTTATTGTCTTTTGCAGTGTTCAGAACTAGTCTGTTAACCATTTGCGAGTCCTATTTGGAACCCGTAATATATCGAGCTACATTTGCCATTTGCGGGTTTGACTGCAATTGTGTCCTTAGGGAATTGTAGCAATTTAACAGCGATTTGCGATTTTAGCGATTCTAACATTTGTGGTCTTGAAAGATCAAAGGCTTGGATGGATCGGATTTATTTCAGCCTGTTACCTGCAAATCGATTGCGGGTAGCTAGAAGTGGCCAAATAAAAATCAGTAACTTTTGCGGGCTACATTACGGGCTTCAGATTTTGACAATTTAATGAGGCCCAAAGTGTAGCGTGTATTCCCAACATCTTTACACTGGAGCTATAAAGTGTTTCAGAGTGTAGAGCACAACTCCTTACAATCTGCCATCAAGACTGTGCAGTAATGCGAAGGTTGTATGGAAACATGCTCCACAGTTTGTAAAAGATTCATCAGAATATATCAGCTATTTTAGCAGAAAATATTAACTTTTTAATCACAAATAAACCGAAAAGTATTGATCTCTACTACTTAAAAGGTGTGAAAGTGCCAAAGACTGAGAAGTTATGTTTTATTGAAACTTATTTACAAATCAGATTTATTAAGATGTAAATACTATTAACACCATTCTATAATAATTTGCATAGCGAATTGAGGATTTATGTAAATTACGTATGTGGAGCACTGTATAAAAGAGCAGAAAAGCCTGTTTAAGGATACGCCAAAATAAAGCTATATTCTTGAAAACCTATTTATTTATTTCACACATTTTACAGCACTTTTGTTCATAACGCTTTCAACTGATAGAGTGTTTCTGATAACATAGATATTACAGGTTTATAGCAGTATTAGCTGAATGGTTAATTATTATTTTATTATTATTATTAACTTTTATTTGTAACACGCCAACATATTCCATAGTGCTATACAGGGTATGAAAACAAGGAAAAGTACAATATTAACAAACTGCAGAAAATGAAGATCCACATACAAAAGGAGTAGGAGGCCCCGCCCTTAACAAATAAGATGGAACATAAGGTGCTTTTATTCAAAAAATGATATAGCCTATGATCACTCTGCTCACAAACTTGCATATTGACGGAAACCAAGAGGAAGTTTGTAAATAGGGAATGTGGTTTGTATAGAACCAGAGGTTCATGGGTGTTCCTGGTCAAAGTTACATAGTTACATAGTTACATAGGGCCTCATTCAATTGCGATTTGGCCAATTGAATAAGGCTCTAAATAAGCACATAGCATATTTTTTTTAAAGAAGTTTTTAGTTAGTGAAAATCTTGCTTTTGGATAGATGTCTTCTAACTAAAAACTTCTTTAAAAAAAATATGTTATGTGCTTATTTAGAGCCCTATTCAATTGGCCAAACTGCAATTTAATGAGGGCCATAGTAATTAAGGTTGAAAAAAGACTTTCAGTCCATCAAGTTCAACCTGTTAAGATCTCCTCTGATCTGCAATATGCGGATTAGTTATTAATTAAATTATTGATTAAATAATTATTAATAGTATAGTATTGGAGGATGAATAAAGAGTTAGTCCATCAAGTTCAACCTTTTTAGATCTCTATTGATCTTTTTAATTTGGACTATTTATTATTATTGTTAATTGATCCAGAGGAAGGCAAACATAAAAAAAAAACCCATTGAAACTTTGCCAATTGTCTCATAAGGGGAAAAAAAAGCAAAATTCCTTCCTGACCCCAGAAACTGGCGATCAAATTTCTCCCTGGATCAATATTCCTTGCTAGTTATCTAGGATAGCCTTGAATGCCCTCTTTATTCAGAAATATATCTAACCCCTTTTTGAAGTTGTCTATCGAATTCGCTGTCACCACCTCCTTTGGTAGAGAATTCCACAGTTTAACCACCCTAACTGTGAAGAACCCTTTTCTTTGTTTAAGGTGAAATCTTTTTTCCTCTAACCTCAACGGATGTCCTCTTGTCAGTTGAAAATCTCTTGCTACAAAAAGTTCACTTGACAAAGCCTTATATTGACCCTGGATGTATTTATATAACGTAATCATATCTCCTCTTAGACGCCTTTTTTCTAGCGAAAATAAGTTTAATTTTGCTAGTCTTTCTTCATAACTTAGCCCCTCCATTCCCCTTATTAGTTTTGTAGCCCTTCTCTGTACTTTTTCCAGCTCTAAAATGTCTTTTTTATGAGGTGGTGCCCATTAAGATTATAGATTGCTTGGCTATTGTTCCTTCCCAAATGCATAACCTTACATTTATTTGTATTAAATCTCATCTGCCATTTAGCCGCCCATTTCTCTAATTTATGCAAATCCTTTTGTAGGGAAAGTACATCATTATCTGATTTTATTACCTTGCACAACTTAGTGTCATCAGCAAAAATGGAGACACTACATTCGAGTCCTACTTCAATGTCATTAATAAATATGTTAAAAAGGAGAGGACCCAATACTGAGCCCTGAGGAACCCCACTTATCACATTAGACCAATCGGAGTATGTTCCATTTACAACAACCCTTTGCTTCCTGTCTTTTAGCCAGCTCTCGATCCATGAGCAGATATTTACTGCAATTCCTGTATCCCTTAGTTTGCTCACTAGTCTTCCATGTGGCACTGTATCAAATGCCTTTGAAAAATCTAAAAAGACTACATCCACTGAGTTGCCCTGATCCAAGTTCCTACTAACCTCCTCGTAAAAACGAATTAGATTGGTCTGACACGACCTTTCCTTCATAAATCCTTGTTGACTGCTACCTATGATCCTGTTCAAATAGACATATTCTTGTATTCTGTCCCTTATTAACCCTTCTAAAAGCTTCCCAACTACAGAAGTGAGGCTCACTGGTCTATAATTCCCCGGATTTGCTCTAGATCCCTTCTTAAATATAGGTATCACCTCTGCTTTTCTCCAGTCATCTGGTTGAGACCCTGTAGTGAGTGAGTCTTTAAAGATTAGATATAATGGTTTGGCTATTACAGAACCCAGCTCCCTCAGTACCCTTGGATGTATTCCATCAGGACCTGGGGCTTTATTAACATTTATTTTCTCCAACCTCTTTTGTATTTCTTCCTGCGTTAACCAATTATTTAGTAAAGGTAGTGTAGCCCCATTATGTTGCAGTGTCCCAACCACTGGTACCTCCCTTGTGTAAACCGACGAAAAGAACCTATTTAGCTCATCTGCCTTTTCCTGGTCACTAATTATCAGATGGCCTGTGTCACATTGTAATGGTCCTATCGATTCCTTCCTGGCCTTCTTCCCATTAATATATTTATAAAATATTTTAGGGTTAGTCTTACTTTCCATTGCAACTGACTTCTCATTTTCTATTTTAGCCAGTCTAATAGCCCTTTTGTAAGCCTTGTTGATTTCCTTATAGTCACATAAAGCTGCCTCTGTTCCCTCCTTCTTGTATAATTTAAATGCATATTTCTTTTTCCACATCATGATCTTTAAGTCATTGTTAATCCACATGGGATGTGATTTACTCCTATTCATTTTATTTCCAGTGCTATGCCATAGCAAAGAGAGGAAAGTGGGACAAGCGAGAAATGTTGGTGAGTGGGGGGAAGGATAAAGGACCGCCATAGTTCAAGAAAAAAGCCACTTGTTTGTGAGGTATGTACAAACTGCTGTGTGTAAATTATTTACATAAAATAATTTTCAAAGAAAATCTGATTTTTTTTAAACTTTGAGGAATCTAGAGAGATCTATTTTATTTTTACATACAATGCCTTGCAAAAGTATTCACCCCCCTTGGCATTTTTCGTGTTTTGTTGCCTCACAACCTGGAATTAACATGGATTGTTTGAGGATTTGCATCATTTCATTTACAGAACATTTATTATTGTGAGGCAAACAACAAATAGGACGAAATAACAGAAAAAGTCAATGTGCATAACTATTCACCCCCTAAAGTCAATACTTTGTAGAGACACCTTTTGCGGCAATCACAGCTCCAGGTCGCATTGGATAAGTCTCTATGAGATTGCCACATATTAACACTGGGATTTTTGCCCACTCCTCCTTGCAAAACTGCTCCAGCTCCTTCAAGTTGGATGGTTTGCGCTTGTGAACAGCAATCTTTAAGTCTGACCACAGATTTTCTATTGGATTGAGGTCTGGGCTTTGACTAGGCCATTCCAACACATTTACATGTTTCCCCTTAAACCACTCAAGTGTTGCTTTAGCAGTGTGTTTGGGGTCATTGTCCTGCTGGAAGGTGAACCTCCGTCCTAGCCTCAAATCAAGCACAGAGTGGTACAGGTTTTGCTCAAGAATATCCCTGTATTTAGCACCATCCATCTTTCCCTCAACTCAGCTGCTGAAAAACATCCCCACAGCATGATGCTGCCACCACCATGTTTCACTGAAGAATGGTGTTCTTTGGGTGATGTGATGTGTTGGGTTTGCACCAGACATAGCGTTTTCTTTGATGGCCGAAAAGTTCAATTTCAGTCTCATCCGGCCAGAGCACCTTCCTCCATACATTCTGGGAGTCTCCCACATGCCTTTTCACAAACTCAAAACATGCCATTTTGTTTTTTGCTGAAAGTAATGGCTTTCTTCTGGCCACTCTGCCATAAAGACCCACTCTATGGAGCATCGTCCTATGTACAGATACTCCAGTCTCTGCTGTGGAACTCTGCAGCTCCACCAGGGTTACCTTAGGTCTCTGTGCTGCCTCTCTGGTTAATGCCCTCCTTGCCCGATTTGTGAGTTTTGGTGGGCGGCCCTCTATTGGCAGGTTTGCTGTTGTGCCATGTTCTTTCCATTTGGTTATGATAGATTTGATGGTGCTCCTGGGGATCATCAAAGATTTTGATATTTTTTTATAACCTAACCCTGACTTGTACTTCTCAACAACATTGTCCCTTACTTGTTTGGAGAGTTCCTTGGTCTTCATGGCAGTTTTTGGTTAGTGGTGCCTCTTGCTGAGGTGTTGCAGCCTCTGGGGCCTTTTCAAAAAAGGTGTGTATTTGTAATGACAGATCATGTGACACTTAGATTGCACACAGGTGGACATCGTATCACTAATTATGTGACTTCTGAAGGTAATTGGTTGCACCAGAGCTTTTGATGGGCTTCATAACAAAGGGGGTGAATACATACGCACATGCCAATTTTCTGTTTTCTATTTCTAAAAAATAGTTTTTTGTATATATTTTTCTCATTTCACTTTAACAACTTAGACTATTGTGTTCTGATCCATCACATAAAATTCACATTAACAAAACATTGAACTTAAGGCTGTAATGCAACAAAATAGGTAAAAAGTCAAGGGGGTGAATACTTTTGCAAGGAACTGTAGTTGCATAGTTACATACTAATTGAGGTTGAAAAAAGACTTTTAGTCCATCAAGATCAATTTTTTTTCAGTGAACCTTGAATTTTATAATAGAATAATTTTGAGGGATACATTTTGTTACAACTGGGACTCAAACTCAATAACCCATTTGGGAATAATGTTTACATTAAATAAAAAAATGGTTAAAATAATTTTGATGCATTACATTTAGATGTTAATAATACATTAATAAAGTGTAGGGAATTAAATTTAACGTGGTCCGGAAGAATAGCTGCTATAAAAATAACTACATACTGTATGTCTTAAGGAGTATACCATTGATAATTCTAAACTATAGATTAAAAGATTATAGACAACAAAAGCTTACACTAGAGGTAGTCTGGCCGCACCTAACATCATTGACTACTCAAGGGCAGTAACCTTAATACATATACTAAAATATACAGCAGTGATAGATATCCCTAAATGTCTACTGATAGAGAAAGATATATCTCTTAATGTGGACCTCGAATATATGCTAAAAATATCATAAAATAACAAAAATCAACCAATGGGAGGTCGTGTCTTGCCAGGGGCTGCGACAAGACGTGTGCAGGAGCAGGTCCTGCACTGAAATTAGGAAAAAGGGCATAAATTGCTGAAAATCAGTCTATTCGCTCCAAAAAAACATCCTTACCACACGGGGAGACGAGTGAGGAGCAGGCAGACACTGAAAGGGGGAAGAAGTGAGCCGGGTAGCAGAGCCACGAGGTCAAGGCCTACACCACCCTGCCTCCCGTGGCTGTGGCTCCCTGTGCCCCCCTGCACAGGCGGAAGGCCCGGACGAAGCTGTGGAGGCGCACAGCGGTGAGGAGACAAGCGAGGGGGGACCTGTGGCGGCGCCTGGAGAAGAGGAGGCCGGGGTAAGCAGGAGCCCGCGGGGGAGCCGCATCGGCGGCGGCTGGCCCACACCACAGCATCCCATAGCAGTACCCAAACTGGGCAGGCTTTCCTCCGGAGCAGGCTTGGAGGTAGGGGATGCCCAGCTAGAGGCCCGAGGAGCTACGGCTGGACCGGGGTCTCGGGCTTCTGCCGAGAGGCCGCCATCTTCTCACTGGGGGCTGAGGCAGAGAGCGCCCGAGAGGCGTTGAACAGGCGCCCGACAGGGGAAGCAAAGCCACAGGGCCCCTAGACTAGGCCAGAGGCCCAGGAGGTGAAAAGCCCCAGGCAGACACCCCGAGGGTAGCTTTCCCCCCAAAAGAAGTGCGGCCATTTTCCCACTAGGGGAATAGAAGAAGAACAGGGAGGAGCCAGCGCACTAATATGGAGGACGCAACCCAGAGAGGCTCCGCGGCCTAACAAGAGTGCTAACATCTTGCAGAGATCCAGGTGCTGGCAGAGAGACCCCTGAAGGGGGAGTGGGGGGGAGTACCACCCTGAACATTTGCCACTCTTCAAGCCCTGGGCATGCTGAGCTCACAGAAACATTGTGCAGAGGAGTGAGGGCCCCTAACAGATCATCAAGAGGGCCAGAAGGCACCCTAACTCACCTCACAGAGACACTTTTGAACAAAGCAGAGGACTCAAAGCGTACCCTGGCAACCAGCTTGCCCAGTTACAGAGAAGCTAAAGTTGGCTTATTGAATTGTACTCTATTGAGTGAACGTTCTCCCAGTTTCTTGCAATTCTGAAGGTCTAAAGCAGCAGAATATACTTTAACAGACCACCAGCCGGGAGGCAGAGAGCTGACCTGAATCACGTGAGTGTTTGATCTCTGATAACATCCCCACGAACACTATGGGACAAGGAACTTAGAGACGGGCAGCTCTAGACAGGCATGACTCCACATACGCTGAGGGCTCCTCACAATAGCTACCTATTCCTGGCACGAGCCACCTACTCCTCACTTCAAATGATTTAAACCAGAGGCGGCTTCTCTCTACTACGCTACCTCATCTACAAGCTTGCGCCGACGAACAAACCATTCGCAACTAGGGTCTGCCTTGGTGAAAATGGGTAAATAAAAAAAAAGCGTGCCTTCTAAGAGCATACAGGAGCTCTTCCACAAACCGGAGGTACCCCCCTCGCAGCCCCAAAGCCCTTCCCCTGAACAAATAGATCTGCCGGAGGTCGAGGGAGACGATCCCAACCCTTTACCGGACATGAATCTCTCAGCCAAATCCCTTGAGATCATAGGGCAAATGCTGCAAGCTCAATCTACTCAACTGGTTAAAGAGATCAGGGACGACCTTTTTGATCTGGGCTAGAGAACCAACTTCTTGGAGGAAACAACTGATACAATTCTGGAAGCCCAGGAGCAAGACAGAGCTAAAATCACCACTCTGGCGGCGAAAGTCTCTCTCCTAGATGACAAAATCGACGACCTTGAAAATAGATCACGGAGACACAACATCAGGGGCGCCCAAAGCGAGACCTTCCAAAATCTGGTCAACGGCCAAGAAGTCGCATCGGCCTGGGGTGAACAGAGACTCCCAGCTGGCCCTGAGCCTAGACCCTTGGGCCGATCTCCCAAGCACGTCAAGACTAACTTAAGCTTGGACTGATGGACATTTGTTTGCATTTTCTTTTGTCTTTCCCTGAAACGTAGCCACCATACTTATTTAGCATAGTTGGTAGAATACATGTTTAGAGTTAAATTAATGGCGGCCTAGGCCGAGGTACCTCGTTGTAATTATATGTTTACAAAAGGCCTAGGATTCCCAGCATTCCGTAGCTTAATATCTACTGCCAACCTACTAGTACCATGGTTGGCTACGAGGGTAGATTCAAATTTCAACTAATTTAGATTATGAATCTAGCAGCAGCTTGAGGTAATTCTAGCAATGCCTGTTAGAGCCCCGCACAGGACTTAATGCTTAGATTTGTTATGTTAATCTTGTTTATGATAAAGTTGTTGGCAATTTACTTCCTGTTTAGGGGTTTAACCCCAAGAGTTAATGGCATCTTTTCCAATGCACTGAACGAATTCTCTCTCTTCACCACCCCTTCCGGGGGCGCCTACAGGTGTAGATCCTCGGCGACCGGCTCATCTCTAAACATACTCGGGTAACAGCACACCCGGGGTCCCTGCAGATCTCCACACTCCCACATGGCTAACCCTCACTACACATTCACTACCCACAATGTCAGAGGCTTTAACTCCCCTAACAAAAGAAGGAAAGCTTTCATTACTTATAGGAAAGATAGACCTGCAGTTCTCTTCCTCCAGGAGACCCACTTTGTGTAGGGCAAGACCTCCTCTTTTTTACATAAGGACTATCCGACCTTTTACACCTCTAGCCAAAAAAACAAGAGGGCAGGTGCTGCAATATTGATCCACCAAAACTTCCCATTTCAAGTTTCCCACAAAAAATATACAAAGAAGGTAACTTTGTGATTATTACGGGCACCCTGCTCAACACTAAGCTCACCCTGGTGTCAGTCTATGCCCCTACGGTGGCCCCCCATAAAGCTATTATAAATCTATTGGAGACGTTGGAGTCCCAGGACACAGGCAAAGTTATTATTGGGGGGGGGGACATTAATCTGGAGCTAAATCCAGAAGTGGATAGGTCCAAAAAACAGGGGGAGTCTCAACCCCCAGACAAAATCAAACAAATCAAAAACCTGCTACTGAAACTGGGATTAGTAGATGCTTGGAGGGGACTACACCCTCAAGAGAGGGAATACACGTTTTATTCACCCAAACACAAGTCCTACTCGCGTATTGACACACTTGTTATAGACGCCACATTACTAGAGCAAGCCACATTTTCGGACATAGTCCCCTGCCCATGGATAGATAGGCTTCTTTAAATTCCGAGTGTGCTAGACCAAATTTCTAGAGAGCTGAGGGACTTTGTTTCCACTAACTCTAACCCTTCCACGGGTGCGGGTTGGTTCTGGGTAACGCATAAAGCATTTATAAGGGGTAGATTTATAAGGCCTCATCATACAAAAATAAAGTGAGAGAAAAGGATGAAGGAACTTACCACCCTAGAAAAACAAAACCAACAACAGCAGTCGGACCTGAGTCGTCAGCGGATTGACACGATTAGACTAGAATTAGATAACATATTTTCAGCTCAAACAGAGAAGGCCTTAATGAAAACCCAGAGCGTGGACGAATAAGCTGGGCCTCTTATTGGCCAGCAGGCTGAACGCCAGATTCCAACAATCAAGGGTCACCCAAATCAAGACTAGATCAGGCTCAGTCACAATTAACCTGGCTAGGATTCAGGACAACTTTCGAACATTTTACCAGGATATATACACCTCTCAGGTACAGGTGGATGGGGATTCCCTGATAAGCTTTCTTGGGGGGCTGGACCTTCCGGTTTTGGGAAACACGGACCTAGATTTACTTAACTCAGAGGCAGTGGCGGCCCGTCCATTGGGGCGTCGGGGAATATTTTCGTGACCCTGCAATAAAAAAACACAATAATTGATTAGTAATAACCCAAAAACAATTAAATATTATGTGTACATCAGCATTCAAGTGTTATACATTAATAAATGAAGCAAACTATTCCCTGGGACACTGTCACTTTAAGATAACCCCTTGCCCTTGTGTGTATATATTAACTGCTGCTGTGTATCTATTGTAGCTTTCCCTGCATCCCTGTGTGATCATATTACACTACACTACACTAACCTTTAGACTCTATGAATGAGGCCTGACCGTTAATGCATTCCGCCCACCAGCACAATGACGATATGCATGGGCAGTGATAATGTATCCATTTCATGACTGACAGTCTTCCATCATTGACCAATCAATGATGGAAAGCTGTGCAGTTGTCAGGAGAACCACCTAAACCCACCCAGACCGTTAGCTCCGAGCGCCCGCCAGCAAATAGGGCCTCGAGTTAACTTTTTGATTGACATCCACAGTTAATAAAACCACCATAAGCCAGTCCCATCCCTCTTTCTGTTTCCTGCTCCCGCTGAGACTGACTGAGAGAGACCTCCCTCGCTGAAACTACTCACATCTGCCCAACCTAACAGTAAGTAAGTCTACCTGCCCTGGCCAAACCAAACCCCTAGTGCCCCTAATAAAAGGAAGGGTTCCCCCAGTTACCCCACTATGCCTGCCTGGCCTGCCACCCACCCACCAACTTACCTACCACCGACCTAGGCCTGCAATGCCTGGGCAACCCCCAATCACCCCCGCCCGCAGTGCCAGTAGCCCCAAAAGACCTGACCTGTGCCACCCCCATCACCCCCATGTGGCCTGTGCCACCCCTGATTACCCCGATGTGGCCTATACTATGCCACCGCCCGATTACCCCGCTCACGGTGATCGGGGTAATCGGGCGGTGATCGGGGTGGCACAGGCCACATGGGGGTGATCGGATAACCCCCATGGGGCCTGTGCTACCCATATAGGGCCTATGCAAACCCCCGATCACCCCGCCCCCCTGTAGGCACATCGGGGCCTGGCCAACCCCCACCCCAACCTACCTAACTACCAACCAACCCACCTACCTACCCCCTGACCCAGTGACCACACCCTGACCCAACTACCTAGTACAAACCCACCTACCCCCCTGACCCAGTGACCACACCTGACCTGACCCCACCCTGACCCAACTACCAACCCACCTACCTACCCCCCTGACCCAGTGACCACACCTGACCCCACCCTGACCAAACTACCAACCCACCTACCTACCTCACTGACCCAGTGACCACACCTGAGCCCACCCTGACCCAACTACCAACCCACCTACCTACCCCCCTGACCCAGTGACCACACCTGACCCCACCCTGACCCAACTACCAACCCACCTACCTACCCCCCTGACCCAGTGACCACACCTGACCCCACCCTGACCTAACTACCAACCTACCTGCCTATGTTAACACTACAGTTAAACACAAAACACCCCCCCCCTATTTTTATTCCATTTTTAGAAGTAACAGGCAATGTATCTTTAACATTGCTTGCAGTTAAAAAAAATAATAAATTGCCTGTCACTTTTAAAGATAAAATAAAAATAAGGGAAGGGGAAAAAAAAAAACAATAATAAAGTAAACAACAGCACATACCTGTCAAATTGACCCCTCCAGCGGTGGCCTTCCGCCCTGGATAGTCGGGCATTCCAATCAATTTTGATTGAAGCCCATGTCATTCCATAACCATCTTGATAGAAGCCCTTGTTTTCTCATCTTGATTGAAGCCATTGTCCATCCATTCTGGCCCATTGCAAGAGGCCTCCACCTAAAAAAAAACGACGCTCTAAAAAAAAAAACACAACAAACTAACGGAGCTCCTCCTACAAGGAGCTCCCCCCGCGACTAATTGTTTTTTTCCCCATGCTCCGCCTTTTATACTATTTCTTGAAGGACTCTGATTGGCTGAAATTTTTTGATTGACATTGATTTCAACCAATCAGAGTCTTTAAAAAATTAGCAAATTAGCAAAGCAGGTATGGAAGCCTGTAAGGGCAAAAAAGGTTAGTGTGAACTTGTGTGACCCTGTATGTATTATACATATTACAGGGCTATTTATGTGATATACATGTTACAGGATAATATCCTGTAACATGTATAGCAAATAAATAGCACTGTAATATGTATAATAAATAATGTCTAATACAAATACATGAGCAATATAATCAAATAATTAATAAAGTACCTCAATTAATCAATTAATAAATATCAATTAATATATATATATTTTTATGTATATTGCTTTATGTGTGTGTGTGATTGATATTGACATATATATATATATATATATATATATTGATATATATATATATATAATGATTGATATATATATATATATATATATATATATATATATTGATATATATATATATTGATTAATAGATATATTGATTGATATATATATATATATATATATATATATATTGAGATTATATATATATATATATATATTGATATATATATATATATATTGATATATATATATATATATATATATATATTGATAAATAGATATATATTGAAATGTAGATATATAGATATATTAATATATATTGATATATATATATATCTATATGTCTATATAGATATATATATATATATATATATATATATATATATATATATATATAGATATATATATATATATATATATATAGATATATTTTTCTATGTATCTATATACTTATATATATATAATTAATTATATATCTCAATATATATATATATATATATATATATATATATTTTTTTTTTTTAATGTACAGTTTGGGTCTATATGCTTTTGATTGGTTATTTAATGTTTTTAAGGTGCGGTTGGGGCCTATATGGTCACACTTAGTCTTTTAATGTTTTTAAGGTGCGGTTGGGGCCTTTATGGTCACACTTGGTTATTTAGGGTTTTTAAGGTGCGGTTGGGGCCTATATGGTCACACTTGGTTATTTAGGGTTTTTAAGGTGCGGTTGGGGCCTATATGGTCACACTTGGTTATTTAGGGTTTTTAAGGTGCGGTTGGGGCCTATATGGTCACACTTGGTTATTTAGGGTTTTTAAGGTGCGGTTGGGGCCTATATGGTCACACTTAGTCTTTTAAGGTTTTTAAGGTGCGGTTGGGGCCTATATGGTCGCACTTGGTTATTTAGGGTTTTTAAGGTGCGGTTGGGGCCTATATGGTCACACTTGGTTATTTAGGGTTTTTAAGGTGCAGTTGGGGCCTATATGGTCAAACTTGGTTATTTAGGGTTTTTAAGGTGCGGTTGGGGCCTATATGGTCACACTTGGTTATTTAGGGGTTTTAAGGTGCAGTTGGTCACATATGGGGGCCTATATGGTCACACTTAGTCTTTTAAGGTTTTTAAGGTGTGATTGGGGCCTATATGGTCACACTTGGTCTTTTAAGGTTTTAAAAGTTACGTTTTGGGTCCTTAACACTCTAATTTTTTGTTGTTGTTGTTTTCTATCACCCCCGGAGTGCAAACTATCTGTGGAAGCAGATTTGTTTGGACTCGTTGGTTGACTTACTGAACGTGAATACCCCGAGAAGGAGAGTCAACTGTTGGTGAGTATATGGTCACACTTGGTCTTCTAAGGTATGTTTGGGGCCTATATGGTCACACTTGTTCTTCTAAGGTATGTTTGGGGCCTATATGGTTCCACTTGGTGTTTTAAGGTTTTTAAGGTATGGTTTTGTTCTTGAATGGTCTGATTGATTTGCTTGTTTTCTTTCAACCCCAGGTGCAAACCCTGTGTGGCAGCAGATTTATTTGTACTCGTTGGTCAACTTACTGAACGTGAATACCCTGAAAAGAAGAGCCGACTAATGGTAAGTGTCACTGCTTTAATTTTTCTGTTAAAGCGTATAGGTGCAATTATGATATTGCTGTAGTCTTGTCACATGAGTTTTTTCAATCTATATTGTATACCAATGAATTTAACACATTGTTACTTTATTTCTTGACATTGCTGCATTGCTGATCATGTATTTCAATGGGCTTTACAAGTATAAGGTCATTGGGCGGGGCTTATAAAGGTCATTATGATATCAGGGAGAGGAGTTATAAAAATGGGTGTGGTTTGAAAAGGGGAGTGGCTATGTTTCGCCCTGGCGCCCCTCCAACTTGAAAGTTCACCAGCCGCCACTGCTCAGAGGTAACAGAAGAGGAAGTCAGAGACACCATTAAATCTCTTAAACTAGGCAAATCCCCTGGGCCGGATGGCTTTTTAAATCTACACTATAAAAAATTTGCAGATGTTCTGACTCCTTACATGGTTTCAATGTTCAATGCTATCCTGAAAGGAGAGCAGATGCCGCCGGAGCTTAATCAGGTGAATCTGGTCTTCTTTCCCAAGGCGGGGAGGGATCCTATGGAGGTTAAGAATTATCGTCCTATTTCCCTGCTGAATGGGGACATTAAAATCCTGGCTAAATTGATGGCTAATAGGGTCTCCGGCTTCCTGCCCAAACTAATCCACAAGGACCAAGTAGGCTTCATCCCTCATAGGCAGGCGGGGGACAACATTAGGAGAGTACTGAATATTATACACCTAGCCAACCACTCAAAAACCCCACTTTGCACCCTAGCCTTAGACGTCGAGAAGGCATTCGATTTGTTAGAATGGCCATATCTATTCGCACTCTTAAAGAAATTCGGTATTAGAGGGAACTTCCTAAATCTTCTTAAAACATACTACAGGTCCCCACAAGCCACTCTGAAACTCCCCGGCCCAGAGAACTCGCTGCTAAACATTCAAAGGGGGACTAGACAGGGCTGTCTTCTTTCCCCACTCCTATTTGCCTTCGCCATGGACTCGCTAGCTCAGAGCATTAGGGCCTCCCCAGCGACTCAGGATCTACAATTGGGTGGCCAAGAATACAAGTGCTGTCTTTTTGCGGATGACTTACTGTGCACCCTAACCCGCCCACTAACGTCCACTACGGCCCTGATGGAAGTGTTAGATAAATTCCTCTCTATCTCCGGGTTGCGAGTTAACGAGGATAAATCAGAAATTATAGGGCTCCATCTCCCACAACCCAACTTTCACTGGCCCAAAAAGCACTTAAAATACCTAGGAATAATAATGACCCCCAATCTCGAGGACACTTACAGGGCCAACTACCCATCCCTATTCAAAGAATTAGCAACTGACCTGGAGAGATGGAATACATTCTGCATCTCCTGGTCCAGACGGATTCACACGGTCAAGATGAACGTGCTGCCTAGAATCCTATACTACTTCAGATCACTACCAGTTAAAGTTCCCATCAAAGACCTACAAAGGCAAATTATGAGGTTCATATGGTGAAATAAAACCCCTAGAATCCCGAAACTCACTATGTTTAGACACAAGGGTAATTGTGGACTCTCATGTCCCCATCTTAAGCTCTACTATAGGGCGGCCCAGATCTCCTTTCTACCCCAAGTGCACTCCATGAGACACCAGCCCATTTGGGTAACAATAGAAAACCAGCAGCTACAACCTCAGGGATGGGACACAGTAGTATGGCTTCCGAAGTCTCACCACCAGCCACATACTTACCCCAACCGCATGATCAGACTATCCCTGGGATGCTGGGATTAGGCGAACTCAAAACTGCACCTGACTCCTGACCTCTCTTCGCTCCTATCTATTACCACCTCTCCCCTCTTTGCAATGGACCTCTAAAATGACTCTAAAGTCTGGTGGACCTCCCACGGGTTGGATAGGATAGGGTCTTGGTTCAAGGAGGGCCAACGCATTAGCTTTGAGCACCTTGGGGATAATTTTGATCTCCCCCTAAAAGAGCACTTCATCTTTTGTAATTATAGTCACTTTATATGGACCCTGAGGAGGACTTTAGGTCAACCCAAGACAGACTGGATGACACGCATGTGCACAGGCGCTCCGCTATCTAAAGGCACTCTAGGCCTGATATGCGAGAAATTCAATAGCCTGCTGAATAATAGTAAACCTAAGCCCTTGACAAAATGAGAAGAGGACCTGGGCCAGACATGGGACCTGGAAAAATGGGGACACATTAGCCAGAGACTAGCGAGAGGTTCCTATAATTACAGCTTGATGGAAACTTCGCTAAAAGTACTTCATAGGACTTACATTACCCCGGCAAGACTCCACAGGATGAACCCTCAAGAGCCTGACACTTGTTTTAGGGGATGCCCAGAGACGGGGACCTTCATCCACATATGGTGGACCTGCCCTAAGGCTCAGGACACCTGGTCCGAAATAACCTGAATAGCCTCAAAACTCTGCCTTACTCAAATAACCTCCTCCATCGAAACTTGTCTCTTGGGACAAAGACCCCCCTTACTGTCTAGGCCCCAGGATAGGTTACTTCAGTCTATATTCTTGGCGGTAAAAAGCCATATTGCCAGTAAGTGGAAAAACCCTAGCTTATGCTTGAGAGAAATCATAAATAAAATAAACTTTATTATGATTAACAAAAAACTTATACACCTAGTTTCGGATACTTACGCCAGCTTCCTGACTATCTGGGAACCCTGGATAGCTTTCAACCACAGCATTGACCCGGGATAGAGTAACACTAAGCGGGCTAGGGGGGGGGGTCTAGATCGGTAGTGGCCAGATGGCGCATGGCGGGGCACCCTCGCTGGAGACCGGGCGAAAGCGTAAGTTGATGGGAGCAGCACCTGTGGGTGGGCTGCGGGGGGCTGGGGACGGGTGGGTCGTCTTAGAGGGACATGGGAATCCAATACTGTTGGATTCTGACATAGCCTACCTTGCCCCATATTGGGGTGCAGATACTTTTGGAAAGATAGAAATTCTAAGCCTGAATTTTATCTCTCTGTTCTTGGTTAGTTTTAGTCTTAAAATTATTACTAACATAAACTTGTTTGTTGTTTTTCTTTTTTCTTCTTTCTTTTTCTTTGCTTTTCTTGATTTTACTTGTTATTGGAAAATTGTTGTTGGTGTGGCTCATGAAGAGATTGCAATAGGGCAGCCATTAATAAGGTCTAATTGCATAGCTGGTGCATTATGTACTTGCTTTTGTTATGTTTCCTTAAGTTGAGACTGCACTCTATATACACTATTGTAACTTTCCAACCTTTGTGAGTCAATAAAAATGATTGAAAAAAAAAAAAATCAACCAATGGTTCCAAGATCTTTACTGAAGCTTTGGTATCACATATATAGTTGTGAGCATGCGGGCCGTTGCTCACGCTTGCGGGCTCGCGCAGCGAGCCCGCAAGAACTGCGTCCCTCGCAAAGCGAGGGACGCAGTTCCCCGCAAATGCGGGTCCTCGCGAAGCGAGGGGCCGCATTTGCAGTGGTGGAGCATCCCAACATCCCCGCAAATGCGGATCCTCGCAAAGCGAGGGTCCGCATTTGCGGAGGTGGAGGCTCAACGTCGGCTGTGTTAACACAAACACACCACACACACAACTTTTTAACAAAAAAAAAACAACCTCCCAGCCCAAAAAAAAACAACGTAACGTCCCTGCAAATGCAGATCCTCGCGAAACGAGGGACCGCATTTGCGGAGGTGGAGGCTCCAATGTCGGCTGTGTTAACACACACACACACACGACTTTTAAACAAAAAAAAATCTCAAAGGCGCCTCACACCGGTTACACACACACCACGGACGAGGGCCTCAGTTGCTGGCAGCAACTGAGGCCCTCGCTTCTGCAAATGCGGGTCCTCTTGAAGCGAGGGGCCGCATTTGCAATGCGGGTCCTCGCAAAGCACTTAGGGAATGAGGCAACCTTAACGTAACAGACACCAACACGCACTAAGAATCCCACTATAACGGCCGACCCGCGCGCCACTACAAACAGTGAAAACACACCAAATACCCACAGAAACGACATAAAAAGCTTACCCATAGCAAGGGGGGGCACCCAGGACCTCTGAAAGTAAAGTTACACCTCCATTTAAGTCCAAATTCCCGAGTTCAAACACACGAAAATCCCCTAAGCGAGAGAAAAAATGGCCGCCGAAAAAACGAAAACGAGGCTCACCTCGGAAACCTGCATTAACCTCAAAACCAACCTTAACGTAACAAACACCCACACGCACGACAAATGGCGAAATTGCATGCACCTAACAACAGTCAAAACAGACACCAACACGCACTAAGAATCCCACTATAACGGCCGACCCGCGCGCCACTACAAACAGTGAAAACACACCAAATACTCACAAAAACAACATAAAAAGCTTACGCATAGCAAGGGGGGGGCACCCAGAACCTCTGAAAGTGAAGTTACACCTCCATTTAAGTACAAATTCACACACACGAAAACCCAGAAGCGAGGGGCCGCATTTGCAGTGGTGGAGCATCCCAACATCCCCGCAAATGCGGATCCTCGCAAAGCGAGGGTCCGCATTTGCGGAGGTGGAGGCTCAACGTCGGCTGTGTTAACACAAACACACCACACGAATTTTTAACAAAAAATAAACAACCTCCCAGCCCAAAAAAAAACAACGTAACTTCCCTGCAAATGCAGATCCTCGCGAAGCGAGGGACCGCATTTGTGGAGGTGGAGGCTCCAATGTCGGCTGTGTTAACACACACACACACACGACTTTTAAACAAAAAAAAATCTCAAAGGCGCCTCACACCGGTTACACACACACCACGGACGAGGGCCTCAGTTGCTGGCAGCAACTGAGGCCCTCGCTTCTGCAAATGCGGGTCCTCTTGAAGCGAGGGGCCGCATTTGCAATGCGGGTCCTCGCAAAGCCCTTAGGGAATGAGGCAACCTTAACGTAACAGACACCAACACGCACTAAGAATCCCACTATAACGGCCGACCCGCGCGCCACTACAAACAGTGAAAACACACCAAATACTCACAAAAAACAACATAAAAAGCTTACCCATAGCAAGGGGGGGCACCCAGAACCTCTGAAAGTGAAGTTACACCTCCATTTAAGTACAAATTCACACACACAAAAATCCCCTAAGCGAGCGAAAAAATGGCCGCCGAAAAAAATGAAAACGAGGCTCAAAGACCCAGGACCGCTCAGCCACCTACAACTTACCCAAGAAGGGATCCGAGATAAGCTCGGAAACCCGGATTAACCGCAGGGGATCTGAGATAAGCTCCTAGCCCTGCATTAACCCCACATTAACCATCGCAGTGGGGGTCCCGATTGCACGCGATCGAAATTCAAAACCCCCGCGTTACAGGTCCTTAAAGGACCGTAAAGGTCCTTAAAGGACCCGTTGTAAAAGAAAAAAAAAATACACTGTCACCCTTTCAATCATGGGGGTCAATACAGACCCCCATAAAACGATCATTAACCCTGTCATTCCTGGAGGTCAATAGAGACCTCCATAAGCCCTTCATTAAGCCTGTCACTCATGGGGGTCAATACAGACCCCCATAAGCCCTTCATTAACCCTGTCACTTATGGGATGCAATACAGACCCCCATAAGCCTCTATTTTACCCCATCAGTCCCATAAGGGTATATTAACACCATTATGGGCCTGTTACAATACTACATTAACCACATAAGTGCCATGATGGTCCTCAAGGATCACCATGACACTAAGTATTAACACTATACTGCACTAGACCCCCTCAATAAAACATTACAGATCAACTAAACACCCTCTAAACTAACCTATTAACATCTACACTACCTACCCCCTATTAACCGCCACCACTCTAATTACAGAAAATAAAAAAGCCTAAAGTCACAAAAAAAAATCTACATTACACAAAATAAAAAAAAACTAAGTCACAAAAAAAGGAACATTACAGAAAAAAAAAAACATTACAACCCCCCCAACCCTCACTACAGAAAAAAAAATACACACCTGAAAAGGAAATACATATAATACAAATACATACAATACAAATACATACAATTACAATACAATTACATACAATACAATACACCACTATCTAATATACATTACACAATCTATCTAAATAAATACCATAATCTAATATACATCCTATCTATATAATAATACATTCCCAATCTATCTAAATAAATACCATAAATAAATACCATAATCTAATATACATCCTATCTATATAATAATACATACCCAATCTATCTAAATAAATACCATAATATAATATACATCCCATCTATATAATAATACATACCCAATTTACCTAAATAAATACCATAATATAATATACATCCTATCTATATAATAATACATCCCCAATCTATCTAAATAAATAACACAATTTAATATACAATACATCCTATGCTATCTATATAAAACCCCTAGCTAACATACAATAAATGCTATCTATATATTAACTAATCTAAATCTAAGCTAAAAGAAAAAAATTAAGACCACTTACCTTTGCAGATTTCCATTTCGATCAGACACCTACAAAAAAAAAAATTACAAAAAATGAGTGCAACACGTTTACACTAATAAAATAAACATTATAGACATTCTATACATTACAGACATTCTATACATTATATACATTCTATACATTATAAATATTCTACTCACCTTTCCGCCATGTCACGTCCGGCATTCTTTTTAATCCTTCTCCGGCATGGCACCTGTTAAAAAAATCAACATTAATACACATACATCAAAATAAAATAAACATAATCTACATTATACTTACCTACCCGCAATGTCTCTGGCCTCCTCCGGATCCTCTTCTGCCACGCCATGTTAAAAAAAAAAAAGAAATACTTACATCCGCACTCCCGGACATCCCCGGCGCTAATGAGGCTCTAGGAGAATTTTCGGGAAGAAAATAAGCAATGACGCCTTCTGATTGGTTGAAAACGCTGTCTATCAAATTCACCCAATCAGGAGGCACCAATGTGTCAGTCAATCAGAAAATGATACACCCTAAAATCCCACTCTGATTGGATAATGCACCTATCAATCTTTATTTAAACCAATCACAAGGCGCAGATGCCTTCAGCCAATCACAATGGAATACACCCCCACAGGGTGATTGGTTGGAGCCTCTGCGCATTCTGATTGGTTGCACTGACAATAGCCAATCACAATGGAATACACCCTCACGTACTGATTGGTGAAAGATTTGCGCATTCTCATTGGCTACTGTTAAAATCAATCAATATTACAGCCAATGGGAAGGCGCAGATGTCTTCACCAATCAGTATGTGGGGGTATATTCCATTGTGATTGGCTGATGGCAATAAAGCCTTAGGATTGGTTCAAATAAAGATTGAAAGGTGTGTTATCCAATCAGTGTTGTATTTTGGGGTGTATACTTTTTTCATTGGTTCACAAATGGGGTCTTCTCATTGGCTGAATTTGATAGACAGCCTTTTCAGCCAATCAGAAGCTGCCATTGCCAATTTTACTCTGGAACACTCCATAGGAAGGTCATTAGCGTCGGAGACATCCGCAAGGGCGGATGTGTGTCGTTTCTTTTAAAAAAAAATTTTTTACAAAATGTTAAAGGCGAGGATGCTTCCGTAGAAGACGAGGAGGCCAGAGACATCGCGGAAAGGTAAGTATAATGTAGATTGTGTTTATTTTACTTTGCTTTATGTTTACTAATGTAATGTTTTTTTTTGACAGGAGTAAAGATGGCTGACGGAACATGGCGGACGGAACATGGAGGACGTGACATGCTGGAACGGGACATGCTGGAAAGGTGAGTATAATATTTACAATATTTAGAATATTTAGAATGTTTACAATGTTTAGAATGTTTAGAATGTTTAGAATGTTTAGGTATTTCATGTAAATGTGTTGTATTAATTTTTGGAATCTTTTTTACCCTAGGTTGCTGATCTGAAGAAACATCTCAAAGGTAAGTGGCCTTAATTATTTTATTGTAGGTTACAATTAGGGTAGCTATATATATATAGATAGCATGTATTGTATATTACATAGATAGGGGGATGTATTATTAGATAGTATTGTATATTACATAGTGGGATGTATATTACATTATATCGTGGCATGTATATTACATAGGGTTGTATTGTAGTTTATTTAATTGTGTTGTAATTTAGTTTATTTAATTGTGTTGTATTTTAGTTTATTTAATTCTGTTGTTTTGTATTATATATATGTATTAGATGTATTTATTTTTCAGGTGTGCAATTTTTAAAAAAAAATTGTACTGACGGGAGGTTGTAATGTATTTTTTTAGTTTCTGTAATGTTCCTTTTTATATTTTTGGTCACTTAGGTTTCTTTTTTTGGTTCTGGAATGTACATTTTTTATTTTTGGTGATTTTAGTTTTTATTATTTTATGTCATGTAGATTTCTGCTTTTTGAGGAATTTAGTTACTTGAGGCACACAGTACACTCACATTGTGTGACAAACAGCATTTCAACACTTTCTTTTATTGACCGTCATTTTTTAGAAACGGTTCCTGAAATGTCAAATACGGATATTAATAATTAAACAACTTTCCAAATATACACATCTCATTGCCGTCATTTTTTGACGGGCAAGTCGCTAGTATGCTTAATAAAAAATGGAACCTGATTAGATCCCCATCACCTGCTACACCAATACAGAAGATTAGTTTCGAATTATTACCTTTTTTAGAAGTAGACTGGTCTAAATAGGGAATAAAATCTTTAAATTATCTATACTTAAAAGAAGGTTTTAAAACATTTGAATATACGGTATTTGTAAAGAACATAAGATTCCAAAAGAGAAATGGTCGTTTTTTAATATGCTTTACACTTCGATTTTAAACTCTAATTACAATCTAAAAGAGAGAAGAGAACTTACATTCTTTGAGACATCCCACTATAACAATAAACGGATGTAAACAATAACAAATTGCCTCAGAAGTATGAAATTATTAACTGAGAATATACAATCTATAAAATATTAAAATGGGAACAAGAGTTCCAAAGAGACTGGAATGAAAATATATGGTTAAGATCATCATTCAAACTACTGAAAAGTTTATTAAATGTACCTTGCTCAGATAAGTTCAATTTAAGCTAGTACAGAGGTGGCATATAACTCCAGAAAAACTGGCATTAATGAACCCAAACGATAATTCAGGAAAATGCTGGAGATATCTAAAAGAATTAGGTACACAGCTACATATGTGGTGGACATGCCCGCTCATCCAAACATTCTGGTTAACTTGTATCTCTCAAATATCTATGGTTGTAAAACATGAGTTAAAGGTATCAACAGATATGATATTATTATTGATTATGATCAACAATATTTTAATAGTGGCAAAGTGGTTGATTGCTCTCCACTGGAAAAAAAATAGTTTACCTACATGGCAAGAAATAAAAATGTCAGTTAATAGAAATGTTCAGATTGAACTGGACTTTGTTACTCTTAATCCAGAACAGCAAAGTAAGAATAAGTTAAAATGGACATTACGGGTTATCTAGAATATGTATAAGTATATCTTCTATCTCTCTTCTTTTGAGATTTCTGGAGTATTCTAGAGTGAGTTTGGTAACCGCTTGTTTCCCTTTCACACTTTTTTTTCCTTCCTTCATCTCCCGGAACGGATATACTAATAAAGAAAACTTTATATTTGGAGAGTTTTTATCTCCTGTAACTTATGGGGTTAACTCGAGTAGTGTGTAAGTGTTGATACACCCTAGGTTACTGGCTACTTTTGTGTCAGGATATTATGTTTTATGTTGTGTATCACCTAGGTGGTGCTTTTTGGAATGGTCAGTGTAATAATGATATGTGCAATGATATTCTTTGGCCTTTATATTTATTTGGTTATTGGAAGACAATACTTTGGGTTAAAATTTAAAAGGTATATCATGTATATGTTTCTGGATAGCATGTTCACTTAGGATGTTCTGTATATTTGGTAATGATTTTTAAAAATTAATAAAGAAAAGTGTTAATAAAGTTCTACATTTTTAGATCTCTTCTGATCTGCAATATGCAGATTAATTGTTAATAGTTAATAGTTAATTGCATTTTTTGTTATGTCACTTCCTGAAAGCTGGATCCATTCTCACTATAACATCTATCCATCAAGTATTTCCTACTCCTCATTGCTACAACTCCTATTTTCTCTTAGATTTAAGTTGTCAGGGTGCCTATCATCTCATGTACCAATATATATGTACAAATGTATTAGTTATATTGTCTTCATAGCGCCCTCTAGAAATGTTATCTGTGCTTTTATTGTATACCTAGAGCTTCAAAATCTGCTTCCAGGCACTGTGTGTTTTTTAATGAGCATACAACAAAAAAAGGATGGTTGATATGCATGGCATATCGCTTGGAATTAGCAAACAACACCTACAGTGCCTTGCAAAAGTATTCACCCACCCCCCTTGACTTTTTACCTATTTTGTTACATTACAGCCTTAGGTTCAATGTTTTTTTAATCTGAATTCTATTTGATGGATCAGAACACAATAGAAAATTGGCATGTGTGTATGTATTCATCCCCTTTGTTATGAAGCCCATAAAAAGTTCTGGTGCAACCAATTGCCTTCAGAAGTCACATAATTAGTGAAATTATGTCCACCTGTGTGCAATCTAAGTGTCACATGATCTGTCATTACATATACACACCTTTTTTGAAAGGCCCCAGAGGCTGCAACATCTAAGCAAGAGGCACCACTAACCAAACACTGCCATGAAGACCAAGGAATGTTCTAATCAAGCAAGGGACAATGTTGTTGAGAAGTACAAGTCAGGGTTAGGTTATAAAAAAATATCCAAATCTTTGAAGATCCCCAGGAGCACCATCAAATCTATCATATCTAGGATGGAGGTTCACCTTCCAGCAGGACAATGACCGCAAACACACTGCTAAAGCAACACTTGAGTGGTTTATGTGGAAACATGTAAATGTGTTGGAATGGCCTAGTCAAAGCCCAGACCTCAATCCAATAGAAAATCTGTGGTCAGACTTAAAGATTTCTGTTCACAATCACAAACCATCCTACTGGAAAGAGCTGGAACAGTTTTTCAAGGAGGAATGGGCAAAAATCCCAGTGGTCAGATGTGGCAAGCTCATAGAGACTTATCCAAAGCAACTTGGAGCTGTGATTGCCGCAAAAGGTGTTTCTACAAAGTATTGACTTTAGGGGGTGAAAAGTTATGCACATTGACTTTTTCTGTTATTTTGTCCTAATTGTTGTTTGCTTCACAATAAAAATAAAAAAAACATCTTTAAAGTTGTGGGCATGTTCTGTAAATTAAACAATGCAAATCCTCAATCAATCCATGTTAATTCCAGGTTGTCAGGTAACAAAACACGAAAAATGCCAAGGGTGGTGAATTCTTTTGCAAGGCCCTGTATATATAATTACGATTTTACCAGGCTGAGATACTAAGGAGAGGACATGCTACTAATATAAGAGGTGCAATTAATTTTAAGAATGGGTAGGTTTCTTTAAAGAAGAGAAGCAAGTGAAATATTATTTATGAAGGAGGCAGAATTTCTTCATGATCCTGCTGTACTTTTCTCCATGGGTGTAGGAACCAGGGGAGGGTGGGGGAACAAATCCCCCCCAGATTTTTCTCTGTTTGTATGTATGTATAAATAAGCTATTTTGCGGCCTGTGTATACAGTGAGCTGTATCGCCCTCAGAATTATTATGGCTCCTACACCACTGCTTTTTTCCATTTCCATTCTAATTAATGTAATTTTATACAGATTTCCGTGAATCTCAAGATCTGATGAATTGCCAGTGTGCATATGGTCAAAAAAGTTGTGAACCAATACACGTTTAACAACAAATAATGGTTAATGCTAAAACAATAATTACTAGAAATTGCTTATTATTATTATTATGAAATGATCATATGGTGACAAAATGAAATGAAGCAGAAAAAAGTTAATTAGAACATTTATATGAAATTAAAAATGTAATTTTAAGTTTTAGTGTTCCTAAATTGAAATATATATTTTCCAATAAAATATATATTCATGACTTTTATATCTGAATTATTCAAAAAAGATAACTTATAAAAGTTCTAAATGGTATTCTAGTATAATGTATCAACAGTTTTTTTTAAAGACGCCTTACTGCAATTAAAACGTTTTTTTAGCAGAAAACTTTTGGTGTCCTTTTATTATGTCGGAAAAATACTAGACCGTTTTTTCAGTGCCACAGGCACAGACAGGGCAACTGACCTGTTATACAGACAAGGGTTTATAGTTTTATCTTACGGAATGGGACAGGATGGGTTTGGCTGCCTGAGGCACTTTGATAAACAAGGATGCAGCTACTCCCAAGTATAGTATGTGACACACAGCCATGCGGTCAAGGTAAGGTAGGAACATAAAGCACAAAATGCTGGTGCCAGGCTGAGCGTTGTCCAAAGTAGAACATCCTGCTTGGTGCGTGTATACAGAACTGTACAGGAAGCTTTGCATGATCTTTGACTTTGCTACAGTACACACATCTCTTCCTAGGGATTATAAATAAAATACAAACCATATACAAGGATAGTGTTTTAAATAGATCATGTACTAGAGATGTGAGTCTAGCCGTCAAAATAATGTCTAACATAAACATTAAAGTAAACACACATAAAATGACCTAAAAATAAATATGTACCACGTTTATTACCATCATGAATCAGAAATGATGGTGTCTAGCCACCTTTCGGAAGACAACTCTTTGTACAGATAAAAAAATAAAATATAATATAATGAGACCATGTTAATTCCCATGGAAAACTCAACGCTTCCCGTTCTCATGAACGTGAAAAATCAGGGACTTGGAAGGAAGTCTAGAAAGGTATCAGGTTTTATGTCTTGGCACAGACTAAAAACATGTTTCCTAATTTTCCATAGTAGAATAAAAAAAGTGAAGAAAAATTGCCAAAATTGTAAAATAAGCGACCTTTACTCTCATGGAATTATCTGGCACATCTGTAATTAATCAGCACTGAAGGGATGTGAAATAATGAATCAACTGGTTGTTAGAAAAAAGTAACTGATTTATCATACAGCACATTTTATAATTTGGAGGCAAATCTTTTGTTTGTACATTGTTTTTATTTCAGTGTTCCACCTAATTATTTTCAACTGTTTAGTGTGATCTATTTTGGCTACTATAATGTTACAGAAGGCGTAGAAGAGGGAGGCAATGTTTTATGGTCACTGATCCTAGAGGCAATTCCATGTGTACACATTTGTTTAAATCCATACAATACTACTACTTAAGATTGCTATTCAAAAAGACAGTTTATTGTTCAACTGTGCTTAAAGGACTACCTGTATCATGTAGATCAATTACTATCAAATTAAATATATTGTAAAAAATGTTTCATTTGAAACTTTTTTTACCATCGTAAAGTTGTTTTAAATTGCTGCTGTGATAAACTTTATAGCTTTTAATTGTTATACATTGTTAATGACATATTGCCCACCACTTCAGGTTTGCCAACCAAAAAGCGCCTGAGCAGGCTGACATCACTGTTAAACTCTGCATGCCTGACTCCTATAACATGCATGCTCTACTATGATCTCAATATGTAAATAGGTGGATAGGTGGTATACTCATTGTGCTACATTGGGCAATACCATGCTGCATTGTGGACTTAATCATAATACTAGCAATTTGTAAATCTCATGGAGACCATAGTAGTGCTAGTATGCGATAAGCTATGGAAGACTGTGGCTTATCGCAATTCCTCTTAGTAAATTCACTCCAATGTTTGATGATGTAGAGGGATTCAATATCCCTTTAAGTTACTGTATTTTCTGGACTATAAGAAGCAATGGAGTATAAAATGCATGTAATATTTATAGGCGTATTTATAGGCTACAAACTGAATGAAATAAATCCAAATTTATATTTGTAATATAAGAAGCTTTTGTTATCGAAAAGTAAGCTGCTGCAAAGAACAATTCAGCAGAGGAACCAAAGCAAATGGAACATGGTCAGACATTAGATGACAAGGTTAGACATTAATATCCCAGAAATTACTCCCAATTTCCTCTCTCTGGGTCGTGTCTTTTGTGTTCAAGATCTCAGCATCCCCAAGAATGGTTAGGACGCAATAACAACACCTGTACCCTTGCTTAGTACCAGCAGACTGACTTTATTTTCCCTTCAGATACATTTTACAGATCACAAAACACCATCCCCTAGTTGTATAGCCAAACCCCCATCTCTAGTTGCAAGCTCTCCTTTTACAGAGAACCATAACTAACCTCCCCCTTTATGGCTGAGGTCAGGGAGGATACAAGCCTGGCCGGCTCTGAGCACCATATACATTTTTGTAAAAAACATAACCCTTTGTCCCAAGTAACTTTATATAATATTAGCACATCATAGGGCCTGCTTCTAGCACAACTACATCATTTGAACTATTACAATGACCACATACCAAGTTACTACACATAATACATAAAGGGGAAAAATTACACATAACTAAAAGACAAATTGACACAATCATTAGAACACATCCCATGTCCATTTGACAGCCTTTGATATTAGCAAACAGATGTGATAGAGTCCCAAAAAACAGAGTTACTTGGATCTTCTACTGTGTTTAAGAATCCATCAGAAGAAATGGAGTTGCTGTCATAGTCAATCAAAGGGTTGCCAAAGCAGTGCTTGGCTACAACCCAATAAATGAAAGAACAATTTCAATGTAATTTTAAGGCAAGCCATTTAACATCACAGTGATCCAAGTCTATGCTCCAACCATAGAGGCTGAAGAGGCTGAAGTTGTCCAGTTCTACAAAGATATTCAACACATCATAAATATAACACCAAGAAAATATGTTACTATCATCATAGGAGATTGAAATGCTAAGGTAGGTAACCAAAAGACACCTGGAATAACTGGTAAATTTTGCCTTGGAGTACAAAATGAAGCAGGTGACAGATTAGTAGAAGTCTGTCAAGATAATTCTCTGGTCGAAGCAAACACCCTCTTCCAACAGCCTCCGAGATGGCTCTACACGTGGACATCACCAGACAGTGAATATAAAAATCAGATTGACTAAAACTTTGCACCCAGAGATGGAGGAGCTCTATCCAATCATCAAAAAGACCTGGAGCTGACTGCGTTAAGACCATGAGTTTCTTATTGCAAAGTTCAGAATTAAACTGAAGAAATGAGGGAACATCGGACCAAACTGGAAAGTAAAGAATACTTTGTAGAGAAATATGAATTTATCAGTCAACTCAATAAAGAACACCTTTTTGTGGTTTTATCCTTTCCTAGAAATAAAATATGATTTTTTGTTAAAAACATTATCTTTATTAATAATTAATTAAAAAAATTCTCATTCTAAAAAACGGACGTTTAAGAACTGAGTGTATTTACTCCGTAGTAGACGTCACTTATTTTTCTCTTTGTTATTATATATTTATTTCATCCTTTTATAATTCATTCTTGATATTATCAGCTGTTTGATCAATTTTATAAAGGTTCATAAAGTGCTTATATTTACTTTTGTAATTATTAAAGTGCTTTGTTGCTTGCCAGTGCTTTGTTTGCTAAACAAGGTGCTTTTGTGCCTATAGAAAAAAGCTTTATATTAAATTGAATAAAGTGCTTTATGGCTTGTCTGTGGTTGTTACAGTTTTAAACAAAGTGCTTCTGTGCTTCAAAAAGACAAAAATAAATTAGTGCCACACTGTGCATATATGTTTGTCCTCTTGTGTCTTAATATTGATTTATAACTTCTAATATCTTTGCAATACTTGTTTCCTTTTGATGTTTCATACATATAATGTTTCTCATCCACTTTAATTATACACATATAAATGCTAGAAATATACCCATATACCTCATTGATTTATATTGCTACATCCACTACTATTACCTTTATTATGCTATAATAGTGAACTGTGAATACATTTATTCTTCTTCTTGGACATATCTATGTATATGTCCTTTAGTTATAATCTATGATATTCCTTTAAATGTGCTATTTTACAATACCTCATGGACACACTTGGCTTGTATCCACTACTAATTTACTCCTAACACCTCATGGATGATATGCTATACATCCATTGCCATTACCTTAACCTCCTATGATCCTAACAAAAAATGATTGTTTTTACATATATAGTATCATGCTGGGATTATTACTGCTCCCTTTTAGCACAGTTATATTTGCCAATATTAATGGAGTTGTTTGCACCTTTAGTTATCGGGCGCTACTCTGTCGCTAAGCAGTGACATCACTAAAATGGCCAGACGCACTTAACAACGCCATTAATATTGATGCTGGGAGGCGGAGATGGATAGAGGAGATCATTAAGTCAATGAACTTGATGGAGCTCAGAGGGGCAGTGACTAACAGATGTACCTGGTGTGCTGTGGTCCATAGGGTCACGGAGAGTTGTACATGAATGAATGACTAAACAACAACTTATGCTTTTTTTCTAGTAAAAATATGAAGCTTATATTCGGGGAAAGTGTATAATGAGATGGGAAGTTGCTACTTTAAATTATTTATTTAGTTGGTAGAAATACATATACCGTATTTATCGGCGTATAACACGCACTTTTTCTCCCTGAAAATAGGGAGCAAATTATAGGTGCGTGTTATACGCCGATATTCATTCTACCCCCCCCTCCTCAACCTAACCCCCCCTCCTCAACCTAAACCCCCCTCCTCAACCTAAACCCCCCTCCACAACCTAAACCCCCCTAAATAACTCCCCCTCACTTACCTGCTTCTGTTCCGGCCTCCGCTCCGCTCCTTGACCCGGCACGCTGTGACGTCACATGTGCGCCACGTCATTAGCATATACCGGGTGCACCAGAAGCAGGTAAGTGATGGGGAGTTATTTAGGGGGGTTTAGAATGAGGAGGTGGGTTGAGGAAGGAGGATGGGGATGGGGGGGGTTTGAGGATGGGGGGGTTGAGGAGGGGGTATGAGGAGGGGGTTGAGGATAGGGGGGTTGAGGAAGGAGGATGAGGATGGGGGGGTTTGAGGATGCGGGGGTTGAGGACGGGGTTTGAGGAGGGAGGTTGAGGAGGGGGTTGAGGATAGGGGGGTTGATGAAGGAGGATGAGGATGGGGGGTTGAGGAGGGGGGTTAAGGAGGGGGTTTGAGGATGGGGGTTTGAGGAGGGGGTTTGAGGATGGGGGGTTTGAGGAAGGAGGATGAGGATGGGGGGGTTGAGGAAGGAGGATGAGGATGGGGGGGTTGAGGAGGGGGGTTGAGGGGGTTTGAGGATTGGGGGTTGAGGAGTGGGTTTGATGAGGGGGTTGAGGATGGGGGGTTGAGGAAGGAGGATGAGGGGGGTTTGAGGATGGGGGTTTGAGGATGGGGGGTTGAGGAGGAGGTTGAGGAGGGGGTTGAGGATGGGGGGTTTGAGGATGGGGGTTTGAGGATGGGGGCTTGAGGAGGAGGTTGAGGAGGGGGTTGAGGATGGGGGGTTTGAGGATGGGGGTTTGAGGATGGGGGGGTTGAGGAGGAGGTTGAGGAGGGGGGTTGAGGAGGGGGGTTGAGGAGGGGGGTTAAGGATGAGGAGGGGGGTTGAGGATGAGGAGGGGGGTTGAGGGAGGAGGATGAGGATGGGGGGTGGAGGAGGGGGTTGAAGATGGGGGGTTTGAGGAGGGGGTTGAGGAGGGAGGATGAGGAGGGAGGTTGAGGATTTGGCTTCAAAGTTCTTTATTTGAATTTTTTTTTTTCCTGAAATTTCCTTCATAAAATGAGGTGCGTGTTATACGCCGGTGCGTGTTATATGCTGATAAATAGGGTAATTAAATAAAATATATATTCAGTGTTATGATATATATTCCTTTACCTAGCAATTTACTATAAATGGAATTTAAAGTGACTAAAAAGTTAGAAATGAGTAAAATCATAAGTTGGTAAAGTAGTTTTATAAAATGACAAACAACAGGAGAGTTAACTTGCTCCGTTGGTGAAGTAATTAAGCTATTTGTAAGGACATGGTATGGTGAAGCCTAACT
The DNA here is from genome assembly GCA_027410445.1 of Discoglossus pictus. NCBI lineage: Eukaryota > Metazoa > Chordata > Amphibia > Anura > Alytidae > Discoglossus > Discoglossus pictus. The sequence continues at coordinate 95,761,823 of CM050168.1, forward strand.
GCAGGAAAATCTGAGGCAGTAGGCACTGTTATACTTCATAATTCTGGGAGAATCAATAATTGGACTGCATCAGTTCAGGAACTGGAGTCTGGCTAGTAAAACTCGGACTGGAGCAGACCTCCTTGGATCTCACGGTTTACAAACTGCTACTCCAAATGTAGAAGGCATTGCACACCAGCTGCAAGCATAGCCATGGGCACATACACAAGAGCTCAACAGGTAGGAAAGCAAACAGCTGGTGCAGATGCAGCGCCAATGAGTCAAAAAAGGTTAGTGTCACTGAGTGGTCATCGGCAGTAGTGGTAGAGCAAGAGAATGGAGGGCCCTGGTGCAATATACGTTTTGGACCCCCCCCCCTTTAGGGGTTATAAAAAATGTTTTGTCCTAGACCCACACCCAGACAGTGCTCCTCCCCAGAACCCTTCCCATAACAGCAAACCTATAATAAATTAATAAATCAATTAACAATAAATCTGCATATTGCAGATCAGAGAAGATCTAAAAAGGTTGAACTTGATGGACTAAAAGTATTTTTTCAACCTCAATTACTATGTAACTATGTATATATGACATCACTTTACACACAGCACCCACCACTCTTAGCATCCATCCCCACCCAGTCCATGTCAGCAGCAATCCCCTCTCAGCATCTATCCCTGCCCAGCACCCAACTTCACTGATCTCCCACCTCACATAGCACCCATCCCTATCTCCTTTGCTCCTGCCTCAATGAACAAATCCCACCTGGACATTGCTGTCACTTTGCTCTCTTACCTTTGTCCCTGATACACATCTACAGTGTGCTGAACTGCTCCACACTGCCATCTCTTGGAGCTTCAGTAGAATTGCTCTTATTTAAACAGGCACACACCAATTTCAGATCGAGGGAGGGGGTGGGGGTGCAGCCACGGAGGCACAGAAGGGGCCCCTACACTACAGAAAAAAAATGAAATGCAACAAAAAACATTTTCAAATTACATAGCACTGGGCCCCCCAGAGGAGGATCCTAGCGCACTGCACCACCTGCACCACTGGTAGATCCGCCCCTGACAGGGAGACCTGGGACCATCACACTATGTTTATTAAATATTTTGTCAACTCAGGATTAGCACAGAGCATAAACAATATACTTATACACTAAACAGGTCCTTAGCAGAGAACAGAATGAAAACTGGGTTAGTTGATAAAATGGTGCAACTGGTTATGGGAGTCTAAAGACTCTATGGTCTAGTATAGTAAGATATGAACCATCACTTGGGTCCATGGTAAGCTTTACTGGCAGTATAGACTTGTGTACAATCTGTAAAGGAAGAGACAAAGAGGATATTAGTTTTTAGGGAGGCCTGGAGTATATGCTCTGATGTAAAGATATAATCTAAAATATTATGAGAAAGCATGTGAATAAAGGTTATTGTTTAAGTTAAGGAAATGAGTAAGTATTTTGTTGGAGCATTTCTTGAAGTAATTCAGCAACAGTGTAAAAGGTAATGGTAGATGATTAAGATGGAGCAAATCTATGATGTAGACTGAAGATGGGAAATGTGGAAGTGTACTGTTAGCAGGTGTAGCTAGTTGGTCAGGTGAATGCAACGTATGTATCAATATAAAGGGAGATTGACAGGGATGGACTGTGCACAAGAAGATGTAAATATGCAGCTCTGCGAAAAGGCCCCAGGAGTTTACTCAGAAATTAGCATTCCTTGTTGATCCTTTACTAGGGACTATACAAATATGTGGAACATATCTTAAAAACACAAATTAAAGTTTTTAGACAATTACATTTGGAGTAGCAGTTTGCAAACCGTGAGATCCAAGGAGGTCTGCTCCAGTCTGAGTTTTTCTAGCCAGACTCCATTCCAGTTCCTGCACTGATGCAGTCCAATTATTGATTCTCCCAGAATTATGAAGAATTATGTATCAACCCAAAAAAAAAATGTTAATCTCCTTTTGTGGAAAACATCCCAAATCTAATATGCAGACCAAAAGAAGTTTGCATTCAATATAAATTACATGTAATGGTCACATAATGTGAATAAACTAATAATCTATGTGATGACTCAATATTGTGACAGTGCGACAGGAGCCCAAACACTGGGTTATTAAATAACAAGTTATTAAAGGGCCAAATTACTCTTCATAGTGTGAAAGAGCACAAAATTCTATGTTAAAATGATCTATTACTTTTTTTTTTATTACACTAATAACACCCAAAAACCTGCAGTCACAGGTTTTACAGACCGTTGCAAGCTTTAGTAAAGACAATAATTATGGTTTCTCTCTGTTTAAGGAATGTCATCAGCTGTCAGTTAACCCACAATATATTTAGGAGTTTCAAGCAGTCATTTCCCTTCACAGATGAATGTGTGAAGGGTTAACCCTCTTTCTGTGTCTGCTCTCTGTATGCAGTTGTTGTCAGTCTGTCCGGAGGCATGCCTAATTCTCATGTAAACAGACAGTTCTTTTATGATTTTTTTCTGTGAAAAGGCACTTGTTTCAAAAATTTAAAAGTTATTTCAACATGTTTTAAAGAGTATATTACAGTGGCATGCTCCAAGTTGTACTGAATTTACTGACCCTTTAACCAACTGAATTTCTCATAAAAAAAATAAATAAAAAAAATACAAAACAAGAAATCACTTTAACACGTTTATCTTCCCAAGGGCTTCTTCAAGATGTCTTAGGAGATGTGAGCTGCTCAAGAACGTAAAAACACAAGCATTACTACCAATGCCTACAGCTGGCCTAATATGCAGTATATATATATATATATATATATATATATATATAGTTACATAGTAATTAAAGTTGTACTTTTTTAGTTCATCAAGTTGTGTTTTGATCTCCTCTGATCTTTGTAATATGCAGATTGTTAGTTGTTAATTCATTGTTAATTGATCCAGGGGAAGGCAAACAGAAAAAAAAACTTGTCTCAAAATGTTAAAAAATTAAATTCCTTCCTGACCCCAGATACTGGCGATCGGTTTCCTATCTGGATCAATACTCCCTCTCTAATTATCCAGGAATGTCCTTTTAATTCAAAAATATATCTTATCCCTTTTTTATCTATCAAATCTGCTGTCACCACCTCCTTTGATCGAGAATTCCACAGTTTAACCAAAACGTTCACTTGACAAAGCCTTATATTGACCCAGGTATGTATTTATATAAGGTAACCATATCACCTCTTAGACACTTTGTTTTCTAGAGAAAGAAACGTTTAATTTGGTTAGTCTTTCTTTATAGCTTAGCCCCTCTGTCACAACCACTTCTTCAACTGGGCTTGCCCAGAACCTGGTTCTGACCCAACCAGTGATACGTGATGGTTCTTGTTATTATCCCTGCTAGCAGAGATAAAACTAGACCATTATTGGACCCTCAAGATAATTACAGGACCACAGGAATTTATCGGGCAGAGCAGCAGAGTTACTTGCTGTAACTCTTCTTCTTTTAGGCAGATGTAGAATTATTAACCCCTATGATCAGAGTTAACCCTTTCATCAATAATGAGCATACACTTTAATTATGTATGACCACCTGAGCACTCTTTATTAGTCAAAAATGCAACAATCTTATACATACTTGTCACCCCTCACCATCAATCCGCACCTCTTATCAACAGTCCTCTTAACCAAGCCCCAACCCATCTCATTCTATCCACGTGACCCACCTGCCAATCACTTGATGTCTGCCTTTCTCACCCCCCCCCCCCCTGTGCTGCTGGAGCCTAACAAGTTGAATATCTTAATGGGACCTTTTTGTCCTGGGTAGGGGATTCACATTTTAACTTTCCCCTGTCGAATCCCCCTATCCACCGAGTATTCAGGTAACATGCTTTATTATATTCCTTGGGGATTCTCATACTTAACAGTACATTATTACATACATAGTTACATAGTAATTAAGGTTGAAAAATACTTTTGTCCATCAAGTTAAACCTTTTTAGATCTCCTCTGATCTGCAATGTGTGCTTTAGTTGATAATTGATCCAGAGGAAGGCAAACAGAAAAACAGAAAAAAAACCTCATTGAAATATTACCAATTGTAGGGAATAAGCTTAAGGCAAGGACCTCCAAGGTAGTATTTTCATAAATTCTACCATTTCCACGGGCTAGCCCAGGGAGACAGAAGGAGCTTAGGGAGGTTAATGCATGGCTAGAAAAAGTGGTGAATTAAGGATGGGATTGGATATTTAGAGCACTGGGCTGACTTCTCACTTGGGTACAAGCTCTATAGCAGGGCTGGGTTGCACCTTAATGATGAGGGAGCTTGTGTACTAGGGGAAAGAATGGTAGAATGGCTGGGGGAGTTTTTAAACTAGTAGGTGTGGGGGGGATGACTAGATAGAAGTGATGGGTAGAAAGTGTAGATGGGTTCAGGAATTAATTAACTACTCATGGGGGAGGAGATGGGGAAGGGCAAGTATAGTCAATAGGGAAGTATTGCTAAGTAACTCATTAAAGTGGCAGGTACTTCAGTACTACAGACTCATAACATAAGGTGTATGCTTCCTAATGTCAGAAGCTTGCCAGGAAGAATGAGAAATGGTATCTAATGGTATCTAATAGGAATTACTGAAATGTGATGGGATGAATCTCATGACTGGACTGTTAATCTGGATGGTTATAACCTTTTTAGGAAAGATAGGGGCAATGGTAAAAGAGGAGGAGGGATTTATCTGTATGTTAAGCCTGAATTCCAGCCTATATTCAGAGAAGACATTTATGCTGGAACTGGCGATAATGTTGAATGTTTGTGTGCAGAGTTAAATAGCGGAGCAGAACATTTTAAAATAATTTTAGTAATAGTATGCTTTAAACCCCCAAATATAATTGAAAGTGAGGAACTGTTATTGTTACAGATAAGAAATGCAGCTTAGCATGGTCAAGTTTTATTAATGTGAGATTGCCTGATAATTAGTGACCAGGAAAAGGCAGATGAGCTAAATAGGTTCTTTTCTTCGGTATACATAAGGGAGGTACCAGTGGTTGGGACACTGCAACATAATAGGGCTACACTATCTTTGCAGAATAATTGGTTAACGCAGGAAGAAATCCAAAAGAGGTTGGAAAAAATAAATGTTAATAAAGCCCCGGGTCCTGATGGAATACATCCAAGGGTACCGAGTGAACTGGGCTCTGTAATAGCCAAATATAATAGCCATTATATCTAATTTTTCAAGATTTTCTAAACACAGACAGCCTCATTAAATTCGGGCTACATGTTAAACATAGCCCATAACATTGATTTTTGGACATATGGCTATTAAATTAGCCCCATAACGCAGGTCGCCTTCGACTTGCGGGTTAGAATGCAGCAAAGTCAAAAAATGCCTAAGGGACTTTGAACATTGAACTTCTCGGCCGCAAATTCTTTGTTCTTTCAAGCCTGTAACTGTTACAATTCCAATCATGCTATTAAATTGCAACAAGCCCGTAACACACACATGGAGCCCAAAGCCCAACGAGCGATCAAGAGGACTCGCAAGGGGGGTAAGATCTAATACGTAGCACTTCAAATGCAAATATAAAATCAGTACTGTACTTTATTAATAGGGAAATTGATGTTAGGTCTTAGAACTAATAGCAGAACAATCTCAAGCTCGCAAATCCGCCCAGAATTTTTTTTTATTTAATGTTTATTGTCTGTGTTATATCGATCCTGGCAATCAATGTGTTAATACATATACTGTAACCCGCATGTAATAGAATATCATATTTACGGCTTTATTAATATTGCATTATTGTGGAATGTTAGTCCGATTGAAACTTGTAATTGAAGCCCGTAGGACTTTGAAATCTAACCTCCCCTTTCTCAGTGACGTAACGTTAACAATCTCTTTTTCCATTGGCTCTGTCAAAACCTGTAACTACGGTCTACAACAATTGATCATCTGCAAGACCGCAAATCTAACGTTCTACGAACGAGCTGCGATTCAAGCCCGGAGCTCGCAGCCCATTCTAATTTAATAGCAACGTAACTTTGACAAATTTTAAGCATGCAGCTGTTATGGGCATCGCGTTGGGGTTACTGGCTTGGAATTATAGGGGTGAGAGACTCTACCAGATGACTGGAGAAAAGCAGAGGTGAAACTTATATTTAAGAAGGGAGCAAGAACAAATCCAGGAAATTATAGACCTATAAGCCTCACTGGGAAAGCTTCTAGAAGGGTTAATAAGGCACAGTATACACGTATATAGGCCCTATTAAATTTGAAGCCCGCAGCGGCCGTGGTACAGATGTGGCCGACATCCAAATCCGTAAATTATGCTTCTGCACATTCCATTTGCGGCCGTGAACATGATCAATTAGTCAAACCCGTGGTTACGGGTTTAGACAGAGCCAATAGTAAAAGAGATCGTCATCACTACGTCACTAAAACACGGAGGTTAAATTTCAATCACCTACGGTTTTGAAGTCCATGTTGCATTCGGAAACCGCATTCCAGAAATATTGCAATATGAAATAATCAATAAATGCAATATTCTAGTCAATGCAAGTTCTATTATATGTATTAACACATTGATTGCCGGAATCGAAATAACACAGAAATGAAACATGAAATAAATATTTTTTTATTGCTGATATATTGTGTTTATATTTGCTTTTACAGTGCTACGGACAGGACTTTAACCCCTGTGCGGGTCCTCTCTAGTACCTGTAGGATTTTTGGCTCCTTTTGCCGTTTACGGGTTTGAACTCCAGTGCGTCCTTGGGGATTCATAGCAATTTAATAGAGATTTGCCATAGTAACATTTACGGGCTTGACAGATCAAAGGCTTACCTGGGACGGAGTCCAGATTTTCATGTCCTGTAGGGTTTTTCCGCCTGAAAGCCACAGATGCGGGTAGCTGAAAGAGGCCAATTTAATAGAAGTAACTATTGCGGGCTACAATTTCTAAAATTGTAGCAATTTAATGGGGGCCATAGTCAGTTTAAACAAGATTATAAGTAGGAGTCAACACGGATTTATGAAGCATAGGTCATATGAAACAAATCTAATTTGTTTCTATGAGGAAGTTTGTAAGAACGTGGATCAAGGCAACTCCGTAGATGTAGTCTTTTTGGATTTTGCAAAGGCTTTTGATACAATGCCAAAAACTAAGGGATACAGGAATTGAAGTAAATATCTGCTCATGGATTGAGAGATGGCTAAAAGACAGGAAGCAAAGGGTTGTTGTAAATGGAACATACGCAGATTGGACTGTTATGGTAAGTGGGGTTCCTCAGGGTTCAGTATGAGGTCCTCTCCTTTTTAACATATTTATTAATGATTTAGAAGTAGGATTGGAGAGTGTTGTCTCCATTTTGCTGATGACACAAAGTTGTGCAAGGTAATTAAAACAGATAATGATGTACTCTCCCTTCAGAGAGATTTACATAAATTAGAGAAGTGGGCGACTAAATGTCAGATGAGATTTAATACGAATAAATGTAAAGTTATGCATCTGGGAAGGAAAAATAGTATGTAATTTATAACCTTCATGGAGCAAATCTAAGGGTTTCAGATATTGAAACGTATTTTGCAGTGCTTGTGGACAACCACCTAGGTAGCAGTGCTCAATGCCAAGCAGGAGCTTGGTATTGACTATACTAATCCTCCCCCCATCGTCTCCCCCATTACTAGTTAATTAATTCCTCACCCCTCTACACTTTCTATCCTATCACTTCTATCTAGTCCCTCCCTCCACCTTCTAGTTTAAAAACTTCCCCAGTCATTCTACCATCCTTTCCCCTAGCACACCGGTGCTCTAAAAACCCAACCCTCCTTAATGCACCACTTTTTAGCCATGCATTAACGAATGTGAAAACAAGCTTGATTATCGGGTATTAAACATGTGAATTTCAACTTCACATTAGCAAGACATATTTTGTTAGCACAAATATCCACAGATTGCTGTTTTTGTAACGTCTTTATGTGTGTCAGTCATGAAAAGACGATTTGTGGCTGAAGCTTTTAATTCTCAATCTTTCTAATTTAATATGAAGAGTTCTACTTCCAATTAGTTATACTGTTTCTCCAGTGTATCACTCTGTAAATCACCAACAGTCATCCACGCACTATCCTCCAATAATGGAAGGTAATAAGGGATGGTAATTAATTTAACTTAATGTGCCCACGCTTATCAGTCACTTAACATTTGATTGTGATTAGAATTTTATCTGAATTTCTACTTTCAGTCTCTCAATCTATGTCTGTGCTTCTGTCTCTATACATAATATAAAAAAGATTTTACCAAAATTGTGGCATGCTGTGGCTCTGCACATGTATGAAGTCCCTTCTTTATGGGTGTGCCCTTAGTTCACAGCTGTGCAAGATGGCAGCTCATGAGAGAGAACAGAAGGTAAGAAGGACGTTCTATAAGGTAAGAATCTGTTACTCTGGAGACTTCTTAAATTTCAGTGAAGTGTAAATTTTATATCACAATTATATTGAGAGGAATAAAATGAATTAAGTTACCTAGATTAACATTTATATAAAACAAAAAAAAAAAGTTTGCCAGAAGGATCACACTGTGTTATATAAAATAGTTCTTTGGATAATAAAATATAATAAATATGTATAAAAGCATATGAAAACATCACTGGCTGGGCATAAATGTCAGATGAGATACAGCAAGATTACAGTGATTATTTGCTATTTAAAAAAAAAAAAAAAAACTGTTAACGTTTGTATAACCCGCAACTGAAAGTACATACCATGGTTATAAGATTATATTTAAATCCCCAAAAATGTTTTTTGTTTCTTTTAAAGGCGTTGCATTTTAATTATTTTATTTGTGCAGAGGATCTATAAAAGCAGATAACATGTTGGTGAAAAAATTAGCATTAGCACATGCGTATCTGTTCTGTTTTTTTTTTTTTTTATCCTGCAAGTATTTACCCTCCTTTATTCCAGAGTGCAATCAGCACTTAGAGCAGCCCAGAGCCCTAGCAAAAGAAATCAGTAAGAACGAACTGTATAAAATAAGGATGATATATTTGCTTTCATTCTGTGCCATTCTATTATGATAGAGGATTACTATTTAGAGAATTTTGGCGAAATAATTCCAATGATGCAAAATGAAATTAATCAAGTTATTGCTTTGTAGACATCTAAAGAAAACAAGAAAATCCGAAAGACGTAAACAATGATGTTGGAAACAAGCACTGTGTACGTTTGATTTTAAGCTCAAATCAGGGCCATCCACTCTTTTGCAATGTGTTTATTTATTTTTTTGGTCCTTGTACTTAACAACCCTGTAAAGAGCTACGGAATATGTTGGATCATTACAAATAAAGGATAATAATCATGACAGGAGCAAAATAATAAACTGTATGTAGCTTTCGGGAACTTTTTTCAATATGCTTGTAAATAAGATGATATATTGGCCTAGATGCAGGTCGGTTTTGGGAGCTCGGCTCTTTGGCAGCATCCCCTAAACAATAGATATGAAAGGTCTGGGCCCCGGGGACAAGTTCTGAAGGTGGTGTAAGATATGCTGAAGAGCCTTAAAAGAAAGTTTACCTATTGTAGTTGAGATTGTAAAATAATGAAGTGGAAATTATAGTTTCTTTAAAATGCTTTGGAAGTTTCTCGAGGAACAAATGGTAAATGAGATGAAGAAGTGGAGGTCTGTAAAAGGTGTGGGTGTCCTGATTAGGATATGTCATGAGGAGGGACTAGATGGAATTACCAATTAATGGATCACACCAGATAGGTTTTCTCCTCTGCAGGTATCTGTGTATGTGTGACGTCCAGGGTGGCCCAAAGACTTTGAAGGACTGTTGGACTATTAGGAATTCTGGATTAACATGGATTATTGATATTCTTTCCTTCTCTTCCTGACACTGTCCACCCAGCCGGGACACTTGAACTTTGACAGCTACAATATTATTGTGCGCCATGTTGTGTGGGTAAGCCATGTTTTCATGGGGTGGCCACAATATGGGGTTAATCAGAATCATTGTATTTGAGTGAATTCATTGATGTCACTGGTAACCAGTCATGTTTGGTATTGAAATGTTGCATTTTCCCCAGCGAGTCTAATAAAGTGTGTTACTAGGGTCCCTGGGGAAGACGGTCATAAGTTACAAGGTCCTTGGTTGTAGAGGATCCAGTACATTGAGGAAGAGCTGTCCGTCCCCAGTGGACACTAGACACTCAGGTGTGAATGGGAAAGCAAGCTGGGACTAACCATTATTGTTCTGAATAACAGGGAAATTAATCTACTAGTACTGATGCATATGGAGGGTCATGCACACCAGCAGACAGAGTGTCCCCACCTCTGATCTGTTTGGATACCCCCTGGAAAGCCTGAATCAAAGAGCCAATTTGCTTGGGCGTTCAGTCAGGCTCCAGGACCAAGGGGGAATCATCACTTGATGGACAAGCCTCCCCATGTGGTTAGGGTGAGGGCTAGTGCGCATTGATGGGACTGTGTTGGTGATTGAAAATGACTGGACTCTTTCATACATAAATATGCTGTTGTTGTTCAGTCATGTTTGATTCTCTGTGACCCTATGGACCCTGCACCAGATTCATAAGGTTATCTTGGCATAGATACTGGAGTTAATTGCAAGCTCCTTCTCCAGTGGAATGTGATTTATCTGACCTCTCTGATATGACCTGCCTAACCTGTGGGACCCTATATGGTATAGCTCACAGCTTCATTGTAGTACACAAGCCCCTTCACCACAACAAGGTAGCGATTCAGCAGGAGAAATATGCTGTACCACCATCAACCAGTTGTCAGTTTGAACTACATCATTTATGTGTATGTTTCATTCTGAGGGAATACTATTCTTTACCATTGGGATTACAACTGCTAAACCTGCATGTGGTGGCTTTACTGGTTCCCGTGATCTACCAGAAGCTTTGGTGGATGTAAGCTAAGTTGGTTAAAATTGCTTGCCTTGAATTCTGTCATTTATTGGGTTGTAACCGAGCACTGCTTTTGCCATAGTTGTCCAGTGATTGATTATGAGGGCTATTCCATTTTTCCTGTGGGATTATTCATCAGGTGGTTGTCAGATAGGAAATGTCCTATTCCAGTCCATTTGAGTTGAGTCATTTCTAGCATACCAGTGTTTGATCTTGTCATCTCATATTTAACTACATCCAGTCTGTCTTGCTTCATAGTTCTAACATTCCAGGTTGCATGCTGAATTGTTCTGTGCAGCAGCAGACTTTCCTTTTCACTCTAGACCCGTCCACATCAGGGCATCCTCTCAACTTTGGTCCAACCACTTCAAACTGGGTACCGAGATCTCAATTTTACTTGGGAACCCAACGCTGGTGAAAATAGCTAACAAGGTATCAGCCACCATTGCTGATATAATGCAGCCAAGAGCTATAGCATCCATATACCAGATGGCATAATCCACCACGATGTCTTGACTAAATTACTAGGCTTGGCAAGGAGGCCAAAGAGTCAGTGGAAGGGAATCTCAATACCAGGCATGGGCTGCAGGGGAGTCCAGGGAAGTCACCAGCAGCTTCCAAAGCTCTAACAAGTATAACCTGAGGTGCAGAAACTAGCGGCATGTTGTGATACTTACGGCCATTTAAAGACCTGAGTCAAGCATTGATGACAATTGCCCAGTACCATTCAGGGATGACCAGCTGTCATAGCGCCATCAAAGGATCTGTTACCCTCTGTTACGACCCCAGGAGTGAGGGGACATGTTCACCCCTTAACCCTTCGGATTACTATTATATGGGCACCCCTGGATGGTCTGGGTTCTTATGGCATTAAGCATTTCTGACTTGTTCAGGCCAGGACATCAGTTCAGGAACACAAGAGGCAAAAAGCAGGCTTGGCAAAATAATAAATGCTTTTATCTCTGTCTTTCTCTAAAATTATGGATATACCTTTTTTTATGTATCCACCATCAGAGCAAACTTTAATAACTGACTCCCAGCATGACAGTTACAGATGACATCATGACAGTCCAAATGCAGCTAACTCCTTATGAACTGGCTACAAAAATATGTAATATAGAGTTTAAACACATAACTTCACACATTGTTTTTGTAATAAAACTAGGTGGCTGTTTTTTGCCACACCCTCTACAACAGGTTGCCCTCGCAAGTATGCCTATCCCCTCAGGTCCTGTCTCTACAGTCAGTGCCCTAGCCCTAATCTTGCTGCACTTCCTACTTAAACTCCGTCGGGTCTACCCATGGCTCTAACCTTTCTTCAGTTGGCATCTGGTTGGTTTGATTAATCTTGTCTCTTCTTAATGGTGCCCTGTTTGGCTTGTCTCCAGGTTACAATGGCCACCACAAGGATTGGTCCCCAACAATAACTCCACAAGTTTCTTAGTCATGACTTGCACCTCTTTCTTGTCCTTACCTGCTCCATACCATGATGTCCACCCACTTGGAGAGGGGTTACAATATACTGCTCCTCCAGCCAGACTCCTTCCTTGATGTAAGGAACTGGTCCTCCATTGATGCTGGGTCTCTCACCCATTTGCCCGCACACAGGGCAGCGCGAGGAGCACCTCCAGGTTTTCCAAAGAGGACTATTATAGCTGTTGCCCTTCTGGTTAGAGCTGTAGTCCAGGCTTGGCTATGAGACCGGGGAACACTGTACTAGGTGGTCCAGTGGGGTGCAATCCACTTGAAGGGGGAGGCACTCTCACATTTCCCTGGGTCTCCCTGTACTGGTCTTCCAGATGACCAGCTGTTCTGCAGTAGTGAGTAGTTGATCTTGGACCCAGGCTCTTATGGCTGGAGAGTGAAACTGGTAAAATTGCTCCAGAACAACCACCACATGCTTAATGGTCCATCAATAGTGTGGCCGCCAGTTATTCATATAGTTACATAGTTACATAGGGCCTCATTCTATTATCGGCCGCAGCCGTTGCGGGGCCGCAAGCTATTCTGCTATTCTATTCCCCTCCGGCCGGGGATTCCGGCAGGCTTTCTGCCTGGCGCCATGCTATCTCTTGCGGCAGCTCGCGCCAGAGGAAATCCTTTGATCTAAAACAGCCGCAAGGAAATCGGCCGTAAGAAAATCCTATTTGCAATTCAATTGCTCCGGGAACCCTCTCTGCAAGGCTAAAACCGAGCCGCAGCTTACTTGCAGGAAAGAGGTCCCGCTAGCACCAATTAAGCACGAAATATAGCCCAAATAAAGCCATCCTGCACTTTGAGAAGACTATAAAGTGATTTTCGGTGTTAGCAAAAATAGCACAAAATTCCCCTATACTCAAATCCGTAAAATATATATTTTTTAATATACGTCAAATATCCATGTAAAAAGTCCAGAGTGCTTGGAGCACCTCAGACCCGCCCACGCCGCAGCCGGAAAATAAACAGTTGATTTAAACTCGGGTTTGGGCTGATGTGCAAGCTTGAGAGTGGGTTACTTTTAATCCTCATGTCCCCCAATATGATCCCTAGCATTTACAGAGCTGTACAGTGCAGGCTTGAATTTATTTTTGAGTTTTAAGTTTTCAGAGCTTACGGCCGGTAGCAAGATTTACGGCCGGCCGTAAGAGGAGATCCTTGCGGGGCCGTTTAATTGAATTGCAAGGTAACAGGACCCCCGCAAGGAATCGCAGCCTTACGGCCGGTTTACGGCCGATAATAGAATGAGGCCCATAGTATTTAAGGTTGAAAAAAGACCTTCAGTCCATCAAGTTCAACCTTTCAAGATCTCCTCCGATCTGCAATATGCGGATTAACTATTAATTAATTAGTTGTATAAAAAAAAATCAAATCCCTCCTGATCCCAGACACCGGCGACCGGACGTCTCCCTGGATCAATACTGCCTCTCTAATTATCCATGATAACCCTGAATTCCCTTTTTAATTAGAAAAAAATCCAGTCCCCTTTTAAAGTTATTTATCGAATCCGCTGTCACCACCTCCTCTGGTAGAGAATTCCACAGATTAACCACCCTTACTGTGAAGAACCCTTTTCTTTCTTTAAGGTGGAATCTTTTTACTTCTAACCTCAAGGGATGTCCTCTTGTCAGTTGAAAACCTATTGGCACAAAAAGCTCCCTTGACAAATCTATATACTGACCCTGGATGAATTTATATAAGGTGATCATATCTACTCTTAGACACCTTTTTTTTAAAGAAAATAAGTTTAATTTGGTTAGTCTTTCTTCATAACTTAGCCCCTCCATTCCCCTTATTAGTTTTGTTGCCCTCCTCTGTACCTTTTACAGCTCTAAAATGTCCTTTTTATGAAGTGGTGCCCAAAATTGTAGTCCATATTCCAAATGAGGGCGTACTAGAGATTTGTATAGTGGCAGAATTATATTTGCTTCCCTGGCTTCTATACCCTTCTTAATACAGGCTAATATTGTATTTGACTTTGCAGCTGCTGCTTGACTTTGATCACTGTTACCTAGGTGGTTGTCCACAAGCACTCCCAAATCCCTTTCAATATCTGATACACCTAGATTTGCTCCATTAAGATTATAACTTGCATGGCTATTTTTCCTTCCCAGATGCATAACTTTACATTTATTCGTATTAAATCTCATCTGCCATTTAGATGCTCATTCCTCAATTTTATGTAAATCCCTTTGGAGGGAAAGCACATCACTATCTGATTTAATTACCTTGCACAACTTGTGTCATCAGCGAAAATGAAGACACCACACTCCAATCCTACCTCCAAGTCATTAATAAATATGTTAAAAAGGAGAGGACCTAATACTGAACCCTGAGGAACCCAACTTACCACATTAGTCCAATCTGGGTATGTTCCATTTACAACACCCCCTTGCTTCCTGTCTTTTAGCCAGCTCTCAATCCATGAGCAGATATTTACTGCAACTCCTGTATCTCTAGTTTGCACAATAGTCTCCCATGTGGCACTATATCAAAAGCCTTTGCAAAATCCAAAAAGACTACATCCACTGAGGTGCCTTGATCCAGGTTCCTACTAACCTCCTCATAGACACTAATTAGATTTGTTTGACATGACCTATCCCTCATAAATCCATGTTGACTCCTACTTATAATCCTGTTCAAATAGACATATTCTTGTATATTATCCCTTATTAACCCTTCTAAAAGCTTCCCCACTACAGAAGTGAGGCTCACTGGTCTATAATTCCCAGGATTTGCTCTTGCTCCCTTTTTAAATATAGGTATCACATCAGCTTTTCTCCAGTCATCTGGTAGAGACCCTGTGTTGAGTGAATCTTGAAAAATTAAATATAATGTTTTGGCTATTACAGAACCCAGTTCCCTTAGTATCCTTGGATGTATTCCATCAGGACACCGGGCTTTATTAACATTTATTTTTTCTAACCTCTTTTGGATTACTTCCTGTGTTAACCAATTATTTGGCAAAGGTAGTGTAGCCCCATTATGTTGCTGTGTCCCAACCACTGGTACCTCCCTTGTGTATACTGAAGAAAAGAACCTATTTAACTCATCTGCCTTTTCTTGGTCACTAATTATCAGACGGCCTGTGTCACATTGTAATGTTCCTATAGCTTCCTTCCTCACCTTCTTCCCATTAATATACTTAAAAAATATTCTAGGGTTAGTCTTACTCTCTTTTGCAATTAATTTTTCATTTTCTATTTTAGCCAGTCTAATCGCCCTTTTGCAAGCCTTGTTGATTTCCTTGTATTCCTGTAAGGCAGTCTCTGTCCCCTCTTGTTTGTATAATTTAAATGCCTGTTTTTTACTCTGTATCTTGATCTTTAAATGATTGTTAAGCCACACTAGATGGGATTTACTCCTTTTACTTTTATTCCCACACGGTATATGCCGATGTGTATGTATATTTAGTAAGGATTTAAATTTTGTCCATTTATGTTCAGTATTTTTACCTGCCAGTTCTCTGTCCCAGTCTATACTTTGTATTGCTGCCCTTAGACCATTAAAACCTGCCCTTTTAAAATTAAGAGTTTTCGTTGGCCCCTTAAAATTTTGTTTTTTTTTATTCAATCTTAAATGATACAGTGTTGTGATCACTGTTTCCCAAAGGTTGCTCTATTCCAACATTTGATACTATATTAATATTATTTGTGATGAGTAAATCTAAGATAGCTTCATTTCTAGTAGGCTCTTGTACAACCTGGGCCAGATAATGATCCCTGAGTGTACTCAAGAACCTGCTCCCCTTAGATGAACTGCTGGTCTCATTTATCCAGTTTATTTCAGGGTAATTAAAATCTCCCATTATTAGAACTTGACCATGCTTAGCTGCATTTTCAATCTGCAACAATAATTGTATTTCCTCACTTTCATATTTGGGGTTTATAGCATACTCCTACTAATATTATTTTGGGATTTGCTGCTCCGCTATTTAACTCTACCCACAAACATTCAGCTTTATCACTAGGTCCACCATAAATATCTTCTCTGACTATAGGCTTAAATTCAGGCTTAACATACAGACAAATCCTTTCTCCTCATTTACCATTGCCTTTATCTTTCCTAAATAGGTTATAACCATCCAGATTAACAGTCCAGTCATGAGATTCATCCCACCACGTTTCAGTAATGCCTATTAAATCCAATTTTTCAATAATTGCTATTAATTCTAACTCTCCCATTTTTCCTGGCAAGCTTCTGGCATTAGCAAGCATACACCTTATGTTATGAGTCTGTAGTTCTGAAGTGCCTGCCACTGTACTTGAATTACTTAGTACTACCTTCCTATTGACTATACTACCCCTCCCCTCATATCCTCCCCTATGAGTTGTTAATTCATCCCTTATACCCTCTACACTTTCTACCCCATTACTTATATCTAGTCCCTCCCCCCCACCTACTAGTTTAAAAACTCCTCCAGCCTTTCTACCATCCTATCCCCTATTACAAAAGCTCCCTCATCATTAAGGTGCAATCCATCCCTACTGTAGAGATTGTACCGAAGTGAGAAGTCAGCCCAGTGCTTTAAAAAGCCAAACCCCTCCTTAGTGCACCACATCTTTAGCCCAGCTAAACTGTGCTCAGTGAGCACCAGCCCCCTTTCCAGTGGTGCAATTCTCCGCTCCAGATCTCCAATTTGAGCTTCCAGAGATGCAACATGCTCACACCTCTCACAGAGATATGGACCCTGGATCATCTGTTCCAGTATTGCATACATATGACAGGATGTACACTGAGTGAGGTTGCCACTGGACTGACTCATAATTATTATCATTGTCTACAAAATTTCAGTGCGAAAAATAAAGAATATAAAATCATATATTTGTATAAAGTTTTCCTCCTTTGCACTATAAATCTGCCCTCCATTTTCTTTGAAGTCCCTACCCCTATTTAAACTCCTACACTTTCACTAGAACTGCACCTGATACCGAAAATGTTTGCAAGCTCACAAGTTCGCCCCTTCTACCGTTTATACTAACTTCTGCCTTCTCACCTGGGCACAATTAGTGCACTCTGCAATTTATCAGCCTTTACTTGTAAGGTAAATCCACTTGTAAACAGGCCCCAAAACAGCTCACAAACCTTTTATATTAGTTTAGCAATCAAGCCACCCCCCTCTCACCTGGGCACAATTAGTGCACTCTGCAATTTATCAGTCTTTACCTGTAAAGGAAAATCCACTTGTAAACAGGCCCCAAAACAGCTCACAACCCTTTTATACTAGTTAAACAGTCAAGCCACACCCCTCTCACCTGGGCACAATTAGTGCACTGTGCAATTTATCAGTCTTTACCTGTAAAGGAAAATCCACTTGTAAACAGGGCCCAAAACAGCTCACAAACCTTTTATATTAGTTTAGCAGTCAAGCCACACCCCTCTCACCTGGGCACAATTAGTGCACTCTGCAATTTATCAGTCTTTACCTGTAAAGGAAAATCCACTTCTAAACAGACCCCAAAACAGCTCGCAACCCTTTTATACTAGTTAAACAGTCAAGCCACCCCCCTCTCACCTGGGCACAATTAGTGCACTCTGTAATTTATCAGTCTTTACCTGTAAAGGAAAATCCACTTGTAAACAGGCCCCAAAACAGCTCACAAACCTTTCATATTAGTTTAGCAGTCAAGCCACACCCCTCTCACCTGGGCACAATTAGGGCAATCTGCAATTTATCAGTCTTTACCTGTAAAGGAAAATCCACTTCTAAACAGGGCCCCCAAACAGTTCACAAACCTTTTATATTAGTTCAGAAGTCAAGCCACCCCCCTCTCACCTGGGCACAATTAGTGCACTCTGCAATTTATCAGTCTTTACCTGTAAAGGAAAATCCACTTGTAAACAGGCCCCCAAACAGCTCACAAACCTTTTATACTAGTTAAACAGTCAAGCCACACCCCTCTCACCTGGGCACAATTAGTGCACTCTGCAATGTATCAGTCTTTACCTGTAAAGGAAAATCCACTTGTAAACAGGCCCCAAAACAGCTCACAACCCTTTTATACTAGTTAAACAGTCAAGCCACACCCCTCTCACCTGGGCACAATTAGTGCACTCTGCAATGTATCAGTCTTTACCTGTAAAGGAAAATCCACTTGTAAACAGGCCCCAAAACAGCTCACAACCCTTTTATACTAGTTAAACAGTCAAGCCACACCCCTCTCACCTGGGCACAATTAGTGCACTGTGCAATTTATCAGTCTTTACCTGTAAAGGAAAATCCACTTGTAAACAGGGCCTTAAACAGCTCACAAACCTTTTATATTAGTTTAGCAGTCAAGCCACACCCCTCTCACCTGGGCACAATTAGTGCACTCTGCAATTTATCAGTCTTTACCTGTAAAGGAAAATTCACTTCTAAACAGACCCCAAAACAGCTCGAAACCCGTTTATACTAGTTAAACAGTCAAGCCACCCCCCTCTCACCTGGGCACAATTAGTGCACTCTGTAATTTATCAGTCTTTATTTGTAAAGGAAAATCCACTTGTAAACAGGCCCCAAAACAGCTCACAATCTTTTATACTAGTTAAACAGTCAAGCCACATCCCTCTCACCTGGGCACAATTAGTGCACTCTGCAATTTATCAGTCTTTACCTGTAAAGGAAAATCCACTTGTAAACAGGCCCCAAAACAGCTCACAACCTTTTATACTAGTTAAACAGTCAAGCCACACCCCTCTCACCTGGGCACAATTAGTGCACTCTGCAATTTATAAGTCTTTACCTGTAAAGGAAAATCCACTTGTATTCGACACAGCTCCCAATATAAATCCTGGGCCAGGTCCCAGAGTCATTTTCTATAATGTTCAAGTATTATGTGGTATTGGGCAAACAGCACTGGCTTGACTTCATTGGAAGTCCTCTGCGAGAAAGTGGAGAATGGTCTAGTAGTCTATGTTGGCTCGTCCCCTAAGCATGCACACTAGGAATCTGATCCAGTCCTCAGATTTTACATGTTGGAGCTGGCACTGCAGCTACAATTGCTGTAGAAATTTGTCAATGCTCAGCATCATCAAATTGTTAGAAGGCTCTATAGAGCAGTTTCCTCTGTGGTGGGTCAGAACCAGCATAGCTATGGCTGTGATGTAGTGACGGATGTCTTCTAGCTGGCTAGCTCACTAAATGGTGTCCTCTACAATGGCTGTAGTCTTTCCCCCAGTAGCGGGACCTGGTAGAGGTATCTCCTCGCCACTTTGATGTTCGGAGCACGGGACAGAGAAGCCTCCTAACTGAGGTCTTCCTTGGGCACATCTCCAGAGCCAACAGGGACCTATGAGACTCATTCTGGTGTGGGGCACTTGCACAGATACCTCCCAGCTATGATCAACTCTCATAGTTCAGAAGGTCTGATCAGAGGGTGATAATTTGGGAGCTTATACCTTTTATGTGGGAGACTGTGAAAAATTAATGCAGACTATTTCTGCTTTATAAGCTCCCAGATTATCACCCTCTGATCAGACCTTCCAATCCAGGGGCCCCATACACCTCCAATTCAAGAGTGAAGCCTAAAGTTCTTGAAGTCAAAGTCGCCCACACTCATATTGACAAAGGCAAGAAACAAAAGCTAACATGCTTGCACAGATACCCTCTAATCTGGGGATGCTAAGAGCTAAAGTGATGAACCACTAAGGAGTACCTAACACTTTCAACCCCAGTGCCTGCACAGTGTTAAAGGCCTAGAAGCAGGGTACAGAGAGCTGTTACACAACAAGCCAGCCCCCAGGGGTTAAAGGGAAGCCCTAATCTATTGTATCTGGTGATTTACAGCATTCCAGGACTATAAACCCAAAAGAAAATCCATTGTGATTTGTTATCTCTACAGTACATTCTTGCCAGAACTGTCTTTTATCAAACATAGTGGCTGGGAATTACTCCAAGGGCTGGAAGACTTGCTCTGGGGTGGACGGCACAACCTAGGGTGGCAAGCCCAACATGTTTTGGACAAAGGTCTGAACACAACAACTTGATAGAAATAGCTCACTTAATAAATATGCACAGCTCCATCTAGTGGGCAAATTTCAGGCCTGCAAATTCAGACCTGCAACAATAAAACTACACCACACTGCCATCTGGTGGGCCTACAAAGTATTTGCAGCTCCATACAACATTGACTGAGAGCTATAAGGCCTTTTCAGTTAACCACTCCCTGCACCCCTCATCATTACCTGCTCCTCTCAGCTATCTCATGGGACAAGATTTTTTTCTCCCTACACTTTCTCACCAGCCAAGTCTTCCTATCATAATGCCTGAATAGCACTATAAGTGTTCCTTAAGGCGCCGGGCCCAATGACTTATTATGACCAGACTGGAGACCTCTTGCACCCGGCCTACTGGTGTGTTATGACTGGGACGGGAGCTAAACGGATATAATCCCTACTTGTTAACAGAAAGAAAGCCTATCCCTGTACCTCCCGATTGTCAGCCTAGGCAGTGTCCTCTCACATTTTCGTGCCTCAACTTTACCTGCTGAAAACACTATCTTCCTATCCATCATGGGGAAATCTAGCAAGAAAACCCAGCAATCTAGAGGAATTAAGGATCACTTTCAAACACAAGCCCCTCCACCGGCTCCATCTCCACAGCCAGACCCCACCTCTTCAGACAGCTCGGACATCGAGGATACCCCGAATTGCCCTCCACATGTGGACTTGACAGATGCGACAGTGGCAAGAATAGATGCTCTCCTACAAGCTCGCCTATCCACGGCAGTCAGGGAAATCAAGCAGGAAATCCAAGACTTGGGTCAACGCACCAACCACCTGGAAAACCTAACAGATCAAATCATTGAGTCACAATCTTCTGATAGGCAGGTGATTGACCAACACTCACTGCAAATTTCCACCCTTGAAGCCAAGCTAGAAGATCTGGAGAACCGCTCGAGACGATTCAATGTTCGCTTCCGTGGCATCCCTAAAGCGGTAACTAATCTTTTGCTGTACAAGCAAACAACTATTCAGTCCATCTTACCGACGCGCCCAGAGTCAGCTTGGGAAATCGAGAGAGCTCATAGAGCTTTGGGAGGTCCCCCGAACTCTGATCAACCAAAGGACATTTTGGTCCACTTTCTCCGCCAGAATGCAAGAGACCTTCTTCTACAGGAAGCCAGAAAGTCCCTCGCCATTGTGGGTCCGGACGGCTCCACTCTGCAGATTTATGCGGATCTAGCACCATCTACGCTCTGGAAACGTAAACTCATGAAGCCCGCAATTGCAATCCTCATTCACAACAAAATTAAATATAGATGGGGCTTCCCATTCAGCCTCTCCTTTCATGTGGGCTCATCCGCTTATACAGCTTTCTCACTGGAAGAATGTATGGCTTTCCTGGCTCAACTCAATCTAGCCCCAGATCCTGGACTGTTGGAACCCCCAAACCCTCTGGACCCCAGCTCGGTGGAACCTGCAAAAATGCTGCCTTCTCAACGCCCGACTACGCAATGGGTGACAGCCTCGAAACCTAAGCGACCCTGGAGACCTTCCCGAATAGAGATCTCTACGCTTCTTTCTAAACCCTCGCTGGACATTCCTAGTAATCCGGTTGTGCGTTCCTCATCCACGAAAATCTGATTTTGGATCGCTTTCCCTGATATTCATCAATGACTATTTAAGACTTGCAATCTGGAGTCATTACTCTAGGCTTGCACTTCCCAGTAGGATATGCTGAATTCCTACATACTTTCCAAGGCAACTTTGGATTACCTGGTTCTCTTTCCCACACCAAGTCGACTTTCCCCTGGACCAGGTTTGGTATGCCCTGTATGTTTATTGTCCCTGGGAGTCAGATCTTAAACTGTATCCACTATATGCCTGAGAAAGGGCTTTAACCCCCTTCCCATTCTCCTGTACAAGGCAACATCAAGCCCATTTGGATCTTTCCATAAAATTTAGACCCGTGGTGGATCCACTAACCTTCCCAGAAAGGCCCCCGCCCTAGTCTCCACTCACCCCTAACCCCACCCACCCGGCATTGGGCTGGCCTAAACCGGGGTCCCTCAGGCCCCTCAATTTAAATCCAATCTTAGACTCAAAAACCCTCCTACACGGGCCCCCTCAGGTCCATTAATTTAACCCTTATACACGCCTAGACCTATACTTTGCCCCACCTCACTAGTAGGGATTCCAAGGTTGTGGAGATCCCCCCCCCCCCCCCCTTTGCCCTCGGGACTTTGTGTGCCTTAAGTTATTTAGTGAGGATTTACTTCCACTATACTTTTATTTTGTTTTTTTATATTGTTTGATAAGATGTTGATTTTCTGAATGTTTTAAACTGTTCTTTTTGTCTCTATTCTCCCCTACATCCTGGGCTGTCTGGCTCCAGTCCTTCGCTCCTCCTCCGCCTCTGGTCCTCGGCCACCATGAGCTTAGCGGTGGTCTCAACATCTTCCTGAGCATTCATTACTCCCACATATATGGAATCCCTGGATTCATTCTCCCTATAGCCCCCCTATCAAGTGAAGTCTTCTTAATTAACATTGTGCTATATTTTGCTAATTCTTACATTGGAGCTGCGGACCAGGGACTGGAGGAGGCGGGACCGGCGGTGGATCCGAGCTGGTAACCAACAGGACTTATACTTCAGTACCCCTGAGACAAAAATCTGTTTACGAATTTACATTTCATGTGTAGTCAACAATGCTTTTTATTTTTCTCTTTTAATATACTGTTTTAGCTAAATTAAAGTTATATTGTGTCTATACAACATAGTTTGTTTTTTGCTTTTCTTTTCTGTTTGTTTCTTACTTAGGCTCTGGATGTTTGCTCTGCTAGACCGAGCCTACCAAACTGTTTTATTTTGGTAAACTTTTTCCGTAGAAAATTGGAAAAACTTAGGTAACCTGGCTACCCTTAGACCTTCCCACAAGTGGGGATAGATCTTTTTGGCTAACTTGATTTCAACTATTATATGGTATTTTCTTATGGTGTAATGTAATGTTAACCTTTTCTTCTTTCTTTTTCCCCTTAATTGGGTATGACTGTATGTTAATAATGTCAAACTGCTGCATGGCTTTTATGCTATCCTCCTGTTTATTTGGTTACCTAATAAAAACCTTTGGAAAAAAAAATGATATAATCAATATAACAAGGGGTAATCACTAGGGATGAGGATCTCCTTGGTTATCACTGGAGTAGCCCCATGCTATAAATAACAAAACCCAGGGGTG
The DNA here is from genome assembly GCA_027410445.1 of Discoglossus pictus. Taxonomy (NCBI): domain Eukaryota; kingdom Metazoa; phylum Chordata; class Amphibia; order Anura; family Alytidae; genus Discoglossus; species Discoglossus pictus. Next base: position 95,785,322 of record CM050168.1, read on the forward strand.
CAATGTCCATCTTATGCCTGACACATGGAAGAGATTCTGTTGGGGTAGAATGGACTAGGCTCCTTTGGTGTATTACAGTAGTTATTACAGGTTTCACCCAAATGAGGGCCATCGTCACAGGACTGGGGTCCACCTGCAGACTACCCCTGCTTTATGGAGTATCTTTAGAAATTTCTATTACTATACACCATTTGGAATTTATAGAACTTCAAATATCCTTTGAGATGGAGTATCCGAGTTGAACTTTCTATTTGTGTAGGGATTTCCATTTACTTTAGTAAGTGTATCATTAAAACAAGAGTAGATCAATTAGATCAGACCTGTGCATTTTTACGGCCCGTGGGCCACATCCGGCCTGCGTGGTGTCCCTGTCCCGCCCGCTACAATGGCAGCATGGCACCCGATGCACAGCCCGGGAGGAGGTGGCTAAGCGGAGCTCCTAAGCCTGCCTGGCCTCCGTCAGCCCATGTCCCGAATCCCATTGCTCAGTGGTTGGGTATGCTTCCCCTGCCAGAACTTCATACAGCAGGGGAGGGGAATTCCTAATGATGTGACCCTGCAGTATGAACTCCAGCAGGGGATCCTGAACAGGGACTGCTGTGCACAAGTAATAGGAGGAGAGTGAATTAAGTGCAGGGGGTTTGATGGAGGTGAATAGTGTGACCCGGGGTTATGGGGGTTTTGAGGGGTTAAATAATGCTCCTGAGGGGGGGGGGGGGGAATGAATGGTGCTGCTGAGGGGGGCCTGGGGGTGTGGGGGTGTTGGGGCGAATGGTGCTTCTGAGGGGAGCTGGTGGTGAATGGTGCTGCTGAGGGGTGCCGGGGGGTGAATGGTGCTGCTGAGGGGAGTTGGGGGGTGAATATTGCTGCTGAGGGGGCTGAATGGGTGAATGTTGCTGCTAAGGGTGGTTAAGGGTGAATATTGCTGCTGAGGAGGCTGAAAGGGTGAATGGTGCTGCTGAAGGGATGTTTTGGGTTAATGGTGCTGCTGATGGGGGCTGGGGGAGTGAATCTTGCAGCTGAGGGGGTTAGAGGGGTGAATGGTGCTGCTGAGGGGAGTTGGGGGGTGAATATTGCTGCTGAGGGGGCTGAATGGGTAAATGGTGCTGCTGAGGGGTGGCTGGGGGTGAATGGTGCTGCTGAGGGGGGCTGGGGGTGAATATTGCTGCTGAGGGGGTTGGAGGGATGAATGGTGTTGCTGAGGGGGGCTGAGGGTAAATGGTGCTGCTGAGGAGGGCTGGGGTAAATGGTGCTGCTGAGGGGTGGCTGGGGTTGAATGGTGCTGCTGAGGGGGCTAAAAGTGTGAATGGTGCTGCTGGGGGGGGGGGGGTGTTCGGGGTGAATGGTGCTGCTTGGGGGGTGAATATTGCTGCTGAGGGGGTTGGAGGGGTGAATGGTGCTGCTGAGGGGGCTGGGAGTAAATGGTGCTCCTAAGGGGGGCTGGGATGAATGGTGCTGCTGAGGGGGGCTGGGGGTGAATGGTGCTGCTGAGGGAGGCTGAGTGGTGAATAATGCTGCTGAAGGGGTTGGAGGGGTGAATGGTGCTGTTAAGGGTCCTGGGGGTGAATGTTGCTGCTGAGGGGGGCTGGGGAGTGAATATTGCTGCTGAGGGGTTTTGAGGGGTGAATGGTGCTCCTGAGGGGGCTGGGGGTGAATGGTGCTGTAGAGGGGGCCTGGGGGTGAATGGTGCTGCTGAGGGGGGCTGGGGTGAATGGTGCTGCTGAAGGGGCTGGGGGGGGTGAATATTTCTGCTGAGGGGACTGAAAGGGTGAATGGTGCTGCTGAGGGGGTGTTGGGGGTGAACGGTGCTGCTGAGGGGGCTGGGGAGAAGTGAATATTGCTGCTGAAGGGGGTTGAAGGGGTAAATGGTGCTGCTGAGAGGGGCTGAAGGGTGAATGGTGCTGCTGAGGGGGGCTGGGGTGAATATTGCTGCTGAGGGGGCTGAAAGGGGGAATGGTGCTGCTGAGGGGGTGTTGGGGGTGAATGGTGCTTCTGAGGGGGGCTGGGGTGTGAATATTGTTGATAAGGATGTTGAAGGGGTGCATATTGTAGCTGAAGGTGCTGAAAGGGTGAATGGGGCTGCTGAAGGTTTGCTAGGGGTGAATGGTGCTGCTAAGGGGGGCTTGGGGTGAATATTGCTGCTGAGGGGGTTGGAGGGGTGAATGATGCTGCTGAGGGGTACTGGGGTAAATGGTGCTGCTAAGGGGGGCTGGGGGGTGAATGGTGCTGCTAAGGGGGCTGGGGGTGAATGGTGCTGCTGAGGGGGCTGAAAGGGTGAATGGTGCTGCTGAGGGGGTGTTGGGGGTGAACGGTGCTGCTCAGGAGGGCTGGATGGTGAATAATACTGCTGAAAGGGTTGGAGGGGCGAATAGTGCTGATAAGGGGCCTGGGGGTGAATTTTGCTGCTAAGGGGGGTGAATATTACTGCTGAGGGGGTGAACGGTGCTGCTGAGAGGGCTGGGGGTGAATGGTGCTGCTGAGGGGGCCTGGGGGTGAATGGTGCTGCTGAGGGGGTCTGGGGGTGAATATTGCTTCTGAGGGGACTGAAAGGGTGAATGGTGCTGCTTAGAAGGTGTTGGGGGTGAACGGTGCTGCTAAGGGGGGCTGGGGGGTGAATATTGCTACTGAGGGGGCTGAAAGGGTGAATGGTGCTGTTGAGGGGGTGTTGGGAGTGAATGGTGCTCCTGAGGGGGGATGGGGGGTGAATAATGCTGCTGAGGGGGTTGGAGGGGTGAATGGTGCTGATAAGGGGCCTGGGGGTGAATGTTGCTGCTGAGTGGAGCTGGGGGGTGACTATTGCTGCTGAGGGGGTTGGAGGAGTGAATGGTGCTGCTGAGGGGGCTGGGGTGAATGGTGCTGCTGAGGGGGCCTGGGGGTGAATGGTGCTGCTCAGCGGGTCTGAGGGGTGAACGGTGCTGCTGAGGGGACTGAAAGGGTGATTGGGGCTGCTGAGAGGGTGTTGGGGGTGAACGGTGCTGCTGAGGGTGCTGGGGGGAAATTAGATTTGCTGCTGAGGGGGTTGAAGGGGTGAATGGTGCTGCTGAGGGGGGCTGAAGGGTGAATGGTGCTGCTGAGGGGGGCTGGGGTGAATATTGCTGCTGAGGGGCCTGAAAGGGCGAATGGTGCTGCTGAGGGGGTGTTGGGGGTGAATGGTGCTTCTGAGGGGGGCTGGGGGGGTGAATATTGCTGATGAGGGGGTTGGAGGGGTGCATATTGCTGCTGAGGGGGGTGAATGGGTAAATGGTGCTGCTGAGGGTTTGTTGGTGGTGAATGGTGCTGCTGAAGGGTGCTCGGGATGAATATTGCTGTTGAGGGGGTTGGAGGGGTGGATGGTGCTGCTGAGGGGGGCTGGGGGTGAATGGTGCTGCTGAGGGGGGCTGGGCGGTGAATATTGCTGCTGAAGGGGTGAATATTGCTGCTGAGGGGGTTGGATGGGCGATTGCTGGCGAGCCGTTAAACCCGGAGCACTAACAAGATGCGAGAAGTAAAAAATTACGAGATTAGCGGCCGAACAAAAAAATTATAAAAAAATGAAAACGAGGCTACACAGCCATGCAAAACGCAAAACGCGTAACACTTTACACATCACACTACGACCTATAAGTTACACTATTACAAAAGCCGGAAAATGCTCACAAAACGTAGAACACATTAATAACATTACGACTATACAATGCCGCTTTACACAATAAACCAACAGCTTTACCTCGCGCACGCAGCCTATTTAGAATGCACAGTTCAAACATTCATTACACTTTATAAGCAGGGCACTAACACTCACAAAGTATATTGTATGCAGACGCAAAATACAAACAGATTGTTAGCTCTTCAGCCTATTGCTCGCTGCATATATCAATTATAAATAATTAAAGTATATTTATTGAAGAAATAATTATTACTTAATTAATTAATTGAATAAATCATTAATTATTACTTAACTACATATACATATAAATATATATCTCTCTCAGAGGAACAAAAGTACACCACATGAGAGGTACACAATGACAGGCTTGCAATGAGCGCCGAAGGTCCTCACAGTATAAAACGGTTTCAATTATGTCTCAAACAGAATTCCCATGGCTTCAAATTTTATTGACCGTCATTTTTTGCCCATCCCTGCTCTACATTATTTTGTAGTAACATGTACTGAAGAAAGGATTTAAATCAAAATTAATATATTGCTGCTAGAACTAGGTTTAAATAGCCAGAATCCGCATTTTTAAACATTTTCAAAACTGGACTTTGTCCCCTATTTAATTGTCCAAATCGCCATTACATGAGCCCGTAATGGAGCCCGTAGATTACCTCTTACAGGCACAGACAGGATGCACACTGGCACTTACAGGCACAGACTGCAGATTAGCTTTTACAGGCACAGACAGAGTGCAGATCAGCACTTACAGACACAAGCTGCAGATTGGCACTTACAGACTTGGGCACTTAGAGGCACAGACAGGCTGCAGATTGGCTCTTACAGGAAAAGACAGACTACAGACCGGCTCTTACAGACACAGACAGGCTGCACATTGGCACCTACAGGCATGGACAGGCTGCAGATTGACTCTTACAGACAGATGCAGACAGGCTGCACTTGGGCACTTACAGGCACAGGCTACAGATTAGCTCTTACAGGCACAGATAGGCTGCAGATTGGGTCTTAAAGGTGCAGACAGGCTGTAGATCAGCACTTACAGACACAAGCTGCAGATTGGCACTTACAGACACAGACAGGCTGCACTTGGGCACCTACAGGCACAGGCTACAGATTAGCTCTTACAGGCACAGATAGGCTGCAGATTGGCTCTTAAAGGTGCAGACAGGCTGCACATGGGCACTTACAGGCACAGGCTGCAGATTGGTTCTTACAGACACAGACAGGCTGCACTTGGAGACTTACAGGCACAGACAGGCTGCAGATTGACTCTTACAGGCAGGCTGCGCATTGACACTTATAGGCATGGACAGGCTGCAAATCGGCACTTACAGACACACACAGATTACAGGCACAGGCTGCAGATTAGCTCTTACAAGCACAGACAGCCTGTACTTGGACACTTACATTCACAAACAGACACAGATTGACTCATAAAGGTGTAGACATGCTGCAGATTGGTTCTTACAGACAGGCTGCACTTTGGCATTTACAGACACAGACATGCTGCATATTGGCTCTTACAGGCATGGACAGGCTGCAGATCGGCACCTACAGACACACACAAGCTTCAGCTTGGCTCTTACAGACACAGAGAGGCTGCACATGGGGACTTACAGGCATAGACAGGCTGCACTTGGGCACTTACAGGCAAAGGCTGCAGATTAGCTCTTACAGGAACAGACAGGCTGCACTTGGGCACTTACAGGCACAGGCTGCAGATTAGCTCTTACAGGCACATACAGGCTGCACATGGGCTCTTACAGGCACAGACAGGCTGCACTTGGGCACTCACAGTCACAGACAGGCTGCAGATCAGCACTTACAGACACACACAGGCTGCAGATTGGCTCTTACAGACACAGAGAGGCTGCACATGGGCACTTACAGGCACAGACAGGCTGCACTTGGGCACTTACAGGCAAAGGCTGCAGATTAGCTGTTACAGGCACAGTCAGGCTGCACATGGGCACTTACAGGCACAGACAGGCTGAACTTGGGCACTTACAGGCACAGGCTGCAGATTAGCTCTTACAGGCAAAGACAGGCTGCACATGGGCACTTACAAGCACAGACAGGCTGCACTTGGGCACTTACAGGCACAGGCTGCAGATTAGCTCTTACAGGCACAGACAGGCTGCACTTGGGCACTCACAGTCACAGACAGGCTGCAGATCAGCACTTACAGACACACAAAGGCTGCAGATTGGCTCTTACAGACATGGACAGGCTGCACATGGGCACTTACAGGCACAGACAGGCTGCACTTGGACACTTACAGGTGCAGGCTGCAGATTAGCTCTTACAGGCACAGACAGACTGCAGACCGGCTCTTACAGACACAGACAGGCTGCACATTGGCACCTACAGGCATGGACAGGCTGCAGATCGCCACTTACAGACACACACAGGCTGCAGATTGTCTCTTACAGATGCAGACAGGCTGCACTTGAGCAATTACAGACATGGACAGGCTTCAGATTGGCTCTTACAGGCAAAGACAGACTGCAGATCGGCAATTACAGACACACACAGGCTGCAGATTGACCCTTACAGGTGCAGACAGGCTGCAGATCGGCAATTACAGACACACACAGGCTGCAGATTGACCCTTACAGGTGCAGACAGGCTGCACTTGGGCACTTACAGGCACAGGCTACAGATTAGCTCTTACAGGCACAGATAGGCTGCAGATTGGCTCTTAAAGGTGCAGACAGGCTGCACATGGGCACTTACAGGCACAGGCTGCATATTAGCTCTTACAGGCACAGACAGGCTGCACTTGGGCACTCACAGTCACAGACAGGCTGCAGATCAGCACTTACAGACACACACAGGCTGCAGATTGGCTCTTACAGACATGGACAGGCTGCACATGGGCACTTACAGGCACAGACAGGCTGCACTTGGACACTTACAGGTGCAGGCTGCAGATTAGCTCTTACAGGCACAGACAGACTGCAGACCGGCTCTTACAGACACAGACAGGCTGCACATTGGCACCTACAGGCATGGACAGGCTGCAGATCGCCACTTACAGACACACACAGGCTGCAGATTGTCTCTTACAGATGCAGACAGGCTGCACTTGAGCAATTACAGACATGGACAGGCTTCAGATTGGCTCTTACAGGCAAAGACAGACTGCAGACCGGCTCTTACAGACACAGACAGGCTGCACATTGGCACCTACAGGCATGGACAGGCTGCAGATCGCCACTTACAGACACACACAGGCTGCAGATTGTCTCTTACAGATGCAGACAGGCTGCACTTGGGCACTTACAGGCACAGGCTACAGATTAGCTCTTACAGGCACAGATAGGCTGCAGATTGGCTCTTAAAGGTGCAGACAGGCTGCACATGGGCACTTACAGGCACAGGCTGCAGATTGGTTCTTACAGACACAGACAGGCTGCACTTGGGGACTTACAGGCACATACAGGCTGCAGATTGACTCTTACAGGCCGGCTGCACATTGACACTTATAGGCATGGACAGGCTGCAAATCGGCACTTACAGACACACACAGGCTGCAGATTGCCTCCTACAGACACAGACAGCTTGCACATGGGCAATTACAGGCACAGACAGGCTGCACTTGGGCACTTACAGGCACAGACTGCAGATTAGCTCTTACAAGCACAGACAGCCTGTACTTGGACACTTACATTCACAAACAGACACAGATTGACTCATAAAGGTGTAGACATGCTGCAGATTGGTTCTTACAGACAGGCTGCACTTTGGCACTTACAGACACAGACATGCTGCATATTGGCTTTTACAGCCATGGACAGGCTGCATATCGGCACCTACAGACACACACAAGCTTCAGATTGGCTCTTACAGACACAGAGAAGCTGCACATGGGCACTTACAGGCACAGACAGGCTGCACTTGGGCACTTACAGGCAAAGGCTGCAGATTAGCTGTTACAGGCACAGACAGGCTGCACATGGGCACTTACAAGCACAGACAGGCTGCACTTGGGCACTTACAGGCACAGCCTGCAGATTAGCTCTTACATGCACAGACAGGCTGCACTTGGGCACTCACAGTCACAGACAGGCTGCAGATCAGCACTTACAGACACACACAGGCTGCAGATTGGCTCTTACAGACACAGAGAGGCTGTACATGGGCACTTACAGGCACAGACAGGCTGCACTTGGGCACTTACAGGCAAAGGCTGCAGATTAGCTGTTACAGGCACAGTCAGGCTGCACATGGGCACTTACAGGCACAGACAGGCTGAAATTGGGCACTTACAGGCACAGGCTGCAGATTAACTCTTACAGGCACAGACAGGCTGCACATGGGCACGTACAAGCACAGACAGGCTGCACTTGGGCACTTACAGGCACAGGCTGCAGATTAGCTCTTACAGGCACAGACAGGCTGCACTTGGGAACTCACAGTCACAGACAGGCTGCAGATCAGCACTTACAGACACACACAGGCTGCAGATTGGATCTTACAGACACAGAGAGGCTGCACATTGGCACTTACAGGCACAGACAGGCTGCACTTGGGCACTTACAGGCAAAGGCTGCAGATTAGCTGTTACAGGCACAGTCGGGCTGCACATGGGCACTTACAGGCACAGACAGGCTGAACTTGGGCACTTACAGGCACAGGCTGCAGATTAGCTCTTACAGGCACAGACAGGCTGCACATGGGCACTTACAAGCACAGACAGGCTGCACGTGGGCACTTACAGGCACAGGCTGCAGATTAGCTCTTACAGGCACAGACAGGCTGCACTTGGGCACTCACAGTCACAGACAGGCTGCAGATCAGCACTTACAGACACACACAGGCTGCAGATTGGCTCTTACAGACATGGACAGGCTGCACATGGGCACTTACAGGCACAGACAGGCTGCACTTGGACACTTACAGGTGCAGGCTGCAGATTAGCTCTTACAGGCACAGACAGACTGCAGACCGGCTCTTACAGACACAGACAGGCTGCACATTGGCACCTACAGGCATGGACAGGCTGCAGATCGCCACTTACAGACACACACAGGCTGCAGATTGTCTCTTACAGATGCAGACAGGCTGCACTTGAGCAATTACAGACATGGACAGGCTTCAGATTGGCTCTTACAGGCAAAGACAGACTGCAGACCAGCTCTTACAGACACAGACAGGCTGCACATTGGCACCTACAGGCATGGACAGGCTGCAGATCGGCAATTACAGACACACACAGGCTGCAGATTGACCCTTACAGGTGCAGACAGGCTGCACTTGGGCACTTACAGGCACAGGCTACAGATTAGCTCTTACAGGCACAGATAGGCTGCAGATTGGCTCTAAAGGTGCAGACAGGCTGCACATGGGCACTTACAGGCACAGGCTGCAGATTGGTTCTTACAGACACAGACAGGCTGCACTTGGGGACTTACAGGCACAGACTGCAGATTAGCTCCTACAAGCACAGACAGCCTGTACTTGGACACTTACATTCACAAACAGACACAGATTGACTCATAAAGGTGTAGACATGCTGCAGATTGGTTCTCACAGACAGGCTGCACTTTGGCACTTACAGACACAGACATGCTGCATATTGGCTCTTACAGGCATGGACAGGCTGCATATCGGCACCTACAGACACACACAAGCTTCAGATTGGCTCTTACAGACACAGAGAAGCTGCACATGGGCACTTACAGGCACAGACAGGCTGCACTTGGGCACTTACAGGCAAAGGCTGCAGATTAGCTGTTACTGGCACAGACAGGCTGCACATGGGCACTTACAAGCACAGACAGGCTGCACTTGGGCACTTACAGGCACAGCCTGCAGATTAGCTCTTACATGCACAGACAGGCTGCACTTGGGCACTCACAGTCACAGACAGGCTGCAGATCAGCACTTACAGACACACACAGGCTGCAGATTGGCTCTTACAGACACAGAGAGGCTGTACATGGGCACTTACAGGCACAGACAGGCTGCACTTGGGCACTTACAGGCAAAGGCTGCAGATTAGCTGTTACAGGCACAGTCAGGCTGCACATGGGCACTTACAGGCACAGACAGGCTGAACTTGGGCACTTACAGGCACAGGCTGCAGATTAGCTCTTACAGGCACAGACAGGCTGCACATGGGCACTTACAAGCACAGACAGGCTGCACTTGGGCACTTACAGGCACAGGCTGCAGATTAGCTCTTACAGGCACAGACAGGCTGCACTTGGGCACTCACAGTCACAGACAGGCTGCAGATCAGCACTTACAGACACACACAGGCTGCAGATTGGCTCTTACAGACACAGATAGGCTGCACATGGGCACTTACAGGCACAGACAGGCTGCACTTGGGCACTTACAGGCAAAGGCTGCAGATTAGCTGTTACAGGCACAGTCGGGCTGCACATGGGCACTTACAGGCAAAGACAGGCTGAACTTGGGCACTTACAGGCACAGGCTGCAGATTAGCTCTTACAGGCACAGACAGGCTGCACATGGGCACTTACAAGCACAGACAGGCTGCACTTGGGCACTTACAGGCACAGGCTACAGATTAGCTCTTACAGGCACAGATAGGCTGCAGATTGGCTCTTAAAGGTGCAGACAGGCTGCACATGGGCACTTACAGGCACAGGCTGCAGATTGGTTCTTACAGACACAGACAGGCTGCACTTGGGGACTTACAGGCACAGACAGGCTGCAGATTGACTCTTACAGGCAGGCTGCGCATTGACACTTATAGGCATGGACAGGCTGCAAATCGGCACTTACAGACACACACAGATTACAGGCACAGGCTGCAGATTAGCTCTTACAAGCACAGACAGCCTGTACTTGGACACTTACATTCACAAACAGACACAGATTGACTCATAAAGGTGTAGACATGCTGCAGATTGGTTCTTACAGACAGGCTGCACTTTGGCATTTACAGACACAGACATGCTGCATATTGGCTCTTACAGGCATGGACAGGCTGTACTTGGACACTTACAGGCACAGACAGACTGCAGATTGGCTCTTAAAGGTGTAGACATGCTGCAGATTGGTTCTTACAGACAGGCTGCACTTGGGGACTTACTGGCACAGACAGGCTGCAAATTGGCTTTTACATGCACAGACAGGCTGCAGATCAGCTCTTACAGACACAGACAGGCTGCACATGGGCACTTACAGGCACAGACAGGTTTCACTTGGGCACTTACAGGCACAGACAAGCTGCAGATTGGCTCTTACAGACATGGACAGGCTGCAGATCAGCACTTACAGGCACACACAGGCTGCAGATTGGCTCTTACAGACACAGATAGACTGCACATGGGCACTTACAGGCACAGACGGGCTGGAGATTGGCTCTTGCAGACACAGACAGCCTGCACATGGGCACTTACAGGCACAGACAGGCTGCACTTGGGCACTTACAGGCGCAGGCTGCAGATTAGCTCTTACAGGCATAGACATTCTGCCCTTGGACACTTACAGGCACAAACAGACTGCAGATTGGATCTTAAAGGTGTTGACAGGCTGCATATTGGTTCTTACAGACAGGCTGCATTTGGGGACTTACAAGCACAGACAGACTGCTGATTGGCTCTTACAGGCACAGAGAGGCCCGCAGATTCGCTTTTACAGACACAGACAGGCTGCACTTGGGCACTTACAGGAACCGACAGGCTGCAGATTGGTTTTTAGAGACACAGACAGGCTGCAGATCAGCACTTACAGACACAAGCTGCAGATTCACACTTAAAGACATCGATAGGCTGCAGATTGACTCCTACAGACACAGACAGGCTGCATTTGGGCACTTACAGACACAGACAGGCTGCTTATTGGCTCATACAGGCTCAGACAGGCTACAGATTGCTTCTTACAGACAGGCTGCACTTCGGCACTTACAGGCACAGACATGCTGCATATTGGCTCTTACAGGCATGGATAGGCTGCATATCGGCACCTACAGACACACACAGGCTTCAGATTGGCTCTTACAGACACAGAGAGGCTGCACATGGACACTTACAGGCACAGACAGGCTGCACTTGGGCACTTAAAGGCACAGGCTGCAGATTAGCTCTTACAGGCACAGACAGGCTGCACATGGGCACTTACAGGCACAGACAGGCTGCACTTGGGCACTTACAGGCACAGGCTGCAGATTAGCTCTTACAGGCACAGACAGGCTGCACATGGACAGTCACAGGCACAGACAGGCTGCAGATCGGCACTTACAGACACACACAGGCTGCAGATTGGCTCTTACAGACATGGACAGGCTGCACATGGGCACTTACAGGCACAGACAGGTTGCACTTGGGCACTTACAGGTGCAGGCTGCAGATTAGCTCTTACAGGCACAGACAGGCTGCACTTGGCACTTATAGGCACAACAAAAATGTACATATCAATCCTGGTAGGAGTACAGCACACATGGACCTCTATATATTAAGGCATAATATGCTAATTTGGTAAATTGAAACCCGGTCCACAGGGGAAAGGCTAGTATAAAATCTCATAAATGTGGCTGTTAGATTGGCTGGTAGTGTCAAAAGACAATGTATCGAGAAAAGAAAAAAGGAAACAAGCTTGCATTTTGTAACCAGTCAATCTCCCCCAAAGGGTTTAAATATTAATAAATGTGGTACAAAATACCAGGTATGCTTAACTCTTTGGTAACAGTATCTTTATCATGAGAAATAATCACATGAGCCCCAAATATCCAATATCATTAGCGGCAAACATAGTATAAGAAGTGAATTGGTTCTTTATTTAATACATAACTTTTATTTGAGAAAAAATACATAACAGACTCATATATACTTAAAAAATTCGACAGGGATAAAACCAGTATTATCTCCACACACTGCCATCACTGTATATAATGTAAATTTCATGTAAACAAATTAATAATCATAGTATGGAGCAGCGAATAAGACCACTAAGGTGGGAGTCTATGGGATATTGTGACAGAAATGGCTATCTACCTTCTCTGTCAAATCATTGATTAATGAGTCTCATAAACAACAAAAACTTGTGTTTTAAATCATGTATTTTTGACAAAGTGAATTTATATAAACATGCACTTTGTTGTAGACAAGCACTTATTGAAACATCCCTCAAATATTTGTTTATATATATATATATATATATATATATATATCTCAGTGCCTATGAGATTCAATGCGTACCTCTATGTCCAATGGTGAGAATCCCAGCCCAGTCAAACTACTGAGGACCACGCTTTGAAGGATATCTAATGTCCACAATGATGTCTGTAGTACAGATCCCTAAAGACTACAGTATACTCTGTTATAGTGGAGTTCCCTTCCTATAGCAAAAGCTTAGCTTGAAGGACTCGTTATTTGTCCTCTGACTGCAAGACACATATACTGTCTACACTGTCTAACATCAGATATACAAACATTTTTAGAGACAATAGTGGGGTGTTGCAAGCGTGTCAATTGATCAGATTAGTCCCATGCATTGAGTACCAAGTAAGCACAGAGTTCTGAACAATTTTTCCACCTGTGAGACACGTCGAGTACCGAAAACGGAAGAAAACAAAGCCAACAGTAACCACTGTATATATATATATATATATATATATATATATATATATATATATATATATATATATATATATATATATAATGTTGTTGGTTCCTTCCCTGTAAGTAGCTGGGGGTTTGGTTGAGCTACATATACATATTCAAGCCTGCTTAGCATGTTAGGGTGTCATGATGTGCTCTTTAGTGGTCTTGAAGAGGCCAAGAAAACCAATCCTACAGCAGATCTAATATGGTTATTCAATCCTTTCACACAGGATAGCAGAAGCAGATCATGATATAAAATAATAAAATGGCCTTCCCCTCAAATAAACACACCATTACTATGTGTCCCAGAGAGAGAGAGAGCATACTTTATTTAAGATTTCACAGGGTATATAAAGGGTAGAAAACAATGGGTTCAGTCAAACATTTACATAACTGGGGCTTAAGCAGCTTCAAATTGGCTACAAGGTAGCAGGCAAAGTGGTTGTCATGACAGGCTGCACTTGGGCACTTACAGGCACAGGCTACAGATTAGCTCTTACAGGCACAGATAGGCTGCAGATTGGCTCTTAAAGGTGCAGACAGGCTGCACATGGGCACTTACAGGCACAGGCTGCAGATTGGTTCTTACAGACACAGACAGGCTGCACTTGGGGACTTACAGGCACAGACAGGCTGCAGATTGACTCTTACAGGCCGGCTGCACATTGACACTTGTAGGCATGGACAGGCTGCAAATCGGCACTTACAGACACACACAGGCTGCAGATTGCCTCCTACAGACACAGACAGCTTGCACATGGGCAATTACAGGCACAGACAGGCTGCACTTGGGCACTTACAGGCACAGACTGCAGAATAGCTCCTACAAGCACAGACAGCCTGTACTTGGACACTTACATTCACAAACAGACACAGATTGACTCATAAAGGTGTAGACATGCTGCAGATTGGTTCTTACAGAAAGGCTGCACTTTGGCACTTACAGACACAGACATGCTGCATATTGGCTCTTACAGGCATGGACAGGCTGCATATCGGCACCTACAGACACACACAAGCTTCAGATTGGCTCTTACAGACACAGAGAAGCTGCACATGGGCACTTACAGGCACAGAAAGGCTGCACTTGGGCACTTACAGGCAAAGGCTGCAGATTAGCTGTAACAGGCACAGACAGGCTGCACATGGGCACTTACAAGCACAGACAGGCTGCACTTGGGCACTTACAGGCACAGCCTGCAGATTAGCTCTTACATGCACAGACAGGCTGCACTTGGGCACTTACAGGCAAAGGCTGCAGATTAGCGGTTACAGGCACAGTCAGGCTGCACATGGGCACTTACAGGCACAGACAGGCTGAACTTGGGCACTTACAGGCACAGGCTGCAGATTAGCTCTTACAGGCACAGACAGGCTGCACATGGGCACTTACAAGCACAGACAGGCAGCACTTGGGCACTTACAGGCACAGGCTGCAGATTAGCTCTTACAGGCACAGACCAGCTGCACTTGGGCACTCACAGTCACAGACAGGCTGCAGATCACCACTTACAGACACACACAGGCTGCAGATTGGCTCTTACAGACACAGAGAGGCTGCACATGGGCACTTACAGGCACAGACAGGCTGCACTTGGGCACTTACAGGCAAAGGCTGCAGATTAGCTGTTACAGGCACAGTCGGGCTGCACATGGGCACTTACAGGCACAGACAGGCTGAGCTTGGGCACTTACAGGCACAGGCTGCAGATTAGCTCTTACAGGCACAGACAGGCTGCACATGGGCACTTACAAGCACAGACAGGCTGCACTTGGGCACTTACAGGCACAGGCTGCAGATTAGCTCTTACAGGCACAGACAGGCTGCACTTGGGCACTCACAGTCACAGACAGGCTGCAGATCAGCACTTACAGACACACACAGGCTGCAGATTGGCTCTTACAGACATGGACAGGCTGCACATGGGCACTTACAGGCACAGACAGGCTGCACTTGGACACTTACAGGTGCAGGCTGCAGATTAGCTCTTACAGGCACAGACAGACTGCAGACCGGCTCTTACAGACACAGACAGGCTGCACATTGGCACCTACAGGCATGGACAGGCTGCAGATCGCCACTTACAGACACACACAGGCTGCAGATTGTCTCTTACAGATGCAGACAGGCTGCACTTGGGCAATTACAGACATGGACAGGCTTCAGATTGGCTCTTACAGGCAAAGACAGACTGTAGACCGGCTCTTACAGACACAGACAGGCTGCACATTGGCACCTACAGGCATGGAAAGGCTGCAGATCGGCAATTACAGACACACACAGGCTGCGGATTGACCCTTACAGGTGCAGACAGGCTGCACTTGGGCACTTACAGGCACAGGCTGCAGATTGGTTCTTACAGACACAGACAGGCTGCACTTGGGGACTTACAGGCACAGACAGGCTGCAGATTGACTCTTACAGGCAGGCGGCACATTGACACTTATAGGCATGGACAGGCTGCAAATCAGCACTTACAGACACACACAGGCTGCAGATTGGCTCCTACAGACGCAGACAGCTTGCACATGGGCACTTACAGGCACAGACAGGCTGCACTTGGGCACTTACAGGCTCAGGCTGCAGATTAGCTCTTACAAGCACAGACAGGCTGTACTTGGACACTTACAGGCACAGACAGACTGCAGATTGGCTCTTAAAGGTGTAGACATGCTGCAGATTGGTTCTTACAGACAGGCTGCACTTGGGGACTTACTGGCACAGACAGGCTGCAAATTGGCTTTTACATGCACAGACAGGCTGCAGATCAGCTCTTACAGACACAGACAGGCTGCACATGGGCACTTACAGGCACAGACAGGTTTCACTTGGGCACTTACAGGCACAGACAAGCTGCAGATTGGCTCTTACAGACATGGACAGGCTGCAGATCAGCACTTACAGGCACACACAGGCTGCAGATTGGCTCTTACAGACACAGATAGACTGCACATGGGCACTTACAGGCACAGAAGGGCTGCAGATTGGCTCTTGCAGACACAGACAGCCTGCACATGGGCACTTACAGGCACAGACAGGCTGCACTTGGGCACTTACAGGCGCAGGCTGCAGATTAGCTCTTACAGGCACAGACAGGCTGCACTTGGGCACTCACAGTCACAGACAGGCTGCAGATCAGCACTTACAGACACACACAGGCTGCAGATTGGCTCCTACAGACATGGACAGGCTGCACATGGGCACTTACAGGCACAGACAGGCTGCACTTGGACACTTACAGGTGCAGGCTGCAGATTAGCTCTTACAGGCACAGACAGACTGCAGACCGGCTCTTACAGACACAGACAGGCTGCACATTGGCACCTACAGGCATGGACAGGCTGCAGATCGCCACTTACAGACACACACAGGCTGCAGATTGTCTCTTACAGATGCAGACAGGCTGCACTTGGGCAATTACAGACATGGACAGGCTTCAGATTGGCTCTTACAGGCAAAGACAGACTGCAGACCGGCTCTTACAGACACAGACAGGCTGCACATTGGCACCTACAGGCATGGAAAGGCTGCAGATCGGCAATTACAGACACACACAGGCTGCAGATTGACCCTTACAGGTGCAGACAGGCTGCACTTGGGCACTTACAGGCACAGGCTACAGATTAGCTCTTACAGGCACAGATAGGCTGCAGATTGGCTCTTAAAGGTGCAGACAGGCTGCACATGGGCACTTACAGGCACAGGCTGCAGATTGGTTCTTACAGACACAGACAGGCTGCACTTGGGGACTTACAGGCACAGACAGGCTGCAGATTGACTCTTACAGGCAGGCGGCACATTGACACTTATAGGCATGGACAGGCTGCAAATCGGCACTTACAGACACACACAGGCTGCAGATTGGCTCCTACAGACGCAGACAGCTTGCACATGGGCACTTACAGGCACAGACAGGCTGCACTTGGGCACTTACAGGCTCAGGCTGCAGATTAGCTCTTACAAGCACAGACAGGCTGTACTTGGACACTTACAGGCACAGACAGACTGCAGATTGGCTCTTAAAGGTGTAGACATGCTGCAGATTGGTTCTTACAGACAGGCTGCACTTGGGGACTTACTGGCACAGACAGGCTGCAAATTGGCTTTTACATGCACAGACAGGCTGCAGATCAGCTCTTACAGACACAGACAGGCTGCACATGGGCACTTACAGTCACAGACAGGTTTCACTTGGGCACTTACAGGCACAGACAAGCTGCAGATTGGCTCTTACAAACATGGACAGGCTGCAGATCAGCACTTACAGGCACACACAGGCTGCAGATTGGCTCTTACAGACACAGATAGACTGCACATGGGCACTTACAGGCACAGAAGGGCTGCAGATTGGCTCTTGCAGACACAGACAGCCTGCACATGGGCACTTACAGGCACAGACAGGCTGCACTTGGGCACTTACAGGCACAGGCTGCAGATTAGCTCTTACAGGCACAGACAGGCTGCACTTGGGCACTCACAGTCACAGACAGGCTGCAGATCAGCACTTACAGACACACACAGGCTGCAGATTGGCTCCTACAGACATGGACAGGCTGCACATGGGCACTTACAGGCACAGACAGGTTTCACTTGGGCACTTACAGGCACAGACAAGCTGCAGATTGGCTCTTACAGACATGGACAGGCTGCAGATCAGCACTTACAGGCACACACAGGCTGCAGATTGGCTCTTACAGACACAGATAGACTGCACATGGGCACTTACAGGCACAGAAGGGCTGCAGATTGGCTCTTGCAGACACAGACAGCCTGCACATGGGCACTTACAGGCACAGACAGGCTGCACTTGGGC
The DNA here is from genome assembly GCA_027410445.1 of Discoglossus pictus. NCBI lineage: Eukaryota > Metazoa > Chordata > Amphibia > Anura > Alytidae > Discoglossus > Discoglossus pictus. Next base: position 95,803,372 of record CM050168.1, read on the forward strand.
ACTTACAGGCGCAGGCTGCAGATTAGCTCTTACAGGCATAGACACTATGCCCTTGGACACTTACAGGCACAAACAGACTGCAGATTGGATCTTAAAGGTGTTAACAGGCTGCATATTGGTTCTTAGAGACAGGCTGCATTTGGGGACTTACAAGCACAGACAGACTGCAGATTGGCTCTTACAGGCATGGACAGGCTGCATATCGGCACCTACAGACACACACAAGCTTCAGATTGGCTCTTACAGACACAGAGAAGCTGCACATGGGCACTTACAGGCACAGACAGGCTACACTTGGGCACTTACAGGCAAAGGCTGCAGATTAGCTGTTACAGGCACAGACAGGCTGCACATGGGCACTTACAAGCACAGACAGGCTGCACTTGGGCACTTACAGGCACAGCCTGCAGATTAGCTCTTACATGCACAGACAGGCTGCACTTGGGCACTCACAGTCACAGACAGGCTGCAGATCAGCACTTGCAGACACACACAGGCTGCAGATTGGCTCTTACAGACCCAGAGAGGCTGTACATGGGCACTTACAGGCACAGACAGGCTGCACTTGGGCACTTACAGGCAAAGGCTGCAGATTAGCTGTTACAGGCACAGTCAGGCTGCACATGGGCACTTACAGGCACAGACAGGTTGAACTTGGGCACTTACAGGCACAGGCTGCAGATTAGCTCTTACAGGCACAGACAGGCTGCACATGGGCACTTACAAGCACAGACAGGCTGCACTTGGGCACTTACAGGCACAGGCTGCAGATTAGCTCTTACAGGCACAGACAGGCTGCACATGGGCACTTACAAGCACAGACAGGCTGCACTTGGGCACTTACAGGCACAGGCTGCAGATTAGCTCTTACAGGCACAGTCAGGCTGCACTTGGGCACTCACAGTCACAGACAGGCTGCAGATCAGCACTTACAGACACACACAGGCTGCAGATTGGCTCTTACAGACACAGAGAGGCTGCACATGGGCACTTACAGGCACAGACAGGCTGCACTTGGGCACTTACAGGCAAAGGCTGCAGATTAGCTGTTACAGGCACAGTCGGGCTGCACATGGGCACTTACAGGCACAGACAGGCTGAACTTGGGCACTTACAGGCACAGGCTGCAGATTAGCTCTTACAGGCACAGACAGGCTGCACATGGGCACTTACAAGCACAGACAGGCTGCACTTGGGCACTTACAGGCACAGGCTGCAGATTAGCTCTTACAGGCACAGACAGGCTGCACTTGGGCACTCACAGTCACAGACAGGCTGCAGATCAGCACTTACAGACACACACAGGCTGCAGATTGGCTCTTACAGACATGGACAGGCTGCACATGGGCACTTACAGGCACAGACAGGCTGCACTTGGACACTTACAGGTGCAGGCTGCAGATTAGCTCTTACAGGCACAGACAGACTGCAGACCGGCTCTTACAGACACAGACAGGCTGCACATTGGCACCTACAGGCATGGACAGGCTGCAGATCGCCACTTACAGACACACACAGGCTGCAGATTGTCTCTTACAGATGCAGACAGGCTGCACTTGGGCAATTACAGACATGGACAGGCTTCAGATTGGCTCTTACAGGCAAAGACAGACTGCAGACCGGCTCTTACAGACACAGACAGGCTGCACATTGGCACCTACAGGCATGGAAAGGCTGCAGATCGGCAATTACAGACACACACAGGCTGCAGATTGACCCTTACAGGTGCAGACAGGCTGCACTTGGGCACTTACAGGCACAGGCTACAGATTAGCTCTTACAGGCATAGATAGGCTGCAGATTGGCTCTTAAAGGTGCAGACAGGCTGCACATGGGCACTTACAGGCACAGGCTGCAGATTGGTTCTTACAGACACAGACAGGCTGCACTTGGGGACTTACAGGCACAGACAGGCTGCAGATTGACTCTTACAGGCAGGCGGCACATTGACACTTATAGGCATGGACAGGCTGCAAATCGGCACTTACAGACACACACAGGCTGCAGATTGGCTCCTACAGACGCAGAAAGCTTGCACATGGGCACTTACAGGCACAGACAGGCTGCACTTGGGCACTTACAGGCTCAGGCTGCAGATTAGCTCTTACAAGCACAGACAGGCTGTACTTGGACACTTACAGGCACAGACAGACTGCAGATTGGCTCTTAAAGGTGTAGACATGCTGCAGATTGGTTCTTACAGACAGGCTGCACTTGGGGACTTACTGGCACAGACAGGCTGCAAATTGGCTTTTACATGCACAGACAGGCTGCAGATCAGCTCTTACAGACACAGACAGGCTGCACATGGGCACTTACAGTCACAGACAGGTTTCACTTGGGCACTTACAGGCACAGACAAGCTGCAGATTGGCTCTTACAGACATGGACAGGCTGCAGATCAGCACTTACAGGCACACACAGGCTGCAGATTGGCTCTTACAGACACAGATAGACTGCACATGGGCACTTACAGGCACAGAAGGGCTGCAGATTGGCTCTTGCAGACACAGACAGCCTGCACATGGGCACTTACAGGCACAGACAGGCTGCACTTGGGCACTTACAGGCGCAGGCTGCAGATTAGCTCTTACAGGCATAGACACTCTGCCCTTGGACACTTACAGGCACAAACAGACTGCAGATTGGATCTTAAAGGTGTTAACAGGCTGCATATTGGTTCTTACAGACAGGCTGCATTTGGGGACTTACAAGCACAGACAGACTGCAGATTGGCTCTTACAGGCATGGACAGGCTGCATATCGGCACCTACAGACACACACAAGCTTCAGATTGGCTCTTACAGACACAGAGAAGCTGCACATGGGCACTTACATGCACAGACAGGCTGCACTTGTACACTTACAGGAAAAGGCTGCAGATTAGCTGTTACAGGCACAGACAGGCTGCACATGGGCACTTACAAGCACAGACAGGCTGCACTTGGGCACTTACAGGCACAGCCTGCAGATTAGCTCTTATATGCACAGACAGGCTGCACTTGGGCACTCACAGTCACAGACAGGCTGCAGATCAGCACTTACAGACACACACAGGCTGCAGATTGGCTCTTACAGACACAGAGAGGCTGTACATGGGCACTTACAGGCACAGACAGGCTGCACTTGGGCACTTACAGGCAAAGGCTGCAGATTAGCTGTTACAGGCACAGTCAGGCTGCACATGGGCACTTACAGGCACAGACAGGCTGAACTTGGGCACTTACAGGCACAGGCTGCAGAATAGCTCTTACAGGCACAGACAGGCTGCACATGGGCACTTACAAGCACAGACAGGCTGCACTTGGGCACTTACAGGCACAGGCTGCAGATTAGCTCTTACAGGCACAGACAGGCTGCACTTGGGCACTCACAGTCACAGACAGGCTGCAGATCAGCACTTACAGACACACACAGGCTGCAGATTGGCTCTTACAGACACAGAGAGGCTGTACATGGGCACTTACAGGCACAGACAGGCTGCACTTGGGCACTTACAGGCAAAGGCTGCAGATTAGCTGTTACAGGCACAGTCGGGCTGCACATGGGCACTTACAGGCACAGACAGGCTGAACTTGGGCACTTACAGGCACAGGCTGCAGATTAGCTCTTACAGGCACAGACAGGCTGCACATGGGCACTTACAAGCACAGACAGGCTGCACTTGGGCACTTACAGGCACAGGCTGCAGATTAGCTCTTACAGGCACAGACAGGCTGCACTTGGGCACTCACAGTCACAGACAGGCTGCAGATCAGCACTTACAGACACACACAGGCTGCAGATTGGCTCTTACAGACATGAACAGGCTGCACATGGGCACTTACAGGCACAGACAGGCTGCACTTGGACACTTACAGGTGCAGGCTGCAGATTAGCTCTTACAGGCACAGACAGACTGCAGACCGGCTCTTACAGACACAGACAGGCTGCACATTGGCACCTACAGGCATGGACAGGCTGCAGATCGCCACTTACAGACACACACAGGCTGCAGATTGTCTCTTACAGATGCAGACAGGCTGCAGTTGGGCAATTACAGACATGGACAGGCTTCAGATTGGCTCTTACAGGCAAAGACAGACTGCAGACCGGCTCTTACAGACACAGACAGGCTGCACATTGGCACCTACAGGCATGGACAGGCTGCAGATCGGCAATTACAGACACACACAGGCTGCAGATTGACCCTTACAGGTGCAGGCAGGCTGCACTTGGGCACTTACAGGCACAGGCTACAGATTAGCTCTTACAGGCATAGACAGGCTGCAGATTGGCTCTTAAAGGTGCAGACAGGCTGCACATGGGCACTTACAGGCACAGGCTGCAGATTGGTTCTTACAGACACCGACAGGCTGCACTTGGGGACTTACAGGCACAGACAGGCTGCAGATTGACTCTTACAGGCAGGAGGCACATTGACACTTATAGGCATGGACAGGCTGCAAATCGGCACTTACAGACACACACAAGCTGCAGATTGGCTCCTACAGACGCAGACAGCTTGCACATGGGCACTTACAGGCACAGACAGGCTGCACTTGGGCACGTACAGGCTCAGGCTGCAGATTAGCTCTTACAAGCACAGACAGGCTGTACTTGGACACTTACAGGCACAGACAGATTGCAGATTGGCTCTTAAAGGTGTAGACATGCTGCAGATTGGTTCTTACAGACAGGCTGCACTTGGGGACTTACTGGCACAGACAGGCTGCAAATTGGCTTTTACATGCACAGACAGGCTGCAGATCAGCTCTTACAGACACAGACAGGCTGCACATGGGCACTTACAGGCACAGACAGGTTGCACTTGGGCACTTACAGGCACAGACAAGCTGCAGATTGGCTCTTACAGACATGGACAGGCTGCAGATCAGCACTTACAGGCACACACAGGCTGCAGATTGGCTCTTACAGACACAGATAGACTGCACATGGGCACTTACAAGCACAGACGGGCTGCAGATTGGCTCTTGCAGACACAGACAGCCTGCACATGGGCACTTACAGGCACAGACAGGCTGCACTTGGGCACTTACAGGCGCAGGCTGCAGATTAGCTCTTACAGGCATAGACACTCTGCCCTTGGACACTTACAGGCACAAACAGACTGCAGATTGGATCTTAAAGGTGTTAACAGGCTGCATATTGGTTCTTACAGACAGGCTGCATTTGGGGACTTACAAGCACAGACAGACTGCAGATTGGCTCTTACAGGCACAGAGAGGCCCGCAGATTCGCTTTTACAGACACAGACAGGCTGCACTTGGGCACTTACAGGAACCGACAGGCTGCAGATTGGCTTTTAGAGACACAGACAGGCTGCAGATCAGCACTTACAGACACAAGCTGCAGATTCACACTTAAAGACATCGATAGGCTGCAGATTGACTCCTACAGACACAGACAGGCTGCATTTGGGCACTTACAGACACAGACAGGCTGCTTATTGGCTCATACAGGCTCAGACGGGCTACAGATTGCTTCTTACAGACAGGCTGCACTTCGGCACTTACAGGCACAGACATGCTGCATATTGGCTCTTACAGGCATTGATAGGCTCTATATCGGCACCTACAGACACACACAGGCTTCAGATTGGCTCTTACAGACACAGAGAGGCTGCACATGGACACTTACAGGCACAGACAGGCTGCACTTGGGCACTTACAGGCACAGGCTGCAGATTAGCTCTTACAGGCACAGACAGGCTGCACTTGGGCACTCACAGTCACAGACAGGCTGCAGATCAGCACTTACAGACACACACAGGCTGCAGATTGGCTCTTACAGACACAGAGAGGCTGTACATGCGCACTTACAGGCACAGACAGGCTGCACTTGGGCACTTACAGGCAAAGGCTGCAGATTAGCTGTTACAGGCACAGTCGGGCTGCACATGGGCACTTACAGGCACAGACAGGCTGAACTTGGGCACTTACAGGCACAGGCTGCAGATTAGCTCTTACAGGCACAGACAGGCTGCACATGGGCACTTACAAGCACAGACAGGCTGCACTTGGGCACTTACAGGCACAGGCTGCAGATTAGCTCTTACAGGCACAGACAGGCTGCACTTGGGCACTCACAGTCACAGACAGGCTGCAGATCAGCACTTACAGACACACACAGGCTGCAGATTGGCTCTTACAGACATGGACAGGCTGCACATGGGCACTTACAGGCACAGACAGGCTGCACTTGGACACTTACAGGTGCAGGCTGCAGATTAGCTCTTACAGGCACAGACAGACTGCAGACCGGCTCTTACAGACACAGACAGGCTGCACATTGGCACCTACAGGCATGGACAGGCTGCAGATCGCCACTTACAGACACACACAGGCTGCAGATTGTCTCTTACAGATGCAGACAGGCTGCAGTTGGGCAATTACAGACATGGACAGGCTTCAGATTGGCTCTTACAGGCAAAGACAGACTGCAGACCGGCTCTTACAGACACAGACAGGCTGCACATTGGCACCTACAGGCATGGACAGGCTGCAGATCGGCAATTACAGACACACACAGGCTGCAGATTGACCCTTACAGGTGCAGGCAGGCTGCACTTGGGCACTTACAGGCACAGGCTACAGATTAGCTCTTACAGGCATAGACAGGCTGCAGATTGGCTCTTAAAGGTGCAGACAGGCTGCACATGGGCACTTACAGGCACAGGCTGCAGATTGGTTCTTACAGACACCGACAGGCTGCACTTGGGGACTTACAGGCACAGACAGGCTGCAGATTGACTCTTACAGGCAGGCGGCACATTGACACTTATAGGCATGGACAGGCTGCAAATCGGCACTTACAGACACACACAAGCTGCAGATTGGCTCCTACAGACGCAGACAGCTTGCACATGGGCACGTACAGGCACAGACAGGCTGCACTTGGGCACGTACAGGCTCAGGCTGCAGATTAGCTCTTACAAGCACAGACAGGCTGTACTTGGACACTTACAGGCACAGACAGATTGCAGATTGGCTCTTAAAGGTGTAGACATGCTGCAGATTGGTTCTTACAGACAGGCTGCACTTGGGGACTTACTGGCACAGACAGGCTGCAAATTGGCTTTTACATGCACAGACAGGCTGCAGATCAGCTCTTACAGACACAGACAGGCTGCACATGGGCACTTACAGGCACAGACAGGTTTCACTTGGGCACTTACAGGCACAGACAAGCTGCAGATTGGCTCTTACAGACATGGACAGGCTGCAGATCAGCACTTACAGGCACACACAGGCTGCAGATTGGCTCTTACAGACACAGATAGACTGCACATGGGCACTTACAGGCACAGACGGGCTGCAGATTGGCTCTTGCAGACACAGACAGCCTGCACATGGGCACTTACAGGCACAGACAGGCTGCACTTGGGCACTTACAGGCGCAGGCTGCAGATTAGCTCTTACAGGCATAGACACTCTGCCCTTGGACACTTACAGGCACAAACAGACTGCAGATTGGATCTTAAAGGTGTTAACAGGCTGCATATTGGTTCTTACAGACAGGCTGCATTTGGGGACTTACAAGCACAGACAGACTGCAGATTGGCTCTTACAGGCACAGAGAGGCCCGCAGATTCGCTTTTACAGACACAGACAGGCTGCACTTGGGCACTTACAGGAACCGACAGGCTGCAGATTGGCTTTTAGAGACACAGACAGGCTGCAGATCAGCACTTACAGACACAAGCTGCAGATTCACACTTAAAGACATCGATAGGCTGCAGATTGACTCCTACAGACACAGACAGGCTGCATTTGGGCACTTACAGACACAGACAGGCTGCTTATTGGCTCATACAGGCTCAGACGGGCTACAGATTGCTTCTTACAGACAGGCTGCACTTCGGCACTTACAGGCACAGACATGCTGCATATTGGCTCTTACAGGCATGGATAGGCTCTATATCGGCACCTACAGACACACACAGGCTTCAGATTGGCTCTTACAGACACAGAGAGGCTGCACATGGACACTTACAGGCACAGACAGGCTGCACTTGGGCACTTACAGGCACAGGCTGCAGATTAGCTCTTACAGGCACAGACAGGCTGCACATGGGCACTTACAGGCACAGACAGGCTGCACTTGGGCACTTACAGGCACAGGCTGCAGATTAGCTCTTACAGGCACAGACAGGCTGCACATGGACAGTCACAGGCACAGACAGGCTGCAGATCGGCACTTACAGACACACACAGGCTGCAGATTGGCTCTTACAGACATGGACAGGCTGCACATGGGCACTTACAGGCACAGACAGGTTGCACTTGGGCACTTACAGGTGCAGGCTGCAGATTAGCTCTTACAGGCACAGACAGGCTGCACTTGGCACTTATAGGCACAACAAAAATGTACATATCAATCCTGGTAGGAGTACAGCACACATGGACCTCTATATATTAAGGCATAATATGCTAATTTGGTAAATTGAAACCCGGTCCACAGGGGAAAGGCTAGTATAAAATCTCATAAATGTGGCTGTTAGATTGGCTGGTAGTGTCAAAAGACAATGTATCGAGAAAAGAAAAAAGAAAACAAGCTTGCATTTTGTAACCAGTCAATCTCCCCCAAAGGGTTTAAATATTAATAAATGTGGTACAAAATACTAAGTATGCTTAACTCTTTGGTAACAGTATCTTTATCATGAGAAATAATCACATGAGCCCCAAATATCCAATATCATTAGCGGCAAACATAGTATAAGAAGTGAATTGGTTCTTTATTTAATACATAACTTTTATTTGAGAAAAAATACATAACAGACTCATATATACTTAAAAAATTCGACAGGGATAAAACCAGTATTATCTCCACACACTGCCATCACTGTATATAATGTAAATTTCATGTAAACAAATTAATAATCATAGTATGGAGCAGCGAATAAGACCACTAAGGTGGGAGTCTATAGGATATTGTGACAGAAATGGCTATCTACCTTCTCTGTCAAATCATTGATTAATGAGTCTCATAAACAACAAAAACTTGTGTTTTAAATCATGTATTTTTGACAAAGTGAATTTATATAAACATGCACTTTGTTGTAGACAAGCACTTATTGAAACATCCCTCAAATATTTGTTTATATATCTATATATATATATATATATATATATATATATATATATATATCTCAGTGCCTATGAGATTCAATGCGTACCTCTATGTCCAATGGTGAGAATCCCAGCCCAGTCAAACTACTGAGGACCACGCTTTGAAGGATATCTAATGTCCACAATGATGTCTATAGTACAGATCCCTAAAGACTACAGTATACTCTGTTATAGTGGAGTTCCCTTCCTATAGCAAAAGCTAAGCTTGAAGGACTCGTTATTTGTCCTCTGACTGCAAGACACATATACTGTCTACACTGTCTAACATCAGATATACAAACATTTTTAGAGACAATAGTGGGGTGTTGCAAGCATGTCAATTGATCAGATTAGTCCCATGCATTGAGTACCAAGTAAGCACAGAGTTCTGAACAATTTTTCCACCTGTGAGACACGTCGAGTACCAAAAACGGAAGAAAACAAAGCCAACAGTATCCACTGTATATATATATATATATATATATATATATATATATTGTTGTTGGTTCCTTCCCTGTAAGTAGCTGGGGGTTTGGTTGAGCTACATATACATATTCAAGCCTGCTTAGCATGTTAGGGTGTCATGATGTGCTCTTTAGTGGTCTTGAAGAGGCCAAGAAAACCAATCCTACAGCAGATCTAATATGGTTATTCAATCCTTTCACACAGGATAGCAGAAGAAGATCATGATATAAAATAATAAAATGGCCTTCCCCTCAAATAAACACACCATTACTATGTGTCTCAGAGAGAGAGAGAGCATACTTTATTTAAGATTTCACAGGGTATATAAAGGGTAGAAAACAATGGGTTCAGTCAAACATTTACATAACTGGGGCTTAAGCAACTTCAAATTGGCTACAAGGTAGCAGGCAAAGTGGTTGTCATGACAGGCTGCACTTGGGCACTTACAGGCACAGGCTACAGATTAGCTCTTACAGGCACAGATAGGCTGCAGATTGGCTCTTAAAGGTGCAGACAGGCTGCACATGGGCACTTACAGGCACAGGCTGCAGATTGGTTCTTACAGACACAGACAGGCTGCACTTGGGGACTTACAGGCACAGACAGGCTGCAGATTGACTCTTACAGGCCGGCTGCACATTGACACTTGTAATCTGCTGTAGAAAAGGGAAAAAAAAGTATATATATAGAATATAAAAAAATACAAAAAACAAGCAAACAAACAAACCAAAAATAAAACAAACAAAAACAACGTACTGGATCTCGAGAGAGAGGACAGCGGGACCATTGCCTTACTGGGTTTAAAGGTCAGGTTCTGAGCTCAAATCACCACACTCCAATGCTAGAAAATAATTTTAAGTGTCCAATTTCAGCTTGTCTCTCAATAATTTCCAATTTTTGAGGGGCCATTTCAAAGTTTCCTCTGCTGATAGTTCCTTTTCTATATCATAGATATTCTGAAGTCTTGCTCTAATTTCCTGCCATCACGGGATATTATTTGTTTTCCAACATCTCGCAAATAAAAGTTTAACAGCACTTAATATCATGATTATACATACATAAGCTGTTGACAATTCTGTTTCTTGAGTCAAATGGAACAGTACTAAATCTGCTGTTAAAGTTATTTCTCAATCAATTATAGTAGCTATTTCATCAGTGCATATTAACCATAAATCTTGTAATTTGGGACAGCCCCACCATATATGCAGGTCTGTACTAATTAACCCGCAGTTTCTCCAACATAGGTTATTACACATGGCTTTTAAAAACTTTGTTTTTTTAAGTTTTGTCCAGTACCGCTTATTTATTAATTGAAAGTACACTTCCCTAGAACTGGGATCCTTAATGTATTTATGTGTTTGCTCAAATGCCTTAAACCAGGTTTCTACTGACCAATTATTTTTCAATTCCCTTCCCAAGCAATGGCATATTGGGATAACTGGTTCGTCATTTCTTGCGATTCTAAAAGAATGGATAGAGGAAACCATGGGCTATCGGTGGATATGAGTTTTGTTTATTTATTGAATTTATTCCAAAATTGCCAAAGTTTTTGGGCATAAGACCTGCCCTCCTTCCAACTATCTCTCCAGCTATCATCTACCCAAAACATTCCGCCCAGAATATCCCTCCTCAAAAATTGTGCCTCTATTTGTTTCCAACCAACAGTCTCATCAGCAGTATTCCATTTTACAACATGATAAATCATTGTAACAGTGCTTTCTGTTCTTTATCTACATTAAGGGTCATCGCATCTGATTTTGTGATATTCAATTTGTAATACAATATCAAACTGTATTCTTCTATAATCTGTTGTAACCCTTGCAAAAAAAGTCTCTGGGTCTGTTACCGCTAAAATAATATCATCTGCATTATTTTGTGCTCCGTTGGTCCAATTTTAATACCATTACTTTTAATGGATGATCTAATAATTTCTGCTAGTGGCTCAATTAACAGAGCAAATATTATTGGAGATAGGGGACACCCTTGACGGGTCCCATTTGCTATAGAAAATGTATCTGTTATAAGATCTAGACCTCCGACAGAGGCGGATGGGAGATCATAGTGTGCCTTTATGGTTTTTGTTGCAAATTCGCCCAATCCAAATTTTAAGGTCAACTCCATGAAATCCCACCCAATCCGGTCGAAGGCTTTTTCAGCATGAAGGGAAACTATCACCAATGGAATCTTATTTTTATTTGCCCAAGATGTAACCGCTACTAATCTTCTTGTGTTATCAATGCCTTGTCTCTGTGAGATAAATCCAGTCTGATCTTTTTTTATTAGTTTGTCAATGATGCTATTTATTCTAATAGATAGAATTTTCGAATATATCTTTATGTCGGCATTTAATAACGAAATTGGGCGGTAGTTTTTACATTCTCTAAAATCCTTCCCTATCTTTGGAATATTGATTATTGATACATTTAGCATCTCTTTTTGGCGTATGCCCTTCCTGCATGATTTCTTTAAACGCCTTTGTGAGATAGTTGCTTAATTTGGGTTGAAATATCTTATAATAATTATTAATAAAGCCTGGTCCTGGAGCGGTGGTTGTATTAAGCTTAGATATCACTTTTTTAACTTCATCCTCGGATATGTCCCGATTTAAAACCGCAACTTCTTCCGAGGTCAGTTAAGGTAGTTTTATTTTATCAAGGAATGCATTAATCGTTTCTCTCTAAGGTTTTGTTACTATAACATTCTGTTCTAAATTATAAAGTTCTTGATAATATTTGGTGAATATTCTTACAATATCTTTTGGGTTTGAACATATTTTCCCATTGGAATCTTTTATTTCTTCAATTCTATTTCCACCAGGTTTATTTTTTAATTTGTTAGCCGGCATCTTGCCTACTTTATTCCCTTGGCTATAAATGTTTTTCTTGAAAATCCAGAAAGCTTTGACTGTTCTATGTTAGTAGAATTTCCTTAATAGCTACTTGAGTGTGGTGCAATTTTTCTGTTTTTTTATTGAGGGATCCTTTTTATTTTCTTTATCAAGTATGCTTAACTCAATATATAATTGTCTCAAGGTTTTGCCCCTGTTTTTATTTTGAAAAGCTTGTAATTTGATAAAGATTCCCCTTATGTGCATTCCATAGAAGGGTCTTGGAGTCAACCAAATTCTCATTACTTTCAAAAAAAAATATCAATTCCTCATCAATCATTTTTTAACAATATTCACTTTTAAGGAGAGTTTTTTACATGGCTTTTTCCTAAGTCTATTTTGTTGGGTTTTTAAGGATATTTTTATCATTCCATGATCAGCTCATGATATGGGTTCTATATTAGTCTCAATGATCCTATGCAAAGTTTCAAAATCAACAAAAACATAGTTCAAACAAAAATATGATTGGAATCTGTGAGAGAAAAAGGTGTAATCTCTAATATTCAGATGAAAGACCCTCCAAGAATCAAATAAACAAAGTTCAGAAATCTTATCCGAGAAAGCTTTAGAATGTTTCCTATTTTGATGATCCAGTTTACGGGGTACTTTAGTTTTCCAATCTATATCAGAATTAAGAGCCATGTTAAAGTCCCTACAAACTACAAATGCCCCCTTTTTATATTTTAAACCATTTAAAACATTTGTTTAAATGTAGCATTAAAGAATCTCATCTGTTTTTTGTTTGGTGCGTAAACGTTAAGAATTGTATATGCCTCTCTATTTATTATACCTGACCAAATTACATATCTGCTTTCTGGATCTAGGTAAACAAATTCAGTTGTTAAATTTATTTTTTTATTAAAGATAATTGAAACTCCCCTTTTTTTTGTGAGTTTAGGAATTTTACCTGTTTCATAATGGGTTTCCTGCAGGCAGAGAATATCTGCCTGCTCCTTATTGAAATCAATAAAATGCTGTTCTCCTCTTTGAGGGGTGGTTCAGGCCCTGAACATTCTGTGAAATGATTTTCAATGGAATAATTATCTACTATCCAATTTCCTGCTTATTCCCAGCATAGCTCCAGTGCCACTCTCCTCAACATTTCTATCTATAGATCTTGCCAAAGGGTATCTCCTCTCACCTAAGATGCTCCACAAGCTCTTACATAAGTTCATGTTGGGGAAGCATCACGGGGGGGGGGGGGGGGAGAAATTCACATAAAAAAAACAAAAAACACATAACATTATTATCTTTAAAATGTATCAATAAAATTATTAGGGGTTTTCCTGCGCTCTCCTGGGCACTATCTACAGCTTTCTGGAAAAAAAAATCAAGCTGGATAAGTATCTCAAGAGGGTGAAGGATCTGACCTATTCGGTACATTGCCTGGCGACCATAGCACTTATTTGAGAGTTGGCTTATTTAATATTCAATACTACTTAGAACCTTCAGCTAACTACTTTTACCTTCTTGAAATGCAACTCCAGTATTTCCATATGATCCACCTTAATTCAAACAAAAGTTAATTTATACTTTCAAATTATCCATATATTATAAAAATAGCTACTCCCTTTCCTTTAATAAAGTGAATATAATTGCCATTGTGATCCATATTCTAATCTTTATATTCTATACATCCATATGTGTCATCTATTCCTTATTTGCCTTTAAATCTAATAGATCTATTTTCTTTTAATCAAAATATCTAATTGCCCTTTCAGAAAACAACACAACTTTATCCTGTGTTGAGAAAAAAGAAAAAGGCGAAAAAAGAAAAAAAAAAAAAACTCTTTTTAATAATTTCCACTCCTTTGTGATTTGAAGTATCAACAACCGTGTAAAAGCATCCCTCTTATTTATACCCTTCCCTAAACTCTATTTATCATATCCTATTCTGCTCTACCGTGAATAAATCATTGTGGATTAACATTAATAATCATTCTCAATATCTCTTATAATCTGTGTGTTAGGTTTCTTATGATCTACTTTTATCTTCCAACCATTGTTGTTCGTATATAGATTTTACTGGGTATGTACCTCAATAAGCTTCCAATTTTTTTTTTTCATATGGTAGTTGCCATTTCTTTATCAAATTTTCAGCTTCAGTGGCTGTCCTGACCAAATGTTTACCAATATTGAATGAGGTAATCAACTTTGTGGGAATCCCCATCTATATATAATACCATTCTCTCTTAATGTTTTAGTTGTTTCTTGAAATTCTCTGCAGAACAATCCTGAAACAATTACATTTTCTCATATGGGGCCTTAAATACTTTATTTTGGAATACTGTTCTCCAAATTAATTCTTTATCCGACAATGAAAAAAATCTGATAATTACATCTCTGGGAGGATTCACAGTAGCATGTTGGAATAAAGGTACTCGATATAACACATTCCATATAAATGTCCTATGTTCTTCTTTGTTGAACAGACTAGAAAACAGGTTTGTAATATACTCAGATAATTCAGCAAAACTCACATTTTCAGGTATACCCCTGATTCTCATGTTTTTCCGTCTGGCTTGATTATCTGATTGGTTACACCTAGCTTTTAAATAATAAACTTCTTCTTCCATCTTTTTATGGTTTATCATCAATTCTTGTTGAATACTATCAGCATTACTCTGTTTTTGTTCCATTAATAATATGCGTTCTGCTAAAAGATTGATCGCTGTTGTATTTTTTATAATTTCTTTTGAGAGTTTCAATTTAATTGCTTCCTGAAATTCAACAAAAAGGGATCTTATTGTTGCCATTGAGAGTTTTTTGTCCTCTACTGTAGCAGGCAGAAAATTAGCTTCTAATTCCTCTGGATGAGTATTTTCAAAGGAGTCATTTTTATTTTCCATTGTATCTGTATTAAATACTAGCGAGGAATCTAATGTATTATTACTATCTTTAGCCCCACCTTTTCCTCCTAAGGAAAAAATACTACCAGGAGAGCGATTGTTAGACTTTTTCTCCTTACTCTTAGTTTTCGTGTTTGTATTCTCTCTCCTTTTAGTTGTTGCCATGATATAACTTAGTATTATAACTTCAGGAAAGATAAGGTGGTTTTTATCCAGAATTTTCTGTCTTATTTGTTCTATTTCAGTAGCCCTTTTAAATCAATAAAGCCGTCTAAAGCGACTTATTTTAGGCTGACCTCCATTATATTACATACATCATACAGAAAGATTTTATATCCAATAATGAATGACCAAGTTCAATTAATCCCAAACCATATGTATAAATTTAGCAATGTTATTTCAAGAAGCCATCTTTAGTTGATATTTCTAATTTTGTTACTCACACCCATAAACCCACACCTCTTAATGATTCTAATACACAGTAATACAATTCAACATATGCAGGAAATATTTTTTTAAGAAGTTTAAAACAGAGAATTAAGCTCTAAATTATTTTACCATATATTTTACAACTTAACAAAGAGTCTTTAATGATGTTCCATATTCAATCCATTTGTTCTAGGAAGGATTTTAAGAAAATTCCTATTTTCAAATACAACTATAAATCAATAAACCCCTCACTGCAACTGTATTAGGTAACTTGCTCCATATAGGAAAAAGTAAAGATATAACTTCCAAGTTCTATGTGTCTCTTTCTTCAGATTAATTTCAGTGCAGTAGATGTTGTCATCGATCAGTACTTAATACAGATTGACCATCTTATATACTGTAGTTCATCTTCTAGAATTCAGACCAAAATACATTGGGTTCTAGGGAGGTTCTTCAATGAAGTTTCATTGACCAATTGAATTTTCTCTTAGCATCCCATGATATAGCGTGTATATAAAAAGCAAGTGGATAAAGTGTACCTTCCATATCTTAAGGATCTTTTATTCTATCGATCCAATGCCAAACTGCACTCTATTAATAATCTATGTGTGGTCTCTCTCAAGCAGACACTGCACTCTTGTTCTATTCTTTGCTGAGTATAGTGCAGCCAAGCTTTACAAAATGCGTTCACTTCATATAGAAGCAAGGCCTGGACGTGACATCCCAGTTGTAGTTGTCTTTGCCTCCCCAAACAGTTCTGTACTATAAATGATCACATCATCCTGTACTTAATACAGAAAAGTCATCTGGTAAAAGTTCAGGCCAGAGTACCAGAGTGAGGGGCACTTTCAGTGTAATTTCGGTAATTAATTATATTTTCTATGAATGTCCGATAGTATTCCGATAGTATTACTTATATGTATAGAAAATAGTTAAAGTTTACCTTCTGCCACCTCAAAATCGTTTATTCCATCAGCCCCCTTCAAGGCTGCAATCTGCACTCTCTCGAACCAGCACTCCGCTCTCACCCTGTGCTTTGCTGGGAATAGCACCGTCAAGCTTCACAAACTGTGTGCGCCTGCTCTCAACATTTCACCAGTATGTGAATTTCGCTGACCGATCTCCCGTATATGATGCTCCAGCGCGGTCATCTCATGCTCTAAGCATCTCCGTTGGATGCAGACATCGCGGAGGTAATCCGGAAAAAAAGCACCAACTTTCACAGCTTGTGGCACTCGGGTTTATGAGCCCAGATATGCAGGACACCTGTCGCCAGGCGCTCTCGCACCACTCTGCCACTCTATACTGCCACCACTTACCTCATATGACGGGCCTCTCTGCAAGAGCCAGCTTAATTTTTTGCCAGCTTCAGCCAGGTCAGCACGGACGCCAACTCTCAGTGCATGGCGCAAATTGCCAGTTAGCACTTCATGCTAACCATTTCCCAGGTGTGGATTCCCCCACTAGAGTCTTACCGTGAAAATTCATCTGATGGTATACAGCAATACAGAAAGTCTAAAAGAAATATAAAGTTTTGGTACTGCGAAACAAATCTTAAGTCCTATATGTTCAGTGTTGAAATAATTTATTTTCATTTCAAAAGTCTTCCTTTCCTGAGTGGATTTAAAATTTCCTCTCAATCTTTTGAGATTTTGGATGGGTTGTGTTTTTTTTGTAAATGTGTGTGTAACCAGGGTACAGAAGTTGTTTTCTTAGTGGTGTCTTATGGAATGCCTGTTCAATTTCATCTTGAGGTGTGTTCTTGGGTGGTTTCACCAATTTTTCACCCCATATCACCATCAGTGCATTGTATCATTTACAGTATACAACATTTTTAGATACACAAGAGCATGTTGTATGCCTTGTTGTGTGTGGCTATGCTATCTTCACAAATGTGTTTGCACAATTTTCAGCGAGTTTTCATTGCAGGATTTTAATCCATTTTTTTTATTTTTTCAGTTTAGTTGGTACTTTTCTTTCTTTTATTTCATGTTTAAATTCTGTGTTACATCGATGCAGGCAATTAGCATGTTAATACATATAATGGAACTCGCATATTTATGGCTTTATTAATATTGCATTATTTCTGGAATGTGGGTCCGATGGCAACTTGTAATTGAAGCCCATAAGACTTTGAAATCCAAGCTCCATTTTTCAGTGACGTAATGCTGACGATCTCTGTTACCATTGGCTCGTCTAAACCCGTAACTACGGGTTTGACTAATTGATCGTGTGCATGGCCGCGCATCCAACGTTCGACAAATGGTTTACGGGTTTGAGTCTCAAGCCTGTAACTCGTGGCATGGTCTAATTTAATCGTTCTGTAACTCGCCCAGATTTCAAGCCCGTTGTCATTGCGGGTCTCAAGTTGCACATACAGGCTTGGAATTTAATGTGGCTGTTTGTCTGGTGATTTATAATTTGTTAGTCATTACTCACTGTTTATATAATTTATCAGTACTCTTCAGTTTACAATGGAATATGCTAAAAGGAAAAATAATGGGCCCTTCTGAATGGATATTTTTTTTCTTGTATAGGTATAATAAAAAAGGTATACGGAAAACAATGGATTACATTTTTTAAGACTCATTTATAGTATTTATGTTTTTTATTGTAGAAGGTAATATATGCTTTGTATAATTGTTACTAATCAAAAGGGAATGGAGGTTAATCGACAGTTGTTAGATATTTATATATTCTGGACAGGAGATGGTTAATCCCCTCATACAATTTTAAAAAATCAGTACTGAAATGGAGAAGGTTAATTCTTTATTATTAGATTTATGTATATGCTAAGATTAGACTGGGTAGGGAAAAGTTAATACCCCAGTGCGAAAAACTATAAAAGTAGCATTGCCTTTACGTAATGAAACGTATGTTGGATGGGTGGGTGTCATAGTTTGTTAGAGAGGAATGAACTTTTAATCTTCCCACCCTCTACTACAGCTTCAATTTCCTCACATCTCTCTGTCAACAATGTCATCATCACTCCCACCTCCCAAGCCCCTTGTCTCAGGGTTCTACTGGACCCCGCCCTCTCTTTCATCCCTCACATACAGTCTCTAACTGAATCATGTCTTCTCCATCTAAAAAGCATATCCAAAATACGCCATTACCTTACACAAGACAGTACTAGGATTCTAATACACTCTCTCATCATTTCTGATCTCGACTATTGCAACTCGCTCCTTGTTGGCCTGCCCACCACTCGCCTCTCCCCACTTCAATCTAATGATGCCTCTTCCAGACTCATCTTCCAAACACATTGTTCAGTGTTGGCAGCTCCTCTTTGTCAATCACTCCACTGGCTTCCCTTAGCCTCTAGAATAAAATTTTAAATCTTGCCCCCAACTTATAAAGCCCTCAACAACAGCGCACCCCCATACATCTCTGCTCTCATCTCCAAATACACCCCCACACACCCTCTTTATTCTGCTAACAACCCTCTTCTTTCTACCAGTCTTGTCATCTCCTCTCACTCCTTCCTCCAGGACTTTTCTCGCTCTGACCCTATTCTCTGGAACTCCTTTCATCGCTTCACCAGACTACCCTCCTGCCTTAACTCCTTCAAAACTTCAATAAAAATGCACCTCTTTAAAGAAGCCTATAACCTTCCACCCTAAAATGCTCAGCACTACTCTCTCCCTACTGTACCACATACAAACTTCAACTTTTAGATTGTAAGTCTGCGAGTTTCAAAGCTGCAAGGTGCTTTAGGGAAAGCGATATGGACACCGGATTCCAAGCTCAAAGTCAGGGCACTCCATTCTTTGCAATGTGTGAATCTTGAACTTCTCATTGCCTGTAACTAAACGTATGTATAGCGCTACGGAATATGTTGGCGCGTTACAAATAAACAATAATAATAATATTAATAATGTAAAGTAAAATATATTAAGCCAACAACTCAGTGCAGTGCCACGTGCTAGCCCAGGGAGACAGAAGGAGCTTAGGGAGGTTAATGCGTGGCTAAAGATGTGGTAAAGATGTGAGGGGTTTGGGTTTTTAGAGCACTGGGCTGACTTGTTACTTGGGTACAATCTCTATAGCAGGGATGGATTGCACCTTAGTGATTAGGGAGCTTTTGTGCTAGGGGAAAGGATGGTAGAACGGCTGGGGGAGTTTTTAAACTAATAGGTGGGTGGGAGGGACTAGATATAAGTAATGGGGTACAAAGTGTAGAGGGTATAAGGGATGAATTAACTACTCATGGGGGACGAGATCGGGGAGGGTTAGTATAGTCAATCGGGAGGTATAACTAAGTAATTCAAGTACAGAGACAGGCACCTCAAAACTACAAACTCATAACATAAGATGTACGCTTACTAAAGCCAGTAGCTTGCCAGGAAAAATGGGAGAGCTAGTATTATTGTCAATAAATGAAAAATGGGATTTAATAGGCATTAACGAAACATGGTGGGATGAATCTCATGACGAGACTGTTAATCTGGATGGTTATAACATATTTAGGAAAGATAGGGACAATGGTAAGGGGAGGATGGATTTGTCTGTATGTTAAGCCTGAATTTAAGCCTATAGTCAGAGAAGATATTTATGCTGGAACTAGCGATAACGTTGAATGTTTGCGGGTATAGTTAAATAGCGGAGCAGCCAATTCCAAAAGAATATTGGTTGGAGTATGCTATAAACCCCCAAATATAATTGAAAGCGAGGAAATACAATTATTGTTACAGATGAGAAATGCATCTAAGCATGGGCAAGTTCTAATAATGGGAGATTTTAACTACCCTGAAATAAACTGGATAAGTAAGACCAGTAGTTCAGCTAAGGGGAGCAGGTTCTTGAGTACACTCAGGGATCATTATCTGGCCCAGGCTATACAAGAGCCTATTAGAAATGAGGCCATCTTGGATTTAGTAATCACAAATAATATTGATATGGTATCAAATGATAAAATAGGGCAACCTTTGGGAAACAGTGATCACAACACAGTCTCATTTGAGATTGAATTAAAAAACAAAATTTTAAGGGGCCAACAAAAACTCTTAATTTTAAAGGGGCAGATTTTAACGGTCTAGGGCAGCAATACAAAGTATAGACTGGGACAGAGAACTGGCAGGTAAAAATACTGAACATAAATGGCCAAAATTTTAATCTGTACTAAATATATATACATATCGGCATATACCATGTGAGAATAAAAGTAAATTACATCCAACGTTGCTCAACAATGATTTAAAGATCAAGATACGGAGTAAAAAACAGGCATTTAAATTATACAAAAACAAGGGGACAGAGACTGCTTTACGTGAGTACAAGGAAATCAACAAGGCTTGCAAAAGGGCTATCAGACTGGCTAAAATAAAAAATGAAAAACTAGTTGCAAAAGAGAGTAAGACTAATCCTAAAATATTTTTTAAGTAAATAAATGGGAAGAAGGCGAGGAAGGAAGCTATAGGAACATTACAATGTGAAACAGGCCGACTGACAATTAGGGACCAGGAAAAGGCAGATGAGCTAAATAGGTTATTTTCTTCTGTATATACAAGGGAGGTATCAGTGGTTAGTACACTACAAATAATTGGTTAACGCAGGAAGAAATTAAAGAGGTTGGAAAAAATAAATGTCAGTAAAGACCCGGGCCCTGATGGAATACATCCAAGGATACTGAGGGAACTGGGTTCTGTAATAGCCAAACAATTATATCTAATTTTTCAAGATTCACTTAACACTAGGGCCCTCATTCAATTGCAATTTGGCCAATTGAATAGGGCTCTAAATAAGCACATAGCATATATTTTTTAAAGAAGTTTTTAGTTAGTAAGCATCTATCCAAAAGCAAGGTTTTCACTAACTAAAAACTTCTTTAAAAAATATATGCTATGTGCTTATTTAGAGCCCTATTCAATTAGCCAAATCGCAATTGAATGAGGGCCTAGGTCACTACCAGATGACTGGAGAAAAGCGGAGGTGATACCTATATTTAAGAAGGGAGCAAGAGCAAATCCGGTGAATTATAGACATGTATAGCCTCACTTCTGTAGTGGGAAACTTTTTAGAAGGGTTCATAAGGCATAATATACAAGAGTATGTCTATTCAAACTGAATTATAAGTAGGAGCCAACATGGATTTATGAGGGATGGGTTGGGTCAAACAAACCTAATTAGTTTCTATGAGGAGGTTAGTAGGAACCTGGATCAAGGCAACTCAGTGTATGTAGTATTTTTAGATTTTGCAAAGGCTTTTGATACAGTGCTAAATGGGAGACTATTGTGCAAACTGAGGGATACAGAAATTACAGTAAATAATTGCACATGGATTGATAGCTGGCTAAAAGACAGGAAAAAAAGGGTTGTTGTAAATAGAACATACTCCGATTGGACTAATGTGGTAAGTGGGGTTCCTCAGGGCTCAGTATTAGGTCCTCTCCTTTTTAACATATTTATTAACATCTTAGAAGTAGGATTGGAAAGTAGTGTCTCCATTTTTGCTGATGACACAAAGTTGTGCAAGGTAATTAAATCAGAAAATGACGTACATTCCCTCCAAAGGGATTTGCATAAATTAGAGAAATAAGCAATGGCAGATGAGATTTAAAATGAATAAATGTAAGGTTATGCATCTGGGAAGGAAATATAACCATGCAATCTATAAACTTAATGAAGCAAATCTATGGGTATCTGATATTGAAAGGGATTTGGGAGTGCTTGTGGACAACCACCTACATAACAGTTCTCAATGCCAAGCAGCAGCTACAAAAGCAAATAAACTATTTGCACGTATTAAGAAGGGTATAGAAGCAAGGGAGGCAGATATAATTCAACCACTATAGAAAACCCTAGTATGCTCTCATTTGGAATATGGAGTACAGTTTTGGGCACCAATTATTTAAAAATAAAGAGAAGGACTACAAAACTAATAAGGGGAATGGAGGGGCTAAGTTATGAAGAAAGACTAACCAAATTAAACTTATTTTCTCTAGAAAAAAAGGCATCTAAAAGGTATATGATTACCCTTTAAAAATACATCCAGGGTCGGTATAAAGATTTGTCAAGGGAGCTTTTTGTGCCAAGAGGTTTTCAGCTGACAAGAGGACATTCTTTGAAGTTAGAACTAAAAAGATTCCACCTTAAAGAAAAAAAAGTTTTTTTCACAGTAAGGGTGGTAGTCTGTGGAATTCTCTACCAAGGAAGGTGGTGACAGTGGATTCAATAGGTAACTTTAAAAAGGGATTGGATATATTTTTAATTAAAAAGGGCATTCAGGGTTATCCTGGTTAATTAGAGAGGAAGTATTGATCCAGGGAGAAATCTGACTGCCAGTATCTGGGGTCAGGAAAGAATTATAATTTTTTCCCTTTTGAGACAATTGGCAAAGTTTCACTGTTAGTTTTTTTTGTGTGCCTTCCTCTGGATCAATTAACAACTAATCCGCATATTGCAGATCAGATGAGATCTTAAAAGGTTGAACTTGCTGGGCTAAAAGTATTTTTTCTACCTCAATTACTATGTAAATATGTAACTATGTAACCCTGGATAGGTAGTGGTTGTTAGAACAGATAGAACAGAGCAGAGGATTTAGCTTAGCAAGATGTTAAAGACAGAGGGAAATCACCTAATATTCTAAGAAGAAATTAAACTATTGGGTTGCTGAGGCTTTATGATGGACAGCTTTAGTAATCTGTTTCTATAGGAAATGATATTGCTCTGTGATACATTGTAAAATGGGAAAACCACCTATTATTCTCAGAGTAATATTTAACAATTAATACACAGTATTGGTGGAAACCTAAGCTTAATCTTTATGTCGGAGCAAAACAGAATGTTTTTAGTGATTCTTGTGCTCATGTGACATTGTAAGTCATAATTTGAAACAAGTTGCTAAATGATGTAGAACATACTCAGTATAGTCTGTTTGGATGTTAAAAGTTGTAACATATTAATTAGAAGGGCCATGTATTGAATCAATGCTATAAATATAAATTTCAGTGCCTGTTTAAGAGAAACTAAAACAATACTTGGTAATCAGACGGCTTTGATTAATTACAAGCATAGTCCTATATCTGCATTGGTATGAGTTAAACTATGCAACAGAAATGTTTTATCGAACATGCTATATGATAATTTAATGGCGTGGGAGATCATTTTGCTGGGGGATGTCATTGATGGATAGCTGCTTTGTATATGTGTCACTCACATTATTTAGAAGCACTGATTGCAGATGAAGTGAATACATTAGTGGACCTGAATTGTGCCTAAGGAAATTAAAAAAGAAGAAAATCATAATGGGAAAAACAAAAATAGGAACTGCACCATCTCTTCACAACAGCATTCCTCAGTGACAATCAATTGGTGAAATGCTAAACATAACCCTACGTGTCCACAGAGAAGAAGATCATGGACCATGTGATGGGGTAGCCATCTGCTAACAAAACATCCCCATCACATAGGCCGTGATCCAATACTTTGTAGCCAGGCTAGATTTTATTAACACTTGGACCAATAGATTGTCAAAGAGGAGCGCTGTTGAGAAGGTAAAGTCCTGGGTGCAGCCCCTATCTCTTCCGCTTTCCAAAAAGGCCCTCACCACCCATGCCACTGCACCTTTTCGCTAGCCAAGGGTGGTTGGAGGGGGAGGCATTCCCTGGAGGCAGCAGCACTGGTGGAGGCATGGAAGGAGGCAAGGAGGGGCCAGGCTGTGTTTGAGCAGGGGAGGCCTTTGGGGTGAAGGAAGCGATGCTAGCCACCAGAGCGTGCCAGGTGATGTCTAGGCTGAGCTGGGTTACCACGGTCTGGTTCTGCACCGCCTGGAGCAACCTGGCCATATAGGACTCCACCTGCTGGAAGTGTGTCCTTGCATCATTCTGGAGGCTCCTAAGGCTACGGCTCACAAAGGCCTGGTAGGAGGAGATGCTGACCTGAATTCCCTGCATAGAATCTATACAGTCTATCATCCGGACCAACATCTCCCTCTTGGGGGCCTCCAAAGGTGGGCGTGGGGATGGAGGTCTCTGTTGGCCGGGCATGTCTGTGGGAGGAGGAGGTGGCCCAGTGGGGAGGTGCTGAGGGCTGGACGCTGGTGGGGAGCCTAGTGGTGTTGGTGACCAGGAAGTGCCGGTGGTGGGGAGGAGGAGCGGATGGTGGTGGTGGCATGGCCCTTGTGTCTGTGCAATATGAGTGCCCGTGTGGCAAATCTATCCGGGGGAGAAGGTGGCCAGTGGGGTCAAATGCCACAGGTGTGGCACAAGGTCCAGGAAGTCCCCCCACTGACCACATAAACCTGGAGTCCTCCTTATCCCCTGGACCTTGGGATTCTCTTCTGGGCTCCTCCACCTTACAGAGATTCTGGTGGGTGGGGGCACTTCCATTAGCCTGTGCCAAGGCCCCCCCCTCTGAAGTTGACCCAGACCTCCTGCCAGCTGTAATGAGAGAAGAAGGTATATGGTTAACAACACTGTATGCTCATATGATTGATGTCTGTTCCTATCTATCTGTCATGCAGTTATCCTGAACCTTGATGGGTCACTTGGAAGCTAATATTGGAAGCTATCCTTTGCCGGATGTGATCGTTGCTTTGTCATCTGAGCTTGTGTGTTATTGACTCTATCTTGATTGTTGCTGCGGGCTGGCCTCTGCAGCACATGCATATACATACTCTGCAATAGTTGCTGCACATTGTGTCATACTAAACAATCGGTGAGCATCTCTCAGCAATAGTCGTTAACATGGTGCTGAGGGCTGTTTCCGGCTGGGCTATTAATCAACACTGCTTATCCACCCCTACAGAGTTTGTTTCTACATATGCTGCAGCGGCCATACCCATAACTGTGGTGTCAATTTATGTTTAATACATTTGTATCTCTCTGCTATTTGCTGCATTTATTTCTGACATACTGTATATGATGCCGTCCAATATTAATCGTGATACGTATGGCGCATGGATTTTATGAGGGTTAAACAATACATCTATCCCTAGTCAGATCCAGGGAGCTGATAAGTGATGGTCATTGTTTTGCAGCATCTCCATGATTAGAGTTATCTATGTGTGTGTGGTGTACATGTGGGTGTTTTAATTGTATGTGATATTCACCTGGCAAGGAGGCTGAATCCGGTGTAGCCACCAGGCCTGGAGCTCCGGTGATGGTCCCTGCTTCCATCATCTCCTTCAGCATCCTCTCCCGCTGTTTGTACCAGACAGTCACTGCGGTGCCACCACTTGTCGATGTGGCTGCTCTGGCCTCCTCCTCCATCATCCTTCTGACCTTTGCCCAGCGGTCATCATAACAATGCCTAATAGACCTCACATCCCTATGACAATAGCCCACCGATGTTACTGCCGGTACTACCTCCTTCCAGGCCTGATCGCTGGGGCCGACCTTAACCTCCCTTCCCCCAGAAATAATATGGACGAGGGCATGAATGGCATTGAGGAGTACCACCATCTGCTCTGGCCTGTAGTTAGGGGCCCTGTGTTTGGCTCCAGCTTCTTGTCCTCATGACTGTGGACTACCATTAAGCCATCCCATATTTGACCCTGAGGCCTATCCCTCCCAACCCTCCCTGGGATCAAGGCCCTCCTTCTCTGACTCTGAACTACAGGTGCCTACTTCTATGGGTACACCCCACCTACTCCCTACCTCATCACCTGCCCCTCCCAGAACTACCACTCCTAGCCCTTCCGCCTCCACTCCCACCATCTCTATGTCTCCCTCATCCCTTCCACCTCCCTCACCCATTCTACCTCTCTCACCCCCTGTACTTCCCTTATCCCCTCTACCTCCCACCCTCCCACTACCTCCTTCCGTCATCCTCCCTCCCTCTCTGTCATTTCTCTCCTCCTCCTCTCCTCAACTCCTCTACCCTCCTCTTCCCTCCTCTCTCCAAAGGTGTATGTTCTATGTGTTTTTTGTATCTGTTGGTTTTAGGGTGGGGGTTGGGTGTGTGTGTATGGTGTTTCCTATCTATAGGTGTATCTATGTGTATTATTATCCTATGTGTCTATATATTATGTGATATGGGTATTTATGTGTTTTGTAATTTATGTGTAAATACTATGCAATTTTCTATAAAAATTAAAAGAAGATAAACCTGCACTCCAATATAATTCTTTCCTGCTCTCTCCCGCAGCTGATTTACAGTAGTGCCCTAAGTTAGAGCACCTGATTTACATAGGGCCCTGCACTCTTTTCTAAATTCTTAAAAACAGTTCCTAATTGGTTTATTCCCTTTGCAGTACAGGGATTGCATCTCATAGTGACCTATCAGTGGCAACATGCTACTTGAGGGAGGTCACTGACGGGCTAATTTGAAAGAAAGGAACTTCACACTCTGCATTACACAAGCTGCGTTGGCTACAGAGGGCAGATCCAAAAAAGTATAAATTGTATGATTTTAATCAGAAAAAAAACAGAGCTTTTAAGCACTTCTTAAAAAAATAGTGCACAAAAGTAAACAGATACATAGGCATATTGCATTCCTAGTGTAATCCAGAAATCTATCATGTGCCTTTAACAAATTAAAAACAAAAACAAATTAATTTCCAGTGCTTTGAATGATAACGTAGATAAATAATGATGAATTTTATGTCCCATTAAGTATACCAGCAGGAAGGTGGTCTTTCCTTAGTCTTTCCTTACAGGGTTAAGGATAACAGCAGAATGATTTGGCTCAATAAAACCATATGATGTGAAGCATTGTGTAAATTCAACTAGCTTTCTTATTCTATTTACATCTAATCAAACAACTCTTTAGAGTTGTAATCTCTTGTTTAGGGACACTAACAACTAAAAAGTTAAAAGTGTTCAGGATTTTTTTTTTGATAAATCACATTTTAACTCCTTTTATGGGGCAAAGGCATGGGTGTAGGAAGTGGGAGGATGAGGGAGATAAATCCCCCCCATATTTCTCAATGTGTGTGTTTATGTGTAGAGAAGCAGCTGTGTGGTATTTTTATACTATATGCAGTATCCCCCCCATATTTTCTCTGGCTCCTACACCCATGGACAAAGGCACTACATATATTTTTAACCAGGGGCCCCACCGGACATGCTTCCTCATCAACTGTGTGTATGAGCAGGAGTTGGTGTGTAAGTTTGTCAGGAAGGAGGGTTTTGTCAACTATGTGACCCAGGAGGTGTATTACAGCTATGTGGCACAGAGGGAGTATGCAGAGGGATAAGTTAAGCCCCCCGTAGCCAGGGCCCGCCCAGATGTGGAAGTTCAGCTCTCGCAGAACGGGACCTTGAGTGATATTGAGAGCTGGGACAAGGAAGGAATTAAATACTATCAGTGGAGTCTTGTGGAAGGAGATAATTATGTCATTTTGTCATCCAAATGACAAACTAGATTCCATAGAGGTGTCCAGCCTACATGTGGGAGAGACTGTGTTCAGACTGATTGAAACTGACACCAGCCAGCAGCACAGCTCAGCCGCGGCCACTGTAACTGTGCTATCCGAGGAGCAGACAACAGAAAATTGTCATGCGCCAAAGAAGACCTGCCGGTGCTGAGGCTCCTTCACTCACTGGTGGTATAACCCAGAAACTGGCCAGTGTGAGACCTTCACGTATGGAGGATGCAAGAAGGCTAATAAGAATAACTACCTACACAAAGAAGAGTGTTATCTGGCCTGCAACAACATGGCAGGTGCTCCTGGTCCAGTTGGCAGGAGGCTGCAACCAGTGTGTGACGGCACTGCCTGCCCTTGCAGTTCCAGGGTACAGGCGGGTGCTGCATTGAAGCTGGTCTGGAGTGTGATGAGGTCCCTGACTGCAGTGACCATTCTGATGAGCTGACCTGTGAAAACTATGATAACGGCTTTACTAAGCTGCAGACACTGGATGTACCCATCAATAAATAACCGATCTTCCAAAGGCATGTGTAGATTTTAAATGGCAAGTTCCACTTACAATTAAAGAATCACTTTACTTAAAATACACTTGTTTGTGAAGTACAGGGAGTGCAGAATTATTAGGCAAATGAGTATTTTGACCACATCATCCTCTTTATGCATGTTGTCTTACTCCAAGCTGTATAGGCTCGAAAGCCTACTACCAATTAAGCATATTAGGTGATGTGCATCTCTGTAATGAGAAGGGGTGTGGTCTAATGACATCAACACCCTATATCAGGTGTGCATAATTATTAGGCAACTTCCTTTCCTTTGGCAAAATGGGTCAAAAGAAGGACTTGACAGGCTCAGAAAAGTCAAAAATAGTGAGATATCTTGCAGAGGGATGCAGCACTCTTAAAATTGCAAAGCTTCTGAAGCGTGATCATCGAACAATCAAGCGTTTCATTCAAAATAGTCAACAGGGTCGCAAGAAGCGTGTGGAAAAAGAAAGGCGCAAAATAACTGCCCATGAACTGAGAAAAGTCAAGCGTGCAGCTGCCACGATGCCACTTGCCACCAGTTTGGCCATATTTCAGAGCTGCAACATCACTGGAGTGCCCAAAAGCACAAGGTGTGCAATACTCAGAGACATGGCCAAGGTAAGAAAGGCTGAAAGACGACCACCACTGAACAAGACACACAAGCTGAAACGTCAAGACTGGGCCAAGAAATATCTCAAGACTGATTTTTCTAAGGTTTTGGACTGATGAAATGAGAGTGAGTCTTGATGGGCCAGATGCATGGGCCCGTGGCTGGATTGGTAAAGGGCAGAGAGCTCCAGTCCGACTCAAACGCCAGCAAGGTGGAGGTGGAGTACTGGTTTGGGCTGGTATCATCAAAGATGAGCTTGTGGGGCCTTTTCGGGTTGAGGATGGAGTCAAGCTCAACTCCCAGTCCTACTGCCAGTTCCTGGAAGACACCTTCTTCAAGCAGTGGTACAGGAAGAAGTCTGCATTCTTCAAGAAAAACATGATTTTCATGCAGGACAATGCTCCATCACACGCGTCCAAGTACTCCACAGCGTGGCTGGCAAGAAAGGGTATAAAAGAAGAAAATCTAATGACATGGCCTCCTTGTTCACCTGATCTGAACCCCATTGAGAACCTGTGGTCCATCATCAAATGTGTGATTTACAAGGAGGGAAAACAGTACACCTCTCTGAACAGTGTCTGGGAGGCTGTGTTTGCTGCTGCACGCAATGTTGATGGTGAACAGATCAAAACACTGACAGAATCCATGGATGGCAGGCTTTTTTGTGTCCTTGCAAAGAAAGGTGGCTATATTGGTCACTGATTTGTTTTTGTTTTGTTTTTGAATGTCAGAAATGTATATTTGTGAATGTTGAGATGTTATATTGGTTTCACTGGTAAAAATAAATAATTGAAATGGGTATATATTTGTTTTTTGTTAAGTTGCCTAATAATTATGCACAGTAATAGTCACCTGCACACACAGATATGCCCCTAAAATAGCTAAAACTAAAAACAAACTAAAAACTACTTCCAAAAATATTCAGCTTTGATATTAATGAGTTTTTTGGGTTCATTGAGAACATGGTTGTTGTTCAATAATAAAATTAATCCTCAAAAATACAACTTGCCTAATAATTCTGCACTCCCTGTATATATCAAACTAACAACATTAGCAGATGTGTAAGCCATACTGGAATTTTTTTGGGGGGAAGTCTGAAGACTCTATTTAATACTGGATTCCATTTTGTGCTTTTTAAATTACTTTCTGGGAGTTGGTGTTATCTGGCCTGCAACAACATTGCACCAAACCTTCCCCCTCACAGGCCCTGAGCACACTGTTGCATCACGTTTGCATTGTCTAATTTGCCAGTTACTCTTCCATTTTTTTACTTAAAACTGCAATTTTAAGTTCAATTTTTGTTATTGACACAGGTAATTAAACTAAAGATGTATTTACCCTGTGACCATTAAATTTGTGTTTTTCAGCAGCCCACACTTCCTCACATACACATATCTTTTAGAAATTAAAAGCAAATGCTAAATCTTTTGCACATATATTTACATTTCTATAAAAGTGAACTCTTACATATAATTCAGCAGTTTAAGAGGTCCATTCAGAGTATTAACAGAATGGTTAAATGCAATCCTTAAATATATTAAAAGAGCCGAAGAGAGGTATCGGCTTGGTGATAATAGATAGTTAATAGATAACCATATATACTAGTCATAATTATGATTTGTTCGTCATGCTAGGTTCAAAATTACGGGCTTGCGCATGCGCAATGAGCACCAAAGGCCTGAAAGTTACAGGTTTGACAGGGGCCGCAATGACCTTCCTTGGCGTACATTGCAGGGCTTGCGATGAGCTCCGAAGGCGCTTATTGCGAGGCCCGTGAGGTAGAGGGGATACAATAAGCTATGAAGGGGCTTATTGCTGGTTTCCCGATGAGCACAAAAGGCGCTCATCGCGAGGCCCGAAAGTTAGAAGGGGGGACAAGCTTGTAATGAGCGCCGAAGGTGCTTATCCCGAGGCCTGCAATGAAAAGGGGTGGAGAGGCTACAAACTACTTTCGGGTTACCGGCTTAAAAAAAAACACGGGATCAACGGCCACCAAAAAACAATTGATTACAAAATTAGCTTACAACCTCACACACTGCACAGGGGGAGAGGCAGGAAGCCTGTGAGGTTGAAAGCTAATTTGCTATTCAATTGGCGGTCTCAGAGCGTCTATGCGAGAGGGGTCAATGAGGCACAGGAGGGAGAGGGGGGAAAGAGACACTGGGGAGGGAGTGAGGGGAAAGAAACACAGGGGAGGGAGAGGGGGGCAAAGAGACACAGCGCTCGCAAAGTTACAGGCTTGAAAATGCACGCTGCGTCCTGCGATGAGCACAGAAGGTGCTCATCGCGAGGCTGTAAAGTAGAGGGGGGAGAGACTTGCAATGAGTGCAAAAGTAAATATAATCACTAATATAGTTGTAGTACTGCGAGTTTGGGTGTACCACTCGCAAATTGCAAGTTACGCATGCACGCTGGGCGCCTAAATGGGAGAGAGAGTGAGAGAGGAGGGAGGGAGAGAGGGGGGAAGGAAAGAGAAGGAGAGAGAGGAGAGAGAAGGAAGGAGGGGGGAGAGAGAGAGTAGGAGAGGGAGAAAGAGAAGGAGAGGGAAAGAGAGAGAAGAAGAGAGAAGGAGAGGGAGAGAGAGAGAGAAGGAGAGGGAGAGAGAGATAGAGGGCACAGAGAGAGAGAGGGTACACAGAGAGAGGGCACACAAACAGACAGAAGACACAATTTTTAAGAGAAGGCACAGAGAGAGGGAGAGGGCGCAGAGAGAGAAGGTACAAAGAGAGAGGTTGCACAAAAAGAAGACACAATTTTTAAGATAATATTATACCGTCTTTTTTGACGGGCAAGTGACTACTATATATATAGTTGCAGTATATAGTGATACCTTTTTTATTGGACAAACATATTCATTTATTATGACAAGCTTTTTTTAACTTCTCTTTATCAAGTCTTGAGTAGTACTGAGAGATATACCAGAAATAGTTAATATATATATATATGTTCAGGGTTTAGGATGGGACACAGACAAGTCCCATAAATAATGTCCTATGAGTCTTTAGATCAGAGCAGTATTAGGGTTATATATATGGTTATGAGCGTGAGTTGAGAGAAACTTCACGCATGCCTCAAAGCCATCTTTGTGTGGGATGTTACCTTAAAGAGATTCAACATCCATGGGGACCAGTAGTTTGTTAGCAGGTGGGTCCTCAATCTGACTGAGTTTGTTAAGAAAGTCAGTGGTGTCTTGTAAGTAGCTTACTAGAGTTTTTAACTAGTGGCTTCAGGATGTTTTCAACAAGGCCAGATAACTGTTCAGTTAGTGTGTCCATACCTGTAACAATTGGTCTCCCTGGGTTGCCTGGCTTGTAGAAGGTCCCAGTTGTAAAATGGGTTGGTATGAGCAGCTCCAATTCTTGCTGCACATTCTTAGTGAAGATTTGGATGAGTTTGGATCCTTAGTTGGATGGTATATTGCTCTGTAGGGTCCTAGTTCAATTTCTTGTAACATGTACAGTGGGTCAAAAAAGTATTTGATCCCCTGCTGATTTTGAACGTTTGTCCACTGACAAAGAAATGATCAGTCTTTTAATGGTAGGTGTAGTTTAACAGTGAGAGACAGAATAACAAAATCCCCAAGAAAAACACATGTAAAAAATGTTATAAATTGATTTGCAGGTCAGTGAGGGAAATAAGTATTTGATCCCCTATCAATCAGCAAGATTTCTGGCTCCCGGGTGTCTTTTATAAGGGTAACGAGCAGAGAATAGGAGGACTCACTTAAAGGGAGTGCTCCTAATCTCAGCATGTTACGGTATAAAAGACACCTGTCCACAAAAGCAATCAATCAGATTCCAAACTCTCCACCATGGCCAAGACCAGAGAGCTGTCCAAGGATGTCAGGGACAAGACTGTAAGTCTCATTCGGTCTGTTGCTCCATGAAAGATCTCACCTTGTGGATTTCAATGATCACGAGACGGGTGAGGAATCAGTCCAGAACTACACGGGATGATCTTGCTAATGATTTCAAGGCAGCTGGTACCATAGCCACCAAGAAAACAATTGGTAACACACTACACTGTGAAGGACTGAAATCCTGCAGTGCCCACAAGGTCCCCCTGCTCAAGAAAGCACATGTACAGGCCTGTCTGAAGTTTGCCAATGAACGTCTGAATGATTCAGAGGAGAACTGGGTGAAAGTGTTGTGGTCAGATGAAACCAAAATCAAGATCTTTGGCATCAATTCAACTCGCCGTGTTTGGAGGAGGAGGAATGCTGCCTAAAACCCCAAGAACACCGTCCCCACAGGAGGATGCTTTGGGGGTGTTTTTTCTGCTAAAGGGACAGGACAACTGCACCGCATCAAAGGGACGATGGACAGGGCCATATACATCAAATCTTGGGTGAAAATCTCCGTCACTCAGCCAGGGCATTGAAAATGGGTCGTGGATGGGTATTCCAGCATGACAATGACCCAAAACACACTGCCAAGGCAACAAAGGAGTGGCTCAAGAAGAAACACACTAAGGTCCTAGAGTGACCTAGACAGTCTCCAGACCTTAATCCCATAGAAAATCTGTGAAGGGAGCTGAAGGTTCGAGCTGCCAAACAACAGCCTCAAAACCTTAATGACTTGGAGAGGATCTACAAAGAGGAGTGGGACAAAATCCCTCCCAACTACAAGAAACCTCTGTGATTGCCAACAGGGGTTTTGCCACCAAGTACGAAGACGAAGGGGTCAAATACTTATTTCCATCATTGACCTGCAAATCAATTTATAACTTTTTTGACATTCGTTTTTCTTGTTTTATTTTTATTTTTTTGTTATCCTGTCTCTCACTGTTAAAATACACCTACTATTAAAATGATAGACTGATCATTTATTTGTCAGTGGACAAACGTTCAAAATCAGCAGGGGGTCAAATACCCTCCCCCCCACTGTATTGTCTGATAGTTGTCTGTTTCCTTCTTGTATGTAGTCTTGAGGGTCCATACAAGAACCAAACTCAATGTTTGATTTTCAGGTTTTGGATGGAGTGATTATTCTGGGTGAAATAGTGCCCAACTGCGGTACGGTCTTCATTGTGCTTTTGTATGGCGAGTCTTTGAAGATTCATCCACATGTGTAGTTTCTTGCTGGTTTCCCCAATGTAACAGCCCTTTTCACATACAGTACATTGTATTATGTACACTACGTTGGAAGATATACATGAATATTAGCCCCTGATGTTATAGGTCTTGTTGTTATGTGTGGTTGTGTCCTCTTTGCAGATATGTTGACATAGTTGACATAGTTGACATAGTTTGCAGCAAATTTTATTGCAACGTTTGGTACCATCTTCTTTGTTATCCTTTTTTTGGCCACTCTTGTGCTGACCAATGTTTGTCTCAGATTCTGTGTTTGTCTAAATGCAAGAATGTGAGGTTTGGGGACTATATGTTTCAACTAGCGAATTGCCCGTCAAAAAATAAAGGTCAATACAATTTTAGAGCTGGAAATGCTGTTTGTGACACATTGTGATTCTCTGAGACTCTTAACCTTTTTGTTATCTACAAAGAAGTACAAAAGTTTATATAATATATAAAAATATTTAAAAAAAAATATTTTTTTTAACAATGAACTGTTAAACCATATTAAACTTTTTTAATTGTCATGTATGCATTAATAATATAACAATACATGAAATTTGTATGAATACGTATTGTGAACCATTACATAAAGGTTTCTAACATGCAACTTATATTGTAAACAGTGTTGAATTAATTATGTTTAACAATACTAACATCAAATAGGTCCACTTTGCATAAATGAGTATATTAAACCATTACAGAATGCTTCTTAACATGCAACTTGTAGTTGAACTCCTGGTAAAGCACATAGGTATTGAATCCAGAGGAAGGCAAACAGTAAAAACCCCCATTGAAACTTAGCCAATTGTATCAAAGGGGAAAAAAATTACTCCCTGGATTAATCCTGTCTATTATAGATTTAAATTTGTAACAAATGATTATGCTGCTACTGACATAAATACTTAATAACATTCAATAAATCAACTTTTGAAACCTTGTAAAATACAATGTTAACAATGCAGACATTAACGTAAGGTAATAACATTTAAAAGGAAATTAGTTAAAAATATAGTGATCTTGAATATTGAATCCAGAGGAAGGCAAATCCCCCCAAACACAGTGAAATTTGGTCAATTGTTTCAAAGTGGGCAATTTTTTTTAAATTTCCTAACCCCATTAACTGGCGAAGGGATTACTCCCTGGACCAATACTCTCTATATCATGAAAAATTTAAATTTTGCAACAAATGATAATCCTGCTGCTAACATTAAACCTTAATTACATAGAATGAAACAACTTTTCAATCCTTTGAAAACAGCTTTTTAACATTACAAACATGAACTTAAAGTATTGAAAGGGAAACAGTAAAGGTAAGACAATGCAAGGCAACTGTTTTGTGATACCATTTCATTTTTTTTTTGTCTGTTAAAGTGGTTCCCTTTCAAAGAGCAGAGCAGACTTGTAATTGTGTCTATGGGATCTAACCACTATTTATTGTTGCCCCCCCCCTCCCCCACACACACACACACTTTTTTTTGGTTATTGTTATAGTTTTGTAAAATTGTAGACAGAGTTTTGTATGTGAAATAGTGGTCCTCTAAGAAGAGGTGAGGTGACATTAAATTTCGTCCTGGAAATGAAACCACTATTCTCTATATTTACAAAATCTCATCATACACAATGTTTTTTGTAAAAATGCGTCCATTGTGTAATAGATCACCCTGACTTGGGTTGTATTCAATTTAAACTTTAATATCATCTGGATTTCTGCACCTTGTAAAAGCAACATAGAGCTGTCCATGTGCAAAAAACGGTTCCTGTAAAATAATATCCACAGACTTAAAAGTTTGTCCTTGGGATTTATTGATGGTCATGGTAAATGCCATGATAACTGGAAATTGTCTCCTTTGAAGGACAAAAGGCAAACCACTCTCACTTGGAGACAAATCAATTCTTGGTATAAAAGCTTGTTCACCTTTATGGGTACCAGTCATAATTTCTGCATGTATGAAATTATCTTTTAAATCATGCACAATTAATCTGGTCCCGTTACAAAGTCCTTTTTTGGATTCATATTTCTCAATAGCATGACAATTGCCCCTTTTTTCAATTGCAAAACATGTGGTGGCATTCCAGATGGTGTAAAAGAATTAATAAATTCTATACTAAAATTAGATTCACTATCTTTATCATCAGCCAGAACTGAATCTGCACTCTAATAATTTTTTTAAGGTGCATTGATGCCTTTTTAAGTTTCATTATTTAGATTCATGGCATATATTTTTTTTTTTATATTTCTGAATGTTAATATCACGTTGTTTGCAATGTCTGAGTAATCATCGTTATTGAGAGTGTTTAGAAAGACTGCTGATATGAGTGATTCCTTGCAAACCATTTGTGATGGAATTTCAATGGTATCATTGGGATAATCATTTATTTGTGGATGTTTTCTTTCTCCAATTTGAATGAGCCAATCATTGAATTTGTTTTTGCCTTCAGATCTCATACTTAATTCTAATTTGATGTGTGGAAATATTTTCCACAGTTTACTTGTCTTGATACATGTTTCATTGATGTCAGTCCTATTTCCATGTGGCACAACAGGTAATGTTTGCCTAAAATCTCCTCCTAACAACATCACCCTTCCACCAAATGGCAAATTATTATCCATCACTTATTTTAATAATCTATCAATACATTGCAAGGCATGACATGACATCATTGTTGCCACATCTATGATAATTAATTTATTTTTATTTTATTTTTTGGCTTGTAAAGAATTCAGTCGAGTATCTGACACTGATGTTTCTAAAATGGTAACTGACAGTTTAAATCCACTATGCACAGTTCTGCCACCTTCTAACAAAAGTGTGGCAGTTCCAGTTGTTACAAATTGCATTGCTATTTGACCCTGTGCTCGAATGTAACTCATCAAACAATTGTACAGATACGTTTTTCCTGATCCACCAGGGCATTCTAGATAGAAATAACGGTCTTTGACCATTTCATCATCTGTAGCATTTGTGATGGGATTAAATGCTTGCAATTGTAAAGTATTTAAAGTTGTCAGTTTTTCTTGTGTTTTTTTGTTGTTGAAGCTCGATGTGAGGAATTGACTCTGCTGGGTTTTGAACCCTGGTCCCCAGGCCGCTATACCTCTTCCCTACCACTGCGCCAGCCTGCCTGTTGTGAATTCCATTGAGACCTTATAAGCTTGACTCTGCTAGCAATTGTATCAGTACCTAAGTCTCTTCAGCTGTGTCTGGTCAGGTGTCTGGTCCTTGGCCTATATAAGGCACTTCCTGTCTATTGATCCTTGCCAGATTATTGTGTGGTTTCTGATCACTTCAATAAACCTTGTTCCTGTTTTCACCTACAAGTTTGCGGAACTGGATTATTGCTGACCTTGGCTACTGGTCTCCACAACTTTGTGATTTCTATATCATTCCAGAATAATCTGGCCCTTTCATGGAGACCGCCGGGACAGATTCTGCATTGGCCCAGCAGGTTGCTTTATTTGCAAGAACTGTGCAGACCCAGGCACAGACCATCCAAGTGCTGCAGGACCAGGTAGCTGAACTGCAAAATAAATTTCAGTCAATGCACAGTGAGTGTACCAGCTACAGGGCACATGATGCTGCCGCTGCTACTGTTACACCTGCTCAAGAGGCCCGCTTGCCCCTGCCAGAAAAGTTTGGAGGAGATCGCAAAAAATTTAGGGGTTTCCTAAATCAATGCCGTTTGCACTTCATGATGTTACCTCACCAATTTCCATCTGAAAGAGAGAAGGTGGGATTTATTTTTTCCTTATTCAAAGATGAAGCCCTGGCTTGGGGCTCCCCTCTTCTGGAACAAGACAGTCCAGTCTTGGGTAATCTAAATGACTTTCTTGAGGCCATGTGCCTAGTTTTTGATGACCCCAATCGATGTGCTACAGCAGAAGCCACTCTCCTTCATTTGCATCAAGGGAGGCGCTCGGTGGCTGAATATGCTGCTGAATTCAGACAGTGGGTTGCTGATACTACCTGGAACCAATCAGCCCAGAGGTTCCACTTCAGAAAAGGTCTCTCAGAAGCTATAAAAGATGAGCTAGCTCGTGTTGATCTTCCTGCTGACTTTGATGCATTTGTGCGTTTGGCTATCCGTATTGATCGGAGACTTTCTGAAAGAAGATTGGAAAGACAGGGCTCTTTTAGACCAAGTACTACTCCAATTTCCTATTCAAGAACTTCTACTCCGATCCCACAAACACCTACAGACTCTGAGCCAGAGGCTATGCAGGTAAATCTAATAAGAGGGCCATTATCCAACGAAGAAAAACAGTGGCGACGCACTCACAATTTATGCCTGTATTGTGGTAGTGCAGGGCACTATGCCATCAATTGCCCTAGCAAATCCAAAAGAACAATAGCTATGGCGGCTGAGGGTGCACAGATTCGACACCAATCCCAGATTTCGGATCAACTGGATTCTGTCACACAACCCTTGTTTTCTCTGGCTCATGGTGAAGAGGGTATGTTGACTCAACATCCTCATTTTGTGGTGCCTATCACGTTGCAATGGGGTGATCGTAAAATTTCAACTACCGCTATGATAGATTCTGGAGCAGGCGGAAACTTTATGGACATTAAATTTGCAGCAGGAAATAGAATTCAGTCTATCCCTAATTCTTCCCCTGTGTTAATGGAGACAGTTGATGGTTCTCCACTTACGTCAGGACCGGTTACACATGAGACTGTGCCCTTAAAGTTGACTGTGGAAGTGAATCACCATGAGGCTATCTCTTTCCACCTAATTTCCTCAACACAGTTTCCAGTGATTTTGGGGGTACCTTGGCTTGCTCTGCATAACCCACAGATTGATTGGAAGATCAGAACTTTGTCCTTTCCTTCAGAACACTGCTTAATGAATTGTCAACCCACTAAGGTAACACCTGTGGCCACAACAATTA
This sequence comes from Discoglossus pictus, assembly GCA_027410445.1. Lineage (NCBI taxonomy): Eukaryota > Metazoa > Chordata > Amphibia > Anura > Alytidae > Discoglossus > Discoglossus pictus. The sequence continues at coordinate 95,842,521 of CM050168.1, forward strand.
ATGAAATAGTTGCTACAAACTTGACTAAGCTTCCTCTACAATATCGGGATTTTGCAGATGTCTGTGATAAGAAAAATGCTGATCAGCTTCCACCACACAGGCCTTATGATTGCCCAATAGAGCTGTTGCCTGGGGCTGCTATCCCATTTGGCTGTATATATTCCCTTTCTGAGCCTGAATTGAAAGCTCTTCGTGAATACCTACAAGAAAATCTTGCCAAAGGCTTTATTCGACCATCTACTTCTCCAGCAGGAGCTCCTATTTTCTTTGTAGAAAAGAAAGATGGCAGCCTACGGCCATGCGTTGATTACAGGGACATTAATAACATCACTGTTAAAAACCGCTACCCCTTGCCTCTGATTCCTGAACTTTTGGAGAGACTCCGCTCAGCTAAAATATTTACGAAGCTTGATCTTCGGGGGGCATATAATCTGGTTCGCATAAGACCCAATGATGAATGGAAAACAGCTTTCAGAACCAGGTACGGGCATTACGAATATCTAGTAATGCCTTTTGGGCTGTGTAATGCCCCTGCAACTTTCCAGCATCTTATCAATGATGTACTACGAGATCTCCTGGATCAGTTTGTTGTGGCATATTTGGATGATATCCTAATATTCTCTGATAATCTTGAAAACCACAGAAAACAGGTCCGTATAGTTCTAGAGCGTCTTCGTACCCACCGCCTATACATTAAACTTGAAAAATGTGAGTTTGAACAAACAGAAATTCAATTCCTGGGGTATGTAATAACTCCCAAAGGTTTAAGTATGGACGCAAGTAAAATTAAAGCTGTGCTGGACTGGCCCATCCCCAAGAATGAAAAAGATGTTCAGAGATTTGTGGGGTTTGCCAATTTTTACAGGCGTTTCATTAAGAATTTCTCTGCCGTTATTACACCGATTACTGAACTCACACGTAAAGGGACTCCTTTTCAGTGGTCCGATAAGGCGGATACCGCATTTTCCCGATTGAAGACTCTGTTTACCTCTGCCCCTGTCCTGGTACATCCTCAGCCGAAATTACCATTTATTGTGGAAGTTGATGCTTCTGATTCAGCTGTTGGTGCTATACTGTCTCAAAGGACTGGACCTAAGATGCTGTTACATCCGTGTGCCTTCTATTCCCGCCAGATGGTGCCAGCAGAAAGAAACTATGACATAGGGAATAAAGAACTATTGGCTATAAAAGCTGCCTTCACCGAATGGAGACATCTCTTGGAGGGAGCTACCCATCCAATTACTGTCCTCACAGATCACAAAAATCTGGAATGTATTCGATCAGCTAAGAGACTGTCAGCCAGACAAGCACGCTGGTCCCTATTCTTCTCAAGGTTTAATTTTTTGGTTACATACCGTCCTGGCTCCAAGAATGGTAAGGCGGATGCCTTGTCTAGAATAGCTGACCCCCTCCATACTACCGTAACCAAGACCACCATCTTGCCAGAGGATATATTTATAGGAGTTACATTTCCTTCTGATCTGATGTCCCGCATTAAAAAGGGCTACGCTGAAGACCCAGTTCTTCGTGATCCTCCTCGTGACCACCATATAACGATGCGTAATGGGTTTTGGATTTTTCAACAACGTCTGTTTGCTCCGGAGTCAGTGCGACTGGACCTTTTACGTCTCTACCATGACTCAAAACCAGCAGGTCATCCAGGAATCCGAAAGACACAAGCGCTACTTGCCCGATCCTTTTGGTGGCCGAATTATCATGAGGATGTTAAGAAGTATGTGTCCTCTTGTGATGTGTGTGCCAGACATAAGACTCCTCGCTCATCCCCTGTTGGCTTGCTTCAGCCTCTTCCGATTCCTCATCGTCCCTTGGGGATCTATATCCATGGACTTTATTGTGGAACTACCTCCCTCTAAGGAACACACAACCATTCTTGTTGTTGTGGACAGGTTAACTAAGATGGGTAATTTCATACCAGCTCGTGGTCTCCCTTCAGCTAAACAGACGGCTGACCTGGTTATTCAGGAAATATTTCGCTTGCATGGAGTGCCTGATGAAGTAGTTTCTGACAGGGGAGTACAGTTTACGTCTCGTTTTTGGAAACATTTTTGTTCTAATCTAGGTATTAATGTAAATCTGTCGTCAGCTTTTCATCCGCAAAGTAATGGACAGACTGAGCGAACCAACCAGACTTTGGAGCAATATTTGCGGTGCTATATTAGTTACCTGCAGGATGACTGGCTGGATTTCCTACCCACGGCGGAGTTTGCCTATAACAATGCCCAACACTGCCCCACTTCTTTGAGCCCATTTTTTGCCAACTATGGTTACCATCCGACCTTTCTAGTCAGTCTCCCAATTACTACTTCCATTCCTGCTGTCGCTGACCGGCTAACGTGTTTACGTGATTCCCAAGCACTGTTGAAAGAGACTCTTTTGGAGGCTCAGGAATGTTACAAAAGAGCTGCTGATAGGCATAGAAAGGAGGCCCCAGTCTATCACGTTGGTGACAAGGTGTGGCTGTCAACAAGGAATCTCAAGCTTCGGATTCCTTCTCATAAATTGGGTCAAAGGTTCATGGGACCTTTTGAGATCATTGCTGTCACTTTCCGTTTACAACTCCCGAATTCCATGAAAATACATCCAGTGTTTCACGTTGCACTGCTTAAACCTTTTCATGAAAACACTTTCCCTGGCCGAGCCCTGCCTGCCCCACCTCCAGTCCTCGTGGATGGTGAGGATGAGTACGAAGTGGACAAAATTCTTGACTCCAGGATCTTCCGTGGCAAGCTTCAGTATCTGGTTCGCTGGAAAGGCTATGGTGAGGAGGAGAGTTCGTGGGAACCAGTGGACAATATTCACGCTCCTGATCTCCTTCGGTCTTTTCATGTGCAGTACCATGCTAAACCAGGTAATAGGGCATCCAGAGGCTGCACCTATAGAGGCGGGGGTAATGTGAGGAATTGACTCTGCTGGGTTTTGAACCCTGGTCCCCAGGCTGCTATACCTCTTCCCTACCACTGCGCCAGCCTGCCTGTTGTGAATTCCATTGAGACCTTATAAGCTTGACTCTGCTAGCAATTGTATCAGTACCTACGTCTCTTCAGCTGTGTCTGGTCAGGTGTCTGGTCCTTGGCCTATATAAGGCACTTCCTGCCTATTGATCCTTGCCAGATTATTGTGTGGTTTCTGATCACTTCAATAAACCTTGTTCCTGTTTTCACCTACAAGTTTGCGGAACTGGATTATTGCTGACCTTGGCTACTGGTCTCCACAACTTTGTGATTTCTATATCATTACACTCGGTGTCATAATCATCAAAGTTGATGTCATCTATAAGTCCTGGATCAGGCAAATTAAAACTTGCACAATTTAATCCATGAGCAAGAAATATTTCTTGAATTTCAGTTAACGCTTTTAAGAGTGCAATGGGCTCATTGTAACGTTTCAAGAAGTCTTCAGACATATTTAATTTAAATGTTTCCCACAAAGTAAATGCATCAGGTACATTGCAAAAGATGCAAATGAATGCAAATTGTTCTCTCATTTGCTTTGGATTTTGACATAGTGCTGCTTCTTTCAGGCACCTCTCCCATTCTGTATCATCTGCTATGAAGTTTTGATGTCTTGCAGCTAATAGGAAAGTATCATAAACTATGTCATTGACTGTGCGTAAATGTTCATAACTTTTTGCACCGGGAACATGTAAAAGAAGTAATCTTAAACTGAAACGTTCAATGTCTCTTGGACGGACGGTATAAATTTGTGGTATATCTCTTTTTCTTTGTCGCCATTGACCATTTACAAATACATAGTGATATGGAATCTCAATGTATAATGTATAAAAAATGTCCTGGCAGTTTAATTGAAACTAAGCAGTAAGTGTTGTTTCTCGATGTTCACTTTGGGCTAAAACATTTCTTTTATTGCCTGCAGTAAAGCAAACAAACTGACTTTGTGGCAAATGTACAGCTAATCGATACACAGCATGTGCCCGATCATGCATCTCAAATTTCAGAAGACACCCCATTGCTTCAGGAGCACTGACATAGCGAGCATCTAAATAATTAGAAAGTTCGTCATGTAAAATTGGATTTTTGTTTTGTGCACCTTGCACAACAGTTGCTGCATCATATCCTTTGTATATATATTTATACACATATTTGATGGATTTAATAGAAGTGCAAGCTTCCACATTTATGTGTGCATTGTCCTTCATCAGCAAACGTGGATTGTATGGAACGACATATCTATTATCAACCTTTTGCCCACGTATAATAGCTGTTTGTCCTTCTCTTCTTTTATACAAAGGGTATCCATCACAATTAGCATATGTTTGCATTTGAAATAGTTTTGGAAATAGTTTTGTAATTTTTTTATTTTCAAGACATGTTGAATTTGGATTGATATCTCCACATGGCCCATGGATAATTCTGTGTGTTACAACCTCATATAGTTTGGATTATTTTTCTGGATTTGGCAATTCAGCGGTAATGACTGAATCCACTCTCTCTGCAGTATTCAATTTACCTTTTTCCTTCAGGATTAAAAGTATGGGTGCATGTGGCAGGCCTCATTTTTTAAATTCAATGGCATAAACAAAAGCCACACATTTTCCAAATAACTGTGCTTTAGTTATATCATGTATTAATGAATTAAGTTTTATTTTGATTACTCTTGCCACTAAATCTGGTCAGTCAGAAGTATTTTGTCCAAGATTCAAATTTTTCTTGATCTCTGGCCATTGTTGTTTACATGTGAATGTAATGAATACATTTTTTTTCCAAATTTAGTAAAAAATAGCCATGGCATCATTATATCTTTCTTGCATATTGTGAGGAGATCCTTGGAAAGTGGATGGCAAAATGATTGCTCTTCCAGCTAGAATGTCTCTGTTGGTAGCCAATTCAGCAACATAATCCATCAATCCATAATATTGTTCTACTCAAGCTTGTTTTGTTGAAATTTTATAAACGTAGATTATTTGCTTCGACTTGTAGATAGGAATCAATAATCCATTGTTTGTTGAGTTTGCCCCCACAAAAAATAGGATTAAAATAATCCTGAATAGCAGTTTGTGCCACTTTATATTCCAGCATAGAAATATTGCATCTAACCCAAACTTTACTATTAGTATAACTTTGCAATTGTAATTTCGGTTCCCATCCTGGTTCACCATTTGGAAAGAAAATGGGATTTGTCATTGGATCGAAATTACAATTTAATATATTTATGTTTATAATAGGTTGGTCTTCATTGCATGGATATATTCTAATATCCCACTGAAAAGGTGGTTCACCATCCTCATTTTTAAAGACCATGGCAACCTCATTTACTGTTGGTAAATTATACCATCTTTGATCAGTGTTGTGATCTCTTTTTAAAACCATATTTACTCTGGGCATTGTCAATTGATGTCTTTGAGCATGTTGCTGTTGTTCTTTTTCAACCTGTGCTAATTGTTTGTATGCTTGACTGTATGGGTTGTTGGCCATAATTGTATCCAGCTGTTCAAAGACTATGTGCAAACACTGTTTTATTTTCCAGAAGTGTCATCCTTTGTTCAACAGCTTCCATTGTATCCAAGACATAACTTTCCTTTGCTCTCCTTCTTGTGGGTGTAAATGTGAAGTGCAGTGGTAAATCTGTCCTTGAACTCTAAAACACCAATTTAAGCAAATGAAATTGCACTGTTATAAGACCTGATGTTTGTTTTTTTTAAAAATTGGTATAATTTGGAAATGTTGGATCGCTCATGATACTTTGTAAGTAATCTGGAAATGTGTGTCTTTGTAGAAGTCTTACCTTTCCTTTCTGACAGCAACTAATGACGTCTCCGTCAGTTGGTCTTTCCCTGAGAAAATGATAGGCCCCACAAAACTGACAAACAGCATTGAGTAATCCACAATAATGAGCGTCTACTGTTAGTGCTGTAATGGAAGCAGTATCCTGAGCTTCCTCAACATAGATATCACTACAAATTTCTATATCTACATTGGTGTCATGTGTATGAACATTGGTGTCAATAGGCAATATTGCACACAGGTGGATATCATTTCACTAATTATGTGACTTCTGAAGGTAATTGGTTGCACCAGAGCTTTTTAGGGGCTTCATAACAAATTGTGTAACAAATTGTCACACATGACAATTTTCTGTTTTCTATTTCTAAAAAATAGTTTTATGTCTATATTTTTCTCATTTCACTTCACCAACTTAGACTATTGTGTTCTGATTAGTGATGTCGCGAACATCAAATTTTCGGTTTGCGAACAGTGGATGCAAATTTCATCAAATCTTCGCGAACGGGCGAACATCGGCGAACCACCATAGACTTCAATGGGCAGGCGAATTTCAAAACCCACAGGGACTCTTTCTGGCCACAATAGTGATGGGAAAGTTGTTTCAAGGGGACTAACACCTGGACTGTGGCATGCCGGAGGGGGATCCATGGCAAAACTCCCACAGAAAATTACATAGTTGATGCAGAGTCTGGTTTTAAGCCATAAAGGGCATAAATCACCTAACATTCCTAAATTGTTTGGAATAACATGCTTTAAAACATCAGGTATGATGTTGTATCGATCAGGTAGTGTAAGGGTTACACCCGCTTCACAGTAACAGACCAATCCCCCCTTTTAATGCACCGCAAACAACCGCAAACAGTCCCTTTGCACAACCACAAACTCCCCATTTGCACAAGGTTGGATACCAAGCTAGCCATGTCCCGTTCCTTGTCCTCACTGATGTCATTGAAGGTCTCTTCCTCCACCCAACCACCAAGGATCCCTGAAAGGTGACAACAAGCCACCTGGGATGCCTGCTGTGTTTGGTCTTCCACCTCCTCAAAGCCACCTTCCTCCTCTGACTCCTTTTCTTCAGACTCCTCTCTCTGCGTTGCCTCTGTCTGCGTTATTATAAGGTGTGTACTGTTAAGTAGTACTATGCCTATCGGTTTAATCCCTGTTACGTCCACTATTAGGGGACGTGTATATAGCATTGATTTTTGGAACAGGGAGATGGAAAAAAATGCTTGGTCGGACCTCCTACTTCGAATTTGGGGCACTGCACGTGCAATGTAATGTGCCACCAGATAGGAGTGGTGTATTAAGTTGTACTATTTATTCCTATCAGTTTAATACCTGTTACGTCCCCTATCAGGGGACGTGTATATGGCATGGATTTTTGGAACATGGAGATGGAAAAAGGTGCTTGGTCGGACCTCCTACTTCGAATTTCGGGCACTGCACGTGCAATGTAATGTGCCACCAGATAGGAGTGGTGTATTAAGTTGTACTATTTATTCCTATCAGTTTAATACCTGTTACGTCCCCTATCAGGGGACGTGTATATGGCATGGATTTTTGGAACATGGAGATGGAAAAAGGTGCTTGGTCGGACCTCCTACTTCGAATTTCGGGCACTGCACGTGCAATGTAATGTGCCACCAGATAGGAGTGGTGTATTAAGTTGTACTATTTATTCCTATCAGTTTAATACCTGTTACGTCACATATCTTCCCTCCCAATAGCACATTCTATATGTCATTAACCAGCCTGGGTGTATTTAGAGAACCACACTTTAAGGCCCTTAACCTGGGACAAGGTGGCTTGGCTATCAGAATTGCCTCAGAGCCTTAAAAACTTGCAAAACCACCTAATCAGACACTCACTATCATACTGGAAATGGGCCAAGAAACACACGGGTTTGTTCCCTGGATCCACCCAAATGACCCCAATTCTTGACCACCCTCAGGCCCCGAAACACATGAGCACAACATCACAACACTGGTGGAGGTCAAGGAAACTAGATAGACTGGTTAGTAAAGGGCCAGATGCTCACCTATGAGGAACTGAGGGACAAGCATGAGCTACCGCTGTCAGAACATTACAATTACTGTAGGCTGAGGCATTTCGAACTTCGTGACCCAGAAACAGGGGACACCGGTCTTAAATTGGTTCTCCAAAATTTGTAAAGATAAACCTCTATCAAGGGGGATCATTGGGTTGCTTTACAAATATAAAACATTTGTTACTGGTTGACGCGACACTGGGGGAAGAACCAGAGTGGGGGAGCCCTAGAGACCCTTCAGAAGCAACCGGCGGCAAAATCAACCCAGGGAAGAAGAGGTCGCTTACTGAAGCCTGCCCTAGGGTAACCCAAGGGTGATTGCCCAGGTTAGATATTGTAAATAATAAGCTAATACTGCTGGAGGGATGATAGCTAATAGGACTTTGGTGTTTCCTGCAGATATACTCTTTACTATTGTCTGTTTTACCATGTTTTAGGTTTCTCTTGAATTGCAATCACAGTAAAAAATAAGAAAAATTATTAACCTAAAAAGTAAAAAATAAGAAGGAATAGCCAGCTAACTTTCACAAAATGTCTTTATTGTAAATATTTTTGCACAACTGTTATGCAAGACTGTTCAAAAATGCTTTATTTTTCCTTTCATGCTGTACGCCTTCTGACAATAAAAGAATTTAAATGCAAAAATTAGGTATTGTTGCAGCGACCAGAAAAATTGATGTTAGTTTGCCAGGCAGAAAGTGCCCTAAAACATTGCATCTTGAACCCTAGTTGGTGGCGGATAAGTCATGCAAGTCATCCGGCATTCAGGGATAAAATACAGCAGCGTGTGGACCATTATTAGCTCAAGGCAGCTCATCTATCAGGCCTTTTTTAATCGAATGTATCGCCAACTGTCAGTCCCTTCGGGATCCACCCCTCATTCATCTTAATAAAGGTGAGGTAATCTAGACTTTTTTGACCTAGGCGACTTCTCTTATCAGTGACAAAACCTCCTGCTGCACGGAAGGTCCTTTCTGACAGGACACTTGAAGCGGGGCAGGACAGAAGTTCTATGGCAAATTGGGATAGCTCAGGCCACAGGGCAAGCGTGCACACCCAGTAGTCAAGGGGTTCATCGCTCCTCACAGTGTCGATATCTGTAGTTATGGCGAGGTAGTCTGTTACCTGACGGTCGATTCGTTCTCTGAGGGTGGACCCCGAAGGGCTGTGGCGATGCATAGGACTTAAAAAGCTCTGCATGTCCTCCATCAACAACACGTCTGTAAAGCGTCCTCTCCTTGCCGGCATGGTCGTGGGAGAAGGAGGATTATGTTCACCTCTTCCGCTGTCACCCTTAAACGCTGTGTAAAGCATACTTTTTAATTTATTTTGGAAGTGCTGCATCCCTTCCGACTTGTGGTAATTCGGTAACATTTCAGGCACTTTCTGCTTATACCGGGGGTCTAGTAGCGTGGACACCCAGTACAGGTCGTTCTCCTTCATCCTTTTTATACGAGGGTCCCTCAACAGGCACGACAGCATGAAAGACCCCATTTGCACAAAGTTGGATGCCGAGCTAGTCTTGTCCCATTCCTCGTCCTCAGTGATCTCACTGAAGGTATGTTCTTCCCCCCAGCCACATACAACACCACGGGTACCAGACAGGTGACAACGAGCACCCTGGGATGCCTGTTGTGGTTGGTCTTCCTCCTCCTCCTCAAAGCCACATTCCTCCTCTGACTCCTCTTCCTCACAATCCTCTTCCAGCATTGCTGCAGGTCCAGCAAGCGATGCTGATAAGGCTGTTTCTGGTGGTGATGGTGACCACAACTCTTCCTCTTCACGTTAATCTACGGCCTGATCCAGCACTCTTCGCAGGGCACGCTCCAGGAAGAAAACAAATGGTATGATGTCGCTGATGGTGCCCTGGGTGCGACTGACCAGGTTTGTCACCCCCTCTCAAAAGGACGCATAAGCCTACAGGCATTGCGCATGAGCGTCCAGTAACGTGGCAAAAAAATCCCCAGCTCCGCAGAGGTTGTCCTAGCACTCCGGTCATACAAATACTCGTTAACGGCCTTTTCTTGTTGGAGCAGGCGGTCGAACATTAGGAGTGTTGAATTCCAATGTGTCGGGCTGTCTAAAATCAAGCGCCTCGCTGGCATGTTGTTTCGCCGATGGATATCTGTAAAGTGCGCCATGGCCGTGTAGGAACACCTGAAATGGTCACACACCTTCCTGGCCTGCTTCAGGACGTCCTGTAAGCCTGGGTGCTTATGCACAAAGCGTTGTACAATCAGATTACACACATGTGCCATGCACGGCACATGTGTCAACTTGCTCAAATTTAATGCCGCCAACAAATTTCTTCCGTTGTCACAAACCACTTTGCCGTTCTCCAGTTGGTGCAGAGTCAGCCACTGATCCACCTGTGCGTTCAGGGCGGACAGGAGTGCTGGTCCGGTGTGACTCTCTGCTTTCAGGGAAGTCAACCCCAAGACGGCGTGACACTGCCGTATCCAGGATGTGGAATAGTACCTGTGGAGCTGGGGGGGGGTGCCGTTGATGTGGAGCAAGACATAGCAGCAGCAGAAGAGGACACAGCCGAGGAGGTTATGGAAGAGGATAGAGTAGGAGGAGTAGAGGAGGTGGCAGCAGGCCTGCCTGCAAGTCATGGCGGTGTCACCAACTCCTCGGCAGAGCCACGCATTCCATGCTTGGCAGCCGTCACCAGGTTTACCCAATGCGCAGTGTAGGTGATATACCTGCCCTGACCATGCTTTGCAGACCAGGTATCAGTGGTCAGATGGACCCTTGCCCCAACACTGTGTGCCAGAGATGCCCTTACTTCCTTTTGCACAATCGAGTACAGGTTGGGGATTGCCTTTTGTGCAAAGAAATTTCGGCTGGGTACCTTCCACTGCGGTGTCCCAATAGCTACAAATTTTTTGAACGCCTCAGACTCCACCAGCTTGTATGGTAAAAGCTGGCGGGATAAGAGTTCAGACAAGCCAGCTGTCAGTTGCTGGGCAAGGGGGTGACTTTGTGGCATTGGCTTCTTACGCTCAAACATGTCCTTGACAGACACCTGACTGTGGGCAGATGAGCAGGGACTGCTCAGGGCAAGACACGGAGTGGTGGATGGTTGAGAGGGGGCAAGCAGGGCAGCAGTGGTTGACGTGGCTGAAGATGCTGGACCAGGAGGAGGATGGCGGCTTTGACTTTGTGTGCTGCTTGTGTTGATCCCATAGGCGTTTGTGATGTGACATCATGTGCCTTCGCAAAGAAGTTGTACCTAGGTGAGTGTTGGACTTCCCACGACTCAGTTTCTTTTCGCACAGGTTGCAAATGGCATCACTGTTGTCACAGACAGACACACGAAAAAATTGCCACACTGCTGAGCTCTGCAATGACGGCATTCTGGTGGTGGCAAAAGCATGCGTTGACTGGCGTGCTGTCTGGCTGTCCCGGGTGCCGATGCATGCTGTCTGACTGTGCCACTAGCTACTTTCGCCGAAATCCCCCTGCTTCCAACTCGTCTCCTCCTCCTCTCTGTCTCCCCATCTGAACTTTCCTCCTGTTCTTCTTGTCTTATAGCGGGCACCCACGTGACATCCACGGATGCATCGTCATCATCAACCGCTTCACTTGTATCTGACAACTCAACAAAGGAAGCAGCACCGGGTAAAACATCATCATCATCATCAGACCGTATGTCTATGTGTGTAATGCTGCCTGACTGGGACATATCCCTGTTATCTACATCCTCTGGCACTAATGTTTGTGCATCACTCATTTCTTCCAACGGATGGGTAAATAACTCTGCTGACGGATCAAGTGAAGCGGCTGTGGTGCTAGTGTTGGTGGTGGCGGCAGGTGGGCGAGTGGTAACTGGAGAGGTGCCCGAAGCTAAGCTGGAGGAGGATGGTGCGTCTAGGTTCCGAGCGGAAGCTGTAGAAGATTGGGTGTCCTGTGTTAGCTTTTCAAGTTCAGGGTACGTTGCCTCTGAAAACTAGGCATTATTCTAGGGCCAAAGGGAATCACAGCACCACGACCACGACGGCCCCTGCGGGGTGGCCTGCCTTTGCCTGTCATTTTTTTTTCGATTAGTGGCACTATGCGTGCAAGCTACTGTGACACCAGATATGAGTGTCACTGTGCACTGGCAAAAGTTGGCCGAGTAGGCGCTGTAGGCCTCACACACACACACCTGTAGGCAGGCAACTGATATTCAATCGATTACAGTCAAAAAAGGGTTGTTTTATGTCACTGTACACTACGGTTGCACCAGATATGAGTGTCACTGTGCACTGGCAAAAGTTGGCAGAGTAGGCGCTGTAGGCCTCACACACACGCCTGTAGGCAGGCAACTGATATTCAATCGATTACAGAAAAAAAAGGGTTCTTTTATTTCACTGTACACTAGGTTGCACCAGATATGAGTGTCACTGTGCACTGGCAAAAGTTGGCAGACTAGGCGCTGTAGGCCTCACACACACGTCTGTAGGCAGGCAACTGATATTCAATCGATTACAGTCAAAAAAGGGGTCTTAAATGTCACTGTACACTAGGTTGCACCAGATATGAGTGTCACTGTGCACTGGCAAAAGTTGGCAGAGTAGGTGCTGTAGGCCTCACACACACGCCTGTAGGCAGGCAACTGATATTCAATCGATTACAGAAAAAAAAGGGTTCTTTTATTTCACTGTACACTAGGTTGCACCAGATATGAGTGTCACTGTGCACTGGCAAAAGTTGGCAGACTAGGCGCTGTAGGCCTCACACACACGTCTGTAGGCAGGCAACTGATATTCAATCGATTACAGTCAAAAAAGGGTTCTTTTATTTCACTGTACACTAGGTTGCACCAGATATGAATGTCACTGTGCACTGGCAAAAGTTGGCAGAGTAGGCGCTGTAAGCCTCACACACACGCCTGTAGGCAGGCAACTGATATTCAATCGATTACAGAAAAAAAAGTTTTTTTTTATTTCACTGTACACTAGGTTGCACCAGATATGAGTGTCACTGTGCACTGGCAAAAGTTGGCAGACTAGGAGCTGTAGGCCTCACACACACGTCTGTAGGCAGGCAACTGATATTCAATCGATTACAGTCAAAAAAGGGGTCTTAAATGTCACTGTACACTAGGTTGCACCAGATATGAATGTCACTGTGCACTGGCAAAAGTTGGCAGAGTAGGTGCTGCAGGCCTCACACACACGCCTGTAGGCAGGCAACTGATATTCAATCGATTACAGTCAAAAAAAGGGTTCTTTTATTTCACTGTACACTAGGTTGCACCAGATATGAATGTCACTGTGCACTGGCAAAAGTTGGCAGAGTAGGCGCTGTAAGCCTCACACACACGCCTGTAGGCAGGCAACTGATATTCAATCGATTACAGTAAAAAAAGGGTTCTTTTATTTCACTGTACACTAGGTTGCACCAGATATGAGTGTCACTGTGCACTGGCAAAAGTTGGCAGAGTAGATGCAATAGGCCTCACACACACGCCTGTAGGCAGGCAACTGATATTCAATCGATTACAGTCAAAAAAGGGTTCTTAAATGTCACTGTACACTAGGTTGCACCAGATATGAGTGTCACTGTGCACTGGCAAAAGTTGGCAGAGTAGATGCAATAGGCCTCACACACACGCCTGTAGGCAGGCAACTGATATTCAATCGATTACAGTCAAAAAAGGGTTCTTAAATGTCACTGTACACTAGGTTGCACCAGATATGAGTGTCACTGTGCACTGGCAAAAGTTGGCAGAGTAGATGCAATAGGCCTCACACACACGCCTGTAGGCAGGCAACTGATATTCAATCTATTACAGTCAAAAAAGTGTTGTTTTATTTCACTGAGCACAATAGAAGCTGTTAGGTGTTAGACTGTCACACACACGCTGGCAGGCAGGCATATGCAAATAGATTACAAAGAAAAAAATAATAAAATAAAATACATGATGTTCTAGCCCTAAAAAGGGCTTTTTGGGTTGCTGTCCTTGCAGCAGATATCAGATGAGTCCTTCCGGTCTGTAGTGGAAGCTAAATACACAGCCTGGCAAAAAAGGGGTCTTAAATGTCACTGTACACTAGGTTGCACCAGATATGAATGTCACTGTGCACTGGCAAAAGTTGGCAGAGTAGGCGCTGTAAGCCTCACACACACGCCTGTAGGCAGGCAACTGATATTCAATCGATTACAGAAAAAAAAAGTTTTTTTTATTTCACTGTACACTAGGTTGCACCAGATATGAGTGTCACTGTGCACTGGCAAAAGTTGGCAGAGTAGGCGCTGTAGGCCTCACACACACGCCTGTAGGCAGGCAACTGATATTCAATCGATTACAGTAAAAAAAGGGTTCTTTTATTTCACTGTACACTAGGTTGCACCAGATATGAGTGTCACTGTGCACTGGCAAAAGTTGGCAGAGTAGGCGCTGTAGGCCTCACACACACGCCTGTAGGCAGGCAACTGATATTCAATTGATTACAGTCAAAAAAGGGTTCTTAAATGTCACTGTACACTAGGTTGCACCAGATATGAGTGTCACTGTGCACTGGCAAAAGTTGGCAGAGTAGATGCAATAGGCCTCACACACACGCCTGTAGGCAGGCAACTGATATTCAATCGATTACAGTCAAAAAAGGGTTCTTAAATGTCACTGTACACTAGATTGCACCAGATATGAGTGTCACTGTGCACTGGCAAAAGTTGGCAGAGTAGATGCAATAGGCCTCACACACACGCCTGTAGGCAGGCAACTGATATTCAATCGATTACAGTCAAAAAAGGGCTCTTAAATGTCACTGTACACTAGGTTGCACCAGATATGAGTGTCACTGTGCACTGGCAAAAGTTGGCAGAGTAGATGCAATAGGCCTCACACACACACCTGTAGGCAGGCAACTGATATTCAATCGATTACAGTGAAAAAAGGGTTCTTAAATGTCACTGTACACTAGGTTGCACCAGATATGAGTGTCACTGTGCACTGGCAAAAGTTGGCAGAGTAGATGCAATAGGCCTCACACACACGCCTGTAGGCAGGCAACTGATATTCAATCTATTACAGTCAAAAAAGTGTTGTTTTATTTCACTGAGCACAATAGAAGCTGTTAGGTGTTAGACTGTCACACACACACGCTGGCAGGCAGGCATATGCAAATAGATTACAAAGAAAAAAATAATAAAATAAAATACATGATGTTCTAGCCCTAAAAAGGGCTTTTTGGGTTGCTGTCCTTGCAGCAGATATCAGATGAGTCCTTCCGGTCTGTAGTGGAAGCTAAATACACAGCCTGGCAAAAAAGGGGTCTTAAATGTCACTGTACACTAGGTTGCACCAGATATGAGTGTCACTGTGCACTGCAAAAGTTGGCAGAGTAGGTGCTGTAGGCCTCACACACACGCCTGTAGGCAGGCAACTGATATTCAATCGATTACAGTCAAAAAAGGGGTATTTTATTTCACTGTACACTAGGTTGCACCAGATATGAATGTCACTGTGCACTGGCAAAAGTTGTCAGAGTAGGCGCTGTAAGCCTCACACACACGCCTGTAGGAAGGCAACTGATATTCAATCGATTACAGAAAAAAAAAAAAAAAATTATTTCACTGTACACTAGGTTGCACCAGATATGAGTGTCACTGTGCACTGGCAAAAGTTGGCAGAGTAGGCGCTGTAAGCCTCACACACACGCCTGTAGGCAGGCAACTGATATTCAATCGATTACAGTCAAAAAAGGGTTATTTTATTTCACTGTACACTAGGTTGCACCAGATATGAATGTCACTGTGCACTGGCAAAAGTTGTCAGAGTAGGCGCTGTAAGCCTCACACACACGCCTGTAGGCAGGCAACTGATATTCAATCGATTACAGTCAAAAAAGGGTTCTTAAATGTCACTGTACACTAGGTTGCACCAGATATGAGTGTCACTGTGCACTGGCAAAAGTTGGCAGAGTAGATGCAATAGGCCTCACACACACGCCTGTAGGCAGGCAACTGATATTCAATCGATTACAGTCAAAAAAGGGTTCTTTTATTTCACTGTACACTAGGTTGCACCAGATATGAATGTCACTGTGCACTGGCAAAAGTTGGCAGAGTAGGCGCTGTAAGCCTCACACACACGCCTGTAGGCAGGCAACTGATATTCAATCGATTACAGAAAAAAAAAGTTTTTTTTATTTCACTGTACACTAGGTTGCACCAGATATGAGTGTCACTGTGCACTGGCAAAAGTTGGCAGAGTAGGTGCTGTAGGCCTCACACACACGCCTGTAGGCAGGCAACTGATATTCAATCGATTACAGTCAAAAAAGGGTTATTTTATTTCACTGTACACTAGGTTGCACCAGATATGAATGTCACTGTGCACTGGCAAAAGTTGTCAGAGTAGGCGCTGTAGGCCTCACACACACGCCTGTAGGCAGGCAACTGATATTCAATCGATTACAGAAAAAACATTTTTTTTTTATTTCACTGTACACTAGGTTGCACCAGATATGAGTGTCACTGTGCACTGGCAAAAGTTGGCAGAGTAGGCGCTGTAGGCCTCACACACACGCCTGTAGGCAGGCAACTGATATTCAATCGATTACAGTCAAAAAAGGGTTCTTAAATGTCACTGTACACTAGGTTGCACCAGATATGAGTGTCACTGTGCACTGGCAAAAGTTGGCAGAGTAGATGCAATAGGCCTCACACACACGCCTGTAGGCAGGCAACTGATATTCAATCGATTACAGTCAAAAAAGGGTTCTTTTATTTCACTGTACACTAGGTTGCACCAGATATGAATGTCACTGTGCACTGGCAAAAGTTGGCAGAGTAGGCGCTGTAAGCCTCACACACACGCCTGTAGGCAGGCAACTGATATTCAATCGATTACAGAAAAAAAAAGTTTTTTTTATTTCACTGTACACTAGGTTGCACCAGATATGAGTGTCACTGTGCACTGGCAAAAGTTGGCAGAGTAGGTGCTGTAGGCCTCACACACACGCCTGTAGGCAGGCAACTGATATTCAATCGATTACAGTCAAAAAAGGGTTATTTTATTTCACTGTACACTAGGTTGCACCAGATATGAATGTCACTGTGCACTGGCAAAAGTTGTCAGAGTAGGCGCTGTAAGCCTCACACACACGCCTGTAGGCAGGCAACTGATATTCAATCGATTACAGTCAAAAAAGGGTTCTTAAATGTCACTGTACACTAAGTTACACCAGATATGAGTGTCACTGTGCACTGGCAAAAGTTGGCAGAGTAGATGCAATAGGCCTCACACACACGCCTGTAGGCAGGCAACTGATATTCAATCGATTACAGTCAAAAAAGGGTTCTTTTATTTCACTGTACACTAGGTTGCACCAGATATGAATGTCACTGTGCACTGGCAAAAGTTGGCAGAGTAGGCGCTGTAAGCCTCACACACACGCCTGTAGGCAGGCAACTGATATTCAATCGATTACAGAAAAAAATCTTTTTTATTTCACTGTACACTAGGTTGCACCAGATATGAGTGTCACTGTGCACTGGCAAAAGTTGGCAGAGTAGGTGCTGTAGGCCTCACACACACGCCTGTAGGCAGGCAACTGATATTCAATCGATTACAGTCAAAAAAGGGTTATTTTATTTCACTGTACACTAGGTTGCACCAGATATGAATGTCACTGTGCACTGGCAAAAGTTGGCAGAGTAGGCGCTGTAGGCCTCACACACACGCCTGTAGGCAGGCAACTTATATTCAATCGATTACAGTCAAAAAAGGGTTCTTAAATGTCACTGTACACTAGGTTGCACCAGATATGAGTGTCACTGTGCACTGGCAAAAGTTGGCAGAGTAGATGCAATAGGCCTCACACACACGCCTGTAGGCAGGCAACTGATATTCAATCGATTACAGTCAAAAAGTGTTCTTTTATTTCACTGTACACTAGGTTGCACCAGATATGAATGTCACTGTGCACTGGCAAAAGTTGGCAGAGTAGGCGCTGTAAGCCTCACACACACGCCTGTAGGCAGGCAACTGATATTCAATCGATTACAGAAAAAAAAAGTTTTTTTTATTTCACTGTACACTAGGTTGCACCAGATATGAGTGTCACTGTGCACTGGCAAAAGTTGGCAGAGTAGGTGCTGTAGGCCTCACACACACACCTGTAGGCAGGCAACTGATATTCAATCGATTACAGTAAAAAAAGTGTTCTTTTATTTCACTGTACACTAGGTTGCACCAGATATGAGTGTCACTGTGCACTGGCAAAAGTTGGCAGAGTAGGCGCTGTAGGCCTCACACACACGCCTGTAGGCAGGCAACTGATATTCAATCGATTACAGTCAAAAAAGGGTTCTTAAATGTCACTGTACACTAGGTTGCACCAGATATGAGTGTCACTGTGCACTGGCAAAAGTTGGCAGAGTAGATGCAATAGGCCTCACACACACGCCTGTAGGCAGGCAACTGATATTCAATCGATTACAGTCAAAAAAGGGTTCTTTTATTTCACTGTACACTAGGTTGCACCAGATATGAATGTCACTGTGCACTGGCAAAAGTTGGCAGAGTAGGCGCTGTAAGCCTCACACACACGCCTGTAGGCAGGCAACTGATATTCAATCTATTACAGTCAAAAAAGTGTTGTTTTATTTCACTGAGCACAATAGAAGCTGTTAGGTGTTAGACTGTCACACACACACGCTGGCAGGTAGGCATATGCAAATAGATTACAAAGAAAAAAATAATAAAATAAAATAAATGATGTTCTAGCCCTAAAAAGGGCTTTTTGGGTTGCTGTCCTTGCAGCAGATATCAGATGAGTCCTTCCGGTCTGTAGTGGAAGCTAAATACACAGCCTGGCTATCTATTTCCCTATTAAATCAGCAGCAGCTAGAATATATGTCCTCTCTCAACGAATGTAGCTTCAGAATGATTCTAAAATGGAGGCTGTCCTTCAGATGGAAGGCTCTGGAAGGGAGTGTATGCTGCTGATTGGCTGGAATGTGTCTGCTGACTGTAAGGTGCAGGGTCAAAGTTTCCTCAATGATAAAGAATAGGGGGCGGACCGAAAAGCGCATGTGTTCGCCGTTCGCTGCGAACGCGAACATGCCAAAATCGCCTCGAATAGTCCACGGGCGAACTGTTTGGGACATCACTAGATCTGATCCATCACATAAAATTCAAATTAACAAAACATTGAATTTAAGGCTGTAATGTAACAAAATAGGTACAATGTCAAGGGGGTGAATACTTTTGCAAGGCACTGTAAGCAGATAGCCTATTTTTTTGTAATTTTTTATTTGGCGAAAAACTTAGTTTGATATTAGATGTTCATTAACTAAAAAATGATGTAAAAATAATATGCTATATCCTTATATGGAGCCCTATTCAATTTAGCAAATTGCCATTGAATGAGACTCTAAATAAATATAGGTAATTAATTAATCATTAACTGTCATTTTTTATTTGGCGAAAAACTTAGTTTGATGCTAGATGTTCATTAACTAAAAAATGATGTAAAAATAATATGCTATATCCTTATATGGAGCCCTATTCAATTTAGCAAATTGCAATTGAATGAGACTCTAAATAAATATAGGTAATTAATTAATCATTAACTGTCATCAATGCAAAACAATAAGGGCATCATGAAATCATATACCTATAAAATTGATGTTATTTCAGAAAAAATCCTGTAGAATTCACTCTCTGTCTTCAGTCAGGTGCAGAGATGAATAATCTGTGAAATGACATACATTCATTTTTAATGTTTGTATTCAATTAATTGAAACTATGATGTTTAATTGGCATAGATGCAAAACATCAATGCGTAATCATCAATATATTCATAAATAAAATCATTATAAAATTTTAAATGTAGCACATGTCAGAATCTAAGAAAGTGCTTTAAATATTGAAGTGCTTTGAAGGTCCTATCCCTGTCAGGCAGTTATAAGCACTCCAGATATGTAAGTGCTTTGTAAAAGGTACATATTTTTTTTATCTATTATAAATGTTTTTTTTGTTTTTTTTATAATTATTATTATTTAACTAGCGTCTTCCCGTCATAAATGATGGGGCAATAAAATTTGAAGCCATAGGAATGCTGTTTGAGATATAATTGAAACCGTTTTGTACTGTGAGGACCTTTCTGCGCTCATTGCGAGCCTCTCATGTTGTGTACTTTTGGTCCTCTGAGAGAGATATATATTGCTATGTATATGTAGTTAAGTAATATTGAATGATTTCTTAAATCAATTAATATACTTTAATTATTTATAATTGATATATGCAGCAAGCAATAGGCTGAAGAGCTAACAATTTGTCTGTATTTTGCGCCTGCCTAGAATATACATTTTGAGTGTTAGTGCCCTGCTTATAAAGTGTAATGAATGTTTGAAGTGTGCATTCTAAATAGGCTGCGTGCGCGAGGTAAAGCCATTGGTTTATTGTGTAAAGTGGCATTGTATATTCGTAATGTTATTAATGGGGTACGCGTCTCGTGAGCATTTTACTGCTTTGGTAATAGTGTATCTTGTAGGTCGTAGTGTGATGTGTAAAGTGCTATGCGTTTTGCAGTGTTTTGTGCGGTCCAGGGTCATGTAGCCTCGTTTTCATTTTTTTCAGCGGCCAATTTTTTCCCAGCTTAGGCGATTTTCCAGTGGTGAAAATCGTCTAAATGGAGTTAAATTTCCGTTCCACCTCACTCACAGACGTTCGGCTGTTGCCCCATGCTGTCTGTGCGAGGCAAGCATCGGCTAAGTGCTATGGTTAACGGCTTGCCTCGCTTTGCCTTTGGCGCTCATCGTCTAAGTCCTACGCATTAATGTCCTACGCAATTCAAAATAAAAACACTTCATCCTTTTTTGTTCCATAAGAACATAATTAAATGATATACCTGTAAAGGTGATCTTTATGCTGTTCAAAGGCTGCAAACATCACTCTCTGTGTTCAGTCAGCTACAGAGACGATGAAACTGTCAAATCGTCTAAATGGAGTTAAATTTGCGTTCCACCTCACTTACAGACGTCCTGGCTGTTGCCCCATGCTGTCTGTGCGAGGCAAGCATCGGCTAAGTGCTATGGTTAACGGCTTGCCTCGCTTTGCCTTTGGCGCTCATCGGCTAAGTCCTACGCATTAATGTCCTACGCAATTCAAAATAAAAACACTTAATCCTTTTTTGTTCCATAAGAACATAATTAAATGATATACCTGTAAAGGTGATCTTTATGCTGTTCAAAGGCTGCAAACTTCACTCTCTGTGTTCAGTCAGCTGCAGAGACGATGAAACTGTTAAATGTGATGGAAAGCATTTGTAATATTTGGATTCATCCCTAAGTCGTATGCACCTCGCAAAGCGTGGCGACGTCTCGCAGTTTGACAACTATTATATGTGATAGTTCCAAAAGAATGAGCAGTAAGGCAGATATATAAGTGCAGGTTAAAACATTTTATTATTTTTATTGTAGTATAAAATGTAATTTTTTTGTAATGATTACTAATTATTATTAATTAAAATATTAATATACATTAATTAATCAATGACTGTCATCAATTCAAAATAAGAAGACTTAATCCTTTTTTTGTTCCATAAGAACATAATGAAATAATATACCTGTAAAGGTAATCTTTATGCGGTTCAAAGGCTGCAAACGTCACTCTCTGTGTTCAGTCAGCTGCAGAGATGATTAAACTGTCAAATAAGATGGAAAGCATTTGTAATAGTTGGATTCATCCCTATCAGGCAATCAGCAGCAACAAAGATATATTGACATAGATGCAAAACATAAACGCATAATCATCAATATATTAATAAATAAAAGCATTATTTTTTGTAATGATTACTAATTATTAATTAATTTATATATTAATATATGTTAATTAATCAATAACAGTCATCAATTCAAAATTAAAAGACTTAATCCTTTTTGTGTTCCATAAGAACATAATTAAATGATATACTTGTAAAGATGGATCTTTATGCTGTTCAAAGGCTTCAAACGTCATTCTCTGTGTTCAGTCAGCTGCAGAGACGATTAAACTGTCAAATCTGATGGAAAGCATTTGTAATATTTGGATTCATCCCTATCAGGCAATCATCAGCAACAGGGATATATCAGTGTATAGTAATATTTGATAATATTACTAATTATTATTTAATAAATTAATGTACATTAATAACCAATTAATCAATGACTAAATGTATTCTAAAGAGCTAAGCATTAATATATTAATAAACTAAACGTATTGTAAAATATAGAATATTTGTTGTTCGAAATGATTACAAATTATTTTTTTATAAAATAATGTACATTAATAATTAATGAATCAATATCTAAATATATTAGAAAGAGATAAGCATTAATGTATTAATAAACTTTAGGCAGCTTAACATTTTATAATTTTTTTTTCATAATGATTACTAATTAATAATGAAGAAATGAATGTACATTACTTATTAAATATTCAATGAATTAATATATTACAAACAGCTAAACATGAAAGTATTGCTAAAGTAAAGCAAGTGTAAATTATAAGTTTGTTGCTAAAAAAATTTAACTAATAATATATACTTTTTTTTTTAAGAATAATTAATTTATACTTTACCAATTTGTATTTATTATTCAGTATCCTGAAGAGCTAACAATCTCTTTGTAATCGTGTATTTTGTAGGTCGTAGTGTCATGTGTAAAGGGCTACGCGTTTTGCAGTGTTTTGCGCAGACCGGGGTCGTGTAGCCTCAGTTTCATTTTTTTCAGCGACCAATGTTTTCCTCACTTAGGCCATTTTCGAGTGGCGAAAATAATCTAAATGGAGTTAAATTTGCGTTCCACCTCACTCACAGACGTCCTGGCTGTTGCCCCGTGCTGTCTGTGATGTCTTTGTAATTTTTTGGGGTGTATTTAGTGTGTTTTTCATTATTTTTGTTCAGCCGCTAATCTATAAATTTTTGCGTCTCATATTTTTTTTTTCTAAGTCCCGAGTCTGGTAAAAAAAAATTCTAAGTCCCACGTTCGTCAACTGCTTGCAGCTTAAGGTGATCCCACGTTTTGTAAGTGTTTGTGGGCTAAGTCCTGCGTGGTTCATTACCTCCACTGCTCACCTCACTTTGCGAGGCTGGCAGGCAATGGGCGCCTTCGGCGCTCATCGCCTGTGATGCACATTTTATTTGGTTTAATGGCTCGCCTCGTACACACCGCGCAAAGCGTGACAATGTCTCATAATTCGACAATTATAATATGTGATTCTGCATCTTCTGTTAGTAGTGGCTGTAAATCTTTCAATATTTTGCATATTTCTTCTAGGGCTAGGTGGTTTGTGGCAATCAGTGGTATATGTGAAGTTGTTTCTTTAGTTTTGTATTGTAACAGGTATTGTTCCCAGGTTGTTCTGATATCAGAGGTTACTTTCTGAGTGATAACACTAGGTTTGTAACCCTTTTGCCTGAGGGAGTTAGACAGTGTTTTTTTTTTTTTTTTCAAACATCTTTTTATTAAATGGAGTTTGCGTCAGAACAGAAGTGGATTAATACATTTCAACCATTGGTGAGCAAATATATGCAATGTTCATAGTAGCCATACTTATTGCATCATATTTATCTAGTACATATAGGAATTCCTTTATAATTTTTGTGCTTGGAATTGTACCACATTGCTTAACATCACCTAGATATCCTTTGGTGTTCTCCAAATGTATTTATTTTTTTCCTTTTATATTGTCTTCTAACATTTTATTCTTTACACAAGTTAAAACAAAAATACAATCAATTATCAACTGGGGAGAGAAGAGGGGGGGAGAAAGGGTAGGTGGGGAAATAGCCCACTCACCGTCTCGAATAACACAGGTCGCAAGTAGGCTCTGGAGCCCCATCCGTCGCCCCCGTGGCCCTCCGGCCCAACCCCACCCCGAGGCTGGGGTCTGAGCTAAACTGTGGCACTATGTGGGGAGTCCAGCCAGGGAGACCAGATATCCAGAAAGCTGGGATAGCTGTGTTGCATGTAATGTGTCAATTTTTCATTAATCATTATAAAGTTTATCCTGGTAATGACATCATTTAGATTTAGTGTAGGGGTTCTCCAGTGTCTGGCAATAGTATGCTTAGTGGCTAAAGTAAAATACTGTAAGAGTGCATTACACTTGGGGGATATGTTCTCTGCATTCCCTCCTAACAGGAAAAACTTTATTGTGGGTGTTAGTGGGCTATGTATTAGTTGTGAAAATAGTTGGAACACGTTCCCCCAGAGGGCTTGTGCCTTTGTGCAGTGCCACCAAATGTGGCTAAAATCTCCTGTAGCTTGGCAGCCCCTAAAGCAAAGTCTATTTATCGTCGGGTTAATTTGGTGCATTCTGGATGGGGTGAGATAGGTTCTGTGGAGGACTTTGATTGAGACCTCTAGTAGGCTATGGGTAAGAGAGCCCTTGGTCAGATTTCGGCTAATCCTATGCCAAGTTTCTATAGTCAGTACCCTGCCTAGGTCTTGTTCCCAGTGTGCCATACAGGCGGGTTTCTGTTTTTGTTTGGTATTGTTAAAGCTGGAATACAAGAGACCCAGGGTGCCTCTAGAGTTGGGAATATTCTTACAAATTGTTGATAGCCAGCACTGTTTCAGTGCGCCCCAGTCTTTTGTCAGGGATTCTAACCAATGCCTGATTTTCCTATAATTCCATAGTTCCCCTGTTGGTATGTTAAAGTAAGTTACCAGTCGTTCGTGATTTACCACTCTATCGTCGTGATACCACGCCCCAATTCTGTTAAGGTCACTAGAGAGCCACCACCTTTTTGAGATTGAGCTCAAGGTCATCTCAAAGTCTGGGAAAGATTTTATAGAAGTCATAGGGGTGATTGGTGGCGCTAGTTGGTGTTTGGTACAAGCCCAGGTCCACACCGATGCCGTGAGTTTGATCATCGGGTTGGTGAGGTACTTTTTGTTCTTGATTTTATGAATCCCCGGGTCCCAGATCAGCGTGTCCCAGGAGTGGGGTCTAAGTTCCCAGTTCTCCATAAAGACCCATATGGGTTGATGTGTCTTTGTGTGGGTTAGTGGCAGGAAGTCCAACTGGGCTGCTTTGTAGTAAAGCCTGAGGTTTGGGCAGGATAATCCCCCTTGGTTTTTGTGCTGATACATCATCTGCCTAGCAATCCGCTGGGCTTTATTGCTCCAAATAAATTTAAATATTATATTCTGCAATCTGTCTAGATCTTTGAGATCTAGCGGTAGGGGAAGGGTCCTGAAAAGGTACAATATTTTGGGCAGAATATTCATCTTGATGGCCGTGATGCGGCCCGTCCATGATATGTTTAGCTTTGACCAGCTTTGTATATTCTTTGTTAATTTCTGAAGCAATGGGGGGTAGTTTGCTTTGTATATTCCCGCTACCCTCCTTGTAATATGAACCCCTAGATATTTGATTGATGTTTTTGGCCAGGAAAAGTTATAAGACCTTTGCAATTCTGTAAGATCTGTCAATGGTATTCCTACATCTAAGGCCTCGGTTTTCTCCAGGTTCATTTTTAGCCCCGATATCTCCCCAAAGTCACGTAATACCGTCAGCAAGGCCGGGATCGAGCTCTTGGGGTATGTCAGAGTGCATAGGAGGTCATCCGCAAACAGGGAGCATTTGAGGTCTTGGAGGCCGATTCTCAGGCCCCTTATGTTTGCGGTGCATCTGATTTTTTGGGCCAAAGGTTCCATGGCCAGCACAAAGAGTAATGGAGACAGGGGGCACACCTGTCTTGTTCCTCTCCGTATGTCTATAGTCTCCCTGTTTGGCCCTGGTAGTTTTAGAGCCGCCTGGGGCAGATAAGAGCGTAGCAGATTTATGAAGAGTCCTTTGAAGCCAAATTTGGCCAGTGACGCGTGTAAGTAGGGCCACTCTACCGTGTCAAAGGCCTTTTCAATGTCAATGGCCAAGACACAGAGCGGGATACCATCCCTTTGCGCTAGATGTAGTACATTTAAAGTTCGTCTAAGATTGTCTGCTGCTTGTCTGAATGGGATAAAGCCCGTCTGGTCTTTATGTACTAGTTCCGGTAGGAACTTGGAGATCCTGTCCGCCATCATCTTTGCCAGCATCTTAACATCGCCGTTTAGGAGGGATATTGGGCGGTAGTTTTTGGCCTCCAGGGGGTTCCTGCCCTCCTTAGGGAACACCACCAAGTCAGCCCTATTGAGTTCAGGTGGCATGGCTTCTCCATTCAGAATGGAGTTGAAAAGCCTGCATAGATAGGGGGCTAGAAGCCCAGCATATGTTTTATAGTAGGAGTTTGGGAACCCATCTGGGCCCGGGGCTTTACCTAATTTGAGATTTTCAATAGCTCTGAGTACCTCCTCTATTGATATGTCAGAGTTAAGCATGCTTATGTCCTGTTCCGTGGCCTTGGGTAGATCTAAAGATGTCAGATAGGATTGGGTCGCATCTGGGCCTTGTAGGATAGTTGCAGCATAGATTTTTTGATAGAAAGCCGCAAAGGTCTGTTTAATTTCTGTTTGGCTTACTGAGGGATACCCATTTGCGGTGTTAAGCTTTAAAACTTTTTGCTGAAGGGGTCTAGGGTTCAGTCTCCTAGCTAGAAGGGAGCTAGGTTTGTTCGTCTTCGTATAGTATAGGTGGGTGGTGCGCCTCAGTGCTTTGTCTGTCCGCATTGAGAGAGCATTGTCGAATTCCAGTCTACATCTATCTATTTGATGTCTTGTTTGAGGAGGGGGGTTAGTCTGGTTATGTCTCTCTAGTCTTTGGAGTTCTTTTCTGATGTCTGTTTCCCTCTGCAGGCATTGCTTCTTAAAGGCCGAAGCAAGCTTAATATAGGTGCCACGTATATACGCCTTATGGGCAGTCCAGATCCAGCCCATCCCTACGTCTGTAGTGTCATTGATGTCAAAGTATAGTCGTAGGTCTTTCTCTACTTGGCTATTGAATGTGGGGTTGTGTAGTAAAATTTCATTTAGCCTCCAGATAAAAGGGCTTTTCTGGGTCTCGCCAAATTCTATTGTCAGGGTCACCGCCGAATGATCCGACCATGGGCATACATTAATTTCTGCTGATCTAGTCATATCAAAAATTGGCGCGCTTACTAGTATTGTATCGATTCGGGAATAAGATCCATGTACATGCGAGTAGTGAGTATATTCCCGTCTGGTTGGGTGATGCTCTCTCCAGGCGTCCACTAAGCCTATAGCGTTTAATAATCTCTTAATTTGTTGCATTTTATTTGTGTACCGACCACAGTCTAGGCCCCTAGATCGATCTAAGAGAGAATCTAATGTCAGATTGAGGTCTCCCCCTATTATCAGTTTTTCATGGGCGTTAGATTCAAGTACTCTCAGGATTTTTAAAAGAGTTTTGTGTGGAGATGTTGTCGGGGCATAAATGGATACTAGCGTCAGCTCTGAACCTAGAATTGTGGCGGATAGAATAATGTAGTGTCCCTCTTTGTCAATTTTTTTAGAGGTGATCTGGAATGGAAAATTGCGGTGTATTAGTATTGATGTCCCCGCTTTTCTGGTGGGTTGCGTAGCTGAGTAATAGTTTGGGTATTCTTTATCCAAGAATGAGGGGATTTTGTGTTGGGCAAAATGTGTTTCCTGCAAGAACAGGACAGAAGGCTTTATATGCTTGTAATAAAGGAAAGCTTTTCTTCTTTTGTACTGTGAATTGAACCCTTTTACATTGTGTGTGGTAAAAGTGTATTCTACACTGGCCATCGGGTAAGTCTGAGTATGTGTTGTTGAGAGCCTGTCAACTCACCCCATGTCCCGGATTGTGCAGGAGGGACCAGAGAGCCAGGGAGCACCAGAAGGAGCCTCCAGGCCCCGTTGCGGGCCAATGTCTTCTCATGCCGGATAGAGCGTGCTGGGGTGGGAGGGGAAGGGAAAAAAGAAAGTTCATAAACAACATTAACCGTAATACATATACACTTACTCCTACGCCAGTAAAAAATTCTGGCATCTGTCGGGGGTAGGACTATGGGAGGCAATCGTCCTATAATCCCCTGTTGGAGGGGTATATATAAGGAACCCATTACAGAAAAGTAGTTCCTTGTAGCCACTGAGGGGCAACTCATTTAGATCTAACTATAGAGTCTAATAGTCTGGTAAGAGATGAAGGGAAAGTGTCATGGTCTTATCTATAAAAGCTAGTTCGCCTTCTACACTCAGATTGTCTCTTGGATTATGATAAGGTTTTGGAAGGTTCTTTTTTTGTTTATGTCACCCTACGTTTCTGATTTGAGTGGTAACGTGCCTCAAATTTTAGGTTTTCAGTGGGCCTCTATTTCCCCTAGTGTCGTCTTCTTTTGGTTTCGGTGGTTCCCTGCTAGTTCATCAATGGGGGCTTCAGTATGGTAGTAAAAAGAGCTCTTGTGAGGCCTGCCTTTATGTTATGTCCTCTGTAGAGGGGGTAATAGGTCTCTAATTTTCAAGTGGGTAGCCATCTTTCACTGTTTACTTTGTCTCTTGTTTAAAAAAAAAAAGGCTTCCCATCGACTCTTGCCTTAGTGTTTAAGTTTGGTGAGTGTCAGTGTTGTCTTCCTTTCAAGTCTAGTTATGGGAAGTTTTGTAGCTATATTCTCAGGCTAAGACATTTGTAAGGAACAGTAACAACCAGCAATGACTTTTGAACTGTGCTTAAAATGACAAAAGATAAATCTGATACAAATTAGCCTTAAATTCAACAACAAATCATGAATGATTAAACCCTTTGTAAATTAGTCCGATTGGTATGGTACTTCAGGTAGCTCTAAGGGCGCCTTCAGGTATCTGCCCAGTTCTAGTAGTGGACCCCCGAATTTGGGGAAGAGCTCTGATTGCCTTTATTCTGTACTTTAGTCCACTGTTTGGTGGGCGCAGTAGTATTGTTTCGTCTGTGATCCCTCTCTGCGTTGTTCGGTGGATTAGGTGCAAGTCCGATAGTAGTGAGGTGAGAGCGGCATTCCTCCAGGGAGCGGGCTGAGTACATCTTGCCCTTATGTTGAAAAGATACCACAAATGGAAATCCCCATCTATATGGGATTTTATGTGTGTTCAGAATCTCTAGGGCTGGCTTCATTTCCCTGCGCCTCGTCAGTGTGATCGGAGAAAGATCTGCGAACAGCAGTATTGTTGCATTGTCTGGGCCCCTGATGTTTTGCTTTTTTCTGGCTGCCACCAGGATCAGGTCCCTGGCTTGTTGTCTCAGGAATCTAATGATCACATCTTTCGGTACGTCTGGGTTTCTGGGTGCCCCTAGAGCTCTGTGGGCCCTCTCTATCTTCCATACTGACTCTGGTATTTCCGTAATAATGCCCTTGATGGTGTCTTTCAGGTAATGCTTCAAGTCTTGTACTGCCTTCGGAATCCCTCTCAGTCTTTACCTGTTTACCTGTTTTATAGGTCCTTAAATTTATCTTCGAGGGTTTACACTCTGGAGTAGGTCTGTGAGTGTAGCGCTCTGTCCCTCTCCTGGGCTTCAGCAATCTGGTCTACCATTTCTTCCAGAAGGTGGGTTCTCTGACCCAGGTCATGTATGTCCTTTCTGATAGCATTCACAGTCTTTTCAGTATATGCCTGGAACATTCGTTCTATCAGGGCTATGGATCTCGGTGAGAGGTCCATGTTGCTTTGGGTTGCACCCAGGTCCTCCTGGTCCTCAGAGTTGTCCGAGTGCTCTGAGTTTGCTTCTTGGGTGGTTTCTGGGGTTTTAAAATGATCTGTGATCCTTCTGGTTGCAGTCCTTTTTTTGCATGTCCCCATGTTGAAGCCCAAGTATTAAAGTTACTATTGCGTGGGCAGTCTGTGGCTGATGGTCAGTAGCAGTTGCTGAGGGATCAAAGTGGTGGTGCAGATAAATGAATGGGTTTAATGCAAATCACATTTTAGTCATGGTCTTTGGTTGCTTGTGATCTATCGTGCATGGCTTTTAGAGAGTTGACGCCTCATTTGTGACGCAGGGGGCGGTCAGGGATTTCTCGCCATTTCAAGGTTTACAGATAGTGGTTCTGTTTGCAGTCTCTGTTTTTTTGTGTTGAGTGCCACCTGTGTTTTGTCTTGGGCAGGGTCCGTCCTTTAGGGAGTGTTTGAGGGGCTTTTCTGTGCAGGGTAGATTGTAGAGTAAACCCTTCCTCTTTACTGATCTATGTTTCCACTTTTACCTTTGTGTAATACCCCTGCTTGACAGTTGGAGTGCTTTGGGGAATAGTGTTGAATCGTTTCTGTCCACTAGGTGTCAGTGAGCCTCCATTCTCTGTCTGCCAGTTGCATAGAGTCAGTGTTACATATGCCAGTTTCTCACATATGGGGCCCTGATTTGCAGGGCTGCCAGAATAAAGGTAAGAAGGATGCTATCCAGCCTTATCTGTTGGTTTGTACGTTGAATAGTGAGTCTTTATAATTCCAGTTTTCTCAAAGGTTTAAGTACCCTAAGTTCAGTGTGGGTTTTCCTTGTTTGTACTTGTTTGTTAAGGATAGCAGGCTAGTTAGATGAGGGGTGTATTATAAACAGTGTTGTGCTTGTTTTATACTTGTGGAGGAGATGGGGTTAGGGCTGACATGTATCCCTTCTTCTGCGTGCACAGTCCTGTCCTATGCCCCTAAAATGGCCGCCTCAGAGCTCTTTTTTGCAGGAGTGACTCCAACAGCAAGGGCCTCTCTGACCCCCCTAATGCAGGTAAAGATATAGCCACCCTCTATCTTCCTGCTTCTTTCCTCCAGCCCCACCAGTACTCACTTTACAGTTGGGTCTCCCAGGCATAGGGTCACAGGGTTAATGGGTAAAGCTCCTGAGGTGATCCTGTGCACCCACAGGGGCCTGGGCCTCCACCTCAGACCTTGCCTCATGCAAATCCAAGATGGCCGCCACCCGATCTTGGGGTCTCTGTAGCTTCCACTGCCTCCTGTGTTGCTCTGACCTGGCCCTTCTGCAGTGTTGCAGTTTCTGGCAAAGGGTGCCTGTAGCAGGCGCAGGGCCTCTGAAGCTCTCACCTCCCGGTAAGTCCCTGCAGGAAGGCAGTCTTCTAGTGAGCTGGCCGGGTGCAGGTTTCTCTGCAGCTGTGCCTCCAGGGGTATCTTTTGAGGGTCCCACAGGGGAAATGGGTCCCCCCTCCTCTTCCCCCAGTTGTTTTCAGGGTATGCAGTTTAGTTATGATAACTAGGGCAATTTATAAGCCCACTTTTAGTGCTTTAAGCAGGAGCTCACACTAAACACGTCTAGCTCCAGCATACGGAAGCTCCACCCCCCACCCCCAGATAGTGTTTTTAAGTGTTTATCACAGTCCTCAGTGTTTGAACATATGCAATGATATCGGTGGGCTTGACTATGGATAATTGCTTGTTTAGTATGGGAGGGATGGAAACTATAATTGTGGAGGTAACGTCACCTGTCTGTAGGTTTCCTATACACAGATAAGTTAAGTTTACCATTGGTGATGGGAATGGTAGTGTTCAGAAAGTTCACTTGTCCTGCAGAGTAATCCATTTTAAGATTAATAGATGGGTCGAAGGTATTAAAAGAATTGTGGAAGTTTCTTAGTTTTTTTTCGTCTTTTGTCCATATGATGAATAGATCATCTATATAACGGTAGTATCTGTAAGGTTTGTGGACATATGTGAACAGAAATCTCTGTCCCAGACCTGCCATAAATAGGTTAGCATATTGTGGTGCCTTTTTATATATTTGGAGTTATTGCCAGGCAATTTGAAATTGGTTATAGAGTAGTAGTTGAAAGGACAAGGAACATTGACAAAATCCCCATTAATGTACACCCAAAGTGTTATATTTATAGTATAGTATACTCTTATAAATACTTGATAATGTGCAATATGTTTTTT
Organism: Discoglossus pictus; assembly: GCA_027410445.1. NCBI lineage: Eukaryota > Metazoa > Chordata > Amphibia > Anura > Alytidae > Discoglossus > Discoglossus pictus. Next base: position 95,874,084 of record CM050168.1, read on the forward strand.
TTTAAAGATTAAAATAAATAAATAAAGCCTTTACTTAAAAGTAAATTTGGCTTTTATGACAGCAGGCATTGTTTTGTTCCTAACAGGATTAGAAATCTGAGAGAAATTAAAAGAACCATTGATTCAAAATGACATCTCTATTCAGTTCTGTTGAAAAACTGACACTGTAAATTGCAGATTAACATCAGAACTTAATAGAAAAGTGAAGCCCAGTGGGATGACCACCTTAAACTACAGGCAGATTAGAAGTCCAGGACTGAATCCCACATGACACAAGCTAACAATTCTAATATTTTCTCTAAAAAAATGTTTTCATGATCCTGACTTGCACTGCTTTTTGACTTTTATTTAATTACTAGAATATTGCCCGTCAAAAAATGACGGCAATGAAATTGTAAGGTAGCTAATGCTGTTTGGTGTATAATACTGAAATATGTAATAGATTACTAAATGAATATACTTTACCTATTTTAAAGCATTGTGTTGAAGAGCTGGCAATCTGTGTTGATGTTGCTGCAGCATTAGTGGTGTGGAGCTGCTGTGTAAGCATGCTGAATGTGTGCACTGTGTGGTATGAATATCTGTAGGTCGTTTGTGGCGTTTTGCGAGTTTCTTGTGGTGTTTTGCGAGTTTAGAGTGCTGTAGCCTCGTTTTCGTTTTGTTCGGCGGCCATTTTTTCTCTCGCTTAAAGTATTTCTTAGTCTCTAAACTCTTTTGTTTCGAGTAAAATGAAGGTCTAAGTGGCATTTTTGAGGTCCTGGGTGCTCCCTCTTGGTGTAGGTAAGGTTTTTATGTATGTGCTGTGTGTATGTATTGTGTTTTACATTTTGTAATGTTCGCGAGTTGCGTCCGAGTGTTGCGAGGCCGTAATGTGTGTGAACGTGTGTCGTATGTTGTTTGCGAGTGTCGTAATGTGTGTGTCGTGCTCTTTGGGTTGCGATGTGAACTTGTCCGAGTGTTGCGAGGCCGTAATGTGTGTGAACGTGTGTCGTATGTTGTTTGCGAGTGTCGTAATGTGTGTGTCGTGCTCTTTGGGTTGCGACGTGAACTTTGCGAGGGTCGCAGTTGCTGGCATGGAGCGCCTTCGGCGCTCCATGCCAGCAACTGCGGCCCTCGCTTTGCGAGGTCCTCAGGTGCTGGCATGGAGCGCCTACGGCACTCCATGCCAGCAACTGAGGCCCTCGCCCAGTGCCCTCGCTTTGCGAGGGCCGCGACTCGCGTAGCAAGCCCGCGGCGTTAGCAACAACTCGTACGCTCACAACTATATATGTGATTACTATATAATGTGTAGATGTACCGGCTGGGCATGCTCTTGTGCATTATTATTATTACTATATAATGTGTAGATGTACCGGCTGGGCATGCTCTTGTGCATTATTATTATTATTATTATTATTACTATATAATGTGTAGATGTACCGGCTGGGCATGCTCTCTGCGTGTACGCTTTCTCTATCTGCACCCTATGTGCACTGCTGTCTGTGTGCAATCTCTGTCTCTGTACCCCTCACTCTCTTTGTCAATCTCTCTGCACTCTCTCTCTGTACCTGTCTCCCTCTCTCTCTGTACCTGTCTCCCTCTCTCTCTGTACCTGTCTCCCTCTCTCTGTACCTGTCTCCCTCTCTCTCTGTACCTGTCTCTCTCCCTCTCTGTACCTGTCTCTATCTCTGTACCTGCCTCCCTCTCTCTCTGTACCTGTCTCTCTCCCTCTCTGTACCTGTCTCCATCTCTGTACCTGTCTCCTTCTCTCTCTGTACCTGTCTCCTTCTCTCTCTGTACCTGCCTCCCTCTCTCTCTGTACCTGTCTCTCTCCCTCTCTGTACCTGTCTCCATCTCTGTACCTGTCTCCCTCTCTCTGTACCTGTCTCCCTCTCTCTCTGTACCTGTCTCTCTCCCTCTCTGTACCTGTCTCTATCTCTGTACCTGCCTCCCTCTCTCTCTGTACCTGTCTCTCTCCCTCTCTGTACCTGTCTCCATCTCTGTACCTGTCTCCTTCTCTCTCTGTACCTGTCTCCTTCTCTCTCTGTAGCTGTCTCCCTCTCTCTCTGTAGCTGTCTCCCTCTCTCTCTGTACCTGTCTCCCTCTCTCTCTGTACCTGTCTCCCTCTCTCTCTGTACCTGTCTCCTTCTCTCTCTGTACCTGTCTTCTTCTCTCTCTGTACCTGTCTCCCTCTCTCTCTGTACCTGTCTCCCTCTCTCACTTTGCTGTCTTTCTCTGAAATGCAAATGGCCGCCACGCTTCTGTTTAGATCAGGTGTTAGGCCCACCCCCACTTACATCATAGCCACGCCCCCTTTATGATGTCAGCGTTAGCAACATTTTCTGCTGCTCACAACTATATATGTGATGGAAACCATGTGCTTTTTGTCCTAATATAATTAGTCAGTGGGTAGGAACCTTGGTCGCAGATAAAATCCCTATTCAGTATTATTGAAAGTCTTTCACAATGTAGAGGCAATGAATAACTTAACAGTAGAATTAAATGGATAAGCAACAAATAGTAGAATAACCCGACCCCCGATGTTCCATGCCAGAAATAGTGGTTTAGAGGTCCAATTTGGACACAAGTAGTGCAATTTTCTCTAAGATTGCTAATGTTTTTGTTTGCTACATAATTCACAAGCATGTAATTATTTTTCCCACTGTGGTCCTTTTATACAATTTTATAATTTTCTACTATTATGGATTATTGATAAGGGATTAAATGTAACCACATTATCATCTTCACTTGTAGATTAAGCATAATTTTAAGTTTTGTCATGCATGTGACACTAATCAAATTAGCATTATTTAACTTCTAATTATCGCTGTGTAATTTTCCAGTACTGAGAAGAGATCTAAGTGATCTTATATAGCTATTTCATGTTCTATTCCTTATATTAAAACTCATAAGTACAAAGCACTGGATATCGTGTTGAGAACATAAAGTCTTGGACCTTGTGCTTTATTGATAGGATTGTCCAGTTCAGCAAACAAACAGGAAGCCCAACATTCCCAAGGACTGGATGCTGCTTTATTTAGGACGGCCATGGATAGGACAGGAAGACACTGATATGTTCTTGGATAAGGCCCTCTGGGAGGGGAAGGAAGGAAGAACAAGATTAAACCTGTGACGCTTCCCTAAAAAAGGGGCATGATGTTTATTTATACATTTGATGGGAAAGAAAGAGGTGATGAATAGAGCATGGGTTATTTGTGACTTAAAGGGACATGAAACACCACTGTTTTTCCATGTATTCAAAAGAGCACATTTTAATCATTACAAATGTTGTTTGTCACATGAGAAATATTAAGTAAAACCGGGAAATGCAGAGACCATACTTAATCTATATATCTCATTGTCTAGAAGAGGGCAAGCCCTTAGTTAAACCACTTAATCTGTTTTTTGTGCTCTGAGACATTATTATTAAACAAAACACACTAATGCAACAAAGAAAGAGAAATATGTCCTTGTTCCTTTAACAACTGATCCATTATACATGAGTAAGTATGATAATTATCATGTAACTCTAATCTATACAATAGTTTAGGGAAAATTTCACATTTCAAAACAATCTATCATTAGTAGCTATGTAAGCCATGAGTATAAAAGCATTTTTAGAGAATAGTTTAATTTTAGCAAGCTGGGTGCTTCCATCTTGGGCTGCTAGTTGTACTGGTGCTTTGCTTCTGTTGACCTGTTTTGAAATGGCACTTGACAGTGCTAGTCTTTTAAAATGTTTCTCATATTCCGCCAGGGTGTCTAATCTTGTTAGAAACAAAATTAAAATTAAAATCAAATTCATTATAATGGTTAAACATTTTAAGCTGTATTTATTTATTTTAAGCATTCTAATAAATGTTACTCCTTATCAAGTTTAGTTATTAATAGAAGCATACTATAAACATGACACTTTCCATAGGCCTTTGAAGTACAGGTAAGTAAAGTAATATATACATATCTGTCTATATCAAATAAATCATGTATATGTAGAGTTATCCAATGGTTTTTGGTGAGCCACAGACTCTGAAAAGCTCTCTTCCCTCAACAGGACTGAAGTGGTTATCTGCTCTGCTCAGTTAATTAGCTGTACCTGGCAGCCCTGGTTTAAAATGATACCATTGTTTGGAGCTGAGTGTATTTATGGAAATATGAAAACTATACAGCCCAGTGATACTACAAACTATGGGATTGTTTGTTTCGCTTCACCCAGGTTTGACCTGCTGAGAGCTTAATTTGTGAGGAAACCGTATCTTAAAGAAGTGCCTTAACAGAAGTAAGGACTATTAATTTCTTTGATTATTTTGGTTTATTATTTTTGTATCACTTGATTACTTCAAGTAACACTTGAAAAAATATATACAGACTTGTATTGTGTTCCTCCATCAGAGTGCCTGATGTACAAACTCAGAGGAGACTGGACGCTTCTCACAACAGTTTTTGCACTGCACTGGAAATCTTGATGGGGACATGCAAATGAGTCCACAAAACATTTTTACTCTTTACTCCAAAACCACTATAAATATTGCTACTTTTAGTATATGTTACCTGTAATAACAGCTTTCATGCATAGCATGGGATAGATTTGCACGAGTTAGGATATCTGAATCCTTTGTCTTTCCACCCCAAATCTCAGGCCCTCACTCATCTCCCAGCTCCTAATCTACTCTGTATCCTGCAACCATCTGCTGGCTCTTTCAAACCCACTCTGTCTCTAAGAAGAGGCCGCCATTCATCTCCCGGACCCTAAGCTACTCTGTATCCTGCAACCATCTCCTGGCTCCTTCTATCTCACTCTGTTTCTAAGAAGAGGCCGCCATTCAACTCCCGGCCCCTAAGCTACTCTGTATCCTGCAACCATCTCCTGGCTCCTTCTATCCCACTCTGTCTCTAAAAAGAGGTATATTGCTTATATCAATTTGCATATTTTGTCATACTTCCTTTTCATTTTGTTTAAACTGTCCATAAATTTATGTTTTTGTAATGTGCCTCTTTGCTTTGTCTACATGTGCCCTTCCCCAATATTTAAGGCTAAATCCCTTCCAGGCTTCCTACTCAGCTAATCCTTTGTCTTTCCACCCAAAATCTTGGGCCATTACTCATCTCCCAGCTCCTAACCTACTCTGTATCCTGCAATCATCTCCTGGCTCCTTCTAACCCACTCTGTCTCTAGGAAGAGGCCCTCACTCATCTTCCGGCTCCTAACCTACTTTGTATCCTGCAACCATCTTCTGGCTCTTTCTAACCCACTCTGTCTCTAAGAAGAGGCCCTTAGTCATCTCCCGGCCCCTAAGCTACTCTGTAACCTGCAACCATCTCCTGGCTCCTTCTAACCCACCCTGTCTCTAAGAAGAGGCCCACACTCATCTCCCGGCTCCTAACCTACTCTGTATCCTGCAACTTTTGATTTGCCCTTTGTACGTCTGCCGCAATAGTTCTTTTTTATCTATCCACCAAGATAGTTGTGTATTTTTGTTAATTGTTCTATCTCTATGAGGTAACCATAAAGGTGTGAGCCATATACCTACCTCAATCAGAGGTTTCCTCTTATTCGTTTTAGGCCAAAGAGTTATAGAATGAATCTCACTGCTGGCAAGTAGGGAATGATTGGATTTATGTTGTAAACTTAACCAAAGCATCTGGCTACTTAGAAGGTTCTGTTCTGTAAGAGTATGCTTTTCGATTTTTATCCACATTGGTGGATGTTCTTTATTGAACCACTTGGTCAATTGGGCCAGTCTAGAAGCCTTAAAATATTTTAGTAGGTCTGGAAGGGCTAGACCACCTTTATTTTTAGGAGCCACAATGGTGGTTTGGTTTATTCTATGCTTTTTATGAACCCAAATAAAGCTGGAGATTTTCCTCTGAATGGTTTGTATATCTTTCGTATTAATCACCGCCGGGATTGTACGAAAAAGATATAGCAACTTAGGGAGTATGTACATTTTGATAGCATGGATCTCACCCAGTCAGGACATTTTGTATGTGGACCAGATGTTAATATCTTTGAATACATCTTTAATGATCAAGAGGTAATTTGCATCATATATTAATCTAGGATGCTTAGGTATATTGATACCTAGATCCTTGATATTTTGTTGAACCCATTTGAAAGAAAAGTTTGCTTATAATGGATTTTCCAATTTTTTGGGGTAGCGAGATATTTAGAGCTTCACTTTTACTGGAGTTTACCTTGATACCTGAGATATTGCCAAATTGTGTTAAGATATCAAACACATTGGGAAGGCTTGTTAATTGATCTGTAATAGTAAGCATTATGTAGTCTGCAAAAAGGCTTAGTTTGTACTCATTGTTCGCTAATCGAATCACCTTTACATTTTGGTTATCTCTTAAGGCTTGCACATATGTTTTCAAAGCTAGTTAATTAAAAAAATGTCTTACATGAAAAGTGCTTACACTGGTCCTTTGAGTGTTTTCAGCAATCATATGACCTGTGGGGACACAAAAAATAACAAAATTAAACGTAATCATGCATTACCAGATTTGGCCATTACCAGCGCTATGGAGTAGTATGACTTTATGACTTTCCCATGAAAGCTTTGACCCATAATTTATCATATATATATATATATATATATATATAGACATAATAAGTTACCATGTAGACATGGGTGTAGGAGCAAAAGAAAATCTGTGGGGGGGGGAGGGGGGTCATACCGCATATAGAATAAAAATACCACACAACTGCTTCTCTACACATAATTGTACACATATAAAAATCTGTGGTGGGTAATTTTTCACCCTCATCCCCCCCACCCCAGTTCCTACACCCATGCATATAGACACCGGTGCACCAGTGGTAGATCTTCCACTGCTACCTGTCCTGGAAGTAGAGCTGAATTACCTTCCCCAGATTTTTTTGGGCCCATGTTTCCTACCATATATTTGGAGCAGTGTTTAAAATTCCCATGCTGTTAACACATATTAATAGTACAGGTCAAGCCAAACAACTTTTAAATTTGAATATTTTTTTAAATATAGAAACTCGCTACTTACAATCTAAAGGTCATGGGAGAGGCCTGGGGAAAACCTGGGGAAGAGGCCTGGAGAAAACCTGAGGAAGAGCAGATAGGGAATAGCAAGGAAGGTCAGGAAGGTAGTGAGAGTTTGCTTTGGTAGGAAGGTTTGCGCATTTACAAAGGTTTTTTTACATTAAGGGATATGATAGAGTCGTTTGAGGTGAATGATTCTAATATGCAATATTATATATACTAGCGACTTGCCCGTCAAAAATGACGGGGCAATAAAATTGTAAGGCAGGTAATGCTGTTTGCCACAGATATTCATTTTTTTAGTGGTTTGAGATCCCTTGGCGCTCATTGCGTGGCTCACAATGTTTGGTCAGCGCTGATCTGCTTTTTGCCCTTATTGCAAGGCTTTGTGTGCTATGAGTAGCGTTGGCGCTCGTTGTGAGGCGCTCAGTAAATGGCTTTTGTGTTTATTGCGAGAGTGTTTTTTTTGTGTATATGTATTTTTGTATGCTAATTAAATAAATAAATAATAAAATAATAAATTAATATACTTTACCTATTTGGAAGTTATTTATGCAGGAAGCATTGTGCTGAAGAGCTGACAATCTGTTTTGAGGTTCCTGCAGCATACAATGTCGGTTTGCACTGTTGTAGTGTAAATAGGCTGCGTGCAGGAGGGGAAGCCGTTAGTGTAGCTGTGTACTTCCGCATTATGTAAGTTAGTGTTGTAAAATGGCGGCAAATGTGTATGTGGTACGCAGCTGTGGATGATTTAGCGTCCTTGCTAAAAGTGTATCTTGTACCTCGTACAGCTTTTGGTGGTGTTTTGCATCTTTAGGGCCCTGTAGCCTCATTTTCGTTTTTTTCGGCGGCCATTTTTTCTCTCGCTTAGGGGATTTTCGTGTGTCTAAACTCAGGAATTTGGACTTAAATTGAGGTGTAACTTCACTTTCAGAGGTCCTGGGTGCCCCCCTTGCTGTGGGTAAGCTTTTTATGTTGTTTTTGTGTGTATTTATTGTGTTTTTAATGTTTTCAGGTGCCCGCGGTTCGTATTTTTTTGTGTAAGTCCGTATTTAGTTATTGCGTGTTAGATCTATTTTTTTAAAGTGCCGCCTGTGTGGGTGTTTGGCTCATTGCAGCCGACGTTGGAGCCTTCGCGAGCTCACAAAGCATGACGACGATTCGTAGTTTGACAACTATTATATGTGAAAAGCAATATGCAGTATATATATATATATATATATATATATATATATATAAAAATGATTGCTGTAGTGATATCCTATATATCGGAGAGACACTTGACTAAGAGTGACAAGCCAGTTATAGTGAAATAAACAAATTTAGGCAGGATCATAGGGCGTTTTCTTGCTCCATACCCTTTTTTGTATCTGGTTGTTGACTTGTTGAAATGTTCTTGTATTTATTGTTTTGCAGTGAATTCACTCCAACCAATTCCTTTCATTCTCTCTACACCTCTCCCTCAGTTCACTCCCACGCATATCCCTCCACTATTAGAAGAAACTACAACACAATCAGCGTTTGAGCAGAAAACATACTCTTTTATGATCTGTTCCTTTCAATTAATGTGATGATTGCGTTTTCTATTGGTTCCTAGGGCTGGAACCCAGAAGACAAAGGGGTCCTCAAGCCCTGTGGACCTGAAGGCTTCACTGGAGCACAAGCACCATGAAGAATGAGATTTGCACAGAGCGCACTCACTAGAGAGCACATCCCGGGCATTCAATTGAAAAAAAATGGTTCCTATTGCTATTTAGCCATAAGAAATTCATTAAATAACGCAGATTGACTAATTTGCCGATACATCATGTAATCCAGCCCCTATGCATGCTACTCAAGGCGCGTCATGTCATTAGCATATGCTGGTTTGGACACAGCCAGAAGACATGCTGCGAGGGAGAGATGAGCAGCGGCAGCTCATCGGAGCATACTAAGAAGAGAGGAGAGAGGGGGATAGGGATTGGAAAGGGGGAAGCGAGGAGGAGATTAGGTGGGAAGGAGGATGATAAGGGGGAAAGGAGGAGGAAGAGGAGGATGATAAGGGAGGGAGGAGGAGGAATGATGCCGAGGGGGCCCAGGCAAATTTGGCAGCACTGGGCCTCCTCCAGATCTGCCCTGCACTTCCAGCAGTAAAGCCTAACATGACTCTGGGTTACCGATTTAGGAACTAAAAATTAACCCCTGAGCCACGCTTGGGATTACTGCTAAAGAGGTTAATTGTTTGCGTCTGAGCACGCAACCCCGATGGCCGCAAACTGGTTTACGAAATAGCCTCTCTTGCTCATAGCTCACAACCCATTCTAATTTAATGGCAACATAAGTAGGGCAAATTTCGACCCCGCAGCCGCTGCAAGGCTCACGTTGGATTTACGAGGCTAGAATTTAACATGGCTATTTAATAGGGGCCCTTATTTGGTAAGGGCAATGCAGTGCCTTTCTGTTGTATTATCTTTGCGATTGGTACATCCCTGGTGTACACAGAAGAAAATCATTTTTGGCTCATCTACCTTCTCCTGGTAGTTGCTGTCACCTGTTTGTCTCACATTTTAAGTTTCTACTATTTTCTGTTCTTGCCTTTTTTACCATTTATTTATTTAAAAAATACTTTTTTAGGATTAATTTGACTTTTCTAATCATTCATACAGTTGAATTTTGGATTCACAGTATGGATTCTGAGGTTATTTTGTCTGTAATAAAGATCTCACGGATTCCAAAGCAAGACTACAATTCCTCTAGAATCCACTGCAGAGAGGAGACATGTCATTGAACAACACAATTCAACCAGTCACAGTGCAGCTTTTGTCTTCCTTCAATGCACTAATTCTTCTTTAGCTGACTAAGCAGTAGAACCTCTCAGGAGTGCTTAGGCTATGTATAACTGTTTGCAGATAGTGCCCCACAGTTGTACCTAATGCTGCCAAATGGTAAATCCATTTCTGGATGATAATCTGCCAAATGGAAAATCCTGTCTTGTTTGTTTGCTATATAATTTTGGCTATATAAAGCATACTATATTTGACTTGTATTCGTAACAATAAAACTGGTTTTAAGCAGTTTTTATATGCTTCTTTGGAACATGGTATTGTTGACTGGTTTTGGAAACATTGTGAATCATGAATTGGCAATCTCTGAGATGAATGATCCAATGGAATTCTATTGACTTGTATTAGAGTGTTAAACACTGGCTAACCATGATGCTTTATAGTACATTGTGGATGCAACAAGTACTAACATGCACACAGTGAGTGATTAAGATATGGCTGAAACAGGGCAATAGAGGAAAATAGATGGATATTTCCTTATTATCTGCATGCCAGCAGTGGTGGCCAGTGTCTCCTAGCGGGTGTGGCTGAAATTGTGTTTAATTTCCTAGGGTTAGGGCTAGGGTTAGATTTTGGTGTTAGGGTTTAGGGTTATGGTTTAGATTTAGGGTAGTGGCAGATGATAAGCTTTATATATAGTGCGATGTAAAGCTTATCAACTTCCACTACCCTATACCCAACCCAACCCTAACAACTAAATCAAACACTCACACTAACAAGAAATTGAAGAAAATATTGGCCATGTCACCTAGGAAAGATCCGAATAGTGAAATGGGTATAACCCCTTCCCCCCTCCCCACACCTAACTGTTTAATGCCTGGAAGGTAGAAGGTGTCCACTATGGTCATAGGGAACATGGCTTCAGATACAGCTAATTTTCTTATCCAACCATTCACCTTCAAGATGTCATTCACAATCGTTTTAAAAAAACATCATGTATTCTTGTATTAATTTGAATTCCCATTTCTAAAATTATCATTCGTTATTCTTATTGCTTCCTTATATAATTTTTAATTAATCAATCATTAATATTTTCATATCCATTTCGCAGTAACTGAATAATTTCAATACATTATTAACAAACAGCACGTTGAGTCAGTTTCAGTTATTCGTTATTATTTAATTCAAATAAACCGTTTCATGCATTCATTTTAATTCAATTTAGTCATAAGGCAAGTTTATAATGCCACTATTCTATTCTAGCATTCACTCACTATTCAGTCATTTAATTTGTTATCTACTTACCAGCCGATTTGCTACTGTTATTACCAGCCGGTAGCACACCAGGCCTCCATAGTTACCAAAACAGCCTGACTACATTCAGATTCTATTTTCTTATCAAAATTGCTTACTTATCAATTCTAAATATGGAATTGTTTAAATAAATAATGCTTCATATTTGTATCTATCTCATTACAATAATTCAATTACTAGTAACTCTTTAGTCATTTGTGCTAATTCATTCTTTTTTATTACATTATCCCAGTCTCTCATCATATCCACTTGAGATTTAATTATAACTTAAATTTATATATATTCTGTCTTGTAATTTTTTTCCCCTAACTTCATTAATTTAAATTATAAGACAATTATTATACACTAGAATGTGTAGTGTAAATAGAGTGCTTGCGCGAGGAAAATCCGTTAGGGTAGCTGTGTACTTCCGCATTATGTAAGTTAGTTTTGTAAAATGGCACTTAATGTGTGGTACGCGGCTGTTGGTGATTTAGCGTCCTTGCTCTTGGACCTCGTTCATCTTTTTCAGAAAATCTGTATGTGTTTGGTGGTGTTTTGCGTGTTTAGGGTCCTGTAGCCTCGTTTTCGTTCTTTTCAACTGCCATTTTTTCTCTTGCTTGGGTGATTTTCGGGTGTCTAACTCTGGAATTTGGACTTAAATGGAGGTGTAACTTCACTTGCAGAGGTGCTGGGTGCCCCCTCCTGCTGTGGGTAAGCTTTTTATGTGTTTGTTGTGTGTATTTATTGTGTTTTGAATGTTCTGAGGTTCGCGCAGCTTTGCCGTTAAAGTCGTAATTTTGCGAGGTCAAAATTTTTTTTTTCCTAAGTCCCACGTCTCGTATTTGTGTGTCCTAAGTCCCTAAATGTTGAGAAGTCCGCTCCATGCCAGCAACTGCAGCCCTCGCTTCATAACCCGCAGTTATGACAACTATATATGTGATAGTCCATTCCTATCTACTATATTTTATTAATTAACGTGACAATTAATCTTCAGTAAAAATTTTCTTCCTCTACAAAAATTAATAAACCTACCCTTGAGTTTGAAAATTTCTTCAGTTTTCTGGCAGTTGATTTTGAGAAGGAATGCCCCTAATATCCTTGGCATAAAATGTGTTTGGCCAACCAGAGGCAGGTACACCTATGTTGCAATGGATGTCAGTCTCTATAGCAAAGCATCATGGGATGTGCAGTCTTTTGTTCCCATCACAAGTAAGCAAGGAAGCAGCTTCAGGCAGGAACTCTACACTGTGCTGCTGTTAGCTTGAGGGTAAGTATAAGGTTACAAAACATACCTGAATGTAGTGTATCTATTGGTTAGTACCAGGTGCCTATGTAGGCACCTCTGATGGTGTGGAAACCATTTTTTTTTAAACATATAATAAATCTGTATGTGAATAAAATGAATCAATGTAATCTATGCTTCTCATATAAACAGGGGTTGTTAGATTAAAAAGTTAAAAAAAAGGGAAACTTCCATATTACTTTAAGACCAAATCGATTCTTATTATACTATTATGCAAATAAAACTAAAAAAAAAAAATTATTCATAGCATAATAACATTTCATTCAAACCAAGATCTTTGAATAAATATTACAGTTTGTTAGTCTGTCTCTTCACCAGAGACCTTCGGGTCATCACAATAATACTGAATTACGCATATTTCATCAATTCTCAATCTAAATCTATTTTCTCAAAACTTTATTTGTATCCAAATAATATTTTTTTCAGAATATGGACTGTATCTCTATTAACTTAGAATTCTGGTTAGATAATTACTTCAAATTCACTTTTCATTATTCATCTCATACAGGAAAGAAAATAATTCTAATAAAATCTCTCACGCAGATCATGGCAGACAAACACAATTCTGATTTGAAAGCATTGCTTCTTCTGGTGCATCATCCCCACCATCTGACTTAAATAGCCAAGACCCAACTCCTTCTTCATACAGAGTATTGGTTTTACCTAAATTAATTTTTTTACTCAAGAAATAGTATTCCTTCATCAGTAACCACCAGGAAAACAAAACTATTTTTTTTATTCAATCTTTTTATTAAAGATAAAAACAAATACACAAACAATTTGTAGTAGTGTCACCCTGCCCTTATACAGTAAATGGTTGAATATATTGAAAAATACTAATAAACAGTAAAAAAAAATGTTAAGCTACACATATATAAAGACCTGTAAACATGAGAAGCTTTTCTTGTCTTTTCCTTTTTTTTATATTATCTATCTTATAATTTAAATGTTGATTTAAATAAAGCAGATAGAACAACAAAAATAAATTAACTGGGGAAGGGGAAAGGGAAAATCATCTGGCAAACTCACCCTTTAAGGTTTCTTGAATGTTGCAGATATTTGTGACATTTCGGGCCCTTCCGGCATCCATATACCCCACCAGCGACAGCCTCATCTACCTTTGTAAGCAGATATCTATAGAGTAATGCTATGAGCGGAGGTAAGCCATGTGGTCCACATTTTAAGAAACAGGGGATACGTGCTTTGCAAAATATGGGTCAATTTTTTTTAAAACAATATATGGTTAATTTTGTTGATAACCTCATTAATAATGAGGAGGTTTTCCATTGTTTTGCTATGATTAATTTCACTTCTAGGGCAAAGTATTCCCAACGTTTGTTTTGATATATAGACAGATTTTTTTATGTGCAAGCCCAAGAGGCAAAACTCCATTGTAGGCTGCAGTGCAATGTTAATTATTTCTGAAAACAGACTACCTGATTTCTATTATAAGCCTTGTACTAGAGGACATGTCCACCAAATATGATGGAAATCCCCCACGAGTGGCATCCTCTAAAGCAACTCTCACTTAGGTGTGGATTTATTTTATTCATTAAAGATGGTGTGTAATAGATTCTGTGTAAAACCTTGACCGAAGCCTAAAATAACCTGTATGTAAAGGAGCCTCTCGATAGGTTAGAGCACACCTTCTTCCACGTGTTAGTATCTAGCTCTCTACCCAAGTCCCGTTTCCAATTAAACATAAAGTTGGGATTCTGGCTTTTTTGCGAGTCATTAAATAGAGAGTATAAGGAAACCAGAAATCCCTTCATAGAAGATAAATTCTTACATACGGTCGTTAACCAAGTATGCTTCGGCGGCCCTGTGCTCTGGGTCATGGTGAGGAGCCAATGTTTGAATTTCCTATAGTTCCACATTTCATTATCTGGTATCTGGTAATGGGTTATAAGTTGTTCATGGGTAGTCAATTTATTGTTGGAAAACCAGGCACCTATCCTACCCAGTGTGCTAGTAAGCAACCACTGGAAACCAGAACTATTGATAATTCTGTTTCCTAAACAACTTATTGACTCTCCCTTATCTTCCCTCATGCATCCCCCTAGTACACCAATAGCTCATATGAACCAACATTCAGAGTTTCAACAACTCAGCTCTTTTACCCATATCTTATGTACTGCCGTATCGGAATTAAAAAACAGGAATACCAACTTGGATAATGTAATTCCAGAATAACCAACCATATCATCTCTCAAGTATCTTCACTGATCCCCAACACTCAACCAGATTTGATTACAAACCCCCAAGACACCATCACAGTTTGCATATCTATCCAGCCTCCCATTATTACCCCAAATTTAGTTCAAGCTCACATGTCTATCTCTTAATTTAATCTAATGACATTTTCTAAAACTATAACTGTAAAACTATAACAAAGGTGATATATTAGTTACAATAAAATCCAATGACCCTTTGTTTACAGACAAAACTGGCTATACAGGAATTTGGGCTGGCCTTTAGTCTATACACCGACATTATGTGGGAAACACACACCAACAGGCACAAATAATTTGATAAATACTTCTTTATATAGAATATATATACATATATATATATATAGTATCTCACAAAAGTGAGTACACCCCTCTCATTTTTGTAAATATTTTATTATATCTTTTCATGTGACATAATGCTACAATGTAAAGCAGTAAGTGCACAGCCTGTATAACAGTGTAAATTTGCTGTCCACTCAAAATAATTAAACACACAGCCATTAATGTCTAAATCGTTGGCATCAAAAGTGAGTACACCCCTAAGTGGAAATGTCCAAATTGGGCCCAAAGTGTAACATTTTTGTGTGGCCACCATTATTTTCCAGCACTGCCTTAACTCTCATGGGCATAGAGCTCACCAGAGCTTCACAGGTTGCCACCGGAGTTCTTTTGCATTCCTTCATGATGTATACATGTATATATTTGTGGACATATTTGTGTGTCCCAGCTCAACTTCCCAGAATGCAGTGTAATAACTGTTTTTCTCGGAACTCTGAGCTAAAAGCAGGTTTTTTAACTTGCTTTAGACATTCAGATGTGAACACAGATGTACTTTTTATTTACTGTACTACTGTACGATGGAGGGCTTCTATCACTCTTTTGCCCACCATATTATAAATGATTGTTGTGGTGAACTACCTACTCATAATTTCCACAACACAGGCTGAGATCCCGCTCCATGCTGATGATAGCCAGTAAGCTTGAAACAACTGTACATGGATTGGATACTCAGCCTGTGTTTATTCCAAACTTGGCTTTGCATTAAAGCTGTGTAATACAGCATGCATAAGCTTAAAGGAAGCCATGTTTGATAATGGCTACGGAATGAAGAGCGAGGCATTTGTGGACATATTTGTGTGTCCCAGCTCAACTTCCCAGAATGCAGTGTAATAACTGTTTTTCTCGGAACTCTGAGCTAGAAGCAGGTTTTTTAACTTGCTTTAGACATTCAGATGTAAACACAGATGTACTTTTTATTTACTATATATATATATATATATATATATATATATATATATATATATATACACACCCAATACAGCATAGTCTGTGATATCATGAGCTTGAGCTTGAGGACGCAAACCCAAGTTTTTTTAAATACTTCTTAATACAATAAAGTATATAAAAGAAAATAGATACACAGGTATATTAAATACCTAGTAACATCCAGAAAACTTCCATATCACTTTAATAAAATTGTTCTTATAAAATATCTATAAAGTATAGCATTACAAACTGTATTTATATGTGGACTCCTTGGATAGAATATTTAAATCTTAACTTTAAATCTTAACTGAACTTCAAATTAATACTTAAAAATATTACAACAATTATATTTTCTTATGTTTATATTTTATAATTGTTCATACTGTTATTTGATGAATCTGAAGGGGTAAACATATTCTGCTGATGAAGGGGTTAACATATTTTGCTGACATATTCACATGAGATATAGCCTAACCATAATAACACATTCTTGTCCATGGAACATCTTGCGACCTTACTAAAACACAACCATTTCTAGTTGTTCTAGGAAACAGAAAACACCTGATTATCCGTCCTTGTACTGACTAACGTCTACTGTGTAATCAGCCTCTAATATCCGCCTTCTTTAGCAAGTATATAACCTATGTTATGATGTAGCGATAAACAAATTGTACTGAGAATGATTGTGTGTGTGTTACTTCCAGTACGGCTCCTCAGAATTCTGACTGGGGCCTGTGTGTTCCAAGCTGCCAACTACTGAATTCGGAAGCCCCAACAGAATCTTATCTGCATTTTTTGTTGTTGTTATTTACAATGTCAATAAAAAAGTATAAAAAAATTAGCTAGGTTGTGAATTTGTATTGTATTGACTGTCTTAAACTATCTTATCAAAATACTATTGGTAGTTACTGTTTGCCACCAGCTTTAAAGACTGTAACAAATATTGGGAGGAGCAGCACATTCAAGATATTGCACAAAAAAAGATTTCCCATGTCAGTTTTTATCACTAATGCTCACTTTTTCTGTTACTGAACTGTTACTGTACTGAACTATGTCACTTTTCTTTGTCCTTGTAATGTTCACTGAAAACAAATATCATCAACCACCAGTATTTTGGAGGACTGCAGTCATAAATATAAAATAGCCTCTTTTGAATAAGGACACTTGATAAAAGGGAACAATGTAAAAAACTAAAAATACGGCCTCTTTACTTTTGTATGGAACTATGCTTGTGGAATCTACCAATTTAAATTTCAGTGATTTTTTTCCTAAGCTGGGAGGAGACTTTGAATGGAGAGAGAAAGCTTTGGTGTGCACAAAGGGAATGTGACAGCTTTACTGCCAGTGCCCTCATTAGGACTAATGCAAAGCCCATTAGTTAACAAGGACAAACCCAGCTGCGACACAAGCTACCAGGTTTGCAGTAAAGAATAATTAAATGTAAAATTGAAAAATGTAAAGGCTTTGTTTATTTTTTTTCAGCTTCAAAAAAATATTTTGCGCATTATCAAGTTTAGTTATTCAAAAGACTAAATAAAAAAAAATATCACTGGGGTCCTTTAAATAGAATGGTTTGTGGCATGTGTCACCTAATACATGTGGAAGCATACTAGAATAAACTTTATTACATTTAAACACACAGTGACTTAGGGCCCTATTAAATTCCAAGCCTGCAGTGGCCGTCGTACATCCCGTACATACATACCATTTCACCATGTTTTTGGATCTGAATCTTACACACAACGGGTGAAATTTTATCTATAATGGTGTAAGGTCCTTTCCATGATGGTAAAAACGTTTTCTCTTTTGCCTGATTACGTAGGATAGATAAACTTAATCTGTAATTTCATATTCTTTCTAAGATGTCTTCAGATCATAATATGTTTTAATGCTTTCTGTGGATTTCTCTAGATTTTTCTGGGCAAAAGCAAAAGTTTGTTGTGAATGTTTCCTCAGATTCTCAATATACTGATGGGTAGTAGCGGCATTTATCAAATTACTAGCGACTTGCCCGTCAAAAATGACGGCAATAAAAACTGAAGCCTGGCAATGCTGTTTGCCACACAATGTAAGCCTCTCCCCCTCTACTTTACTGGCCTTGTGATGAGCGCCTTTGGCGCTCATCACAGGCCTTGCAATGAGCCCCTTTGGAGCTCATTGCGAGTCTCTCCCTCTGTCTACTTCCTCCCTCGTGTCTTATTTCCCCCCTCCTCTCCCTCCCTTGTGTCTCCTTCCACCTCGTCTACCTCCTTTGTATCTCCTGCCCCCCTGTGTTTTTACCTCCCTCTCCCTCCCGTGTCTCTAAACCCCTCCCCTGTGTCTCTTTCCCCCTTCTCCCTCCTATGCATCTCCCCCCCCCGTGTCTCCCCCAACCCTCCCCTGTGTCTCTCCCAACCCTCCCCTGTGTCTCCCCCAACCCTCCCCTGTGTCTGTTCCCCCTCAGCCCTGTGTCTGTTACTTTCCTTCCTCGTGTCTCCATTTCCCTCCCTTGTGTATCTTCCCCCCTGCACTCTCTCCCCTGTGTCTCTTCCCCCTCCTCTCACTCCCCTGTGTCTCTTCCCCCTCCTCTTTCTGTGCCTCTTCCTCCCTGTCTCTTCCCCCTCACCCTCTGTGTCTCTCCCCACTCTGTGTCTTCCACCCTCTCCCTCTCTGCCTCTTCCCCCGCCTCTCTCTGTGTGTCTCGCCACTGTGTCTCTTCACCCCTTCCTCTGTTCCCCCCCCCTCTGTGCCTCTTTCCCCCTCTCTCTGTACCTCTTCCCCCCCTTCCCTCTGTGTCTCTTCCTCCCTCACCCTCTGTATCTCTCCCCCCTGTGTCTCTTCCCCCCTCTCCCTCTGTGCCTGTTCCCCCCTCTCCCTCTGTGCCTGTTCCCCCTGGCCTGTGTCTCTTTCCCCCTTCCCCCTGTGTCTGTCCCCCCCCCCATTTCCCTCCCATGTGTATCTTCCCCATGTTCTCCCTCCTGTGTGTCTTTTCCCCCTCCTCTACCTCCCCTGTGTCTTTTCCCCCTCCTCTACCTCCCCTGTGTCTCTTTCCCACCTATCCCTCTGTGTCTCTCCCCCCTCCCTCTGTGTCTCTTCCCCACTCTCCCTCTGTGCCTCTTCCCCACTCTCCCTCTGTGCCGTGCCTCTCCCCCCCCTGTTCCCCACTCTCCCCCACTCTCCCTCTTCCCCACTCTCCCTCTGTGACTCTCCCCCCCTCTCCCTCCCTCTTCCCCACTCTCCCTCTGTGACTCTCCCCCCCTCTCCCTGTGACTCTCCCTCCCCTCTTCCCCACTTTTCCTCTGTGACTCTCGCTCCCCTCTTCCCCACTCTCCCTCTGTGCCTCTACCCCCCCCCCTCTTCCCCACTTTTCCTCTGTGACTCTCCCTCCCCTCTTCCCCACTCTCCCTCTGTGCCCTCTACCCCCCCCCCCCCTCTTCCCCACTCTTCCCCCCCCCTCTTCCCCACTCTTCCCCCCCCCCCTCTTCCCCACTCTTCCCCCCCTCTTCCCCACTCTTTTCCACTCTTTTACCTGGTTTCGGGCCGCGCGCGCAAGCGCGGCTCGCTCTGCGCATGCGCGTCTCACGCCGCGCTCTGAGCAAGCGCGGCTCGGGTAGGCCAAAACGAGAAAAGACATGGTTAATTAACAAAATTGCGGCGGTCCCTGCTTTACAGGTTGTCGCCAGAACGCATTCTACCCATTTGGGGAATAAACATGTAACGGTTAACATATACTTATTACCCCTGGAAGATGAAGTTACTGGACCAACAAAGTCAATCTGTAAATCTAACCAGGGCATAGACATCCCCCTTTTCTGAAGAGGAGCACTATGTGTAGGTGAATGGGATTGAAACTGGGGACATACTAAACATCCTTGACAGTAAATTTTGACATCCATTAACATGTGTGGCCAATATGAAAAATCACGAAGTATCTCATATGTAATCTTTTCACCTCAGTGACCTGATGTGGGTGCATCATGAGCATGTTGTAACATTAGACCTTGATATGTAGTAGGAACTACCCATTGATGTATACCGTTCTTAGATGTGTGTATAAGTAAACCATATAAGATGTTAACTGTGATTTTGGATTTATTAGAATCCTGAAATCTTAGTTACTTGATACATCTATTTTGTCCAGAGGATACTGTATTGGACCCTGTATATGGTTATAAAATGGACCTATTATAGGATCTTCTTTTTGACTATTGATCAAGTCTAAATTAGGAGTATCTTGGGACCATTGAACTATGGAAAGTTCTGTATCTGTCTGTGATTGCTGTCTAGTGATAGCTTGAATTTGTAATGGACCCATAAGATGGTCCATTTCAATTAATTCCCCCTCTAGGGCACCCTGTTTTGCTAGTTTATTAGCTAGATAATTTCCCTCTTTATCCTGACCCTTTATCTCGGAATGTCCTTTTGTTTTCTGCCAATATATAGTCAGTTCATGAGAATTTACCATTTCATCAATGGCTTGTATTAACTTACCATGTTTTATCGTTTTCTTTCGGGCATTAGTCATATCATTTTGTTTCCAAACTGGTAATTATTGAACAAAACTATTACGGGCATATTCTGAATCAGTAATGATCACACATTCCTTAATGTTATGCTCTATTGGAGTATAAATAGCTTAATATATAGCTATCAGTTCTGCTATCTGACTACTCTTGGGTCCTATTTTACACCCTTTTGGAGGAACGGGAAGACTATTTATCCATACATTTCCTGTTCCCGTTACTAGTTTATTATCTGTATCTGTTTTTACATGATAGGCACATCCATCTACATAAACTGTAGGTAAGGATTTACAAAATACCTCTTCATATATCTTATAAGGTGACAATTTATATTCCTCCATAAGGTCTATCAGCCTTATTAAATTGCAATTCAGCAAATTGAATAGGGCTCTATTTAAGCACAGAGCATATTTTTTTACAGAAGTTTTTTAGTTAGTGAACTTTTATCTAAAAGCAAGGTCTTCACTAGCTAAAAACTTCTGTAAAAAAAATATGCTCTGTGCTTAAATAGAGCCCTATTCAATTGGACGAATCGCAATTTAATAAGGCTGTATATTAGGATCATCATCCTTAAAGGGATGCAGGGCCGTACAATCGTGTAGATCTGCTAATCCTTAGGCAACTAGATTCTTTTTATTTTGAGCATATCTTATCTCTAAAGGCCATCCTTGTAAGGATAATGTCGACGCAGTTATGCGGCTATTTGATAGATTACCAGACCTAATTTTATTGCTCTGAATATATTGTAAATGGTTGGTGTATCGTTTCAACTATTATTTTCTCAACTTGTATAAAATTTTGAAAATGTTGTAGTGCCCATACTGTAGCAAATAGAGCTTTCTCACAATCATTAAATTTTACCTCTACAGGTGATAATTTACTCGCACAAAAGATAATCTTGTTATGATGGTCATATTTTTGATATAATACAGCACTTAAATAATTATCAGTATAACAAGTTTCTAAAAAGAAGGGCTTACCTTGTTCTGGATAAGCTAGGCAAGGGGCCTGACTGTTTTAGCTTGTTTACATCTTGGTTCTGATGGTTCCATGGCTCGCCTTTTTTAACAATTGTATGAGGGGTCTTGTTATTTTGGCATCATTTTATAGGGTCACTCTAGGTAGGCAGGTCATAGGAGAGAGGTCAGACAAATCACAGGCCACTGGAGAAGGAACTGTCAACCCACTCAAGTACCTTTGGCATGCAAACCTTGTGAAAAAGCATAGCTGAACGTGCTGCAGTCCATAGGGTCACAGAGAGCAGGACACAACTGAATGACTGACCAACCAAATCTAAAATGTTCCCCTGATACTGGATATATGTGATGCGGCAGTGTAATTTATCTTCCAAATGTAGATGTGATGAGCTAGATGTATATATGCAATTATATTTATATTTTAGGGTCAACATGAGAGCCTCTGTGAGGGAGACAGGGTTAATATTACAAGCAGTTTCATGTTTTTGTGTTGAAATCTAATCAGGTAGTGTGTCATTAATTGATTTATGCATGTTGCAGCATGGCTTTTCATATTCGCATATGCATGACGATTCCAACATACTATAAAAAATGTTTTTAATAAATGACATTTTTTTTTTGAGGATTGTTGTGGAATGAATTGTAATGCCTTTCATTGCTTTCCCCATATCTTAAAGTCCAGTGGTGTGTTTTCTATTGTTTTTTACATTGTTAAGAACTTGCCTGTAAACCTTTCGCGGGTCCTATTTGGAGCCCATAATATTTTTGGCTACATTTGCCGTTTATGGGTTTGAACGCCAGTGCGTTTTGGGGGAATTGTAGCAATTTAATAGTGATTTGCGATTGTTATATTTACGGGCTTGACAGATCAAAGGCTTAGCTGGGACAGAGTTCAGATTTTGACAGCCAGTAGGGTTTTTCCACCTGTAACCCACAAATCCTTTGCGGGCAGCTCAAAGAGGCCAATTTAATAGGCCAATTTGCAGGCTCCTTTACAGGCTTCGGGAACTCCAAGTCTGCAAATTTAATAGGGCCATTAGAGTATGTAACACAAGGGGGAGAGAATGACATGCTTATGGTGTTTGACTAACCTTATTATCACCAGTTCTGCCATGATTCCACAGAAAAGTATGTTTGAGTAGCCAGCTCAAGGTCATCCCTGCCTGACACAGGTTGTGGATGCTCATGAAAAATGACTCGTACAGATCTCATATTCCACAGTATGAAATTCAGATAGCGTTTTTCCAGGGAAGTTTTTTAAATAGATTTTATGATACAGTGGATATAAAAAGTCTACACACCCCTGTTAAAATGTAAGGTTTCTGTGCTGTAAAAATGAGACAAAGATAAATAATTTCAGAACTTTTTCCACCTTTAATGTGACCTATAAACTGTACAACTCATTTGAAAAACAAACTGAAATCTTTTAGGAAGAGGGAAGAAAAAGAAAAAAGAAAAATAATGTGGTTGCATAAGTCTGCACACCCTCTTATAACTGGTTATGTAGCTGTGTTCAGAATTAAGCAGTCACATTCCAAATTGTGTTAAATAGGAGTCAGCATAAACCTGCCATCATTTAAAGTGCCTCTGATTAACCCCAAATAAAGTTCAGCTGCTCTAGTTGGTCTTACCTGAAATGTTCTTAGTCGCATCCCACAGCAAAAGCCATGGTACACAGGGAGCTTCCAAAGCATCAGAGGGATCTCTTTGTTAAAAGGTATCAGTCAGAAGAAGGGTACAAAATAATTTCCAAGGCATTAGATATACCATGGAACGCAGTGGAGAAAATATGGCACAACAGTGACATTACCAAGAACTGGAGCTCCCTCCAAAATTGATGAAAAGGCGAGAAGAAAACTGGTCTGGGAGGCTACCAAGAGGCCTACAGCAACATTAAAGTAGTAGTAATGTGGCAACAATCTCCTGTATTCTTCATATGTCTGGGCTATGGGGTAGAGTGGCAAGACGAAAGCCTTTTCTTACAAAGAAAAACATCCAAACCAGGCTACATTTTGCAAAAACACATCTGTTTTTTGGTCTGATGAAACCAAGGTTGAACTTTTTGGCCATAATTCCAAAAGATTTGTTTGGCGCAAAAACAACACTGCACATCACGAAAAGAACATCATACCCACAGTGAAGCATGGTAGTGGCAGCATCATGATTTGGGCCTGTTTTTCTTCAGATGGAACTGGGGCCTTAGTTAAGATAGAGGGAATTATGAACAGTTCCAAATACCAGTCAATATTGGCACAAAACCTTCAGGCTTCTGCTAGAAAGCTGAACATGAAGAGGAACTTCATCTTTCAGCAGGACAACGACCCAAAGCATACATCCAAATCAACAAAGGAATGGCTTCACCAGAAGAAGATTACATTTTTGGAATGGCCCAGCTAGAGCCCAGACCTGAATCCGATTGAAAATCTGTGGGGTGATCTGAAGAGGGCTGTGCACAGGAGATGCCCTCGCAATCTGACAGATTTGGAGTGTGGGCAAATCTTGCCAAGAGTGGGCAAATATTGCCAAGTCAAAATGTGCCATGCTGATAGACTCATACCCAAAAAGACTGAGTGCTGTAATAAAATCAAAAGGTGCTTCGACAAAGTATTAGTTTAAGCGTGTGCATACTTATGCAACCATATTATTTTATTTTTGTTTTTTCTTCCCTCTACCTAAAGATTTCAGTTTGTTTTTAAATTGAGTTCTACAGTTTATAGGTCACATTAAAGGTGGAAAAAGTTCTGAAATTATTTATCTTTGTCTAATTTTTTACAGCACAGAAACCTGACATTTTATCAGGGGTGTGTAGACTTTTTATATCCACTGTAGGTGCAAATTCAAATATTGTGTTCTGGTAATAACCTAACTAACTAAACCATGTATAAAACATCACAGCCACAACCATATCTGCAAGGTTATAAAATGAATCCTTACGTATTGCCTATCAGATGAATGACATGCTTGTTACTGAAATATTACTAATTCAATTTTGTTAATACAGTAGACTCTAAGTTAACCGGAACTCAAGCAACCAGAAAAATTTGAATACTGTACTTTAAAAATTCAAATTTACTCAACAAATGCCAGGAGCCAGGTTGTCATGTCACAAAATGCTTACAGGTACCTAGATTTCATCCACTGTACGTCTCAATTCAATTTTACCTGGAAGCAGACAGCTATGAGTGACTGAGCCAGTGCAGTGTTGGCGTTACATTCCCCGGGTTCAGCACTGCACCCTCCAGCTGAATGTACCTATGTGTAAGTGAGGAGTGAAAGCTGCTGCTGCTAGAACAGCCTTCGCTTACAAATATACTTAGTGGAACATCACATATGCAGCTAATCTAGGCCTCTTTTAATAGTATCTCTCAAGCAACCAGAAACTACATTTATCCGGCATCTACCAATTCACATGGGTGCCGGTTAATTGAGAGTCTACTGTATTTGTTATCATTTTAAGCATATTAACCACACTATTTCAGGCATTCTAAAGCCAGTTTATAATTAATGGGCCATATAAGGCATTTTTTCTTGTTGTATCTGAAAGAGGGCTTTTAATAATGTTGAAGAGCGAGATTCTTCTTTGAAAATGAAGCTCCTGGAGCAGAAAATAAGCTTTGAGTATATGACTTATTGTCCTGGTCAGCCAATATGCAACAGAATAGTCATATGTGCCTACCAATGAGATATAGAGTTTTACACACTCTTTACTCACACAGAGGTATTTCCTGTTAGTTTACTATTAATAAAATAAAAAAACTTAATATTTTTTTCAAGAAAAAAAGACACTTTTATGATGTTTAAAACATGTTATTTTAAATGCATCATAGACAAATTTACATTTCATGACCCTTTAAACTCCATAGAAAACGTAAGGATACCATGATCATATTTTTATGTTTTTTAATTATTATATTAAGCAAAAGTGTGAAGAGGCAGTTACATCCCAAACGTACAACTGTACATACTGGGAACATAAGACCTGAAAGAGTGATTTTTCATAAGCATCCTGACAGTGAAAATAAAAAGAGCATAAAATTGCCAAAAAATGTAAAATTTGCCCTCTTAGCTTACAATTGGTTATAAATAAATTAAATTATATTCTGATAAACTAATGACTTACCTACATCATTGAAAATTCTATTCCCACATTCATGCAAATTTGGAGGATAGGCTCACCCCACAGCATTTCCCTAACCTCATTTCAAGTTCCTCGAAACGCTCTGGCTAACTATTTTAAAGCAACCCTGAAGGAAACTTATGCAACGGCCCAGGGAAGACAGAAGGAGGTGAGTTCAACACGCCCCAAACTAACAAATACTATGGGCCTCATTCTATTATCGGCCACAGCCGTTGCGGGGCCGCAAGGACCGGCCGCAAGCTTTTCTGCTATTCTATTCCCCTCCGGCCGGGGATTCCGGCAGGCTTGCGGCCGGCGCCTTGCTATCTCTTGCGGCCGCTCGCGCCGGAGGAAATCCTTTGATCTAAAACGGCCGCAAGGAAATCGGCCGTAAGAAAATCATATTTGCAATTCAATTGCTCCGGGAAACCTCTCTGCAAGGCTAAAAGCGAGCCGCAGCTTACTTGCAGGCAAGAGGTCCCGCTAGCACCAATTAAGCACAAAATATAGCCCAAATAAAGCCATCCTGCACTTTGAGAAGACTATAAAGTGATTTTCGGTGTTAGCAAAAATAGCACAAAATTCCCCTATACTCAAATCCGTAAAATATATATTTTTTAATATACGTCAAATATCCATGTAAAAAGTCCATAGGGCTTGGAGCACCTCAGACCCGCCCACGCCACAGCCGGTAAATAAACTGTTAATTTAAACTCGGGTTTGGGCTGATGTGCAAGCTTGAGAGTGGGTTACTTTTAATCCTCATGTCCCCCAATATGATCCCTAGCATTTACAGAGCTTTACAGTGCTTTCTTGAATTTATTTTTGACTTTTTAGATTTCAGAGCTTACGGCCGGTTGCAAGATTTACGGCCGGCCGTAAGAGGAGATCCTTGCCGGGCCGTTTAATTGAATTGCGAGGTAACGGGACCCCCGCAAGGAATCGCAGCCTTACGGCCGGTTTACGGCCGATAATAGAATGAGGCCCTATGACAGGAGACTACATTATTTTTTCCCCTCCCTTCCTTATATACTTGTTGTTTTTATATTTTAGTTTCATTTTTATTTTTGAAAATGTATATAAAAATAAAAACCCATTATGTTATGGCAAAAACTTCTAAACCAACATCATTAACAGGGATCAATCAAGACCTATAGTAAAATTTTACTGTATAACTGGCTATCTCAAAATTAATATTGACCCTGTAAATATAAACAAGAGCATGGTCCATGATTCATTCACATGCTACTACTACTGTATTATTTTCCTCTGTCTGCCTCAACCTAATAAAACTTATTGAAACAAAAAAAACAAAACTAAATTCAATAAAGCATCCTGTTTAATGTATGGAAAGTATATAATTTTTTTTCAATCTTGTGTCAGTGCCTTGGAAACAAGCTCTATGTACATTTGATTTTATGCTTAAAAACAGGGCCCGCCATTCTTTACAAGGTGTTAAGTTTGTTTTTTGCCATGTACTCAACCCGTGTACTGCGCTACGGAATATGTTGGCGTGATATAAATAACGATAATAATAATAATAATAATAATATATGTGAATATTCTTTGCATAAGTAATTATATAAATTTAAGTTACTTAAGTATAATGTTTTTTCAATTTTAACTTAAGTATATAAAGCATAATGTGCAGACATGTTAATTGAGAAAAAAACGTGCTTAAGTTAAAATAATATTAACTTAGTCCAATGAATGGTTGAGATACATAAAAATATAGGTAGAAAATTACAATTGTTATTGTTGTTAAATTGATCAGTCGTGAGCGACTCTTTGTGACCCTATGGACCACAACATCTGTCAGCCACTGCACATCTGAGCTCCCTCAAGCTCATGTTCATTGCTTAAATGGTCTCATCTATCCATTTCCATCTCTGATGCTTGGAAATATTGATGGCAAAGAAGGGGAAGGCAGAGTCCTGTCTCCTCATGATATGGCCAAAATATTTGAGCTTCAGCCTCATGACCAGTGAACTGTTTGGTTTGATTTCCTGTAGTATTAATTGGTTGGATCTTCTTGTAGTCCAAGGGACTGCTATTCTAATATCTGCTTGTATCATTTTTGACTTAGTCATAAAAAACCTGACCTAAGCTCAGAGTGATAGATAGAGGGGTATTGAGTGAGGCAGGAGAGGTGTAGAAGAAGAGATGGATAGAGAGGGAGATAGAGGGATAGAAGAAGAGGCATAGAATCTATCTCTTTAACTTTCTATCTCCCTCTCTCACTGTACCTTCTTCTTTCTCTCTATCCCTCTCTCTCTTTCTCTATCCTTTTTTTTAACTCTCTATCCACTTCTCTCACTACCCCCCCCCCCCCCCCCCCACCTTATCTATCTCTGTCTTTCTCTATGGGATCACTTCTGTGGGTGGAGCCTGTGTCACTAGGCAGGGTCTTTACATGTTGCGGTAACATGTTGTGAATGGGAGGAGTTTATACTGTTGGGTGGGGTCAATGTAAAGGGAGGGGCCAGATCTCTGTTTTCCCCCCACCAAGTTGGAAAGTCACCAGCCACCTCTGGAATTCAGTATTCAGTATTAAAAAATATATTCCTCTCTCCGCTACCTTTCAATTTCCTCCATCTGATAGCAAGTTTGTCTTTTTACTTTTCTTTCTTTTAGGGATATTCTTTGTTGCTGTTTCCTGGATAATGTTACAAACTTCTGTCCAAAGTTCTTCAGGCATTCTATCTACCATGTCTAGTCCACTGTATATTCCCTGGGGATATTATTTATGTTCTGCTTGGGCTAATGCTTTAACCTTTTCTTCAGTTTAATTTTGAACTTTGCAATAAGAAGCTCGTGATCTGCTCCAGGTCTTGTTTTCACTAACTGTACAGAGCTCCTCCATCTTTGGCTACAAATTATCTAAATCTGATTTCTATATTATACATCTGCTGATGTCCATGTGTAGAGTCGTCGCTGAGGGTGTTAAAAGAGGGTGTTTACTATGACTAGAGAATAGACTTGATAAACTAGAAAATGATCTTGATTAGATTTATTTTGGTTCCCTACTTTACATTCTAAACTCCCATGATAAAAGTAACATATTTTCTTGGGGTAATATCTTTGAGTTGTTGAATATCCTCATGAAATTGGACAACTTTAACCTCTTCAGCATCCATGGTTGGAGCATAGACTTGGATCACTGTGACATTAAATGGCTTGCCTTGATTGATTATGAGGGCTATTCTTCTGTGGGGTACTTTACCACTGTAAACTATCTAGTGGTTATCTGATATGGAATGTCCCATTCCAGTCCATTTGACCTCACTAATTCCCAAGATATCAATGTTTAATCTTGTCATCTCATATTTCACCATGTCCAGTTTGCCTTGGTTCATAGTTCTAGCATGCCAGTTTACTATTCTGAATTGATTTTTGTGGCAGCTGACTTTCCTTTCCCCTCCATACACATCTGCAACAGGGCATCCTCTCAACTTTGGGCCAACCACTTAATTAAATCTGGTGTGTCTCGTAATTGCCCTCTGCTCTTTCTAGTAATGTGGTAGACACATTGTTACCTGAGGGGCTCATCTTCCTGTGCCATATTGTTATGTCTCTGGTTGTGCTTATCCATAAGGTTGTCTTGGAAAAGATACTGGTGTAGGTTGCCAGTTCGTTCTCCAGTGGACCATGACTTGTCTAACCTCTTTGCTATGACCTGCCCACCTTGGTGTCCCTACATGGTATAGCTCCACTAGGTTAACGGTTCTGAACTTTGCCTTGGCCTCCTGGCAGGCCCATCAGAAAGGGAGAACATGCTGTTAATATAGTGGGTTAACCTTCTGAACTAACAATCCCTGTGAGATTTGATAGGGTCACATGTACACCTAATCAGGACTCACTCCAGATCATCTGCTTCAGAAAAAAGCAAGAGTACCTCCAGGAGCATGTGTTGAATCATTGTGGGTTATAATTATTATCCTAAGGTGGTCTTATAAAACATATATAGACATGTTTAATGTAGTAATCAGGCCCTTGGTTTATGGGACTCGCCTGCCAGCCAATTAAGCTTAAACGGGTTAGCCTGGCTTTGTACCTCATGGTTGACCATGGATAACTTTAAACTGTAGGACTCTTGCCCTGTGAGTGTTGTTAAATGAGTATGGCCTCCATTCCATGTCTCCCGTAAGAAAACAACCAAGTGAAGTTCAACCTCAATCAATACTGAGATATCGCATCATACACATAAATCTACCATTAGATAAATTATTTTGTGAGTGCTTGAAATGTCCCTAATTTACTAAGCCCATAGTAGCTGTCTAACAGCTATTTTAAGATTACATAAAAGTGGAAGCAAGAAGTACAAACGTTAAATAAAAACGCAAAAGAGTATGTACCTCTGGCCAAACAGTGTACATGTTTTTGCCAACATAAACTCTCTGCATTAGCTTACTGGTATTAATCCATGGAAGTTGGAAAGGAATCCACAAAATGTTGCCAGAAGTCATTAATACTTACTTAAGTTTTAAAGAAACCAAAACTTTGGGCATAGCTTTGTACTGAATTTATGTAATTTTTTTTGTTAACTTGAAGTAAGTTATTTCCACTGGGTAATACCTTTTAGTGACCTAAAAAGATGAGTTTTTTACCTTCTATGTATCCTTTGACAAACATTGAATGTAATTATATTAATACACCATAATGGCTTCTGTACAATAGCTCTGATGTTACCTCATTTTTACTATGAGAATAAATGCAACTTTTCACAAGATAAAAAGACCTAAAATATGCTATGAAAAATAATGCATTTTTAACATTATCAATAATAGTATATGTTAATGTATTTTTATTATAGCTGTATATCAGAATATTCAACAAAAATATTCCAATACAGTAAAATCTGCCAAAACAGTCTTTGTAGTAATCCAATGGAGAACCTTCTTCCTATCAGTTTGTACATTACAATTTTTTCATATAAGCTTTTCAACTTAAGAAGTAAATATACCAATACAACCCATTTTTGTGCAATTATTAACATGTTTAGGAAAGGTAGTAGGGGAGAAGGGTGGGGAAAGAAATTATGATATATAGGATGTTCCAAACACATCAGATTAGGCACAACGCACCCATATCCCATTGAGTATTTAAGTCACTATTATCCAATCTCTGTTTACCAATGTTACTAATATTACTTACCAGCCTAGTTGTATCCACAGGCTCAATGTATAAGTATCATGGTTGTCATGAATCAGTACTAAAGTGTTGTGGTTGTTTAATGGATTCACCTTTATCAGCAATGAGTAATTACTTTGAATATCCAGCCCATTTATTGGGTCATTACCGATGAAATCCAAGTCCCAATTGCAATTTCAATGGTACGCCTTTACCCAATGCCACAACAAGTAAAGCTGGTAATGACAGTAATGAGTACTGGTCACTCTGTAGTGGAAGATGTTTATGACTTACTCCAGCAGGTTTAATGAGGAGGGATCTGTGGCCACTTGCCTCTAATGTGTTCCAGAAACAAGATG
Source organism: Discoglossus pictus (assembly GCA_027410445.1). NCBI lineage: Eukaryota > Metazoa > Chordata > Amphibia > Anura > Alytidae > Discoglossus > Discoglossus pictus. Next base: position 95,905,019 of record CM050168.1, read on the forward strand.
CATGGATGTTTAAAATGTCCTAAAATGGAATTATTTAAATATGGTGTCATATATTTGATGTAGGGTAACTATTTAAAGATATATTATTTTGTTTCATTTTCCAAATCAGGTATGTTAACATTACAATTGTCTAGAAGGATTTGTAGTAAAATTGATCCTTTTATAATAGGGTTTTTTGTTTATCCAATATTTACAATGGCATTTCAGGCTACTATTAAGCATATCTTATCTAGTGTAACATTGGTAAAATGACAGAGACATATTAGTTGTTACTGAAAAGGGTTAGAAAGGTAATCAGTATTCTTAAACATTAATTGTAGTATCATATGCTAAAAAATGTTGCCATAAATAATGTATCAGAGTAGGAAATAATTGGGTATGTTTTGGGCATCTACCCGATGTATGCCTTGTCAATCCATAATTTATAACATATGTTAATTCTCAGGTTTAGTTGGAAAGCTTCACAAATATTTATCCACTAGCGACTTTCCCATCAAAAATGACGGTGCAATAAAATTTGAAGCCATGGGAATGCTGTTTGACAAACAATGTAAAGCTTTTTGTACTGTGAGGACCTTCGGCGCTCATGGCGAGCCTCTTGTCTCGTCTATTTTTGCTCCTCTGAGCATCTTTGCCAGCCATTATAAAGAGAGTTATATATTTATCTCTATTTACTTAATCAATAATGAATTAAGTAGTTCTTGAGTAAATTAATATACTTTACCTATTTGTAGTTAATATATCTAATAGCCTAAAGAGCTAACAATCTGTTTATATTTTCCAGCTTAATACAATGTACAGTGAGTGTTGGTGCCCTGATGATAAAGTGTAATGAATGTCCCAACTGTGCATTCTAAATTGTTTGTGTGCGCGAGGGAAATCCGTTTTGTAAAGCGCCATTGTAGATTGGTAATGTTATTAATGTGTTACGCAGCTCGCAAGCATTTTCCGTTATTTGTAATAGTGTATTTTGTAGTTTGTTCGTTCCTGTGTGAAAGTGCTACGCGTTTGGCAGTGTTTTGCATGGTCCGGGGTCGTGTAGCCTCGTTTTCGTTTTTTGGGGCAGCTATTTTTTTTCGTGTGGTGAAAGTCGTCGAAATCAACTTAATTTCGTGTTCCACCTCACTCCCAGAAGTTTTGCCTGTTCCCCTGTGCTGTGGGTGATGCTTTTGTTAAATTTATTTTACATTTCTTAGTTTTTTTTTGTGTTTTTTTGGATGTACACGGTTCGTCCTTTAACCCCGTATTTTTGCTGTCTCATATTTTTTTTTTTAAAGTCCCGCGTCTCTTATTTTCTTTTTTCTAAGTCCCACGTTTGTCAAGTGCGATTGCGCATTTACTAAGTGTTTTGTGTTTAATTGCCTTCACTACCCGCCTCGCTTTGTGAGGCGAGCAGACAATGAGCACCGTTGGCGCTCATTGCCTTTGTGCTGCGAGTTTAATTGCCTTAACAGCTCGCCTCACGCTCATCGCCTAAGTGCTACGGGTAAACGGCTAACCACGATTTGCGAGGCTCGAAGCAATGAGCGCCGAAGTGCTATGGGTTAATGGCTCGCCTCGCTTCGCAAGGCTCTTAGCAATCAGCGCCTTTGGTGCTCATCGTCTAAGTGCTATGCGTTAACGTCTCGCCTCGCTTCGTGAGGCTCACAAGCAATGAGCATCTGTAGCCCTAATCGCCTAACTCGTGCGCACCACGAAAAGTGTGACAACGTCTCGCAGTTTGACAACTATTATATGTGATGATTTCAGTGCATAAAATAATAAAATTGACAATAAAACAAGGTAGAGAGACTGGCAAGACTAGTACAGTAGCTAGTTTAGGTTCAGATAATTGTTTTAGAGTTCATTAACCAATTTAGACAACATTTAAAGATATATGATAGGTGGGGGTTATGGATGGGATCCCAGTGAATGTTCTACTTGGGAACGACATGTGAGTTATGGAATGCCAATATGTATCCATATGTGAACATCTAGGATCCAGAATCAGGGGCGTAGGAACATACACATACATACATACATGTACTATATAAATAAAACTATATATGAACATGTTCCTTTGGAACTGTAATAATATATTATATGTATATATATATAGTGTATATAGTTTAATATGGGGAATGGCAATTTTTTATTTGTTTCTCTTTTCTGGATCTTACCTATTTCTGATGGTACTTAGTGGTAATATTATCAATTCAAATACTCTGACTCTAAGGGGTTGACTGAATGAATAGTTGTGAGCACCACCCCTAGGTCTGATCCTCCCTAAGGGTGTGAGACCAATAGAGTGGTTTTGCTTAGATTACGCGCTGTTTTCTTTTACTCCCTGCCCTTATTCTGTACAATTTTGTTGACAGTTTTATAAGACACAGGCACTAAGAGTAGCCTGTGAGTAGCTATTTTGCATATAACTTGAGTTTGAGGTTTTACTGGTGTATTTTTTAAAATCAGTTGATTACTCTCTGGGTAATTATAGTCAATGACAGTTTGTGAGTTTATAACATTTGTTTTGCCCATTGATGAATATATGCCTAACTTAAATTCCAAGGGCCTCATTCAATTGCAATTTGTCCAATTGAATACGGCTCTAAATAAGCACATAACATATTTTTTTTTACAGAAGTTTTTAGTTAGTGAAGACCTTGCTTTTGGATAGATGTTTACTAACCAAAAAAAATCTTTAAAAAAAATATGTTATGTGCTTATTTAGAGCCTTATTCAATTGGCCAAATTGCAATTGAATGAGGGCCCAAGTTTATAGCCAGTAAAGATAGCCAAGTGGAATCCCGCCAATAAAGATGACTTGTGTGCCTTTAAAATAGCGTTGACTTATGATGCCATCCTGGCCACCCGTGACTACGTTCGTGGAAGAGTGGAGTGGCTGTCACAATCCATACTGGGCTGCCAGATACACCGTCACTTGAAATAGTTGTATTCACTTTTCAATGCTCGGTTAATTTCCTGTATGTTACCCTGCTTCATTCATGGGGACTAGGTCAATGACCTCTCTAGTTTATCTAATTAAGAGAATGTTGTGAGAGACTGCAAAGGTTAATGAGGGTTAAGTGTTGTTACTGATAGCTTTTTGATCCATTGTCTACGGTTATCCACAACATTTTCATATTTTCCCACACATATGCAACACTGCTGTTAAATACAACCGACAGAGGTGCTAGTGCCTGCATCCCCAAAGCAAGTGATACACCACTACAGCTGGGGTTAGAAGGGAAGATTGAGGTGTTATACTAAACTTAAAGGAAAAGTCATTTTGAGGTCTAGCCTTCTAGCAATCCTTCTAGCCACTAACAATAACCTCCATCATGGATCAATATATATGTTCTCCTGCTAAGAAGCACAATCATAAACAGCAGCAACATCTATGAACACTTGCATACCGGCACATCTATGGTTAAAATCCATCATTCAATACACATGTAACCAAATGGATCTCTGCTAAACAGCCCTCATAAACTCAAAACTTCAATCACTGTTAACATAAAAAAATAGACAGTGGTTGCTATTTATGAGTATTTGCATATGAGTAAGGTGAGAATAAGGTATGAAATTTACCTGTGGCATAAACGGCATGAGAGAATGAGGAATAACACATGAATGTATCTAAATGAGAATAAAAGGGAGAGGGAACCATGGTGTTTCTGAAACACAACAGGATATAGCTGACAATCACATATATAGTTGTGAGCATACAAGTTGTTGCTCACGCTCGCAAAGCAAGGGCCTCTGGCCCTCGCAAAGCAACTGTGACCCTTTCAAACTTTACGTCGTAACGCAAACAACATACGAGACACGTTAACACCCATTACGACCTCGCAAAAATCAGCCGCTACCCGCGAACATGAAAAAATGAAAAACCCAATAAATACACACAACACATACATAAAAAGCTTTCCTAGAGCAAGAGGGAGCATCCAGGACCTCAAAAAATGAAGTTACACCTTAATTTAACACAAAATAAAAGAGTTTAGACACCAAAACATTCTCTAAGCGAGAAAAAAAATGGCCGCCGAACAAAACGAAAACGAGGCTACAGCACTCTAAACACGCAAAACACCACAAGAAACACGCAAAACACCACAAACCACCTACGGATATTTCGTTACAGACGCATACCACACATTAGCCGCCATTTTAGAACAATGCGGAAGTACACAGCTACGCTAACAATTTGGTCTCGCGCACTATTACACTGCACACATTCATCACGCTTACACAGCAGCTCCACACCACTAATGCTAAAGCAACATCAAAACAGATTGTCAGCTCTTCAACAGAATGCTTCCTGCATATATTACTTGCAAATAGGTAAAGTATATTAATTTATTAATGTATTATTTATTTGATTATTATACACCAAACAGCATTAGCTCACTTACAATATCATTGCCGTAATTTTTTGACGGGCAATTCGCTAGTAACATATATTTACTGAGAGTGCTTGATTGAGAAGAGTATAGAAAGATGCTGGGCATTGGGTCATAGGGCTGGACACCAACAGGGACAGTGAGATTGATCTGGCTGCGGAGTGACAACCTCAGTAGGAGCAGGAGGGCAAGCACACATGGCAAAAGGAATGGGCAGAAGAAGAGGGCATCCAAGAGTGTCAGTATAAGCAGAAAAAGCAGGATAAGTGTGTGTGTGTGTGTGTGTGTGGGGGGGGGGTGATAGAAGTAGTAGAATGAGCAGGAGCAACAGGATAAGTAGTAGAAGGAAGAATGTAGTTAAAACAGATGTGGAGGTAGGAGAAGAGTCACCAGGAATAACAGCAGCAGAAGCAATTAATCTGGTGCACATTGCACATTAGCAGCCTCATTAAATTGTGATTCGGCCAACTGAAAAGGAGAAACAGCACAGAGCATATTTTTTTACAGAAGTTTTTAGTTAGTGAAGACCTTGCTTTTAAATAGAAGTTCACTAACTAAAAACTTCTGTAAAAAAAAATATGCTCTGTACTTATATAGAGCCCTATTCAATTGGCCAAATCGCAATTTTATAAGGCTGTAGATTTCTTAGCTAAAGGAGGAATTGGTTTCTAGCTTCTCTAGCTTTTCTGAAGTTGCTCTTTTGGGGCTTTTCTCTTATCAGATTCGTCAATAATATGAGTTAGACTGAAGTATCTTGTCTTCCAGTGTTCTATGGAAATCATTGATAATCTTCTATGCCTTTCTGGTCACATTGTACTTCACATGTATTTTCTAGCTGTTTTCAGGCCCAGACAGTTCTGCTCTCTCAACTGTTACTGGGACAGTGAGAACTATACTATTGGTAACAATGAATAATTTTGCCAAATGTTCAATGTAAGTCAACTTGGACATCTCTCATCTTAAATAGACTCTTAATGCAACCAACTCTCTTGGTCAAGAGCTGGCAAAGTTCTTACTGAAATGGTTGCTTTATACTTCTTAATTGTAGTAGGCAGACTTTGAAAACAATGTTTCAACTGAACAAAAACTTTGTCAAAACAACCATTGTAAATATGAACTTTTAAGAATGTCAAAGCATTATTCATCCATTCACCCTCACAGTTCATTAATTTTGTTTTTTTACTCTCTTCTTCCTTATCCATTAAAATACAGCTCACTTATGCGCTTCACAGTGAGAAATATCGCGAAATACCCAGCAATTCTACCCTGAACAGGAGAAACAGCAAACCCCAGACGTACATTTCGGCCTTCATTGGGCCTCATCAGTGAGGTGTAGCTGAACTCCCTAAGGCACAGTGAAAAAGGGGTCCATGTCTGGAGTCCCCCATCACCCTTAGGAAGACTAATCCTTAATGGTCATTTGCAAAAAACAAAAAAGAAAGTTAGAGGTGCTCAATCGGAGAACGAACTAACCTTAATAGCTTAGTTCTGAGGACATAATAACCCACTCTGAGAGCAACCTCTTTTAGCTCACTGGCTCCCTTCTCACCCTAAGGGTGTTAGGGGGAACCAGATGTGGACTCCTTGCTCACTGTGCCTTCGGGGGTAAAGCACCTCACTGAGGAGACCCACAGAGGCTGAAACGCCTCTGGGGTTTGCTGTTTCTCCTGTTCCTCCTGTTCAGGGTAGATTTGCCTGGTATTTCTGGGCTGGATCACTCTAGTGAGTGAGACCAGGCTGATATACTACAGGATATTTCTCTCTGTGAAGGGCACAAGTGAGCTAAAGGAGGTTGCTCTTTGAGTAGGTAACCAGACCTATAGGACAAACCTACTTCAGGTATTGTCCGTTCTCAGAGTGAGCACCTCTAATTTTGTTGTTATTTATTTATACGGAAACACTTATTTTTATTTATCCTTATATTATTTTTGGGATTTAAATGGAGGAAGGAGAGAGGAGAGGTGGGGAGGAGGAGCTTAGGAGAGGCGAGGAGGAGAGAGAGGTGGCCTTGGGGAGTAGTGGAGGAGAGGAGGAGGAGGTGAGGAGTGGCGGAGGGGAGGAGGAGGTGGAGGGGTTGGAAGAGGAGGAGGTGGAGGAGTTGGAGGTGGAGAGCGGAGGAGAGGAGAGTTGAGGAGGTGGAGAGCGGAGGTGAGTGGGGGGATGAGTCGAGGAGGTGAAGAGCGGAGGAGAGGAGGATAGTGGAGTGGAGAAGGTGGGTGGTGGCAGGGTGCTCTGAGAACTAGGCACATCTAGTCCGGGGACAGAGGGGGAGGGGTCTGATCCTGGGGGGGGGGTAGTTCAGGGGAGGAACAGGCCTCAGGGACAGTTCAGGCAGCCAAGGGGGAGGGCAAAAGGGTAAGGGGAAGCACAGGGCCCATAACTACACGCACCAGGAGAAGATGGTCTGCTATCTGTGAACACTGCATTATCCTTGCAGGGAGAGGGAAAGTTAGGCCTGGCCCTAGGGCCCAGGCATGGAAGGAGGTAGTGGCCACAGTAACAGCAGTGGGTACAGCGGATAGGTGAGGAGGCCAAGGTGAGGAGGATGATGGCCAAGGAGGACAAGCAAGCTGCAGTATCAAGTGGTGTCCCCAAAGTGACTGTAAAGTTCAACAAGTGGGAGAGGGAGGCCAAGGACCTTCTCAGGCATTTGCCAGCCTCTGGAGCTTCAGGCCTGGTGGCCCAGCAGGATCCAGCCTCCATGTCAGGTGAATATCACATACACCAACATGCCACCACATGTACATCACACACACTACACATGTACATGATGACCAACAAGGACACTGGACATGTCAGCTCTATGGAATTAACAAGGGATAGATGGATGCGTCATTAAATCCATGAAGCTGACAAATCACTGTCATTCCTGGGCACAACACCAGTAATCAACCAATAGAGAGTCCATGTTTGGGTGTGCCCACTGCAGCCTATGCAGTTATAGACCGAAGCCAGAATCAAGATAGCATTAGGATCAAAGAATAATCAAAACCAAGAACCAAAGAATAGATCATATCTAGCAAATGATAGCTACTCGTAGTTGAAATTAAGTGGATCATCCAGGTTCAAGCCTAGATGTCAGATAGTTAGGAAGGAACAATAAAGGGTTAAAACACATGCAAATTCCAATTTCTGATACTGTGGAGTATCAACGTTCACCAGAAGGACTAATAACAATATGACAGGTGACAATGTGAATTAATTGATAACAAAACACATAATGGGATGCCACCAAATGATAATGGGTATAAATTTTGGCACATGGCCATCAGCAATGGCATGGGACATTCCAGGAGGGGCGTAGCAGAGATTATCCCTGATGGAGATGAGTTGTCGGTTGCTCCACGTGCCTCAGCATAGCCTCCATGTGTTTTTACGGCCCTTCCTGATTGGTTGGAGTAAATTAGTGTGTTGTGTTTAACCCTGGTCCCCTTCTGGATTGCTAAGTGGTGATGGTGGCTTGTGTACTTCAATGAAGCTGTGAGCTATACCATGTAGGGCCACTGTAGGTGGGCAGATCATAACAGAGAGGTCAGACAAATCACAGTCCACTAGAGAAGGAACTGGCAACCCACTTCAGTATCTTTGCAAACTTTGTGGAAAAGCATAGGCAGAGACATAGCTGAATGTGTTGCGGTCCATAGGGTCACAGAGAGTCGGATACAACATAGGGATTGAACAACCGTAAATAAAATGTTCCCCTGGTGCTCGATATATGTGATGTGGCAGTGTAATTTGGCAACTAATTGTTTTCCCAATGTAGATGTGATGAGTAAGATGTATATGGGATGATGTTTGTATTTTTAGGGTCCACATTAGAACCTCTGTGAGTGAGAAAGGATTAATACGGGAGGCATTTTCATGTATTTGTGTTGCAATTTAATAAGGTAGTGTGCCTTTAATAGCTTTCAGCATCTTGTAGCAAACGCATGACCTTTACAACATAAAAGAAAAAAATATATATATTTTTTAACTATTTGATACTTGGGAGTAGTTGTGCAAGTAATTATAATTCCTTGTTGTGCTTTTATTGTGTTTTGCAGTGTTCCAAACTAGTCTGTAAACTCATTGCGGGTCCTATTTGGAACCCGTAAGATTTGGGCCACCATTTGGGGGCTTTACACTGGGTGCGGTTTTGAGGGGTTTTAGCAATTGAATAGCGATTTGGGATTTTAGGGTCTGGACGTGAAAAATCAGCTTCAATAGGCTGTAAGATCCGTGTTTAACAACAGCAAGGATTTCAAGACCGAAACACGTTAGCTGTTTTAGGCTCGCAAAAAAACCCCCAATTGAATAGCAAATAAGCTTTCGGGCTCCATTACGGGCTCCAGTAACACACAATTGCTCAACTGAATGAGGCTCGTTGTTTTCTTTGTGCAGTGGCCCTTTAACTATCAAAATTGAGATACAAGTGATCATGATATGTGTTTGTGTAACATATGCTTTGCGTCCTCCCATAGAAAAATATAAATAAAATGTTCCACCATTAAATATTCAGCGGTGTATGAGTTGATGTTGCTAAAATGGCTGTTATGGGGAAATGTCTGTGATATGCTTATGCAGCAATAGAGCAATATATAGGCACAGAAAAGGCAAAGGTGGTGCTTGCATACCTTGCAGGAGCTCCTCCACTTCCCCGCCTAGGGTCTCCAAAAGGGTAGATCCGGCACTGGGTGCCTGCCTGGGGAGAGAGGAAGGAGGATCGCAAGTCGATAACCAACTGGATTGTGGCCATGGCTACCTCATCCCTCAACCCATGGCCAGCTCCTGGAGGGAGTTGGGATAACGACACATGTGGTGATGACATGGAGAAGACCGTGGCAGGAATGGCGGGACTATTGTGTGGAACGCTGAGCTGCTCTACCGCAAGGGCTGAGTCACCACTGGTTGTGTTTTTACTATAATTAAAGTACTATAAAATTACACTACCCCACTGTAAAGGCTGTTATCATAGCCAGCGGCTGTACTTGCCACAGAGAGATGAATCACATACAAAATGGCTATGTGCCATGCTGCCTCTGTACAGGGAGTTTAGTATATCGTTGCAAAAGTTGAATTACTTGCCTCCAACAGAAGTGTCACGATAGCGATCTCACTTAAGTCACAACTCCACCATTAAAAGATATAACTATGTGTATCAGTAACCAGGACTTAACCTGATAAAATAGTAGTAAAAAGTACTATTAATTTTAATTACTGTACAATCCCTACTGTTACAATGATGGTTTTATTAAACATATAATATTTTACTGTCCACCATTAGGGCTACTCAAGATGGTGGCCACCAGGGACGGCTGGTGCATAGGGACACATGAGCAACTGCCATCCCAAAATTCATGCACTGGGCTTATCTCTCCATCACTTACTTAATTGTTTAATTTAAATAATATAAAAATAAAAATGTATTATATCATGCTGAATCTTCTTTTTTTTTAATAACTGCTGCTTTCACTTATCACATCTATTCCCCTGCTGGTGACTTGCTTAGTACTACAGATCAGGGTACATGTGAGAATTTTTTTAAAAATGATCAAAATGCTGTCTTGGCCGATCTGTGCTCTAAACTATAGCACTGAGCCTGTCTGTCACACACAGCATCACTCAGAATGGCCAGGAGGGATAACTTCCAGATCCTGCATGGTCAGCCACTCGTTTTTGACTCTCAGTGACTACATGGATGCAGCACACTAGGCACATCTGTCTGTGTTTCTGGATGTGCTTATCCATATGGTTTTCATGGCAAAGTGGGTTGCCAGTTCCTAATCCAGTGGACCACAATTTGTCTGAACTCTCTGAAATGACCTGCCTGAAGGTGACACTTCATTATGTAGCTTTACAGCTTCAATGACATAACAAGCCACTTCACCACGACAAGGTAGTGATCTAGAAGGGGCCCTGTGTCTTAGTCTCTCTCTATGTCCATATGTATTTATAAGGAGAGGGTATACTTACTGTAACGGAACCCATCACTGTTTTACCCTGTTTTATGATTATTATGGTTAAAATATGATCCTACTATTATACTGTATGTATGTTGGTTTATGCTCTGCAGAATATTGGCCCAGACTAGTGCAGACCTTGGCATGGGAGATAATCCTGTTACAGAGACTCCTCATGAGATAAGGAAGTCTATTGTATAAAGTGTTTTCATTCTCAGACATAAGAACAAAGAAGGATGATCTAATCCATGTCTGATTGTATCAAAGTTGCCAGGTAGCCTCAGGGAGGTGTGACCCACCTATTGTCCCTATATGTGTATTGTGTGGCCAACTATGGGGGATATGTGAAATGTCTGTGTGTTATGTGTAAAAGATACTTTTATTAACTTTTGAACCCCTGGTCTAATTCATGCCATTTTTTAATATGTTGTTCCACAATTTATGTTGTTCATAAAAATGTAAGATTTATTTATGTACTATGTAAAATCATAAAGTTATAAAAATGTATAAAAATGTGTAGGTTTTAGCTGGGAGATACTTGAGTAGATACAGTAATAAACTCAATTATCTCCCAAACAAATGGGACCGTGGTCTCTGCGCCCACAGCCTGTCCAGATCCCCAACAACCCTCACTGGGACAACCGGAGGAGGGGGTAAGAAAAGGTAAACTGTGGGCGTTACTACTGTGTTATTGATTGTTCTATACCTTCCCCCTGGGTGTGTTCTGTTTGTACATGACTGTAATAAAAACCAGGCTGGGTGTGCCAGCAAGAGAGTTCTACTTGACCCTTCAAAACGTAGCCTCGTCTCATTCTTGGAGGGGATTGCTATATCACACTGGGCATTGCTATGCTTTGGCATACTCCCTTGAGCTTTAAACTACTGACCCCTTGTTCCTGATGTACTCTCTTTGGAGCAGAGGTCTTCCCCACACGATCCTGGATGCTGGAGATTCATACAGGGTGGAAGGAAGATGGCGCGGCTCCAGTTAAGCTACGGCGGTTGTGGAGTCTGTAGTGGTTGTGGTGTCCGGTGCGGTGCTTGTAGGCCTCGAACGCGTCCATCAACGGAGGTACCCGGTCGGGGTGCCAGGAGATCTGTTACATTGGTGGCAGTGGTGGGATGGCGTCCTAGTGAGAGGTAAAAGCAGCCCGGAGACACTGGTAACGTTTGGAGTTACAAATTGAGGGCAACGCTAGTATCCGTACAGAGCCCCTGGCTACAGCAGGATGGAACCGGCTAGTTTTCAGAAAGCGTTCCATGATGAGGAGGAGGAGGCGGCCGCGGACTACAGGGATGCAGACAGAAAGGAACTCTGGTATGATGCCCTGGAAGATGCCCAATGGCGGCGAGGTGAGAGTCTCCCCAGTGATGAGCAGCGGCTACAGAAGCGTGTGGCGATGCGGATGTATCTATTGGGAGAGCAGCCCCTGGATAAGTGGGTGACAAGACTAGAGACCCTGGTATGGCTAGAGATCTGGCTAGACAACGCATACCAGGCCCTGGTGGCATACCGTTCGACTTACCCCCTGGACGTCCGAACACGACTTACCGGAGGGGAATGAATATGATGGCCCGGGTTTATTATGGGATGCCTTGGAGGACGACATTGATCTTGGCAGCACGGAGGGGTCTAGGTTTTGGGACATCTACGACTACCGGATGGGCATGTATGTCTGGGATGACGAAGGCAAGGTGAGCAAAGACATGACCCACCTGGTAACAAGAGAGTGGGAGCTGGAGCAGGATTACCAACACCTGCTCAGCTTCGTGCATACTCGACAAGCAGAACCAGACCTCATTGACTGGTCCTGGGATGACCTCCGGATGGCAGGTAGAGATGGGACCGAGCTCTCTCTACCGGCCCTACAGGGAGCCGAAGGTGTCATCCTTCCCCCCCAGCGGCAGTGTGAACCCCAGGGGGCAGAAGGTGTCGTCCTTCCCCTCCAGCAGCGGTGTGAACCACAGGGGGCAGAAGGTGTCGTCCTTCCCCCCCAGCGGCAGTGTGAACCACAGGGGGCAGAAGGTGTCGTCCTTCCCCCCCAGCGGCAGTGTGAACCCCAGGGGGCAGAAGGTGTCGTCCATCCCCCCCAGCGGCAGTGTGAACCCCAGGGGGCAGAAGGTGTCGTCCTTCCCCCCCAGCGGCAGTGTGAACCACAGGGGGCAGAAGGTGTCGTCCTTCCCCCCCAGCAGCAGTGTGAACCCCAGGGGGCAGAAGGTGTCGTCCTTCCCCCCCAGCGGCAGTGTGAACCCCAGGGGGCAGAAGGTGTCGTCCTTCCCCCCCAGCGGCAGTGTGAACCCCAGGGGGCAGAAGGTGTCGTCCTTCCCCCCCAGCGGCAGTGTGAACCCCAGGGGGCAGAAGGTGTCGTCCTTCCCCCCCAGCGGCAGTGTGAACCACAGGGGGCAGAAGGTGTCGTCCTTCCCCCCCAGCGGCAGTGTGAACCCCAGGGGGCAGAAGGTGTTGTCCTTCCCCCCCAGCGGCAGTGTGAACCCCAGGGGGCAGAAGGTGTCGTCCATCCCCCCCAGCGGCAGTGTGAACCCCAGGGGGCAGAAGGTGTCGTCCTTCCCCCCCAGCGGCAGTGTGAACCACAGGGGGCAGAAGGTGTCGTCCTTCCCCCCCAGTGGCAGTGTGAACCCCAGGGGTCAGAAGGTGTCGTCCTTCCCCCCCAGCGGCAGTGTGAACCCCAGGGGGTAGAAGGTGTCGTCCTTCCCCCCCAGCGGCAGTGTGAACCCCAGGGGGCAGAAGGTGTCGTCCTTCCCCCCCAGCGGCAGGGGGAACCCCACGGGCAGAAGGTGTCGTCCTTCCCCTCCAGCGGCGGTGTGAACCACAGGGGGCAGAAGGTGTCGTCCTTCCCCCCCAGCGGCAGTGTGAACCACAGGGGGCAGAAGGTGTCGTCCTTCCCCCCCAGCGGCAGTGTGAACCCCAGGGGGCAGAAGGTGTCGTCCATCCCCCCCAGCGGCAGTGTGAACCCCAGGGGGCAGAAGGTGTCGTCCTTCACCCCCAGCGGCAGTGTGAACCACAGGGGGCAGAAGGTTTCGTCCTTCCCCCCCAGCGGCAGTGTGAACCACAGGGGGCAGAAGGTGTCGTCCTTCCCCCCCAGCGGCAGTGTGAACCCCAGGGGGCAGAAGGTGTCGTCCTTCCCCCCCAGCGGCAGTGTGAACCCCAGGGGGCAGAAGGTGTCGTCCTTCCCCCCCAGCGGCAGTGTGAACCCCAGGGGGCAGAAGGTGTCGTCCTTCCCCCCCAGCGGCAGTGTGAACCACAGGGGGCAGAAGGTGTCGTCCTTCCTCCCCAGCGACAGTTTACCCTAACCAGGGGAGACACCAATCTCCCAGACGGCGCAGATGGGACCGTGGTCTCTGCGCCCACAGCCTGTCCAGATCCCCAACTACCCTCACTGGGACAACCGGAGGGGGGGGTAAGTACAAATTCCCCTCCCCAGCTAACTTCTAATGTGGCCCCAGGGTTAACAGAGGAAAAGTTAACGCCCACTGACCCCCACGTTTCCCTGGCTACTGAGCCGGAATATGTCCCAAGTACCCCAGCAGAAGAGCTGACAGCGGGGCAGAGTGCAGTCGGCCTCAGCCCTCCCTTTGTCCCTTGTACAGAGCAGGATGTCCTGCAGGTTATACCAGCAGAAGAGCTGGCATCAGGGCAGAGTGCCGCTGGCCTCTGCCCCTCAAGTCCCCTCAGCGTGTTGCCCCATCACCACAGCGAAATATCCAGGTGCAGTAACGGTTTGTTGTGGGTGAGCTGCTCTTGCACTTTGTTGTTGTGGGAGGGCTGCTCTAGCACTGGTTTATTGTGGGTTGGTGGATCGTCTAACGGAGGCACTGACCGGCAGAAGGTCAGGTGCCTGGTTAGACTTCCCCCCAAAGGAGAGATGTGTGACGAAGTGCCCTTCGCCACTTTGTCTTGGAGAGGACTGTTTGCCAGCCTCCTGCCCTGCGACTATGGCCCTGGGACAGATTGCCCTTTAAACACAGTATTCGGCCATACCAGAGTGTATGTCACTCATTCTGGCCCTTTACATACAGGGGGGTCATTCGGTACTAGCCCTATGTGAACCATGATACCACAGATAGCTATACCATGGAGCCCATTCATATAATGAAAGACTATGGGAAAGACTTTAGTTACATGGCAATTGAACTGTGTGAATAGGATCTGAGCACTATTCGGTAGTTTTGTGCGCTCAGATCCCAGCTATCTGGGGATATGTGAAATGTGAGTAAAGGTGAATTGCAGTAATGCTGATGGGTTGTCAAACTAGAGAATTGACCAACAAATACTTTTGTCCGGACATCCCCAGGCCGATCCGTTGGGATCAGACCGTGTATGCCGGCTTATGGCCACGGGGGAGGTGTGTAACGGAACCCATCACTGTTTTACCCTGTTTTATGATTATTATGGTTAAAACATGATCCTACTATTATACTGTATGTATGTTGGTTTATGCTCTGCAGAATATTGGCCCAGACTAGTGCAGACCTTGGCATGGGAGATAATCCTGTTACAGAGACTCCTCATACGATAAGGAAGTCTATTGTATAAAGTGTTTTCATTCTCAGACATAAGAACAAAGAAGGATGATCTAATCCATGTCTGATTGTATCAAAGTTGCCAGGTAGCCTCAGGGAGGTGTGACCCACCTATTGTCCCTATATGTGTATTGTGTGGCCAACTATGGGGGATATGTGAAATGTCTGTGTGTTATGTGTAAAAGATACTTTTACTAACTTTTGAACCCCTGGTCTGATTCATGCCATTTTTTAATATGTTGTTCCACAATGTATGTTGTTCATAAAAATGTAAGATTTATTTATGTGCTATGTAAAATCATAAAGTTATAAAAATGTATAAAAATGTGTAGGTTTTAGCTGGGAGATAATTGTGTAGATACAGTAATAAACTCAATTATCTCCCAAACAAAGGGGAGGTAAACTGTGGGCGTTACTACTGTGTTATTGATTGTTCTATACCTTCCCCCTGGGTGTGTTCTGTTTGTATCTGACTGTAATAAAAACCAGGCTGGGTGTGCCAGCAAGAGAGTTCTACTTGACCCTTCAAAACGTAGCCTCGTCTCGTTCTTGGAGGGGATTGCTATATCACACTGGGGATTGCTATGCTTTGGCATACTGCCTTGAGCTTTAAACTACTGAACCCTTGTTCCTGATGTACTCTCCTTGGAGGAGAGGTCTTCCCCACACGATCCTGGATGCTGAAGATTCATACAGGGTGGAAGGAAGACGGCGCGGCTCCAGTTAAGCTACGGCGGTTGTGGAGTCTGTGGTGGTTGTGGTGTCCGGTGCGGTGCTTGTAGGCCTCGACGCAAACTAGGATGTGTCCATCAACGGAGGTACCCGGTCGGGGTGCCAGGAGATCCGTTACACTTACTTTTGAGGAAGATCTCTTATTGTATGTGTAAGATATATATATAATGTGTGTGTCTGTATATATAATGTGTATGTGTGTGTGTGTATATATATATATATATATATATATATGTGTGTATATATACAATTTTATTTATTGTGGGCAGAACATTTGAATGTCTAAAATAGAAGGTGAGAGAGTGATAGGGTAGAGGGGGATATATAAGGAGAGAGGGGAATAGAAAGAGATAGAGGGAAGGAAAGAGAGAGGAATAGAAGGAGAGATGGATAGAGAGGGAGAGACAGGGATAGAAGATATTACTGCGAGCTGCCACAGCCACACATCCTGTTCTAACATGTATTTTATGTGTTCTATTTAATTATTTCATGTCATCAAGAAAATGGAGGAACTTCCCTGAATAAGAAAAGTGAGCAGAATCAGCACCATCTCACCCTCATCAAGATAATAAGTAAATTAAGTGACAATAAAAAAAATCAAGTAAGTGTGTGAAGTCTGTGCCACTGGGCAGAGCATATAGAGGTAACATGTTATGAAGGGGAGAGGTTTATACTGTTGGGTGGAGTCAATGTGAGGGGTGGGGACAGGTCTCTGTCTTCCGCCCCACCAACTTGGAACCTCACCAGCCACCACTGTGTGTTTACCCTGTGTTCTCTAAAATAACAGGTGAGGGGAATAGAAGCTTTTCTGGGGAAGCACATAGCCTTTATAAATTTTTTGAATGAATTTTTTACAGTATTTAAATATATTCTTTTAATTACATGTTACACAATTTTGAGTTCTGTGTCCCTTAATACTAGAAATAGCAGCAAATGTAATGCATTTTCCATAATATTTTTTTAAAATTCCAGTTAAAATGGATCATGAGAAAGTAATCTATTATTTCACCATTATAAGAAAAATAATGTAATGTGCACATGATGGGAAAGCGATTTTTAAACAGGTTACATTATAAAGCATTTTTGGACAGAGTAACAGGAAAATTATTACACATGCTAAGCTCTTACGCCTGGCAAATTAATATAGGCTAAAAAAAGACAAAATACTCTTTTGCTTTTGAAAAGTAATCATATGGACATACCAATACAGACTGAAACCAAAATGATACAAATGAATTTAGGAAGAGCAGATCAAAAGCTAGAGGACAAAGATTTTCTCTTCTCTTGAATGTTAAGTTCTCTTCTTCACTCCCCATTTGAGACAATTGGCAATGTTTCAGCTGGGTTTATCTTCCTCTAGATCAATTAACAATTAGTCTGCATATTCAGATCAGAGGAGATCTAAAAAAAAGTTGAACTTGATGGACTAAAAGTATTTTCTTAACCTCAATTACTAAGTAACTATATAACTTCAGTTTGGCCTTTCTGTTCTTTCTAATCACCTCAGTGCTTTTCGACTGTCAGGAGTGCCATGGTACATACAAGACTAAACTTCACCTCTTCACTACAGGAACCTTTCTACTGATAAGGTTTGTCCAACTGCTGCCCACTATGGCTGATATCGATACAGTATTTCAGGATATCTCAGTGGTTTAAATAGTGATAAAACATGTATGATTTAATTTCCTGTGTCAATGTGGCTTGGTTCTGGCTTTTGAGGACTGGAGTTGCACAAGCCTGCTATAAACCATGTCTTCTACAGGAACCTTTCCAGCCTTCCCCTCCTAGCTCCTTAGCCATATCCACAATGACTGTGGACACAAGCTTTTCTTCTGGTGTGTGTCATGATCTCCTTCTTCAAGGGGGCTTGTTAGGAACCTAGGAATCTAGTCTGTTTCACTAGCGCAAGTCCTGGCCCGAGACCAGCACTCCCACTCCTCTGTCAAAGGCTGTGTCCACTTAAGGTGGATTACTGCAGTTACCAATACAACAATGATATAGAAGCAGAAAAAGTGTTATAGGAGATCATAAGGGGGACCTGGGGGTGGGGATAGGAGATCATAATGGGGGACCTGGGGGGGTGGGGAGATATAGGAGACCATAATGGGGAACTCGGGGTTTGGGAGATATAGGAGATCATAATGGTGGACCTGGGAGTGGGGGGGTAAGTGATCATAATGGAGGACCTGGGGGGGGGGGTTGGGGCCCCCCTAAACTCCCCAGGTCTCACATTATGATCTTCTATCCCCCCCACAGGTCCCCCATTATGATCTCCTCTTTCTGCTTCTATATCATTATTGTAAAGGTAACCACAGTAATCCACCTTAAGTGGACACGGATATTGACAGAGGAGTGGGAGTGCTGTTCTCGGGCCATGACTTGCGCTAGTGAAACAGACTTGAGCTAGTGAAACAGAAATAGATCCGGAACCTAGTTTCAACCTACCCCATCAGAATCATTTGGTTCTTATTCTCTCTGGCTCAAAAGATGGCTTCTGGATAGGGACCAAACCCAAGAATATGTGCAGAGGATAATGAGGTCAGAATTCCAGTGGTCTCAGAACAGTACCACTCCCCACTCAGGATACCGGCATACAGTAAATAGATCCACACCTTTTTTATGTGAAAACCATAACTCCACTTTATTAATTCGACACCAACATTTATACCCTATCCCTAGTGATGAATTAATTACTGTAACAATGTTACACCAATCATTACAGCCCATGTCCCACGGTCCATCCCTGTGTATTTGTTTAATGTGTCTGCCCCCAACCCCAAATTAAAGTGCATTCCTGGTTATCACAGTAACTGGAGATATGGGATGCATCTGTCCAGCCTCCATGCTAATTGCCACTACTGGCCTTGTAGTTGCTATGGCTGTAATCTTGAAGTGGTTGTTGAAGGTTTATCTTGACTTAGCCATCTACTTTTGGCTTGGCAGGTGGACTAGTTGCAACATACTGTAGAACTGTGCATCTGCAGATCATCTAATATATTATTTACAACAATCCCTGTAACATGAAACATAATTTGTATTCAATCATAAACAATATAAATCCAACTGAATTACGCAGGGCAGGAACTGATAATCTCAGGCCTAGACACATTATTCTAGCAAACTCTCTAGACTCTGGGCATAACCACAAGTAGCATAGGTACCCTGCCATTCTAAACTATACAGAACCTAGCATATTCATAAATCAAGATACAGATAATATTGAAATCATACTTTAACCCGGGGAAGTTCTCAAATCTCAGGGCCAATACACAGTCCACAATAGTCCAGTAAAGCTCTGGGCATGAAGAAATGTGGTGGCAAAGAGTTCCCCTGTGCGTCCCAAAATCTAGTCATAACAGTGTGCATAACCCTTTCTGATATGATATGCTTTCACAAAATATAGCCAATAAAACTTTTAGATGAAAGGCCTTCAGTGGTTTTCTCCCACCAGGGTATTGTCCTCTTTGGAATATTAAACGACAATTCCTACAGCTTAGCATATGGTTTTAATCAGATGACTATGCGTCAAGTTGTTGCCATAGCGCACTTTCAGTTCAATCAGATATAAGCCACAACCACTAGTGGGATGCTACCCCTGAATTAATGGTTGTGGTAGGCTTTGGATATGTTTTTGAGCAATTTACTTTAATTGTGCTTTTTTTATTTTCAACTATGAGGCAGCTGCACATTCTCCCACATTTGAATTAAACTTGATAGGAAGATCTCCAATGTTGTTTTTGCTGATCTTTACTAATTAAAGATACAATGGCCCATTAATCCAACTTTCCTATAAATATCCCCTAAAAATATACAGCCTTATTAAATTGCGAATCGGCCATTTAAAAAGGGCTCTATATAAGCACAGAGCATGTTTTTTTTACAGAAGTTTTGAGTTAGTGATCTTCTATCCAAAAGCAAGGTCTTGACTAACTTAAAACTTCAGTAAAAAACATATGCTCTGTGCTTATATAGAGCCCTATACAATTGGCCGATTCTCAATTTAATAAGGCTGATATCATTTCATTATTGTAAATATACATTTTTGCCAACAAAGACATTGCTTTTTAGATCAGTTTTTACCATTGCCCCAAATTCTTAAGAGTCATAAAGCCAGCATAATTTTAAAGTTATGGTAAAGCCATATACAAGTCAAATAACCTGTCTAACACGCACGTAGAGCACGCAAGAGCAGGATTTCAGATATTACTGAATCAGTACAAAGGTTAAAAGCTGAATGTTGTATTTGCAACAATGTTAAGACCGTCCATTTTAGTAATGAATGAGCATTACTAAATTTACATTTTAATGAGTGGAGATGGATGCACAGTGACACCGAGTGGTAAATCCTTAAACTACATAAGACTATCACATATTCTGTAACTAAGAAAGAATTTGAACAGTTCAATCAGTGCTTTGTATTAAAAAAATGGCATATTCATAATGTAGAGAAATGGTGCTTCCAATTCAACAGACATAGGACCTGTCATGCTTTAATTCTCTGCTTCAATGTTTCAGCAGAGAATAAGATAGAGTAATGGTGACAGAACAGATTGAGAGGAGAGAAGGAGAATGAGACAGAGAGAAGAGAATGAGAGCAAGAAAGGGGAGAGTGAGAGAAAGAGAGGCGAGATTGAGAGAGAGAGAGAGAGAGGAGAAAAAGAGAGAGGGATATAAGACAATGAGGGAGATGAAAGAATGAGAGAGAGGAGTGGGAAGTGAATAGAGCAAGGGAAGAGAGAAAGAGTAGAGAAGGAAAAAGAGGAAAGGATGAGAGCAAGAGAGAGAGGAAAAGAGAGACAAGAATAGGGGAAAGAAAAAAACAAGCAGATAAGTAGAGAGGAAAAAAATGAAAAGAGAGAATGAGGGAGATGAGAGAATGAGTGAGGGGATTTGAGAATGAGAGTAAGAGAGATAGTAGAGAATAAGAGAAAAAGAAGAGAGTCAGAGAAAGAGAGAATATAATAAGGGAGAGAGAGAGAGAGAGAGAGAGAGAGAGAGAGAGGAGAAAAGGTGAGAAAGAGAGAGAGAGAGAGAAGACAGAATGAGCTAGAGGGAGAAGAGAGAATGAGGCAGGGAGATGAATGAGGGTAATAGCAAAGATAATAAATAATGGAAATAGAATAAAAAAAGGGGGAGAATTAGAGAGAGGTAGAGGAAAGAATGAGATAGATATAGAAAGAAGAGAGATCAAGAAGAAAGGAAAGAATAAAATAGAAAAGAGAGAATGGGAGAGATAGAGGAGATGATGGGAGAGAGGATAAAAAAGGAGAGAAAGAGAGAGAAGGTGGAAAGAAAGAGAGAGAGGAGAGAATTGGGGATAATAAGAACACAGTATGAAAGGAGAGTAGAGAATGAAGGGAGAGACAGTGAAAGATGGGAGAAACAGAAGAGATCAGGAAAGAAAAGGAGAGGAAAGAGGAGAGAGCAAGAGACCGAGAAGAGGAAGTGAGAGAACACATGGGAGAAAGGGAAGAGATAGACAAGAGAAGAGGGAGAGAGAGGAAATTAGATAGAGGAGAGAATGTAGATATTGATGTATGAGAAGAGAGTGGAGGGAGTGAGGACAGGAAACAGAAAAGAGAGGGTAAAGAAAGAGGAACCCAAAAAATGGTTAAAAAATGTAAACAACTGCATTTACTAGAGAGATGATAAAGGGCACTTGGAAACATTTTTTTAACATAAAGGGAAAAACAACAACAACAAAACAAACACAAAAAGTATAGGCTTAGTATGAACTGCAAGGCTTCCAGGTGAAAGTCTGTGAATTTCATGCAATAAAATGATGAAAATGTTGACATATTCTATGTGTAATCTAACGCACAACAATTTTATAAAGCACAAAGAGACGGTTATCCTTAGTTGTGAATACTGCTCATTTTTCTGATCATGTAAACTCAAGCACACTGGGGGGTTACACATATGAGTACCTGCATGGTATCTTCAGTTTCACCTTGACGAGTTCTGAAATGGTTAAATCAATAATGGTCCCATATGTCTTACAAATGTACATTTTAAGGGACTGCTGTATTCCTGTTTTGCAAAAATGAAAATAAAAATGAATTAAGCCATTAATGTATTATTTTAGATATACAAATTATATATTTTGTTTCCTGAAAGAGACTTTGAATGCAGAGGTTGCTTATATGTGCACAAGGGGGTAGCTAAAACTGACAGCGTTTTCAGCAATTCTAAAAGAAAGCTCATTAGTTTATAAATAAAAAACCTCCCGAGAAAGACATAGAAATAACTAATACAAATTAAAACTAAAATAATAACATATACAAGTAATTATCTTGTAAAAATATTTTGCCCATTTACCTATTCAGAAGATCATATACAAAAATGGGGCCATAGGGGCAGACAAATGCTTATAGCCCATGCTTCAATTTTCCTTTGAAGTTTAATTAATTTTAAAGATGACCATATGACTATATCAGGAATGCGTGCAGGAAATGTACGCTCCATTTCTCTCAGTGGCAATTCTATGTGTATACTACCATTTTTGATTTTTTTTTCACAGTACTTGTGGGCATGCTACCTTTTAAACCAATTCACTCCCTAGGGTGCAACAGGTAGTGCATGTCACTTTAATGAAACTGACCCATAATGCACTGGTGGAGCTAGTGAATGAAGGGCCCCGGTGCAAAGAAAAAAAATGTGCCCCCTCCCACCTAGGAGCGAAGGGACGGGCACATTTTTTTGCCCCTTGTGACAACTTGCTTAGTTGCACATTCATTTTGCGCTACCATGTCCCTCTTAACAACTCATTATATATGAGGAGGGGGGGGGGCGAATGAAGTTTCCAAGGGGGGCAGGGGTGGGGGTCCCAAATTATAAAATGTAAAAACAGTTTCTGCTGCAGTCAAGCTCTACGAGGCTTATGCACACATGTGCACACAATCTACACTCACTGGGTGGGGGTAGGAGGCTACTGAGGGTGCTTCAGGGTTTCAGAGAGGGCATGGTGGCGTGGGCCAGGGAGGGGGGTCCACGGGAGGGGTCTTAGAGACCCCCAAATTATGAAAGTTAAACTTACAAAAACAAATCCGACAGCACTGGGACCCCTCCAGAGCAGGGCCCCGGTGCATTGTACCTGCCACTGCCATAATGTCCCCTACTGATAAGTTCCTTGCTCCCACAACTCCATTGAAATGGTCTTTAAATTTGCCACTAGATGGAGGTAACAAAGCAATTTCAAAATAATGCAGTTACAATTTGTGATTCAAGAGGGGGGAAAGATGGAGGTGTATTAGGATGAGATGGTAAGGGTTGACAATTTAAGGATTTCCAAGTATAACTTGCTTTAAAGAAAAACAGCATCAGTGGTGTTAAGGGCCTTTTAATGATTTTCTCTGTGCTATGGTATCAACACAATCATCTAAAAAGACAGAGGAATAAGTATACAAAAAAATATATACATTTTGTAAGCTCATTTTTAAGAGGTGCTGGGTGGGTCCATGTCCAAACACTGAGCCCTCCTTCAGCTATGGCCATATTTTAACTAGGCAAAAGGGCAAACATAGACCCACTGCTGAGAGAGACAACTAATTTACATAACAATGTATTTAAATGTATCTTGTGCACATAACCCTGGTCTGCTCCTGCCAGGACTAAGAGGGCGGATGGGTGGTGGTGTGAAGTGGCAAGCTTCAGCTACTGCCCTATAGTAAAAAAAACTATATGAGAGTGCATGGGCGAATACTCTGTGTTTGCATCACCCTGCTCTTCTGTGCATGCAGAGAGGCAGAAGGTATAGATTTATTATACTACCTCTGCCACACTTCTGAGATTTTATTATTTGTTATAACATTTTTGCGCCTGTGTTGATTTGATTGTTACTATTCTCCTTTTTTTCCAGGTCATTGTTTCCTTTTCCATCAGAGAGAGAGAGAGTACTTTTGGGGACTTTTTTTTACATATGTTCTTTACATATGTACCTGTACTAAGGATTATTATATTACTTCTAAAATGTTACCTCTAAAATCTCTCTCTCTCTCTATCTATCTATCTATATATACAATGGATATAAAAAGTCTACACACCCCTGTTAAAATGTCAGGTTTCTGTGCTGTAAAAAATGAGACAAAGGTACATCATTTCAGAACCTTTTCCACCTTTAATGTGACCTATAAACTGTACAACTCAATTGAAAAACAAACTGAAATCTTTTAGGTGGAGGGTAGAAAAATAAAAAATAAAAATAATGTGGTTGCATAAGTCTGCACACCCTCTTATAACTGGAGATGTAGCTGTGTTCAGAATTAAGCAATCACATTCCAAATTGTGTTAAATAGGAGTCAGCATACACCTGCCATCATTTAAAGTGCCTCTAATTAACCCCAAATAAAGTTCAGCTGCTCTAGTTGGTCTTTCCTGAAATTTTTTTAGTCGCATCCCACAGCAAAAGCCATGGTTCACAGAGAGCTTCCAAAGCATCAGAAGGATCTCATTGTTAAAAGGTATCAGTTAGGAGAAGGGTACAACAGAATTTGCAAGGCATTAGATATACCATGGAACACAGTGAAGACAGTCATCATCAAGCAGAGAAAATATGGCACAACAGTGACATTACCAAGAACTGGAGCTCCCTCCAAAATTGATGAAAAGACGAGAAGAAAACTGGTCTGGGAGGCTACCAAGAAGCCTACAGCAACATTAAATGAGCTGCAGGAATATCTGGCAAGTACTGGCTGTGTGGTACATGTGACAATAATCTCCCGTATTCTTCATATGTCTGGGCTATGGGGTAGAGTGGCAAGACGAAAACCTTTTCTTACGAAGAAAAACATCCAAGCCAGGCTACATTTTGCAAAAACACATCTGAAGTCTCCCAAAAGCATGTGGGAAAAGGTGTTATGGTCTGATGAAACCAAGGTTGAACTTTTTGGCCATAATTCCAAAAGATATGTTTGGCGCAAAAACAACACTGCACATCACCAAAAGAACACCATACCCACAGTGAAGCATGGTGGTGGTAGCATCATGCTTTGGAGCTGTTTTTCTTCAGCTGGAACTGGGGCCTTAGTTAAGATAGAGGGAATTATGAACAGTTCCAAATACCAGTCAATATTGGCACAAAACCTTCAGGCTTCTGCTAGAAAGCTGAACATGAAGAGGAACTTCATCTTTCAGCATGACAACGACCCAAAGCATACATCCAAATCAACAAAGGAATGGCTTCACCAGAAGAAGATTAAAGTTTTGGAATGGCCCAGCCAGAGCCCAGACCTTAATCCAATTGAAAATCTGTGGGGTGATCTGAAGAGGGCTGTGCACAGGAGATGCCCTCGCAATCTGACAGATTTGGAGTGTTTTTGCAAAGAAGAGTGGGCAAATCTTGCCAAGTCAAAATGTGCCATGTTGATAGACTCATACCCAAAAAGACTGAGTGCTGTAATAAAATCAAAAGGTGCTTCAACAAAGTATTAGTTTAAGGGTGTGCATACTTATGCAACCATATTATTTTATTTTTATATTTTTTCTTCCCTCTACCTAAAAGATTGCAGTTTGTTTTTCAATTGAGTTGTACAGTTTATAGGTCACATTAAAGGTGGAAAAAGTTCTGAAATGATTTATCTTTGTCTAATTTTTTTACAGCACAGAAACCTGACATTTTAACAGGGGTGTGTAGACTTTTTATATCCACTGTATATATATATATATAAAAATGTAAACAGTGCATAATTGATTGGTGTTGGTGGAGCAGCATGGGGGGGGGGGGGCGGGGGAGTAACAGAACAAAAGCGAACAAATATGCACATGTGCTTGTGCACCCAGAGATTGACTCCAAATGTTTTGCTCTATTTTATTAGATGCTTTTGCTGATCCCAAGGAGAAAATAAAAGCAAGGTGTTGAAGTAAATAACACACATTGCTGGGCTTTGCCTGTCCACATTTCCTTTTCTGTACTTTAATGGAGCTCTGCTTTGAGTGCATTGGAAATAATGACACTGTTCTGCCTGTATTTGTATGCCAAATAATAAACATAATAAACTGCTGCTTAATGTAAAATTACTTGTTAAAGGGCAACTGTGGTCATATAGTTAAAATATATAATTTTGGCGAAGTACACCTGGAACTGTACAAAATGTTTTTAGAATCGAAAGCAGAATAATACAGCCTCTAATATATTACCTGTTATATGCAATTATGCTGCAGTGGGATATTCCATTTTCCTTTCTTCTGATCAATTCCTGGGGTTGGAAGAGACTCTAATTATACTCAAAGGCCCTCATTCAATTGCTATTTGGCCAATTGAATAGGGCTCTAAATAAGCACATAGCATATTTTTTTAAAGAAGTTTTTAGTTAGTGAAAATCTTACTTTTGGATAGATGCTTACTAACTAAAAACTTCTTTAAAAAAATGTGTTATGTGCTTATTTAGAGCCCTATTCAATTGGCCAAATTGCAATTGAATGAGGGCCAAAGTATTTTTCTATACAAAGGGAATGTGGCATGTACAATGGCAAGTGCTTGCATTAGCAGTAATTTAAAGCTTATTCGCTTGCAAGGTTACACAGCTTTTTGAGAAAGTAATAGACAGAATCAGCTGAAAAAGATAAATGGATTTTTGCAGAAAAGAAAAAAAGTACATACAATATAAAATTACTAGCTAATTGCCCGTCAAAAAATGACGGCAATCAAATCGTAAGGTAGCTAATGCTGTTTGGTGTGTAATACTAAAATATATAATATATTAATAAATGAATATACTTTACCTATTTTGAAGCATTGTGTTGAAGAGCTGACAATCTGTTTTCATGTTGCTGCAGCATTAGTGGTGTGGAGCTGCTGTGTAAGCGTGATGAATGTGTGCAGTGTAACAGTGTGCGTGCTCGAGACGAAACCGTTAGCGCAGTGGTGTACTTCCGCATTGGCGTCAAATGGCGGGTTATCTGTGTTATGCGTCTTTGCGGATTATCCGTCGGTGCTTCGTGGTGTTTTTCGAGTTTTGTGTGTTGTTTTGCGAGTGTGGTGTGGTGTTTTACGTGTTAAAAGAGGGCTGTAGCCTCGTTTTGGTTTTTTTCGTCGGCCATTTTTTCTCTCGCTTAGCGATTTCATTAGTGTCTAAAGGGTTTTATTTTTATTTAAATGAATGTGTAACTTGGTTTTTTGAGGTGCTGGGTGGTTCCTCTTGCTGTAGGTAAGTATTTTATGTGTGTGTTGTGTGTATTTATTGTGTTTGAAATGTTTGTATGTCAGCGTGTTGCGTCCGATGTTTGCGAGGTCGTAATGTGTGGTAACGTGTCTCGTATGGTGTTTGCGTGTGTAGCCTCGTTTTCGTTTTGTTCGGCGGCCATTTTTTCTCTCGCTTATCAAAGTTTTTTTTGTGCAAACTCTTTTATTTTGAGTGAAATCAAGGTGTGAGTTGCATTTTTGAAGTCCTGGATGCTCCCTGTTTCTGTAGGTAAGGTTTTTATGTATGTGCTGTGTGTATCTATTGTGTTTTTAATGTTGTAATGTTCGAGAGTTGCGTCCGAGTGTTGCGAGGCCGTAATGTGTGTGAACGTGTGTCGTATGTTGTTTGCGAGTGTCGTAATGTGTGTGTCGTGTTATTTGCGTTGCGACGTGAAGTTTGTGAGGGTCGCAGTTGCTGGCATGGAGCGCCGAAGGCGCTCCATGCCAGCAACTGAGGCCCTCGCCCAGTGCCCTCGCTATGCGAGGCCCGCGGCTCGCTGTGCGAGCCAAGGCCCTCGCTTCGCCCGCAAGCGTTAGCAACAACTCGCATGCTCAAAACTATTTATGTGATAAAGGTTGTGAGTATTCTTTTACTTTCCAAAAATATTTTCAATAATCAATCTTAGTTATTTAAAATGTCATACAGAACAAATTGGACCACAATCATTTACTTGCCTTCCTACCACAGCTGTGTACCGGAATTTCCATTCCCTCACAATTTAGTTTGTAAACTATTGAATAGGTCCCCCACCACTCTTCACATATTTAAAAGCTCACATTAATTTTTCTTGAATGACTGAAATTAATCACATCCTATTCCATTGCCACTGATCTATCTGACACCTTTAAATATCTGATTCCTTTAAAGTAACCTGGAATGTATCGATGTTGCTCGACATCATCATCAAAATGAGCACTAAAAACAAGTAAAAAGACTGCTAAATATTAAAAAATTCATGAAATCACACAAAACAATGATTACATACTAAAAAGACACTAACAATCTATCGTATTACCCAAATATGTTTTTTCTTTACAAATAAAACAAAGTAGAGATAGAGCGGGCATCTAGGAGGTCGAGAAAGTCCCAAAAAAATAGAAATGAAGAATTAAGCAAAATGTATCAGAGTCATAGCTATAAAGGGCAAAGATAGTGATTTAATCATTGAATAGCCAAATTGCATTTTTGCCAAAGCACCCATTTTTCTAAAGATCCTTTACCAAAACCCAGCTCAATATAATCTTTCTCAAGCATAACATTTCTATTCATATTGTGGATTATATCTTGCCAAGTGGGGCATGCCGGTTGTTTCCATTTGCAGGCAAGTAAAAGTTTAGCAATAGTGACAACTTGTATAATCAGTGCTTTTATGTTCCTATTATATCCATTTGGAAAAATGTTAAGAAGGACAATCTCTGGAGTAAGCTCAATCTTGGAATTAGAAATAGCTGAGATTTCCTTAGAACATACTTCCCAGAAGTCTTGAACGATTTTACACTGACACCATACAGTGGATATAAAAAGTCTACACACCCTGTTAAAATGTCAGGTTTCTGTGCTGTAAAAAAAATGAGACAAAGATAAATAATTTCAGAACTTTTTCCACCTTTAATGTGACTTATAAACTGTACAACTCAATTGAAAAACAAACTGAAAACTTTTAGGTGGAGGGAATAAAAAATATAAAAATAAAATAATATGGTTGCATAAGTATGCACACCCTTAAACTAATACTTTGTTGAAGCACCTTTTGATTTTATTACAGCACTCAGTCTTTTTGAGTATGAGTCTATCAGCATGGCACATTTTGACTTGTCAAGATTTGCCCACTCTTCTTTGCAAAAACACTCCAAATCTGTCAGATTGTGAGGCCATTTCCTGTGCACAGCCCTCTTCAGATCACCCCACAGATTTTCAATCGGATTCAGGTCTGGGCTCTAACTGTGCCATTCCAAAACTTTAATCTTCTTCTGGTGAAGCCATTTCTTTGTTGATTTGGATGTATGCTTTGGGTCGTCATGCTGAAAGATGAAGTTCCTCTTCATGTTCAGCTTTCTAGCAGAAGCCTGAAGGTTTTGTACCAATATTGACTGGTATTTGGAACTGTTCATAATTCCCTCTATCTCAACTAAGACCCAAGTTCCAGCTGAAGAAAAACAGCCCCAAAGCATGATGCTGCCACCACCATGCTTCACTGTGGGTATGGTGTTCTTTTGGTGATGTGCAGTGTTGTTTTTGCGCCAAACATATCTTTTGGAATTATGGCCAAAAAGTTCAACCTTGGTTTCATCAGACCATAACACCTTTTCCCACATGCTTTTGGGAGACTTCAGATGTGTTTTTGCAAAATGTAGCCTGGCTTGGATGTTTTTCTTCGTAAGAAAAGGCTTTCGTCTTGCCACTCTACCCCATAGCCCAGACATATGAAGAATAGGGGAGATTGTTGTCACATGTACCACACAGCCAATATTTGCCAGATATTCCTGCAGCTCCTTTAATGTTGCTGTAGGCCTCTTGGTAGCCTCCCAGACCAGTTTTCTTCTCGTCTTTTCATCAGTTTTGGAGGGAGCTCCAGTTCTTGGTAATTTCACTGTTGTGCCATATTTTCTCCACTTGATGATGACTGTCTTCACTGTGTTCCATGGTATATGTAATGCTTGGAAATTCTTTTGTACACTTCTCCTGACTGACACCTTTTAACAATGAGATCCCTCTGATGCTTTGGAAGCTCTCTGTGGACCATGGCTTTTGCTGTGGGATGCGACTAAGAAATTTTCAGGAAAGACCAACTAGAGCAGCGGAATTTTATTTGGGGTTAATCAGAAGCACTTTAAATGATGGCAGGTGTATGCTGACTCCCGATTCCCGACTAGGACCATTTTGTCAAAAAATTTAATTTCAACTCATTAGCCAGTAATGTCAATGGAATTGCAGGGCTGGGAAAAGGAGCTAAAGTCCACTTGGAATTAAGTTTAATCCAACATTTCCAGCATTTTTTAACTATTAAGGCACCTTCTCTACACTGTTTTTCATGGAGATCATCACACGATATTAACTCATCCAATTTTAAATTTATGATCTTCTATTTGAACCCAGCCTAGCAATTTTGAGGAGTTATTCCAACTTGTAATATGATATAACATTATGGCATTGTGGTAGGTATTCAGGTCAGGATGTACTATTCCTCTCCTATTAAATCTTCTTGATGTAAAAGAGGACTTGATTCTTGCTTTTTGGTTGTTAAAAATAAATAAATGTATCGATTAAGTCCTGAAATTGTTTAATCCAGTATTTTGGGCAAGGTATCGGAATGTCACAAATAATATAATTATATTTAGGGAGAATTGACATTTTTACAGCTGCAATTTTACCATGCCATGATAGAAATGTTTTCCCGCAGGCAACATGCTATGTTTCAAATTTTTAATAAAGGTAATACTCAAATGTGTTATAGTATTCTCCTGCCATTTATATTTATATAATCCTTTTAACTATTCTAACTGATCAGATGGAAGATTAATCTTCTTTACTTCAGTTTTAGTAATATTTAATTTATAGTAGAAAACAAAACTATAGTTGTTTATTATTTAATGTACATTTTTGATTGACGAGATAGGGTGTGATAAAGTTAAAACAATATCATCTGCATAAAGTAATATCTTTTGTTCTTTCCCTCCTATTTTCATGCCAGCGGTTCTATCAATAGAGCAAAAATCAAGGGAGACAGAGGACATCCCTGCCTACTTCTGTTGCTAATCTCAAACGTGGAGGAGCGAAAACCTATGGCAACGACAGAGGCGGATGGGTACATATATAAAGCCTTAATGGGCTTAGAGACAAAATCACCTAGGCCAAATCTTAATAGTGTTAGTTCTAAAAATTCCCATCCGACTCTGTTGAAGGCCTTCCCGGCATCTAACGAGAGAGAGATATAAGGGATTTGATTGCTATTAACAATATTTATTAATCTTCTGGTGTTATTTTGTCCTTGGCGTCCTGAAATAGAACCTGATTGATCCAATTCAATCAGGTCATGTAAAACCCTATTTAATCTTGTAGCTAACATTTTAGCAAACATTTTGGTATCTGAATTTAGCAGCGAAATGGGGCGGACATTTTTACAATTTGACAGATCTTTATTATGTATGGGAATTTAAACTATTGTGACCTCTAACATTTATTTCGAGGCACTAACCTCATTCTTAATTTGATTGAATGTTTCTTGCAGCTGTTTGATAAGTACAGGATAAAAGGTCTTGAAATATTCATTAACGAACCTATTGGGTCCTGAGGCCTTACCTGATTTTAACTTGTTAATTACATCTACAATTTCTTTTTCAGAGATGTCTTGAATTAGTAAATTCAGGTTTATAGCTGATAGCTTGGGGAATTTAATTTGGTTTAAAAATTCTTTTATATACTGAGTGGTAGGTTTCCTAAAACTATCAGCTTGTTCCAAATTGTATAGATTCTTATAATAACCCCTTCAGGGTTATAGACCTTATTACCTTGTTCGTCATGTAAAAATTCTATCCCTTTCAAGGATAATTTCTTGCTTAGTTTATTTGCAGGTAATCTTCCTGACTTGTTTCCTTGGTGATACATTTTCTGTTGGAAAACCCAAGTTGCCTTGTCCACTAGCTCTTGTAAGATTTTCCTAATTTTAGATTGTACAGTTTTGATTTGTTCAATATCTTTAGTGCTTGGATTAGATTTATTACATCTCTCTAATCTATATAGGCGGATGTACAATTCTCTCAGAAAGTTTCCACTTTCTCTCCTCTGGCGAGCTTGAAGTTTTATAAAAATCCCTCTGATATAAGCTTTATTGCGGATTCCAGATGGTTGTCTTAGAATTTACAGATTTTTCGTTAATCATAAAAAACTGCGCTAATTCTTAATGAATTAAATCCTTATTTTTACTATCAGAAAATAGAGAGGGTCTTAATTTCCATATTTTCCTGCCGTTATTAAACTTATTTAATTCAATCATTAGTTTGATCATTGCATGATCGGACCAGGTTGTTGGGTTTATCTCAACTTTAGTTATTTTATCTAAAGCTTGCAAATTTACTAAGAAGTAACCCAACCTTGAATATCAATTAAACCTATTAGAGAAGAAGGTAAAATCTTCTTAGGCCCTCATTCAATTGCAATTTGGCCAATTGAATAGGCCTCTAAATAAGCACATAACATATTTTTTTAAAGAAGTTTTTAGTTAGTAAGAATCTATCCAAAAGCAAGGTTTTCAATAACTAAAAACTTCTTTAAAAAAAATATGTTATGTGCTTATTTAGACCCCTATTCAATTGGCAAAATTGCAATTGAATGAGGGCCTATGTTTGGATGGAATATCTGCAATGCATCATAGAGGTTATGTTTCAACAAACTTTGTTGAAACATTTTAGATTTCCTTATAGTTTGATGATCAACTGTTGGTTTCAAAGTCAGCTTTTTATTAATTAGAGGATCCAAACACAAGTTAAAATCTCCACAGATAATTACATGAGCCTTTGACAATTTTGTCACTAACTTTAATATTTGGTTGATAAATTTATTTTGCCCTTGATTGGGTGCATAAATATTTACTATAGTATATTGGATATTATCCAATTTGCCAGACCAGAGTATAAATCTACCATCACAATCTATTTGGACAACTTCTTCTGTTATGGTTAAACTTTTATTTAAAAAAAAAATCGAGAATCCTTTTATACGAAACATTTAATTATATTGTATATTAAACATAAGGTAACCCACAAAGGGGATTTTCCCTGACTGCCAGTGTGTTTCTTGGATGCATAATACTTCAGCAGCTTCCCTAGCAAAGGCATTAAAAGCTAGTTTCCTATTAGCTGCATGATTCAACCCCTGAACATTTTGCGATATAATTTTAAGGGTCCTCTTAGAAAGTGGAGAGAAAAAAGAATTACCCCACCACAAAAACCATCCCGAACCCCCGGAATCCCTGCTTTGTGGCTCTAACAAGTACATATACAAATATTTTGGATCTATTTCAAATCTCCAAGTTTAGGTGTTCATCAAAATCAACAACATTCTTTAAATTCTAATCTACTCTAATATATTGTGCATCCCAACAAACATGCTAAGTGATTTTTTACCTTTTTGTGACCAGGTGTTATAAATAATACAAATTATTGGATATACTATAATTAGAGAATACCATTTTATCCAGTGTCTCATATCATAAAATGAATCTTTATTTGTTTCTCCATTAATTACTAAGGGCCTCAATCTATTATCGGCCGTAAAACGGCCGCAAGACTGCGATTCCTTGCAAGGGTTCCGTTATCTTGCAATTCAATTATACGGCCCCGCAAGGATCTCCCCTTACGGCTGGCCGTATATCTTGCAACCGGCCGTAAGCTCAGAAATCTTTAAACGCAAAAATAAATTCAAGACGGCACTGTACAGCTCTGTAAATGCTAGGGATCATATTGGGGGACATGAGGATTAATAGCAACCCCCTCTCAAGCTTGCACATCAGCCCAAATCCGAGTTTACATTAACTGTTTATGTTCCGGCCGCAGCGTGGGCGGGTCTGAGGTGCTCCAAGCCCTCTGGACTTTTTACATGGATATGTGACATAAATTAAAAAATAATTTTTTTACGGATTTGAGTGTAGGGGAATGTTGTGCTATTTTTGCTAACACCTACAATCACTTTATAGTCTCCTCAGAGTGCAGGATGGCTTTATTTCGGCTTTATAATGTGCTTAATTGGTGCTAGCGGGACCTTTTTGCTGCAAGTAAGCTGCGGCTCGGTTTTAGCCTTGCAGAGAGGGTTCCCGGAGCAATTGAATAGCAACCAGGATTTTCTTGCGGCCGCAAGGGATAGCAAGGCGCCGGCCACAAGCCTGCCGGAATACCCGGCCGGAGGGGAATAGAACAGCCGAACACTTGCGGCTGGTCCTTGCGGCCCCGCATCTCCTATGGCCGATAATAGAATGAGGCCCTATGTATATCAGAAAAAATAAATGCATTATTGGGTATATTCCCATATCCATATTTTAAATCCACAGTATCACTAATTGGACTTTCCATGTGCAATAACCCTTTATTTTAAAAATATATGAGATATATTATTATATTATATCTAATGCTATTATGATTATTATTATTGTTATATGTATTGATCTATTGCCTAGTAACTAGGGCTCGTTAGTTCACATATATAGGAATGTGACATAGGAAAGTGTAGAGGGTATAAGGGATGAATTAATAACTCATAGGGGAGGAGATGGGGGAGGGCTAATATAGCCAATAGGGAGGAATTACTAAGTAACTCGAGTATAGTGGCAGGCACCACCAAACTACAAACTCATAACATAAGGTGTATGCTTGCTAATGCCAGAAGATTGCCAGGAAAAATGGGAGAGTTAGAATTATTAGCAATTAATGAAAAATGGGATTTAATAGGCATTACTGAAACATGGTGGGATGAATCTCATGGCTGGACTATAAATCTGGATGGTTATAACGTATTTAGGAAAAATAGGGGCAATGGCAGAAGAGGAGGAGGGTTTTGTCTGTATGTTAAGCCTGAATTTAAGCCTATAGTCAGAGAAGATATTTATGGTGGAACTAGTGGTAATGTTAAATAGTGGAGCAGAAAATTCCCAAAGAATATTAGTAAGAGTATGCTATAAACCCCCAAATATAGCTGATAGTGAGGAAATACAGTTATTGTTACAGATTGGAAATGCAGCTAAGCATGGGCAAGTTCTAATAATGGGAGGTTTAAATTACCCTGAAATAAACTGGGTAAATGAGACCAGCAGTTCAGCTAAGGGGAGCAGGTTCATGAGTACACTCAGGGATCATTATCTGGCCCAGGTTATACAAGAACCTACTAGAATTGAGGCTATCTTGGATTTATAAAGTATAGACTGGGACAAAGAACTGGCAGTTAAAAATACTAAACATAAATGGACAACATTTAAATCCTTACTAAATATACATACTTATCACCATATACCAAGTGGGAATAAAAGTAAAATGAGTAAATCACATCCAGTGTGGCTTAACAATGATTTAAAGATCAAGATGCAGAATAGAAAACGGGCATTTAAATTCTACAAACAAGAGGGGACAGATACTGCTTTATGGGAGTACAAGGAAATAAGCAATGCTTGCAAAAGGGCTGTTAGGCTGGCTAAAATAGAAAATAAAAAATGTATTGCAAAAGAGAGTAAGACTAACACTAAAATGTTTTTTAAGTATATTAATGGGAAGAAGGCGAGGAAGGAAGCTATAGGAACATTACAATGTGACACAGGCCATCTGAAAATTAGTGACCAGGAAATGGCAGATGAGCTAAAAAAAATATTTTCTTCTGTATATTCAAAGGAGGTACCACTGGGGCTACACTACCTTCACCAAATAACTGGGTAATCCAGGAAGAAATCCAAAAGAGGTTGGAAAAAAGAAATGTTAAAAAAGCCCCGGGTCCTGATGGAATACATCCAAGGGTACTGGCGGAACTGGGTTCTGTAATAGCCAAACCATTATATTTAATTTTTCAATTTTCACTCAACACAGGGTCTCTACCAGATGACTGGAGAAAAGCAGATGTGATACCTATATTTAAAAAGTGAGCAAGAGCAAATCTGGGGAGTTATAGACCAGTGAGCCTCACTTCTGTGGGCTTACTGGTCTTTTAGATGGGTTAATAAGGGATAATATACAAGAATATGTCTATTTGAACAGGATTGTAAGTAGGAGTCAACATGGATTTATGAGGGATAGGTCATGTCAAATAAATCTAATTAGTTTCTATGAGGAGGTTAGTAGGAACTTGTATCAAGGCAACTCAGTGGATGTAGTTTATTTGGATTTTGCAAAGGCTTTTGATACAGTGCCACATGGGAGACTATTGTGCAAACTAAGGGATATAGGAATTGCTGTAAATATCTGCTCATGGAATGCTAGCTGGCTGAAAGACAGGAAGCAAAGGGTTGTTGAAAATGGAACATACTCCGATTGGACTAATGTTTTAAGTGAGGTTCCTCAGGGTTCAGTATTAGGCCCTCTCCTTTTTAACATATTTTTTTAAAGACTTAGAGGTGGGACTGCAAAGTAGTGTCTCCATTTTTGCTGATGACACAAAGTTGTGCGAGTTAATTACATCAGAAAATGATGTGCTTTCCCTTCAAAGGGATTTACGTAAAATTGAGGAATGGGCATCTAAGTGGCAGATGAGATTTAATACGAATAAATGTAGTTATGCATCTGGTAAGGAAAAATAGCCATGCAATTTATAATCTTAATGGAGCAAATATAGGGGTATCAGATATTGAAAGGGATTTGGGAGTACTTGTGGACAACCACCTAGGTAACAGTGTTCAAAGCCAAGCAGCAGCTGCAAAGGCAAATCAAATATTAGCATGTATTAGGAAGGGTATAGAAGCAAGGGAATCATATATAATTCTGCCACTATACAAATCTCTAGTACGCCCTCATTTGGAATATGGAGTACAATTTTGGACACCACTTCATAAAAATGACATTTTAGCGCTGGAAAAGGTACAGAGTAGAGCAACAAAACTAATTAGGGGAATGGAGATATGATATGATTATATAAATACATCCAGGGTCAGTATGAAGGATTTTCAAAAGAGCTTTTTGTGCCAAGAGGTTTTCAACTGACAAGAGACACCCTTTGAGGTTAGAAGTAAAAAGATTCCACCTTAAAGAAAGAAAAGGGTTCTTCACAGTAAGGGTGGTTAATCTGTGGAAATCTCTACCAGGGGAGGTGGTGACAGCAGATTCGATAGATAATTTGAAAAGGGGACTGGATTGATTTCTAATTAAAAAGGGAATTCAGGGTTATCATGGATAATTGGAGGAACAGTATTGATCCAGGGAGAAATACGATCGCCAGTGTATGGGGT
This sequence comes from Discoglossus pictus, assembly GCA_027410445.1. Taxonomy (NCBI): domain Eukaryota; kingdom Metazoa; phylum Chordata; class Amphibia; order Anura; family Alytidae; genus Discoglossus; species Discoglossus pictus. The sequence continues at coordinate 95,941,704 of CM050168.1, forward strand.
CAAGAAGGAATTCTTTTTTTTTTTTCTTTGAAACGATTGGCTAAGGTTTAGTTAGTTTTTTTTTCTGTTTGCCTTTCTCTGGTTTAATTAATAATTAAAATAAATAAATAGTTGATTAATAATTAATTAACAATTAACAACTAATTTATTAATAACTAATCCTCATATTGCAGATCAGAGGAGCTCTTAAAAGGTTGAACTTGATGGACTGAAAGTATTTTTTCAACCTTAATTACTATGTTACTATGTAACTATGTAACTATGTAACTATGTAAATGTGATGCGTGTGGATATCCCTTAACTCCAACCATTGAAAATACACTGGCACGGTTACAACAGTATAACAAAGCTTTATTTCATACTCAGAGCACAATCAGAAATAGTCAAGACTGTGCATTAATATCATGGGTGTGGGCGGACCCTGAGAGAGCTCAAGGCTTGTGATAAAAAGGGGATGCCTACAGGGGGTAATGTGATAGTCTAGAATAAGCATGATGCATAGCACCCACCAGGGTCACATGTGGTCACTACACCGCTGCAACCAAAATCTGATGAAAAAAAGAATCATCAGAAATCACTCCATTTAATTGAAGAGACCATAAGTGTGCATAGCACTTATAACTTGTCTGCTCAATGAAACAGATGAGTCAACCTCTGGACAGTGTAATCCAATCCAGTTTCACAAATACAGTGTGGGGATAAAACAAAATCTGAAAAAGTGGTCAACTAAAAAAAGGTGGAGGAGGATAAAAAAAACTAATCAACATACTGTAACTGTAAAAATATACCCACTCACCTGCTTCCCATATGCAAGCATTACTAACTATTAGCTAGGTCTCTGGATAAGCAGCAATATGGGGAAAATATTCATTAATACGGAGAGGACACAAAGGTCAGCAGCCAGATTCACTGTTACTTACATCAGACCCACGGATCTGTTCTCAGACTGATATTGAGGTCACATGCTTCACTAGTCCATATATTAATGCTGGCTGTCATTAACATGCCATTGTGAGACTTTGCAAGTTCACCGTCATAGCGGTATTACTCTACATTTCAGCTAACAACAATCATGTCTTACAGTGTTATGGGTGCAATCTAAGAAGGGATACCCCTAACCAATCCCAGAGGGCGGAACTGACATCAGTCTGGCCTTTATATTATTTAGGCAACTGGGCTCCAGCCCAAAAGGAGGAAGGGGAGCAGTTCCATGATTCCCCCGATATCACAACCAGAGCCAGCAGCTCTAGATAGTCGATGAACAACCGGTGTAGGGGTTCCAGGAAACTGGGACATTGATTATGGTGATTCATCTGGACTTGGTGAATAACTACCATATTGAACAAGGAATTTGATTTAATGGGAACTGGGATACTCTGTGGCCCAGGTACTTAAGGATTCAGGAATTGGGAATTGTACCAGGGACGTGGGAATGATAGCTAGCTTAACAGCAGATTTCCTGTTAGGGAACGACCTGGGGGAATGGAGTGTCATTACCTCACCACTGTAACCCTGTCGCAAGTGGCTATGACAGCCCAGGAGGAATTGAAGGACAACAATTGAGCCACCCTAGTGGAAACTGGGGTAAGAACATTACCTGCTGGAGGGCAAGAGTTCAAATAGGCTAATGTGGAGGAGCCAAGAGTTGAGCTAGTGCAGGACGAGACCCTAGCAGACATTAGGCAGAAATCTACCCAGAAAGAGAAGGGACCCATTAGGGAGTAATATGTATGGGACCATGCGTGATTGTACTGGTTGGCCCCGGCATGGCAGGGCGGATGCCGGGGGAAGTGAAGAGACAGCAAGTCATCTGTAGCAAGTTTAAAACCCGCCTGTTAGAGCATGGTGGTTAACAGAGATGTCATTCTGCTTTATGTGATCCCTGTCAGAGGTATGGACAGCCGGGGAAGGGTACGTGGGTTGCTTGCCTGGTGTAGATACCCCATTAAACCAAGTCGCTATTGACATTGTAGGGCCTCTAGCTGGTCCCAGCAAGACGGTGAAGAAATATATACTTACGGTAGTAGACTACGCTACCCGCTACCCTGATGGCTGTATTTTGGTAGGGTAACCCAAAGAGATGCTGTATGACCAGGCTACCCAGTTCATGGGAGATAAACCCAGCAGCTATGGAGGCTATGGGGATCAAGCACCTAAACTATTCATCCTACCAAACGCTTCAACAGTACCTTGAAATGCATGCTTTGGGCCTTTGTGGAGCAGGAGGGAGATTGAGTGAAGTTTCTACCACATCTACTTTTTGAATATTGAAAGATCCCGCAGAAGTTGATGGAGTTCTCCCCCTTGGAGTTCCTGTATGGGCAACAGTTGCAAGGTCCCCTAATTGTGATCTGAGAGGCTTAGGAGGGGAATTATAGGCAGGACCCAGTGCCCATTGTCTTTTATTATTATTATTATTTATTTGTAACATGCCAACATATTCCATTGCACTATACATGGGTAAGTCAAGGCAAAAATAATAGCATTATTAACACATTGCAAAGATTGGAGAGCACTGTCTTTGAGCTTAGAATCCAGTATCCATAATGTTTTCCCCAAAACTCAATGCAAGATTGAAACTTACAATCTAAAAGTATTGGGTGTGGTACAGGAGGGTGAGAGAAGTGTTTTCTGCCCTGCTGAGGTGCACCACTTTAACTTTCCACTGTGCTCACTGCAGACAGCCTTTCTTTAAAGGAACCCTCCTATAGGATCCCGGAGGCAGTTAGGGCTAGTATCCATAGAGAATTAGACAAGATGTTATGGTTAAAGGTAATTGAACCAATCTGCAGTTCTTGGGCTTCCCAAGGAATCCTGGTACCTAAGAAGGTTGGGACAACTAACTTCTGTGATGATTATTGTAAACTAAATGGGAAAAGCAAGACTTACTCTATTCCCCACATTGGTGAGTTACTTGACTGCTTAGGGACCGCCAAGTACCGGATTACCCTGGATCTCTCAAAGGGGTACTGGCAGATTCCCCTTGCAGAGTCTGTTAAGGAGAAGTCAGCATTTATCACCCCCTGTGGCCGCTACCAGTTTACGATTATGCCACTTGGGAAGAAGAATGCCCCCTCCACCTTTCAGAGCCTGGTAGATTAGTTACTGCAGGGGCATCAGGGCTTTGCTCATGCATACCTGGGCTCCATTTTCAGCACTGCGTGTGAGAATTATCACCACCACATTAGGGCAATTTTTGATGCAGTCAGGGGAGCCGGGTTCACTATCCACCCGCATAAGTGTCAGTGGTCTCGGACAGAGGTACAGTAACTCTGGCACTGGGTAAGTACTGGATTGATTAGATCAGTGCCAGAGAAGGTAGCTGTCTGGCCCACCCCAAACTAAAAAACAGGTGATGGCTTTCCTGGGGACTGCAGGGTATTATCACAAATGGATTCCCTGTTTCTGCCAAGCCCCTCACCGATCTAACCCGCAAGAAGATGCTGAGGAGAGTGGATAAAACAGCCGTCTGTAAGTCTGCCTTTCCGGTCCTACCAGCCACCCTGACCTGCTCCCCTGCTCTGGCAGCTCCTGACTATCAGTGCCTCTTCATAGTGCAGACCAACACTTCTACCTAAAGTCTCTGGGCTGTTATTAGTCAGAAGGATAAGCAGGGTTGCTAGCACCCCATCACCTACCTCAGTCTGAAGCTTTTGCCTCGGGAGGTAGCCTATGCTGCCGTGGAGAAGAAATGTTTAATGATTGTTTGGGCCAACAAGTGGCTACAGCATAACCTGTGAGGCAGAGAATTTGTTGGTTTCTCGCCACAACCCCTTGTGTTGGCTGTCCCAGGGGGTTGGGAACAATGGAGAGTTGCTTCGCTGGAGCCTTGCCCTCCAATCCGATACATCATTGGTGGGGTAAGGTTCCCCAGAACTCCAATGGACTTTCTCGCTAAGAGGACAGTAGGAGTTGTAGCTAGGAACCATACAATGGGATCATCCCCTAGGCTCCATGGGGGGAGTATTTGTCATGAACCCTCAGTACTCATGGACTTGTGAATCTGGCAACTAGATGTTGATGAACACTGGCCACGTGGCTAGCTGACTCAAAGGTGGTTGTAATGTCCTTAAGGACCTTTTAAAATAACTATGTCATTTGCTGACTTATGTTGTATGATGTTTTTCCCCCAAACCCCAGTTTTGTGTCTTTGACTTCTAAGACGCCTTTCCACCAGTTGATTTGGGACTAATTTTTTTTTTTTTTAAACTTATTTTATGTGTAGGATGTGTTTTGGAGCATAACAATTATATTGAGTCAATAAAAATATTTTGAGGGTAGTACCAGTTTAAGGGTGACCAGTAAGCACTTCCAGTGGCCAACTTGCGGGTTGGATTTAACTCCAAACAGGTAGCTAGTCTTGCTAAAAATGTTATGGAAGTCCATTAAAGTGAATACACCCCAAGCCCCTTCAACCCTCCTAAGCTGACTCCTCTGACTCAATAAAGGTATCGCTACGCAGAAGGGGGTCGGCAACCAACAAACATCTTAAACGCACCAAGCCCTAAGGAAAAAAAAAATCCCCTAGCAAGTCAACCACCCTCTGCTGGGGTCTCCCAAATAGCAGATCACCTCCCCAATACCCTTAAGCCTTCCTTTGGTGTTGGCATGTAAAAAAATTTATAAAAATGGTGAACCAAGCAATAAAATGTATGCTCTGTTTGGGACACATATGCATGGTTTAACTTAGAGGAAATGTTTCTATTCATTTTTTTACTTCAAAATGCATTTCTGCAACTTGTCCTGCCTAGAAACCACATCTTGGTCTAAGAATTGTCAAATTGTCAAAGCTAGAGATGTGGCAAATAGTTCGCCGGCGGACTGTTCCCGGCGAACATAGCATGTTCGCGTTCGCGGCGAACTGCGAACATATGCGAGATTCGACCCGCCCCCAATACTTTATCATTGAGCAAACTTTGACCCTGCATGTCACAGTCAGCAGACACATTCCAGCCAATCAGCAGCATACACTCCCTTCCACACCCTTCTACCTCATGGACAGCAGCCATTTTGGAATCAGAACTAACTTGCAGTCTTACTGAGAGGAGGTAGAGTGTAGGTGATACGGCATCAATAGGGAAAACCATAGCTAGGCAAGTTTATTCAGTGTCCAGTGCAGTGCTGAAGGACTCTTGTGCATTATTATTATTATTATTATTACTACTATATAATGTGTAGATGTACCAGCTGGGCATGCATTATTATTAATATTATTATTATTATATAATGTGTAGATGTACCAGCTGGGCATGCTCTTGTGCATTATTATTATTATTATTAGTAAACTACTACTACTAATAATAATAATAATGCACAAGAGCATGCCCAGCCGGTACATCTACACATTATATAGTAATAATAATAATAATAATGTAGAAGAGCATGCCCAGCCGGTACATCTACACATTATATAGTAATAATAATAATAATAATAATAATGTAGAAGAGCATGCCCAGCCGGTACATCTACACATTATATAGTAATAATAATAATAATAATAATATAGAAGAGCATGCCCAGCCGGTACATCTACACATTATATAGTAATAATAATAATAATAATAATAATAATAATAATAATAATAATGCACAAGAGCATGCCCAGCCGGTACATCTACACATTATATAGTAATAATAATAATAATAATAATAATGTAGAAGAGCATGCCCAGCCGGTACATCTACACATTATATAGTAATAATAATAATAATAATAATAATAATAATAATAATAATATAGAAGAGAATGCCCAGCCGGTACATCTACACATTATATAGTAATAATAATAATAATAATAATAATAATGCACAAGCGCATGCCCAGCCGGTACATCTACACATTATATAGTAATAATAATAAGAATAATAATAAAGCAGAAGACCTCCCCTGTGTCTCCCCCCCACTCCCTCCAATGTGTCTCTCTCCCCCCCTCTCCCCTGTGTCTCCCCCCCACTCCCTCCCATGTGTCTCTCCCCCCCCCTCTCCCCTGTGTCTCTCCCACCCTTGCCTGTGTCTCTACCCCCTCTCCTTTCCCCAGTGTTTCTTTCCCCCCTCTCCTGTGTCTTTTCCCCCTTCCCTCTTCCCTGTGTCACTCCCCCCTCCCCTGTGTCTCTACCCCCCTCTCCCTTCCCGTGTTTCTTTCCTCCCTCCCCTTTGTCTTTCCCCCCTTCCCTCTCCCCTGTGTCTCTCCCCCCTCATCTGTGTCTCTTCCCCCTTCTCCCCTGTGTCTCTACCCCCTCTCCCCTGTGTCTCTACCCCCTCTCCCTTCCCCTGTGTTTCTTCCCCCCTCCTCTGTGTCTTTACCCCATTTCCTCTCCCCCCATTGTCTCCTCACCACTCCCTCCCATTAGTCTCTTCCCCCCTCTCCCCTGTGTCTCTACCCCCCACTCTCTCCTGTGTCTCTCCCCCCTGCCATGTGTCTCTTCCTCTCACCTCTCCCTTACCCTGTTTCTCTACCCCCCTCTGCCCTGTGTCTTCCTCCCCCTCTCCACTGTGTCTTCCTCCCCCTCTCCCCTCTCCTGTGTCTTCCTCTCCCTCTCCCCTGTGTTTCCTCCCCCTCTCCCCTCCCCTGTTAGCTTCTATACGCATACATACATACGATAAGAAATCTGGGGGGAGGGGGGGGTTACCCCTTACCCCCCCCCAGTTCCAACACCCATGTGTACTGTATAATATTGTATTGCATTATGTTATATTATATCACTAGCGACTTGCCTGGCACAAATGACGGGGCAATAATAATAAATAAAAAAGTTTGAAGCCTTGGCAATGCGGTTTGCCACACAATGTGATGCTTTTTGTACTCTGAGGACCTTCGGCGCTCATTGTGAGCCTCTTCCCTCGTGTCCTTCATGTTTCCTGCTTTGCAACGATCAATCTTCGGCGCTCATCGCAAAGACAGATATATAAGTACAGTGTTAAATATATAATTTTTTTGTGCAGTGTAAATTAAAAAATGTATTCAGGTCTCAGAGCATAATAAAGTGATTTAGATTTGTAATTGCTTTGAGAGTGCTATCGCTGGCAGCCAATGAGCAGTAATCCAGATATATAACTGCAGAGTAAAAAGTAAAACATTTTAGTGTAGTGTAAAGTCTACATTTTTATTTTCCATTACTAATTAATACTTATTAAATGAATGCACGATAATAACTATTGTGAATGAACAAATGTATTAGGAAGTGCGAAGCGTTAATGTATGTAAAGTAACCGCAGTGTAAAATATGCTATTAAGCGTATTTTTTTTATATATATATATGTTTTAATAATAATGAATTAATTAATTACTAAAATACTTTACCTATTTGTAATTAATATATCCAGTGATCAATAACCTGAAGAGCTAACTAAAAAAGATTTTCCTAAAAAGCCGTACGAGGTAAAGATACACTATTAACAAGGACGCTAAATCATCCACACCCGCTTACCACATACACATTCCCCGCCATTTTACAACACTAACTTACACAATGCGGAAGTACCTAGCTACCCTAACGGCTTCCACTCGCGCACGCAGCCTATTTACACTACACACTGCACACATTGCTGACACTTACACAGCAGCTCCACAGCACTGAAAACCTACATCGTATGCTGCAGGAACATGAAAACAGATTGTCACAATGCTTCCACAATGCTTCCTGCATATATTACTTACAAATAGATAAAGTATATTCATTTAGTAATTATTTCATTAGCATACAAAAATACATATACACAAAAAAAACATTATCACATTAAACATAAAAGCCATTCACTGCGCGCCTCACAACGAGCGCCAACGCTGCTCATAGCACACAAAGCCTTGCAATAAGCGCAAAAAACACATCACCGCCGACCAAAGAATAACAGCAAAAGTGCCTATCAGAAAAAAAATACAACCAACAGCCTCGCAATGAGCGCCGAAGGATATCCGACCGCCAACAAAATGAATGTCTCGTTTAAACCATTACCTGCCTTACAATCTTATTGCCGCCATTTTTTGACGGGCAAGTCGCTAGTAAATATATAAAGATCAAGATAATAAAAGTATCAGGAAATGTAACACAAAGATGCACGCGCGTCTGAATAATACGACAAATACGGATTTTTGTCATAAATGATATGATCGCAGTATTGGGTCATAAACCCTAAACACTGGAATCTGTTACATACAATTTACTGATGATGTCATTAATGGGCTTCAAGGGGGGGGGGATCTCTTTTCATACTTTTTGAGCGGTGCAAATCCAACATACGCAGAGCGGAAACGCCACATCTGTGGGACACACACAAAGGGGTTCACTTTGGGAGAAAAAAACAAACAAATATGAAATATTTAATAATCATATTTTGATGTTACCAACAGATAAGGAAACAAAACTGAGGTTATTATATCTAATAGTAGCAAGCCCGGGAGTACTGGGAGTAATAATACTGCAGCAGGAGGTCAGGACTAATGTCACCTATAGACCCCCAGACAGATAAAGGTCAGTACTAATGTCCCTCTATAGACCCCCAGTCAGATAAAGGTCAGTACTAATGTCCTTCTATAGACCCCCAGTCAGATAAAGGTCATTACTAATGTCCCTCTATAGACACCCAGTCAGATAAAGGTCAGTACTAATGTCACCTATAGACCCCCAGTCATATAAAGGTCAGTACTAATGTCACTCTATAGACACCCAGTCAGATAAAGGTCAGTACTAATGTCACCTATAGACCCCCAGTCATATAAAGGTCAGTACTAATGTCACTCTATAGACACCCAGTCAGATAAAGGTCAGTACTAATGTCCCTCTATACACCCCCAGTCAGATAAAGGTCAGTACTAATGTCCCTCTATAGACACCCAGTCAGATAAAGGTCAGTACTAATGTCACCTATAGACCCCCAGTCATATAACGGTCAGTACTAATGTCACTCTATAGACACCCAGTCAGAAAAAGGTCAGTACTAATGTCACTTATAGACCCCCAGTCAGATAAAGGTCATAGCATTGGGGCTAAAGGAGGTTTGGCCATCAGGTAGTCTAAAGATACCGTATATTATGTCCCTTGGGGGGTAAAGACACTAATAATTCCTCCAATAAAATTCTGTTTTTTTATGTGGGCAAGGTCCCTGGTTAGCCCATTGGGTTATCTGTTAAAAAGAGTGGTGCAGAGACTGTGGGGGCTGTTAGCCTCCTTGTCCCCGTGTGGCCGTTTAGAATCCCTGCTGCTGCATGTTTCAGCTTTATTAAGGTGTAATTGTACAGCATTTGACTCAAGTAGCTGCCTGTGCTGGGTCAGTTTGGCTTAATTGCTGGGCCCTTTTCCTGCCAAGATGGCGACCATCAGTCCATGGGCCTCTATGTCCCCTTCACTACCTTTGTCCCCGCTTGTGTGCTTATTTGGGATGGCCCCCCTTTATATCTCCGACCCGTGGCCTTCTCAGGTCCCCCCCTCAATCTCTGAGTGTGGGTATGCGGGCTGGGGGATAGTACCTGTCATGAATCAGCCAGTGGCCATATTGGATTTGGTGTGAACTATGCTGGGGCCATTTTGTGACTGGCAGCAGTGGCCATTTTGGGCTGGGTGGTCTTCCACATGCTGTTGCCATGGGGAGGAACAAAAGGTTTGGGGCTCCCAGACACCCTGTTATACTGTTATAAGGTTATATTGTTATTTTGTGGTCTAGGGGATAAAGTATTATAAGTTTACCCCTTAGCATATCCCCATCCCTTCCATGTTTAGGCTCATTGTAATGGGTGTCATGTGAGGGAGCTGGTGGGATGTGTTGGTTCTATGTGTGTGAAACATTGTGTGTTGTATCTGTAAATATATTGTATTGGAATGTTGGAGCCATGTTGTGTGCAGTCATCCATATTGACTGCATATGTAACCTGAGTTGATCACCCATCTGCCTTCCAGCTATCACCTAACGTAAACACTTGAAGTGATAGCAAGGCCAGAACAAAGAGATTTGCCAGACTGCCAGGCACCGTAGGACAATGGTATAGTACAGGGTCTTCCAGCCTCAATAATAGGGCCATAGGCCAGGGCAGAGATGTTACTCTCTCCACAGACAGAGATAGAATGAGCTTGTAGCCACACCTAGGGGGCGGCCCCTGGGGAGGGGACTGATAGTTCCCAAGGATTAACCCTGTCACATGGGACAGAGGGAATTAGCTGCTCCTAAGGGCTACTCCATTGGTCCAGAGGGGGATGAGGGTTTGACTAAGAGTAGCCACTCCCTCCATTGTGTGTGTGTGAAATGTTTAAAATATGTGGTTCCAAAATAAAACGTGGTTCATAATTTTCATCAAGACTTTGTGTGCAGGTGTATTATTGACCCAAGGGCATATGCTGGCAGAGGAGATCGTTTCTGACTCCCTTCCAGGTTTTTCCCAGGCACACTACCAAAAGCTGGGACTTATGCTCTTGCATCCGCAAGGAAGGTCCATTGGTCTGAGTCACCCAAATCTTAGGTCTAAAACCTACAGGAGATAAGAGGGCTAGGATCCTCTATACTCCATCATCATTGTAGGTTGTGACAGTACCAATCTGTCAAAACCGGGAATGATGAATGAGGTCTAGAGTAGCCTGGTTCCCTTATCCTCTACAGGTTGAGACCTAATGTTTGGGTGACTCCAGACCAACACATGAGTACAAGCAGCACACAAACTCAAAGCCGCCATCCTCCTCCTGGTCCAGCATCATCAGCCACATCAACCACTGCTGTCCTCCTTGCCCCCTCTCAACCATCCGCCACTGCGTCTCTCGCCTTGAGCAGTTCCTGCTCATTTGCCCATAGTCAGGTGCCTGTAAAGGACATGTTTGAGCGTAAGAAGCTAATGTCTCAAAGTGCCCCAAAATTGAAGTGATAGGACCAACAAAGCATCTTTTTCCATCTCCAGGTTCTAAAAATCCAGGCCTTATACACGCCCCCTGATATGTGCTGTAACAGGTTTTAAACTGATAAGAGTAGTACTACTTAACACACCTTATAATAATGCAGAGAGAGGCAATGCATCAGAGGAGTCTGAAGAAGAGGAGTCAGAGGAGGAAGGTGGCTTTGAGGAGGTGGAAGACCAAACACAGCAGGCATCCCAGGGGGCTTGTTGTCACCTTTCCGGGACCCTTGGTGTTGTACGTGGCTGGGTGGAGGAAGAGACCTTCAATGACATCAGTGAGGACATGTAACGGGACATGGCTAGCTTGGTATCCAACCTTGTGCAAATGGGGAGTTTGCGGTTGTGCAAATGGACTGTTTGCGGTTGTTTGCGGTGCGTTAAACGGGGAGTTTGGTCTGTCACTGTGAAGCGGGTGTAACCCTTACACTACCTGATCGATACAACATCATACCTGATGTTTTAAAGCACGTTATTCCAAACAATTTAGGAATGTTAGGTAATTTATGCCCTTTATGGCTTAAAACCAGACTCTGTATCAACTATGTCATTTTCCGTGGGAGTTTTGCCATGGATCCCCCTCCGGCATGCCACAGTCCAGTTGTTAGACCCCTTGAAACAACTTTCCCATCACTATTGTGGCCAGAAAGAGTCCCTGTGGGTTTTAAAATTCGCCTGCCCATTGAAGTCTATGGCGGTTCGCCGATGTTCGCCGGTTCGCGAACATTTGCGGCGGTTCGTGTTCGCGATTCGCGAACCGAAAATGTTATGTTCGCAACATCACTAGTCCTAGCATCCAGTAAAGCTATCTTATGTGTGGGGATACAGAACCAGTACAAGCTGCGGGTAGGATTGGTCTCCTTTGCTTCTTTTTCAAGCCCAATAAATAATAGGTTTTAACACCTCCCACCACAGGGGTCAATAAATGCCCCCCCCCCATGTAAACTAACCCCCATAAGGACCCCCATAGTCCCTATGTCTAAAATTACATAAAAAATCACAGAAAATAAAAGAATGATTAATATAATTTTTTTTTATAAAACTGTAAGGTTGTAAAAAATATACTTACCTACCCTTTGAGGCCCTACAGCAATGATGCCCTGACCCTCAATCTTCTGCCCTGAATAAGCAGGCTATCCATGTTGATAGTAGATTCATGTCCTCTTCTATCTTGATTGAGGACCAGGATACTCATTTTTAGGACCTCAGTGGCAGGTGGTTAAGTTTTAGGTGCCATGGGGCTTATAGAAACCCCCATGGTTTTAGTTAGATGGAGATCCCTGTGGTCATAGGGGATAGAGGAATCTCTGGGGTTCCCTGGCTCATAGTGGGTATCGTTAGGAATCCTGGAGATTTGCAATCTCACAAGGGATAGTATTAGGCAGAGAGATCATAATCCCCTTGCATTCGTTTTTCTTATCATTTAAATCATTCCCTACCATGGAAAGGGTTTTTTATAGACATGGAAAAGGGATACTGTTAGGGTGAGTGTATTGGGTAACATTGAGCAGCATTGCCATGTAGACTATGGAGTTTCAGAGTCTCCTGCGAGCAGGCTGCAAACACACATTAGGGTTAGAAAGCAACAGGAAAACCCACCTTGGTACTTGTCACCTACTTCGAGTTTTAGAATGACTCAGTAGCAAGCAAAAATAAAACTTCCACTGTAATGAGGGAGTCATTTCTCATTGCTACATGCCAGAACACAGATTACTGAGGTCTGCTACCTGTCTCTGATTTTGGAACTTCTAACAACTTGACTTGGACCAAATGGACCCGATCCAGGCCATGGCATTGCAATAACAAATACTGTTTGTTTTTTTACCTGCCTGGTTTACACATGCTAATCTTATATGTAATGTTCAATACATCTTCATTGCATTTACCATCCACAACTATATAAGGCTTTTTCAGTGCATTTTAATACACTGTTAGCCCTTCACCTGAGCAGAGCTGCATTTTAATATAATGTATAAACTGTATTAGGTCATCTTGTAAATTCCATGAATATAGTCTTGATGATGTATATATAGAAACTTGTCAGATTTCCTTGAGTGGTGTTTCAGAATATTTTTTTAGCTTCTGCTAATATTACGTGAATCAGATGTACTAGCCACTTACAGACTGTTTCTCAACATAATTTGTTGAAATTCTAAAGAGAGACAATCTGTAAGTGGCTAGTACAAATAGAAACATTGTTTTGAGTAAGTTAAAACAGCACTTTTAAGCACGTGTTAATAAAATGATGTTTAGATATGCAAACACTTAGTTTATTTTAATATTAAAAACAAGGAAACTTACATATACCTTTAAGAGGAATATGACAAAAATGATATCTAAAATAATCAATGAGCATAGTCTTTATTATTTATATATAGAAACCTGTTTAATATTTGACACAAAGGCTCGTAAATTACTTGAGTTAATAATATAAAGTGAATAGAAGAATGTCTTCAGTGGATTCCTTGGTAGTATGCACCATTTGTTTTCATCTTCCTTCTACTCTAAGCCATAACAGACCTTATCTTCCAGGTTTCACATACATTTATATGGGCCTTTTCTTAGCTAAGGATATGTCGCTGCCATTTAACAACTGCTTTATATTTCAGCCTCTAAGAGGCCTTGTCTTAACTGTAACTTCCAGTTCTAAAGTATATTCCCAACTGTCCTCCAGTGTTTGACCTTTGGACTTGATCTTGACCATCCTGTCTGCTAAAGATTGGCTTGATCATGTCATCCTCTGTCTGCTGCCTACATACTGACCCTGGATTGAATAGACTTTGTATACCGGTCTTAAAGCAATAAAGGCATGTTCAGGGATAGTTGTAATGCTGCAATTCGAATAGTAGGTGGTTAAGACGGATTATGTGGTCAGTCTTAATCTTGCAACTTTGGTTCCCATTGGAGCAAGTCGTGCTTCATGCTTTTATCTGCAATTTTGTTAATAACTGATTTTATAAAATGTATTAAAACATTTTTTTTGTATACTACATATGTACGCTTCAATGTAACTCATACATTGCACTTACACACCAGATCCTACATGAGCCCAAATGTACATTTCTCTTAAGCCAAAACTCATTCTGATCTAAAAGGCCTGAAAGTAAAAGTGACAGACAATATCTTTAATCGTCTTTGAGGTACATAACAGATGAACAGTTTATTTTATACAAAACAGATGCCTAGGCATTGAAGCTGGGCTATTAGTGACATTTAAAAAACATCTCAGGATGCACATATCTTTTCAGAGCAATAAGATCCAACACTTTTGTTTTTTACATAAATAAAATATTTAAAAATACTTTAAAAATGCCTTTTCCACTTTTTTTATTTATCTCCATAAATATTTTTTTTCTCATAAGGCTCAGTGTTTTCTAACCCCGCTCTTTAAAACTTATATTTTTTTATATTCCTTTACACAAAACTTTAACACTTGTTTGACATTGCCAAACAACCCAAAATAAACGGAAACAGAAGAAACAAAACATTGGAAACAGTAGCTAAGTTATAAACCTCTTTGTTCTGACTTTGAATAAGCCCGAGAACAGAACTCGTGGCTTTTTTGGCTTAGAACAAGAAGTGACGTTTTTTTTTTCTATCTCCAAAATGTCACAATGATTTTGATCCATATACAAATTCACCTGTGTTCCTTTTTTATTTTTTAACTTAAAGAAAAACTTGACTGTGATATCATGCAGAAATTACTGTAGCTACGAGAGATTATAGGTTCCCTGAAATGTAGCTGCAAATAAAATATCTGAGCATTTAAAACAAAAACATAAAAAAGGAAAAAAAAAGATAAAAATAAAAACAATTACAAGAATCAATAATACAGAGGATGTTAAAAACATCAAGTAACTGAAAATAATATGTTTTTTCCCATGTATTATCCTAAGTAGTTGTCATATTTACACAAGTTATGTGAAATCTGAAATATGTTATTTGTGGGTGGGGTGATTTTTCACTATTTACAGGGGCCAGTCATCTAAAGGTGCAGACACTCTTAGAAAAATATGTTTTACAGGCCCCTGCAATTCATAATACCCTATATTATATACACTATTGGCCTGATTCTAGAGAAGTATGAATTAGATCATGTCTCTTTAAAATAATACTATCATCAAACAATTTGGGTTAACATTTAAATATTGTAAATAAAGCACTTTTGTAAGCAAGAAATCAGATCAGCTCTTCTATTTTCAACCCCAATGTGGCACTTTCATGCCCCATACCTCCTGTATTTGCCATGGTACCATAAGACTACATCATAGGAGTGGAATTGAAAGCACAATCCTGCTGAAAATGCAAGAGCTTAGCCACATAGGAAGAGAAATTGGGCTTAACTAACAAGTTTGGATCAGTGGAAACAATTTTGTACAAGTATAATAACAGCTTTTTTTCTAACATTCTTTCATTTGAACCCCAGCAAAGTTTGTCGACATTTTGCCTCCAACCATTTACCACTCATTAATTTGTCTGGAGGAGCTCATGTGAAAGAGACAAGATCTGCTTATCACCTTCAATAAAACAAGGCCCTTGCTCTCACATTCATCTACACAGACACGACTTGTGCTGCCTATATATGGACACTGACAATAAAAATATTGTGTAAGCATCTTAAAGGCTCTTCAGCAGAGAATGCAAAATAGGTCATTTTCTGTAAAGATTCAGGATGTCTTGATTATGTTAAGAACCTCAAAATGACTACTTGTAAAGAGAATGCTCTGCAGATGACTATCAAATTTCCTACTCATCCTTCATGTATATGGCACATGTTGATTCTGGTCTATAAAAAGTGAATCTACAATAATATTTAGGATGATCTACTTTGGCAACCAACAATGGCCCACCATGGTGTTGGTATGTCAGTGTAACCAGTAGCTAATCTCTAGAGTGAACGAAAAAGAAATCCCTTTTGTGGTTTCAATAGAGTCCAGCGAATGAGCCTCGGATTTCAGAAAATGCTGGTTGAAGTCACTAAACACCATTATAGCTGTGAAGATTAGGGAGAGAACCAAGAGACTTTGGCACGGAGAGTCTTTGGATGGACTTTTGGCTGCACATTGACCAGACAGCCACAGATGAGCAGAGTCTACAGGACATGGGGGCAGCTTTAATGGCACGTTAATGCATAAAGTGTTTTCATTTACTTGTGCAGGATTTTTATCTCTCTCCAGTATTTAGGATCTCGTCCAGTGATGCTATCATTACCCACAGCCCCTCACTTTCAAAGTAACCTAATGCCCTAAGATGTGTTTCACTCTCACTTGTGGTGAAACATTATGCTTGTGTTCATAGCCAGTACTTGGGTCTTTTTTGTGATGAAGTTTTGATATAATTCTAAAAACAATAGATGCAAAAATAATAAGTAGATCCATCTTCAAAGATGTAGAATGTAAATGTATATCAAAACACAAATCAAGGGTATTTACATTCTTACAAAAGGGGCCTATTTATCGGTCTCTGAGAACTAGATTGTTATGTACTTGGTGCAATATTGTTTTGGTAGATTCCCAGTTGAAAAAAACACGTAGATCCCACAGACCAACTGAACCTCAGAGGTGGAACATAATCAACTAGAATTCTAAATGTTCCACTTTCTATGTAATAACACCTGCAACTACTTGATCACCCAATATGGTAACAAAGGGGTCAAAGACTGGTTATGACAAATGATATGATATTAACATTTCATACTAATACAGTCCAAAGCAGGGGGAGGGAGTTTCAGTGATTGACCATTTCAGTGTAGATTTATTCTCCCCCTAGTGATAGCACCAAGTTCGGATAAGCACCCCTGCTTCAGGATTATATTGCATGCCAACAGTATACAATACAGTGTATATCCCTGGCACACATTACCCAGGAGCAAATCCATGATTAACAATACAAAGTGAAAATATAATAATGAGGTGCTCTGTGGAATACATTATACAGTGTAATTGCCCAAACTAAACCATGTTATAGGATTTTAATCCATCAGAGTTTACACATATTAGTATCTGCTGACACAGTATTATTTTGGCACATTTAAAAAACTTTTCGCATTCAGAATTACCAAGATATGTTTTTTTTTTACTAATTATCATACTGACTTTTATCTTTCTGTCATATGTACTAGTAATGCCATTATTACCAAAGGGAATTAAGGCAAATAAAGAGATGTACAGAAACAGAGTGGATAGGAATGATATGGTACAAGCAGAAAGCAGGGTGCTCATAGTACAATGATAATAGTATAAATCTTTATATAACATTCTTGTGTTTGTAAGAAACCCCAGAGTTATACTTCATATAGGGGAGTGGTGTGGTGCAGGTTCCAGGTCAATAATAAAAGAAAGCTTACACATACCCATCTATATGAAGAACTACACTTGAAAATAGCCAACATCTTACTTTCTTTAATTTATTAGGATTCAGTGCTTTAACCGTTGTGACCTGGGTTTGATTCTAGTAAGGGTACGGGGAGGTCACACCACCCTGAAGCCAAGCAGGGTTGGACCTGGTTAGTACATGGATGGAAGACCACCTAGGAATACCCGAAGCAGTATGCTGTGGCCCATTCGAGAAGAAACTGGCAACCCACTCCAGTATCTCTGACATGAATACCAAGTGGATCAGCATGACCATGTACATAAATATGTTCCTGGTGTGCTACGGTCAATGAGGTCACGGAGAGTCGGGGTGAATTACATAATAAAAAAAATGTTGCAGTGGAATCTACAAGTTTGCTTTCCGCTGCTCTACTTCTTGCAGTTGTATAAAACTGCAAATGCACAGGAAGCTACTATCTGCATAATAAGAACGTGGCAACTAAAACAGGAGTAATGTAAGTCTCACTAGTTTACAAAGACACCTCTAATTAGTTCAGAAAGGAAATTGAGCCACCCAGTAAAGAATATGTTGCATATAAAGGTTAAAAAATAAAGGTTGTGTTTATGTTTTGATTTCTAAAAACATTTTGCCCATTATCAAGCTTAGTTATTCAAAGGACATTTAGAAAAAATGGTATTGCAGTATTTTGTTTACTTGTCCCATCAATTTCCCTCCTAATTGTGATCAGCTTTAGTGTATGTTTTTGGATTACATTGCTACCCTTTATACGTGGCTGACAGCTCAACAGAGATGCATTGACAACCTTGCAAAAGAAAACATAGGTGAACACTCAAAGATACCAACTAGTTATTGATAGGCAATCATAAAGTAAAATGTAATAATTATTTATCATTGTAAAAAAAGCTACATGTAGCTGAATTTTTGAGATGTGTGTATATATAACAAAAAGACATCCCTGTCACCGGTACCAGGCAGCCAATCAGTCAAAACGTTTGGCCATATCTGCATACCTTGAAGCAGCCTATTGGAGAAACGAGTTAGGCATTTGCAGATGTATAGTATTTTATGTTTAGGGTCCAGAGCCTTGCTTGCTTAACTTGACGCCAGGTATGCACATATGGATGAGTATTTCGAGTTAGAGGGTGTCTGGTACCAATGTCAGGGATGTATTTAAGTAGTTTAAATTGGTAGTTGGTAGCTAGCATTAAAAACATAATGAATTACAAGTCAATCATTTCAGACACAATTGTTCATATTTAAGTGGACAAATTTCCATTAAAAACAAAGGCCCCCCATTTAATTCCAAGCCTGTAATTACCTTCAAACTGACCGTTTGTCTGGAGGCTAGACATTTGTTAAATAAATAGATGTATTTAATTGACTCAAGCCCGTAATTACATGCTCACAGCCCCAACACGCAAACCATGAACCTGTATGTAGCATTTCAGGGCATGAATATGATCACTTAAGCAAGCCAGTAAGTTACAATTTAGACAAAGCCAATAGTAAATGAGACCGTCATCATGACGTCAGTAAAACATGGAGTTTAATTTGCAATCAAATAGTGTTTAGAAGTCCGATTTGCAATCTGACTTGCAATCCAGAAATGTAGAAATCAATAAAGATCAATAAATCAACTGTTCTAGTCCGTTTGCGTTCCATGATATGTATTAACTCCTTGATTCCTGGGATCGATATAACACAGAAATAAAACATTAAAAAAGTTATTTTTTATCGTAGTTTGGGAGCTTGCAGCTTATTTTAAATATTAAAATAAGCAATAACTGTTAAGCTTTAAATTATAATTCCTATTCAATAATTAGTTGATACCTTTGAGTGTTCACATACGTATACTTTAGCTATGCTCTCAATGAATTTATTTCATACATGAGCACCGACTCCCCTAAACTTATGTATTAATATTATTCTTAATTTAGAGGATAAGTCAACACAAAAAATAGGCAGTGCAATATAAACAGTTTTTTTTCCCGAAAGCTGCATTTAAGTTCCCATAAAGGAACTTAAAGCTGCACAGATGCCCTCATATTGATGTAATGTATGTGCTTTTAATGTTGGAATCGATATATTGCCCTTAAAGGGTCACTGCAATAAGGTTGAATATGTTTATTTATTAATGGATTGGCAACAAAATCAATATTTGAAGAACAAAAATTAAAATGTAGATTTTAAAACTCACATTTGAACTTTAGTGTTTCAGAGACAGGAGGAGCTATTTTACTCTATTAGTTATCAAGGGGATGGGTTAGGATCTGTCCGGGAGTCTGTCTTAAAAAGGTCAGATAAACACCCTTATTATGGCAGCTTCCTTTGCAGATCATCTCTCATTAACTGAACACCTGACAGGGATGGAGAGAAGTATATCTGCTTGGGTCTGAAACATTACTGTTCAAATCATGTCTTTAAACAGCTAAACTGAAACTTGTTTTCCTCAAATACTTTATTGCTTGTTAGATATACAAAAAAATCTGTTGTATGAGCACTATTGTGGTCCTTTAAGTAACCCTCACATTTTAACTGTGGCACACAGAGGTCAGTGCACTGCTGGTGCCAGTTTCAAGGTACCTGGCAGACAGATCATTCGGCACAGATCAGTAATCAGCATAGAAAGTCAGGGAGAGATGCGGCTTGTGAATATGATAGAGAAACGGATAAACAAGGCATAATCTGCAAGACAAAAGAAGAGGAGCACCTTGGGAAACCTATCTAGAATAGATAGAACAAAGCCCCCTGTTTAATAAGCTCAGACAGCATCTTCCTCTTTACTCGTGAGGAATACAGCCCATTGAAATTAATGGAGCTGAGATAATCTTAAGCATAGGGAGCAGAGCTGCACAGCATATTAAATGAGAGAGCAGGAGTAGGCATAGTGTACAGAGATAGGGATAGAATGGGGGAGGAACAAAGATATAGTGACTATGTGTACACTGAAAAAGAGAGAGAGGGACAGGCGAGAGTGAGGAAGGTACAGAGAGATGTGGGATGGGGAAAGAGTGAAAAGAGAGAGATGGACTGGAGAAAAGAGGGAGGGGGACAGGCCAAGGTGATAAGAGAGAGAGATATGGTCTGGGGTAAAGAGAGAGGGGTACAGGAAAGGGTGAGATGAGACAGAGACAAATAGGGACTGGGGAAAAGATAGAGAGAAAGTGGGAGAGCTGGGCAAAGGAAAGAGAATAAATGAATGGAGAAAGGAGATAGAGAATGGAGTAGGTTGGGGTAAAGAGGGAAAGTGAGAGACAGAGACATGAGCTGGAGAAAGGGGGAGAGAATGGGACTGGGTAAGGAGTGAGAGAGAACACAAGAGAGATAGAGAGGGGAAGGGCTTGGGAATTTAAAGAAAGAGAGATAGGGAAATAGGCTGGGGTATGGAGTGAGAGATGGATGGGCTGGGGAAAGGGGAAAGAGGGGTAGGATGGGGAAAGGAGTGAGAAAGAGAGCATACAAGACATAAAAGTAGAAACAGCTATAAGAAAAATATAAAACCATAAGAAATATATAAATAAGTCAAATGAGATTAGAAGAGAGTAAATGCAAGAGGTGGGATGGAATCTGGAGTGAGGAGAAAGAGCCAGGCATGGGCTGGGAATAAGAAAGAAAGATAGAGCAATGCATGGAAAGAACAAAGAGAGGGAGAGCGAGAGCGACATAGAGAGATAGAGAGAGATATGAGGAAAAAGCTCAGAAAAAAAGAAAAACAAAAGAAAAAAGATGGGCTGAGAGACAGAAAGGCAAGAAAACAGTTATCAGGAGAGAAACGAAATGGATGACAGGAATATGTACAATATAACATTTATAGTAATTTCTGCAATAGGGATTAGTGTATAGACGCAAAGACTTGCAGTATGTGGCTATATTCCATGAAATTGTAAACTATTGATAAAAACTTTGTTCCCACCAAAATATCTAAAATCAAGTGAAAAATTATTTGAAAACAATGTGAAACATTTTTATATGAAATCAAATAAAGATCATAAGGGGTCTAATTAACTCTACCTACTTATCAAGATGTCAAAACGTGTGTCTATTTTTTAACTTCCATTAATTAATAAATAGCCCCCATTGTAGGTGTGTGTATATTTATACTGAAAGTGCCTTCCTATCTCTTGAGGTGCTCTGCATAGTATATGTGATGCTTAAATAGACATGGAAGCCCCACATTTCTATCTGTTAAAAAAAAAAACATTTTAAACATTACAAAATGTTTGGTTTTGGGATGAAAAAATAGTAACTAAAAGCTGTTAAACCTTGCTTTATGCTAGTATGAATGTGCCGGTCTGTTAGCAAAGTATACATCTTATTGGCTATATAGCTACATTAATGCTATTGGCTAACCAGTACAAGCCCCACATGGCTATTCTATTGTCAGCTTAATAAAAGCAGAGTGAAAAAAAATGATATTCCCTGTTTTGGATGCCACTGAGAAACTGTGGGCTTTCCATGGTCCTTTAAGAGATATCACACCCGGGCATTAGATTGTTTGGCCTAATGACTTCACGTCTCACTTCTGCATCACAGCACCAAGAATCAGATAGCAGCACAAAGGAATTTCTGAACACAAAAAGAAGGATCTAAAAATTCACTAGTCTGTAATAAGAGTTTTTTTTTAAGTGTCAAAATAAAAAAGATGCCTAGCACATCACGATAAACAGTGAGCAGAATTTTGCATAAACAAAGCAAAACAAATTATTCTTTGGAGGAACAGAAGAAAAACAAGCTCCATGTCTGAATAGTTTACCATTTCCTGTTTGAATCCCTTCCATATAGTCCTGGGACATGATAAAATGGTCGTAATACTGTACAGTACCAAGCAGATTTAACTCCCCAGCACACATCTTAGCTGACAGAACTGGAGGATCAATCAACAGGTATATATGATTGCTAATGTTCTTAGAGGGTCCATATGTTTGTACCCTCTGAGCCAACACACACAACCACCACAAGAAAGCAGTTAAATAAAATACACAGGCAGCTTAAGGTGCAGTCCCTATGCTCCCTTCTCAAACCCACACATTTGTCTTGTTGACATAGCTTTAAAAAAAACATTTCAATTTTTTTCTTGCAGCACCATGGACTGACCACTTTAACCAAAATTATTACATTTCATTCTTTTGTCATGAAAAATGAGATGTGCACAGCTAACCCCTTTCAGTGCTGTCAGATAGTGAAATTCTTTGACAGCCCCACTGGAGTTGGAGGCATTAAGACAAAAAGTTGTGTGAGAAAGATGAGATGAATGCACACTGTGCCCATTCTTTTGTTCCAAACTTTTTTCCATTTTGGCTGTTTTTTGTTCCCATCCAATTTAAAATAGCTGTTCTGTGAATCAAAATGTGCAATTTTCTTTTAAAACATGGAACTAGAAAATGAAAAACAATAGGGAATTGAAAGTGGTCACTTGTCACAGAAAGCGAAGGTAGTCCCAGTGTTCCAAAACAGGGTAGTGTTAAGTCATGTGGCAATGAAATGGACTCAGTAGCGAGAGAAAGTGAGTGGAGATTTTCCAAGCAGAGCAGTTCCTGATGTTTTGACGAGAGAAAAAAAATTAAAACTTTTTTAAGGAAAAAAAATGTTTTTTTGTTAATTTTCCTGTCTTGAATTTATTTTTGGTCCTTTCGTAGTTTAGTTGCAACAGTGCTTCTCCGAAAAAAGGTCCATCTATAAATATAATTTTCTTTTTATTTTTTATTTCTCCTTTTCTCAATATATATATTTATATATTTATATCTCTGTATTATTTTTTGAATGGCGTCAACCTGCTGAAGTTTTGCCAGAAGGGAGACTGACTTCTTCTGGGTTCGGTGAACTCAAAAACCTGTGGTTGGGATATGCCGTCGGTCACCATATACTGTCCTTGGATGGCCCCTGGCTCCTGAGGGGGCGGGTATGCTGGAGGAACTGACCGAGGACAGCTGACGCCAGCTGAAAACAAGATAAACAGACATAAGAACAAATCAGAAATCACCTAGGTAACAAAGAATTACGTTAATTATATTAGAACTTTAACGTACCTGTTGGTGCCATAATATCAAAAGATAAGCTCGCTAAAGCATATTCCATGCAATTTGCCACATAAAGTATTACACATTATTCATCAGTTAATGAACACAGTGTAGAAGAAGATCATATGTTTACTGAGTGGGTATTTCTGCCTACCCCAACAAGATCCATGCCTAGGCCAACACATTTTTAAATTGCCATATGCAATGTGAATTGTATGTGCATACTATTACCATATTCTGCTAATACATAAACAGATAAACACTTCTGCATCTATATCTATGATTGTGGAAATCTTAGAATAGAGCCATACAATGGGAAAAGTGCATACAAATGTCTTAATCAGCCTAGGGCAATAAAGAAAAATAAATACACCCCTGCTTGTCCTCTTAAGTGTCATACTTATAAAATGTTGTTATGAAAAAAGTCGACTTGCTAACAGAAAACAAATTAGAAATACAACTATTAATGTTTTACTTACATATGGTAATACATGTTGCAGTACACATTTATTTTTGTTCCTACAAGGCTTGGAACCCTTAATACAGGTTACACCTCTGTTCTACTGAAACACTACCATAATTAATAGCCACTAAAAAGAAGAGCAATTCCCAGTGGTGCAAGATGATACGAGTAGAAAATGCAAATTTTAAGCTTTTCTCTCAAAATGTTTTTTTTTGCTGCAAGCGTTGTTAGTTTGTTACATCCCTCACAATAACTTGAAGTTTTTCCCAAACTGTTTTTTAGCATAAATCATTTTGTTTTTGCAAAACAGACATTGAAAACAGACTGTGGGCACACTCTTGTGATGTCTGAATAATCTGAACTACTTACAATGAAAGGTATAGTGCAGAAGGCATAGGCAAGACAGAACAAGAAGGAGTGAATGTGGATGACCACTTAAAGAAAACATTTTGGTTTCAAGTAGCAATTCCACTTTTTTTTTCTATCAAACTTTTATTTCCAAAGAGCATAATTGGGGCATTCTTTTCAAGTAAAAAAAAAAAGAAGCTGCAAATAGCGCCTGGTTTTCCCTGTAGCAAATTAAACTTTCATTTAATACAACTATTGCTGCCAAGTTCCTCGCTCCTGAACATGTGAACCCCACATGCCTCCTGTTTTCATGCAATGAGCAGCTGCCTGAGCATTTCTCCCTAATAAATATTGCAGGCTGTTTGAGAGTCTATGAATACATCAAGGAGGCGAGAATGAAGAAAACTGCGGCTTATTCTACCGGGAATTGGGCTTGCACAAATTAACTTTGGAGAGTTCATCAGAAAAAAAGTCCAAAACCACATAGATGGAAACAGACCCACTTATTTCTCAACCATCCAATAGTTATGTATCTATCCATCACCACAAAGAACCATAGTCTATTTCTGAATCGAAGGTCTTTTTCTCCATACTCTTTAAAGTTCTCAAGATACCAGGGTTCCAAGAGCTTGTTTATCACAATCTGCTATGCATTTTACACCAATCTTAAACAACTGATGTAACACCATTGATTTTAAATGGTGTAGTGTATGTTCTTAAGATGGAACACAATCAAAGTGTGTGCATGCTTCTTTTATCTCTGTTTTAATAGGATTACTGTTTATCCAAGCTGGAAGTGTCCAGCCAACAGAGGCACCAATCCATAGAGAGTGATAAGATGTCCATCAATGATATTCTCAATACCCCAATAGGAAACTGCTAGTTATAGAATTTTCAACTCAAAATAAGGAAGATCCCGACTTATAATGCTTATTTTGTGGTATATACCAAACTGGGCAGCTTTGCAGCCATTTATAGCTTTTTTTGCTCAGTTAATTATCTGACTTGGTAACCTAAGTACCCTTTACAGATGTGCCCAGTGTGTCTGCGGTCCACATGGTCATAGAGAGCCTGATACAATATATACGCTTCTAAGGACACTATTGTGTTTGAAAAAGTATTTGGATTAAAGACCGAAGCCTTTGTAGGCACAATTGCATGTCCCTGCCCAGGTTCCTAGAATGCAGTGTAATTATTCTGGGCAAGGAAACAGTTTTTTTTTTACTTGTTCTAGATGTTCAAATGTGAACACAAATTTACTCATTATTTAATATATATATATAAATATATATATATATATATATATATATATATATATATATATATATAGATAGATATATCCCCTAAGAAGTTCAGACTTCATGATATTGAAGAATCCTCTTTATGCATTTGTAAGCATTTCCAGTCTCTATACACTTGAGCATCAGTTGCAATAAACCTCCCTCAGAGTTCAGGACACTAAGCATCTTTAGTTAAAGGACATTCCCAGAAGTTCCCGAGTGTGCAATAAAATTAACAGGAGTGCTTACAGTACACTGCTGCTTCTCACATCTGTCACATGTGCTGAGCCTGTCTCATTACTCACTCCAAGGAATGTCCCGCTATTTATAGCAGCATTAACTCCTTCACGCATCGTCTGTGTCATTAGGCTATAATGTGTTGCATACATAGCTAATAATATTCAAATCCTTAAGTGCTAGAGGGATTTACAATGCATTTAAACAGTTAATGTACTAGAATGTCTGGATAAATGAGGCATAGTCACATGAAGTGCAAACCAAATGGGAATATGACTGCCATCAGGGATATTTTTATATGCAATTGCTCAGATAAGGTTACTGTATAAAAAAACTAAGATTGCTGACAAAGCTGTTCTATACGTTATAGCTATGCTGCACCATTTTTTTATTTATTTTCTTTATGTATTTGGTGGAACTATTGGGATCATTGAGAAAATTACCCAGAATGTTTCTAGAAGTGAAGTGTTCTATGTGATCGTACAGAGCAGTAATTCCAAAACCTATCCTCAGGGCCAGACAGGTTATGATTTAGATTTAATACACTGAGCAGAGGTGATCCTATTCATAGTTAATAGACCTTCATGCCTCTAATTACCTTTACCTGTATGCATACAGTGTTAATCCTAAATCACCATCTGATAGGTCTTGGGGAGAGGGTTGGGAATCACTTCTTCAGTTCCTGGAGTGGATTTTTAGGTTCTGAAAACACTTTTGGTGGCCCTAAGTTTTTAAATGTAAATCCAAAAGGAGCAATTTTTGGGACATGAGGTAATGCTAACACTGCTAGAGCCTTAAGGGTCCCAATGCTGGATTCATACTAAAATTATTTCAAAAAGATCTTAAATAACTAGCGCCCTATGTAAGTCAGGTGCTTTAAGTTAAGGCACTGCTGTAAATTGGCTGCAGGAGCTTTTCCCCCCCTAACTTCTACACTAATGTAAATCTTTAACTCCTCAAGATTAGAGCACTCAGTGCACAGCCATAAATCCTGCTTTAAACGCAACAGAAATCTGTGTAGGGAGTAGCCAAAACAAATTTTACGGATGATACAAGGCTTTATGAGCCAATAAGAAATGCAAACGTCATAAATCTTATAATGAGTGGGCAGTGTGTAACAAATGCAGTAATTAGGCTGCGGCCAGGAAATATATATTTTGATATTAAAAAGATGTGACAGTTGTATTTATAGGTTCAATAAATAAAGATGTGTTTATTTTTTGTTAAAATATGATATATTTATAGTCAATGCATTTAGAGTGTTTGTTCCTAGGCAACATGGTTTTGTAATGTGTATTAAGCCCTTGAGTACT
The DNA here is from genome assembly GCA_027410445.1 of Discoglossus pictus. Lineage (NCBI taxonomy): Eukaryota > Metazoa > Chordata > Amphibia > Anura > Alytidae > Discoglossus > Discoglossus pictus. Next base: position 95,968,570 of record CM050168.1, read on the forward strand.
GGGTGGTGTGTTACACTGGATTTTGTATCATAAAACATGCTTAATACTAACATATTATATGTTTTAATTACACATTCGTTGATATTGGATTGTGAAGTGTCAAATAATGTTGACATTTTATCATTCTGTAGTGCTTTTTTTACTATACTGTCACTTTAAATGCTTCTGGGGGACTCAGAAAACATTTAAAACCCCTTGCTTGTGGTCTCTGGTACTCGTAAATCTTTCTTCTGCTTTTTGCAGTTATGGCAGTGCCCTGAATTGCGAGTGATCCATAAAATCTTATTAGCATAGGTTTTGGTTATCAAAGTTTAAGGGAGTAACTCGTAATTTATTGTCAGTGCAAAAAATCAATGGAGATTTTTTATTTGCTTTTTGGCTTTGTCGTAGGAGTTATCTCGCAATGTTTTAGAGATGGGTGATTAACATAAGTAGGATTTAGTAGGATTTACTATGATACTACGGCACTCATAATTGATTTTTTAGGAAATTAACATAGGTCCCTTAGTTTTTATCACAAATTAGTAATTTTATGTTGTTTCAGAGCATAGACTTGGATTTCTGTTGCAGCGTCTCCATCTAAATCAAACTTTAAATTTAGTGTGGATGTGATAGTTTGAATCTAAAATCAAAATTAAATAAAATAGTTTGGAATTGCTGTAGAATATTGTTGTATTTAAGCAATAATCAAAAATATAAAGAAAGATGACTAATTTGTTGATGTGTTGAAGAACTAAATATCAGTAAAAAGCTTACTTTCTTAAACAAAGGGTTCAGAGTTGAACATATTTTAGGGTTAAATGGCCACTGAACGCACTGCAAGTGCTCTTCACGGTGTGAAAGAGAACAAGAATGTATGTTAAAATATATATTTTTAATTAATTACACTAAAAACAGCTAAAAACATCTAAAGTTTTAAACTTCTGTTTACATACAGTCTATTCTGCCCACTGACTGTTGCATGAGTAATTAGCAGATTGCAAAGTGCAGCGTGCGATGTGTAAGGTTCTATGGCGGATGACTCTGATTGATAGCACAGCTTTTCCCTGGACTCAGGTTACACTGCACTGATCACTTAGCCCATAGTTTTAGGTGAGTACCAGTATCCCCTGCCTGTACAGATCGATGTGGTAAGGGTTACATTTTTGTTTGTTGGGATCAATGCACAGAGCACCAGAGCATGTAGAACAGAGAACTAACTCCCCTACATTGGTCCGAATTGCTCAAATTACAGTAATAATAAAATAGAATATGTTCCCTACAAATTGGAAATATTAGCAGTCTGACAAAAACCTTACTATTGCTTGGAATGGGGGGGACAGCCCTGCAACCTGATTATTTGCAGTAATGAAACAGATATGGAGCAGGCTGTGATCAGTCTTTTGTCACATATAAACACAGATTTTATTTTATTTAATTTTTCTGTGAAAAATGGCTGTATTTCAACATGCTTTTAGGATATCTTTACAATGAGGTGCTAAATTGAGTGGCCCTTTAAGTAAAATGACAGTTTATCATATTTGTTGCAGCCTTGCTATCTGGGCTGCTGGCATGCAACCAATAGTTCATACCTTTCTGCTTGCTGACTTTCCTCACAGTCATTGCCGCTTGCCTCTTCTGGTATTCTGAGATTTCAAATCCTGTGAGAAGAGATAAAGACACAAATTAAATCTAGAGCATCCTTTCAGCAGCAGCATAGATTCACCATAATATTTAAATCAGAAAACAGGCCCATATAAACCAGATTGTGTCACAAAATGAAAATGTTTTGACATTTACTAAAACATGGAAACTTTACAGCAGAGAAGAATTGCCAATCTAGTTTGCTCGTTTATCTACTTAAAAGGCTAGGTTTAAAGGACCACTGTGGTCATAAATATTAAAATTTACTACACCTTTAATATGGCAAAATGATTTCAGAATACAGCTTCTAATTTATTACTTCTATATACAGTTTTGCTGACATGGAATTGTTGAGAAAAAAAAATATGTCCACTATATGTTATTATTACACCATTTTGCATTAACTCATTTATATCCATGGAAGGTACAAGTAAGTATAGTATCCATTTTTGCACTTCTAAGATGTTTTTCTGTAACAGCCGGCACAAAGAGGGTGGCTAAGCAAGAGTAAGATAAGCAAATTCCTTTAAAATGTCTTCACAGTTTCTTGTCATCAGTCATAACAGCGAACCCTATGTATATGTGTATGTAAATTTAACCCCGTCTGCTAAAAGGACTATCATATGTTGTGCAATTAATAATGATATAAGACCACTGCATATTACTCTTTTGAATGTATTGGGCTGGTCTCCAAGCGTCTAAATAAATAAATAGATAAACTCGATTTCATACCTTGATTGAGTGTTGGTTATGGTAGTGGCACTAAAAAGGGGATTTTTTCCACAACCTATTTCAGGAGGTGGGAGGAGACTTCAAATGCATACTGGATGCCTCTATCTGCACAATCAAAATCTGACATATATAACTACAGCTCTCTCATTAGCACAAATAAAAAGCTTGATAGGACACACCCTGTTGAGACAGAAGCTGCAAGTAGCTGCCCAGCAAAAATATAGGCCTGCAGTGTAAAATAATTCTATATACAAAAGTGGAAAAGTTAAAGACTGTGTTTATTTTTTTTTTATTTATAAACATGTTTTGCCCATTATCAAATTTTGACCATATAGAAGAAATGAGACCTCAGCAATCCAGGCATGTTTAAATTTCTTAACAATACCACTTCTACTGGAAAACTGTTCCACTTACTATCTAGTATCACTTTTGACTCTAAGCCTTGTACAATATCTATCTCCATCTTGATTTACACAAAGGGCCTCTTAATGCTATTGGTTGGTATTTAATGTAAGTACATTTCTAAAATGTCAATATTGTAAACTTATTTTCAGAATTTAACTGATAACCCTTCCACCTTCTCATTAAAACTCCTTCATTACATCCCCATTTTTTTCAAATCACCTTCATTACATGCTTAGTGCTCCCATTCAACTTAGCAACCTTGGCTATTTATCCGAAAGTCACTAAAAATCCCTTTGGGCACAGCTTCTGGCAATAGTGCCGTAGGTTAGTTTCCTGCTCAAGGGCTCCCAGAAGCAGGGATATCATCTCATTTCTTGTGTCAGTTTTTGTTTTTAATTTGTATGTTATATACAGGTGGATTAAAACATTTTATTTGTCTTACTGGCTTAGTTAAACAGCTTTGAATCTCCATTCCAGTGTATTGTATACTTTAACACATCTTGTATATAGGCATGAGTAAAAGTTGGTTCTGTCAATTATGATTAATTATTATAAAATTACTGCTAATAATAATAGAAGAACATCTAAAATCAGACCCTGTTTGTTTCCTTCTTAGTTATAATAAATTACGTCATTATTCACTTAATCTCATAAATATGTTGCCTCAGGGTTACATTCCGCTCCTCCTCCCCCATACAAATGCAGCTACTAATCCTCATTAATGCATGCCCTCATTTTCTCCTGTATGGATTACAGAAATGTTCTTTTATCTGCCCTCCCTTCCTTCCAATCTATTGAAAGAGCTGCAGCTAGAATCACCTTCTGCTTTGGCTTTCTGTTAATTGCGTTATCACCTACAACGATTTCCCTATTTTATGCAAAACCCCCTTTTTAAGTCAATGGATATCAACTCTGATTTCAGGTTTCACGTCAACTCACCTTATAAGTCAAGCAAAGAATATCGGAAATCTGAATTATTTACCTCTACTGATGCTTAAACATTCTTCTCTCATCTCTCCCTCCCATCGGAACGCTCGTCCACTCAATATTCATCAAAAACCATCTCTTTCATTTCTACAAGCCTAGCTAATTTACTTACATCTATTCTACAGCCTCCAGGTGCTCTTGAACTAATGCACTTATTCTCATACTGTGTCTACACTTCCAATTATACCACCTAGATTGTACATTTCTTGGGTCAAGGTCTCCTTTCCTTATTCGATAGAAACCTTTTGATTGAGATACTTTCTCTCAATACTTGTATTTCATTAAGAACTGGTTATACTGGTGGTTATATACTGGTCATTGGCACAAGCATATTTTGGTTTAAGGTCACAGAATAAACCATAATGATGGTTATCAAAAACAAATTAAGACTTTGATTTATAATTATGTAATGAAAAATAATTATTAAGGTACTATTTTTCTAAGAAAATAAAAATATATATTAATACAAAAAATCGAAATATTTATACAGACTGTCAGGCTTTTGACTTCAAGCTATGCCTACTAACTTCCTGCTTCTATGCATGAGTTAGCCCCACAGGAGGAACAATGCCGGGTCACATATGTGAAAAACCTGTTTCAATATATATATTTTTTTTAATGTAAAGATAAATTGTTAAATACAATTAAGAATTTTAATCGTCATAAAAAAAAATCAAGCAATCCCTATAGCTTGTTCATTCTAACATGCATTTGTTGAGTTGAAGTGATTTGTTGTCTAAGTTTATCAAACCATACAAAACAGATCTAGTGATACCTATTGTAATTAACTTTAATAATTAATCGTTTCTGCTGAGTAACAACAAATACATGAGATATGAAGAAAAGTCTAATTATGAATTAGCTCCAACAATTTCACCTAATTATATTTACACACCAATCTTTTTGTATTTAAGTAAAAGTCTATTTAATTTCAATATTAAAGCTCGATTATAGTTTATTCTTATAAATGCTTTCTGTGTCCATTTACTTCCCTATTAAAGAGAAAATGTTATGACAGGAAACGGATCCTTGCACTTCCTGTAAAGGTCTCTCTTACCTATCTTCTCATCTTCCTGCACCATTTTCCTCTCCTCTCTGAAGGCGCGCAACCATCTCAGTTTTTCCTCCAGTTTCTTAGCAAAGTAGAGGTGCATCTCCTCCGTCTCCTTGTTGTGCAGTTTAAAGGCGTTCTTCACACTTACATTAAAATCCTCATCTCGCCCGTCATCCACTTCTATTACCTCGTACTTATCCATATCCATGCGACCCTTGTAGTATAGGATGTCCCTCCGTATTAGGTCCTAAAGGGAGGATCAACAGACGATTATTACACTGCAAGGATATATTAATATAATTAATATAATTATTTCAAATATATACAAAGTTACTTGACCAATTCTGGATTTTTTCAAGAAGAAACAAAAACAGGTTAGACTTTGTAGTAGGCATTTTTCTCTTTATGAAAAATTAAAGCTACCCATCTAACTGTATGATAACAGTGGTAGAGCTATTTGTTTATAGCAAGTATAGAAAATTAGTTAGGATTTTATGCCACTCAGAAGAAATGCAGTATGTAGCCCATCAGGTCATGACATCAAACCTCACCTCGACGCAGTAGTATCGCCCATACTTTACAAATTATTCAGCAACAGTTAGTTACAAAGGGTCCTATACAATTGCCAAGGTGATGATTCCTTTTTACTAATTTGCTGAACTTGTGAACGTCTCACTGTGTTTCTTTTACAGATTTTTTCTGTAGTTCTGTAAATTGTTCTTTCTGCCTCTTTGAATGCCTATTAATGGGTATATTTCTTTATCGACTATTAGAAAGATTATATGAATACCGACGCTGTTTTGCTGTGGAATATACCAAGGGTTTGTATACAGAGAATCTTGGAATTTTAAAAAAGAGTGTTCTTACAAGTAATCTATGTCCCATAATAAAGTACTATCATTTAAAACTACAGATAATAGCCAGCACTTTATAAGTTGAATGTTATTAAAAATTATATTGCCCAACAGTAAAATAAGATTGAAGTTTGCCATATTAAACTGTCAGTCAGCCTTCCAGGTCCACCCAAAAAGGAGGTTTAATTATTGATAAGCCTCTGACACATTATTTTCAGAGTAGACCACTGCACAAAAAAGATGAGGCATTCCCAGACAGGTAAACTGCACACAAAACAATAAAGGGGCTTATCATTAATTGAAGGCAATTATCTCTCATTAACATAACTTTTCCTCTTTCTGTGGGTGGATCAGAAAGGCTGACTGGGAGCTCAAAATAGTAAAATGTTATCTTATTTTACTGTAGGAAAGTGCAGTTGTTTTAATAAAATTCAATTGATAAGGTACTTGTTATTACCTATAGTTTTAAAGTATACCATTTTTGCAACCTCTGCTATGTCAATTTAATCTTCCAAACTCTAGCAACACATATAAAGTTACCTCACTAAATCCCTAACTTCCTGGGATCAATGAAAGCACGAAGACTACAGTAGGATAGCTGCTTCCAAAGAGCGTGACTACCTCTATGCAAAAGGGACAGCTGGCTGCCCATTTCTCGCTCTAAGCTATGGACGTGTCCCAAACTTAAAAACCAAGTTGGTGCAAAGCCACTGAGCAGTCAATCCAAAAGGGCCTGGCTGGTAGGAGATGAGCGTTACATTGGAACCTTAGTGATGAGCGTAGCTGCATCTGAATATCACTTCCCTTAGGGTTATATGTAGTGCATCAGCTGCTGCTAAGAATGAGTAGGATGGGCAGGAGCTGCCAAGAACAGGCCAGACTGTCCAGGAAACACGTAGAACTTAATGAAGGAAAATCCTTACTGCTAGGGGAGGTCAGGAAAGCGAAAACTGCAATGATTTGGACAAAACCCAAGAGAATGCAAGAGACCATCTGGAGTGAAGGCTTGTGCTGCTTCAGACACTGCCAGGGACGGTGCAGAAGGTTGGTGAGATAGGAAGGTGGCTAAGTGACTTACAGCAGAGCAGGGAAGAAGCAACAAAGATATCAAACAGACACAGAGAACAGAAGCTCTGGAAATAAGCCATAGTAGCCCAGAACGCAGGATTAGAGACGCATAGACATACAGTATTCATGAGCCGCACAGCACAGTTACAGCAGCAGCTGTCATTCAGAACCATGGAGAGCTCCCAGCTCTCTCCTCACAGCTGCGGGGCAAAGCCAGCGAACGTTCAGCTGTCGTAAGACACGGTCTTGTGACGTTAGTGGATTGTGAACCAAAACAAAACTACTGATGGAAATTATAGATGCTTGGAGATGAGAGTATGACAGCACTGATGCTGAGAGCGGTGATTTGCCAGGGAGCTAGCTTCATCACACTATTTGAGTCACAATCAGGCTGTGAGATAGGTCTACAAAAGACGTAGAGTAATATGGAAGATCAGAGAAATAAAATAATTTCATTAGACAAGGACCTTACTTTCCAGTATCATATTAAAGGGACACAATATAATGATCCAACAATCCAATACTGTAAATTTACAATGTTCTTTGGTGAAAAACAAAAATTCCTAGGGAAATTATCTGTGTAAACGTGTATATTTCTATTTCTGATCAGGTTTCATGTTTTTTTGACTGAATGTAAACTTTACTACATCTCCAGATATAGATAATTGTGACAATGCAAAATCCCTGGGGAGTAATTAGAAAATTAGTCTGACTAATCAAACGTGTCCTTTATCATGTAGCATAGAAAAGTTGTTTATCTTACTGAAGACTACAGCATACTGCCTAGCAGGGATTATCAGACTTTCTTTACAGGGTATTTACATTTTTGTTATTTGTACAACACATGTATACCTCATTTCCACTCCCACACATGCATTAAAGGACCATTGTAATATGCTTTAATTAGACACTGATCATTGATAACATTCATGTTCAATTATTTAAAAAGCAATATTCAGTATCACAATCAAATATACATTTCAGTGGCTTCTGGTCTCCACCCAATATGAGGTGACTTAGAAAGCAGATCTGATAATTACAGATAAACACTTTTAGTCTTTAATCCTCCTACTGTTAATGGCCAGTTACCTCATCACATTTCAGTCACTTTTCAGTGAAAGTGACAAGTTAACTCAACAATAACAGTTTAACTCCTCCTGGGAGAGGTGCACAGATGGTTGGAGTAGGTGCAGATACAGCTGGGGAGGAGCAGGAGAGCTAGCGAAGGTGCCTTGAGAGATGCACAGGAAATCTGGGGATGTCCTAAAGGAGGTTAGGGATGGCTGAAGCTTCGGGTAGAGAAAAATAATATATATATATATATATATATATATATATATATATATATAAATTATGCCATACATTTAAACTCTCTGTGACGTCCCTTTAGTTGCTGTGTTCCAGCCACAGATTGCAGACAGTGAAAAAGTCAGAGGACTCATATTACTTGCTGCTATGTTGCTAATGTAACTGACCAATGCATCTAACTGTTCAACTGTTGTTTTTGATTTTGCTTTTAAGATGACAGACAATTTGTCTTTGTTCCTAAAAGGATTAAAAATCTGGAGGAAACAGTGGTCTCAGATACAATTATTTTGAAGACTGTCACTTCCAATAGACCATTGGCAACTCATCTTTGCCCCAAATTGCCCCAACCACTCATCTTTGCCCCAAATTGCCCTAATCCAAAATCAACAAATCTGGAAGAACTTCTATAGATCTTAGAAACATAATAACCAGCCTAATGTGGCACTCACTCTATTGAGAATATTTCAAATTGATGCACTAATAATTCAAAAACATACAAAAGATGCATAATGAAAATGAAAATCTAGTACTAATACAGCCAAGAGACTTGACTATAATACATTTCTTTTACTGTCACCTTTTTACAGAGAACCAACTGATGATCGAAGAGGAAGAACACTCTCTGTTGGTTGCGTCCATACGGCTGGTAGATCCACTGCATCTCCCCAGTGTAGATAAGCTCCGAGCTTCGGTCCAAGATATCATCTCCCTGTTGGGCACAGAGACAGGTCATTTCCATTTCATGTCACTAAGTTAAGTGAGTCCAATTTTACTATATTTTATATTACATTTCATGGTGGGTTTGCCAAAATCTAGGTGTCAAATTGTTGGTAAATGCTGCTGCGGTTGTGAATTGTCTAATAAATGTCAAGAACTCTGCCAGCAACTCTAGCAAGCTTGTAAGTTCTAAGTTTTACAATATAGGGAAGCATCCAAACAAAAGACTGTGCTCTAGTAATGAAGGATGGAAGAATAATAATAATGTAAATAAATATTGGTACTTCTTTATAGAGAGTGTGTAGAATGTATGTAATGGCCTGGCAACAGAGATAGTTTAACAGCTACTGCAATACAAAAAAAATCTCAAATGCATTTAAAAGGTCACATTTTAAAGGGATATGGAAGATTTGTGGATTTTACTAGGTATGTAATATAACTATGTTTGTATTTACTTGTATGTGCTTTGTTTAATTAAATGCAATATAAAGCTCTATTTTTAATTCCAAAAAATAATTTATATAGTTCCACTGCAGCATATGCAGACACAGACTATGTATTGCTGCATGTGCAGTGTGGTGTACTAGCCTAACAGGAAACATGTTGCAACTGTAATTTGAAGCATGCTCTGTAAGATAAAGGGGCTATAGTTAGTGAGCATGCTCCAGGTTACTCATCCTAATTAATGGTATCTCAGTTACAAATGTTTGCTTTATTTAGTAGTGATTAGGACAATGAGTGATGTGAGGAGGTATACAGCAGCCATGAATGAGGTAAACTGTGTTTTTAGATCATATTTTCTGGCTAAAACTTTGCTGCTGTTTGCACATGTATTTTTTATGTTCTTATATTGGCCCTTTAAGACTAATTTTTTTTTAGAATGTTCCTTTGAAGAACTTAATGTGTTAATGTAACTTTATAATGTAGTTTGTTTATGCTGGTGCTTTATAAATAAAGAAATAATAATAATAATAATAATAATAATAATAATATGAGAATATAAACCACATTCTTACATTTTTAAATATTATATTTAATTTTGCATTAGCAGACATGACATTTGCTTCTGTTCCTAATAGGTCTAGTCACCTGGGAAGAATCTTGGATATAGATACAATGCCTATACTATTAAAAAGCTATTACACTGAAGTCGTATTTAACAATATGATTGGATCAAAGCACTACTCCCAGTAGAATCACCCACCCGATATGCCCTAAAGGTCCAATATGGAAAAGCTCACACACAAGAGTCTGTTAAAATTAAGATTTCTCTAAAACTGTTTTATGCTCCTGACTTACACAGCTGCTCATGTAGTGAGATTATTACATTCAAGCATAAGAAGCTCACAACATTACCAGCTATGTAGCTTGGCATACACATGTTTTTTGGTTCTTCAAATGGGTATTGTAGTCCCAAAATCTCTACCATGCATTTATATGATTACTTTTTGAACAATACAATTTTTTTGCATGAAAAATAATTAATCTATAGCAGGGGTTAGCAATTAATTTCCCAAAGGGGCCACATGAGAAACTTGGAATGCTATGGAGGGCCGAACCATAGGCTGCCATACCTAATTCTGCTCAATATTTATGTTATAGCTTTATTTTATTTTCTCAGTGCTAAGGGGCAGTATCTACAGAATGCTATCCATCCCAGACACAACACTGCTGCTCACAAATTGCCCCACTTTTACAATTGATAATGTTTTTTTGTCCAGGACACAAATTTGTATCCCACTGTAGAGGGCCGGACAGGGATAGCCAGATGGCTGGATGTGGCACGCGGGCTGCACAATGCCCAGGTCTGATCTATAGTATAGACAAATTACATCAAATTTAGACAGTATGAGATTTTTTTTCTTCTCACCTGTACTGATATGGTATGTTACAGAAAACAGAGGGACAGTGAGCCTTATGGAAATCTGAATTGCAACATATTGTGCTTTTATTCACATAAATTTTATTGTAAACCAAATAAGAAAACACAATTAACAAATCTCCATGAGTGAATGATTTAATTTACTCATAACTCACTGGGAAGGTAATGACAAACCAAACACATTGCTTTTTATATACCTGGCTGCTGTTTTAGTGTTAAATTATTTTCAATTAATATAATTTATTTTCCATTCCATTTATTTTTCATTTGGTAATCTATATTACATGCTTTTTCAAATGCGTGACAGAAAGTTTTAGACTACAATGGTTATTTAACTGATCTGTCACACACACATCATATTTTTACCTACTGCTTTACACCAGCTCAGATCTATCTGTCAAGTTTGGTACTAAATATAGAATTTACCCCAGAGGTGGTTGCATGAATACGTCAAAAAGTAGCATCAAACAATGAAAAGATTTCTATTATTAATACTCTTGTTCCCCCACATTGTATGAGAGAGAGTTATTTACTGGTGGAGTGGGCGCTGTAATTCCTGATTTAGTGAGTGCCATAGCAGTGTTCTAATTAGAGACTCACAGAATGATTAGCACTGCAGGCAAGAGAAGGAGATCAGACGCAAGGAAAAGCAGAAGCAACGTCTTTTTTTTTTTTTTATATATACCACGCTCCTTTTTTATTTGATGCCTTCTGTTGTTTGAAAAGCCTGTTGTAGTCTGACTTTATTTTCCTCAAGAGATTTGCTGATCAAGCTGGCCCTGACTGCAGAACAGCATCTTAGCGGCACTATGCACGGTTTTCAGGCCTGCGTTTGATGTGAGAAAGCATGAAAAAAGGGGCTTTTAAATGTGAGTTTCAATGCCTTGCTGGAGATTGTGAACACACATGAAAGCATCCGACTTGACAGCTATGTAGGCAGATCTTCTATCGTGCACAAAACTGGTTAACCCCTTTGATGCTGAAAATGGTAGCATCTCTGAAGTTGAACACAATGCAGCCCTTGACAGATTATGGAACTACTTGCAGAGTGGCAGATAAGTGGAATAGCCTTCCAGCTGAAGAGGTAGGGACCAGTACAGTAAAGAAAGAATGCCTGGGATATATATATATAAAACACGATTTATTGGGTATCTAAAAATGGTACTTACAGGATATAATAATAATAATAATAATAATAATAATAATAATATGTTGCACATAATCAATTTAAATTTTGGAATTCTAATTCATCAGCAGAGCATGCTAAAAATATTGAATTTTTGTGGCTTCCGTAAAAAGGCCATTGTATAGGATATAGCAATTTATATAAAATAAGATAAAGATAAACAACTTTTCAAAGACATATTAAAAAAATCTAAGGGCCCTATTAAATTCGGGAGTTACAGAGCGATTAAATTACAAAAAGCCTGCAAGGACGTGGCCGGAATCGAAATCTTTAAACCATGCTTCGGCACGTTGCATGTCCAGGCGCGAACATGATAAATTATTGAAACCTGTAGTTATGGGTTTAGACTGAGCCAATAGTAAAAGAGACCGTCATCATTAAGTCACTAAAACATGTAGGTTACATTTCAATCACCTATGGTTCTGAAGTCTGAGTTGCGATCATTCCAGAAATAATGCAATATGAAAAAATCAATAAATATAATATTCTAGTCAGTGCAAGTTCTATTATATGTATTAAAACTTTGATTGCCGGGATCAATATATCACGGAAATTAAACATAAAAAAGTATTTTATATTGCAGATTTGCGAGCTTGAGAATGTTGTGCTATTCATTTTAATACCTAACATCACTTTCACTATAATTTAAAATACAGTAGTGTGTGTGTATTTGCTTTTACAGTGCTACATTTGCCATTAACGGGTATGAAAACAATTCCGGGCTTGAGGGCTTGTAGCAATTTAATAGCGATTTGCGATTGTAACATTTACGGGATTGAAAGAGCAAAGGCTTAGCTGGGTCGGAGTTCAGATTTTGACAGCCCGTAGGGATTTTTCGTCTGTAACCCGCAGATCGTTTGCGGGTAGCTAAAAGAGGCCAATTTAATAGCCGTAACTTTAGCTGGCTCCTTTACAGGCTTCGGGAACTCAAAATCGACAAATTTAATAGGGCTCTAGGTCTTAGCTAAATCTGCAATGTAAAATTGAGTTGTGTTACTATCATCAAATATGTTTGTACTACCCCATAACTCAAAGCTTGGCCCAGAATACATTTTTGGCTGTACAGTACCATGGAATTGAAACTCATTTTATTATAGATTTACACTGTCTTTAAAAGCAGACTGTGTTGGTGTAGTGTTCTGTTTTATATATATATATGTATTTAAATAACTAGTTTACATAATTATTCAAATATCTAACCAACACAGTTACCTCATATTAACATATGCATTATTATATAACCTAAAGGACATATTACTGATTTTTAAACAATAAATAAAAAAACTGCCTCTATCAGAATTTGAACCTACAATTAGTTGAAGTTACATATACTTTAGCCATTGCCTGATTCAAAGCCTCTACACCTGATTCAAATGACTAATACATCCTGTGCAGTATAGAGCTCATTGCTCATTCAGGCAGTGGCAACATAGTGAAATAGCCTGACTTCTAAATGGCATATAAACATTTAGAAGGAGTTTGTATTTCATGTTCCGTTTCCAGACCTGAGATCTTTCTAGCTATTTCTCCTGAATAAGTTGAGTGGTGCAGATATCAGTCAAGGTAAGTAAACATTTGTGGGTCATTGAAAACTAACACAGCATTATTTAAGACCAGCTGTAAACAGTGATAAGAGCTTAAAATTAATAATGTTTACAGTTTCTTCACTTGATTGTCACTGGTTTACATGATGGTGAAGAAGGATCCATGAAATTTGAGATCATTTAAAGGACCGCTGTAATGCCCTTGCAGTCTCAGATGCTGCTAGTCTCCATCCACTACAAGGTCAAGGGGGGGCGTAGCTTTGATTATCAGGCAGTGTTACATTTTCAGGTACAAGGTTATAGCAACACAATGATCTCCATTGGCTGGAGAATTGCTGTGGTAAAGTGTTTTCCCTTGAGAATGAGCTTTGGCTTGAGGGCAGCCCATGAGAGATTGTTTGACTTCTTATCCAGTCAGATTGTCCTTAAAATCCTATAGTTCTTTCTATCAGACAAATCCCCTTGATGACCTCATCAGGGAGGAGTCAATCAGCTCAACTCAAGTCTTACACGTTAATCTTTGAAAGTGAGTTTAATATTGAATATTTCTTCTAAATATCATTAATGAATTTCATTAATTGCTGATGCATAAGTAAAACAACTAAACCTCTTCTTAAACCATTCCAGCAGGCTTTTAACTGAAACAAAAATCTATGGTTCTATGCATGAATGAGAATATAATTACACCACATTCACAGTTCCCATGTTCTGCATCAACACGATCACAGTAATTATACTTGTGTTTTTTTTATATCTCAAGAAAAATAACCATTTTCTGAATGTCACACTAGTGCTAAGAATAGCAAATTGCTGCCACGCTACACAGTGTTAATGCAATCAGCCTGATACACAGCCACCAATAACTTAGTCCCCTTGCACTTGTATCTGCAGCACAGTATTCAATTTGGTTTCAATTAGACTCTCTGGGTCTCCCAGCTGCCTGTGATTGTTCCCTACAAGCGCTGCAGAGGATTATTTTGGGGGGCAGTGGAGCACACAGCTGTGACTTGCTATTTAGAGGGGAATGGCTCAGTCAGATAACAGATGCAGCCTGGAATGCATCATGTTTGGAGGGATGGGGAAGCTGTACACTACCAGGAAGCAATAATCCCTCACTGGCTGAGCATAGTAAACTCCTATATGTGCTGGCAATTATGTTTAAGGTTCTTTTTCTAGTCGAGAATCCATTTGCACTATAGTTCCATATTTTATATTGTGATTTTTTTTTTTTTAAGTGTTTTAAACATTATATTATTTTTTCTTTGAGTGGACTGTAGTATATAAAATGTATATATCAAAGTTAGTGGGGATTGTCTTCTTATTCTCTCTACCGACCTCTTATATGATACAGAGTGGCAAGGAGTCTTGGGAATCTATGTATTATCAACCAAAAGACATATAATACATATATAGACAACACTGACAGCTGAATAAAGATACTGTGTCTACAAGGAAAAGAGACAGCCAAGTCATGCGACTAGAGGGACAGTCAGGGTGGGATTCTGCCACCTAAAGGGAGGAGACAGACATGTGCCTCATGCAAGGTGAGAGATATTACAGGTAGTGCTACGACAAGAGGAGAGAGAAAGCCCCTGCAAAGCATGAGAGAAATGGTCACCTCAAGGGAGTACAGAGAAAGCCACCTCATGGACGAAGAGAAACAGCCACCGTAAGGGAGGAGAGAGACAGCCACCGCAAGGGAGGAGAGAGACGGCCACCGCAAGGGAGGAGGGAGACGGCCACCTCAAGGGAGGAGAGAGACGGCCACCTCAAGGGAGGAGAGAGACGGCCACCTCAAGGGAGGAGAGAGACAACCACCTCAAGGGAGGAGAGAGGCAGCCACCTCAAGGGAGTACAGAGAAAGCCACCTCATGGACGAAGAGAAACAGCCACCTCAAGGGAGGAGAGAGACAGCCACCTCAAGGGAGGAGAGAGACAGCCACCTCAAGGGAGGAGAGAGACAGCCACCTCAAGGGAGGAGAGAGACAGCCACCTCAAGGGAGGAGAGAGACAACAACCTCAAGGCGGGCGAGAGGCAGCCACCTCAAGGGAGTACAGAGAAAACCACCTCATGGACGAAGAGAAACAGCCACCTCAAGGGAGGAGAGAGACGGCCACCTCAAGGGAGGAGAGAGACTGCCACCTCAAGGGAGGAGAGAGGCAGCCACCTCAAGGGAGGAGATAGACAGCCACCTCAAGGGAGGAGAGAGACAGCCTCCTCAAGGGAGGAGAGAGACAGCCTCCTCAAGGGGATAGAGAGACAGCCACCTCAAGGGGGTAGAGAGGCAGTCACAGAAAGGGGGTAGAGAGGCAGTCACATAAAGAGAGGAGAGAGGCAGCCACCTCAAGGAAAGAGGGAGTCAGCCAGCTCAAGGGGGTAGAGAGAGCCACCTCAAGGGGGCAGACACATAAAGGGAGGAGAGAGGCAGGCACCTCATGGAAGAAGAGAAACAGCCACCTCGAAGGGGGGAGAGAGACAGCCACCTCAAGGGGGTAGAGAGGCAGCCAGCTCAAGGGAGGAGAGAGGCAGCCAGCTCAAGGGAGGAGAGAGGCAGCCAGCTCAAGGGAGGAGAGAGGCAGCCACCTAAAGGGAGGAGAGAGGCAGCTACCTAAAGGGAGGAGAGAGGCAGCCACCTAAAGGGAGGAGAGAGGCAGCCACCTAAAGGGAGGAGAGAGGCAGCCACCTAAAGGGAGGAGAGGGGCAGCCACCTCAAGGGAGGAGAGAGGTAGCCACCTACAGGGAGGAGAGAGGCAGCCACCTAAAGCGAGGAAAGAGGCAGCCACCTCAAGGGAGGAGAGAGGCAGCCACCTAAAGGGAGGAGAGAGGCAGCCACCTAAAGGGAGGAGAGAGGCAGCCAGCTCAAGGGAGGAGAGAGGCAGCCAGCTCAAGGGAGGAGAGAGGCAGCCAGCTCAAGTGAGGAGAGAGGCAGCCACCTAAAGGGAGGAGAGAGGCAGCCACCTAAAGGGAGGAGAGAGGCAGCCACCTCAAGGGAGGAGAGAGACAGCCACCTCAAGGGGGTAGAGAGGCAGCCAGCTCAAGGGAGGAGAAAGGCAGCCAGCTCAAGGGAGGAGAGAGGCAGCCAGCTCAAGGGAGGAGAGAGGCAGCCAGCTCAAGGGAGGAGAGAGGCAGCCAGCTCAAGGGAGGAGAGAGGCAGCCAACTAAAGGGAGGAGAGAGGCAGCCACCTAAAGGGAGGAGAGAGGCAGCCAGCTCAAGGGAGGAGAGAGGCAGCCAGCTCAAGGGAGGAGAGAGGCAGCCAGCTCAAGGGAGGAGAGAGGCAGCCAGCTCAAGGGAGGAGAGAGGCAGCCAACTAAAGGGAGGAGAGAGGCAGCCACCTAAAGGGAGGAGAGAGGCAGCCACCTAAAGGGAGGAGAGAGGCAGCCACCTAAAGGGAGGAGAGGGGCAGCCACCTCAAGGGAGGAGAGAGGTAGCCACCTAAAGGGAGGAGAGAGGCAGCCACCTCAAGGGAGGAGAGAGGCAGCCAACTAAAGGGAGGGGAGAGGCAGCCACCTAAAGGGAGGAGAGAGGCAGCCACCTAAAGGGAGGAGAGAGGCAGCCACCTAAAGGGAGGAGAGAGGCAGCCAGCTCAAGGGAGGAGAGAGGTAGCCACCTAAAGGGAGGAGAGAGGCAGCCACCTCAAGGGAGGAGAGAGGCAGCCACCTAAAGGGAGGAGAGAGGCAGCCATCTAAAGGGAGCAAAGAGGCAGCCACCTAAAGCGAGGAAAGAGGCAGCCACCTCAAGGGAGGAGAGAGGTAGCTAACTCAAGGGGGTTGAGAGACAGACAAATCAAGGGAGAACAGCTACCTCAAGACATGACAGAGACAGTCAGGTCAAGAGAAAAGACAGTTATAGCAAAAGAGAAGAGAGAGGGACAATAGATACACCCCGGGCAAGGGTATGATGGATAAGAGACGCAACCGAAAAAAGCTTCCAAACAACTGACAATCTATTTTTGATGGTACCTATGCAATATAACAAAGAAGTTCTCATTACCCCGGCTGATTCTAGAAAAGCATACAATATACAGCAGATCCATCTGCTGCCACTGAGCAATAAGAGGAATAAATATGAATATATGCAGCCCTGAAAGACAGGGAGCAGTGACAGAAAGTAAATAGATCTGTATAGAGGAGAATAAGCGCATCAATCAAAAGGACCTAGTATTGAAGTAGATGTCACCTCTCTAGCAGGGTCACCTCTACTTAGATCTCCAATGAAAATTAATCATCTAATGCCCAACATATCTAATTCCCTATATTTATAGCTGATCCTTAGGAAGATTTCCTATCTTGACCATATAACCTCACAAGAAATAGACACCTCAGTTAAAATTCACAGTAGAAATGTACAATTCTTTGTAGTAAGTATATAATACAGGTTTTGCATTATTATTATTATTATTTACTAGAATATTGCTCATCAAAAAATTACGGGAATCAAATTGTAAGTGAGCTAATGCTGTTTAGTGTATGGTAATGAACTAAATAATACATTAATAAAGGAATATATTTTACCTATTTTGAAGTAATAAATGCAGGAGGCATTATGCTGAAGAGCTGGCAATCTGTTTTGATGTATCTGCAGCATACAATGTGTGTTTTCACTGTTGTGGAGCTGCTGTGTAAGTGTCAGCAATGTGTGCAGTGTGTAGTGTAAATAGTGTGTGTGTGCGAGGAAAATCCGTTATGGTAGCTGTGTACTTCTGCATTCTGTAAGTTACTGTTGTAAAATGGCGCCTAGTGTGTGGTAAGCGGCTGTTGGTGATTTTGCGTCCTTGTTCTTCGATCTCGTCCGGCTTTTTCTGAAAATCTGTATGTGTTTGGTGGTGTTTTGCGTGTTTAGGTTCCTGTAGGCCATTTTTTCTCTCGCTTAGGTGATTTTCGGGTGTCTAAACTCTTCAATTTGGACTTAAATGGAGGTGTAACTTCACTTGCAGAGGTCCTGGGTGCCCCCTCTTGCTGTGGGTAAGATTTGTATATGTTTGTTGTCTGTATTTATTGTGTTTTGAATGTTTTGAGGTTCGCGCGGGTCGGCCGTTAAAGTCGTAATTTTTCGAGGTCGTAATGTTTTTTTTTTTTGTAAGTCCCACGTCTTGTATTTCTGTGTCGTAAGTCCATAAATGTTGCGAGGTCAGCAGTTGCTGGCATGGAGTGCCTTTGGCGCTCCATGCCAGCAACTGCGGCCATCGATTCGCGAGGGCCGCAGCGTTAGCAACAACTTTGGACAACCCGCAGTTATGACAGCTTTATATTTGATATATCACTTACATTCACTGTTTAGACGGGCTGCCAGTAAAGTATATATACTGGTCAAACTGATTGGTGCTGCTGTTGAGACTTGCCCAATAAAGAGAACTGTGCTAGCCAACTGTAGCCACAAAGGGCAAATATATGTGCAAAAAGTAAGTCCTATATTTTAAATTTCAGAGAAATGCAATAACTATGCAACGATTAAGGTAAAGCTAAGACAACAACTTATCTTCGGAGAGCAGTAGAACTGTTTGAGAAAAGGAAATGGAACTCTAAAGTAGAGAATAACTGCAGATAAAAGGTAAAAACAATTTGCCCATTATCAAGTTCAGTTATCCATAAGACCATAATGGAAACATTTGACCATAAAAGAACTTACAGACTGAAAAACTGCATTTAATTTCAAAAGCCTCACTATATTTTAGGGAAACATCTCAAATCTGTGAAGTATATAACAAGCTAGCAACATTCACAGCCATGACAATCATGAGCATAAAAATTAGAGGAAGCCTTCATTTTTGTAGACTGTTTTTGTATAGCAAGATTCCACCTTAACTCAATAGAGCCGATAACTTGGAGACTCATGGATGTGTTTATCTAATCTATGAGGGTTGGATGTGGAGGAGGATGGAGGGATAGGTATGCAGGATTCGTTAAATCATTGGAACTTTTAGAATTTGACACCTGGACCCTTCCTCACACATCCTCAGAAGCAGGTATCTTGCAATTATTATTGCAAGCCTACTCCTGCTCATATGTAAATACTCCTCACAAACACAACCTTCACCAAAGTAACCAAGGTCCATCAGAGGAATCCAAAATTCTATCTGTTTTAATTTAAAGCTAGATTTGTGACATATTTCTTATCTGATTATGCTCTTCATTTTGTTTTGTTACAACATTACTTCCCACCTACTTCTGACTAGAACTAGTTAATATTTGTTTGCTGAATATATGTAAAAAGATAATCAGAAAATGTGGAAGAGATGAAAAAAATATATTATAAATCCCAAAGCCCCAACCCTTTAGTCATAGCATTGGCTCACCTCCCAGTCCAAGACTGATGCCTGCCACTGAGCAATCTTGTCAATGTTTTCCAGCCTCCTCTTCCGCTCATTGATTTGTTGAGTGACGTTCCTCATGACAGCGAGAGCAGCCGCAACATACCTGTAATCGCTGTGACAACACAAGAGCATCCCATAAGTACATGAGTCTGAACAGTAGGACATTGAAACAGGTTGTGTCCTGCTAAATACAGCATTATGCTTTATATTCACACAGGCACACAAGAGGACTGGGTGCTTATTCCTAAAGTACTGTAAGCTCTTAAGGGCAGGGGATAAAGGGACGCTGCCACACCAAAATATTTTTTTTTATGGTATATAGATTTTATGCTGCTCATGGCCATTCAGATTTGTGCATCCACCAAGCCCCATTTGCAGCTCCTCCTTTCCCCTTTCTATCTATACAATAAGATTGTGGCATCTACAGCTGCCATTATTTTCATTAGATCTATTGGACAGATAATTTGTATGCAAGAAAAAAAAACACCTAAGAAAGCAAGTAAAAGTTGATAAAAGAAAATGAATGCCTTTGGTAAATAATAATATTACATAAAAGATAAAAATGTAAAACCAGTTATTTATTTTTACCCATTATAAAGTTTAGTTATTCAAAAGACCATATCGAAAAAATTAACTTCCCTTACTATGTTTTTCATCAGTTGTTTGAATTTAAATATGTATCAATTGAAAAAATATAAAGTAGATAGATAGATAGATACATTTCATATTGACAAGCTGATATCTCTTGATTATATTCAATATTATTTATTACCATTCATTTCCCATTTGTCAACATATATTCTGCAGCAAGGATACAAATAAATTGATGAATGGTGACTGAATGAATATTTACAGATAGGTAGAATCATTCATATTGATTTAGGTGTAATATAGTAATGAGGAGCAAAGTGGGAAGCCTGACACAAGGAATTACTGTGGGAGATGACACATTATTGGAGTAATGAAAATCTCTATCATTAAAAAGAATTTAAAAGTATGTGTGATAATATACGCAAGCCAGGTGTCTGTAAAGCTAACCAAACTTTTTTTCAGATCCGAGAAAAATATTTAAATATAAAAAATATGTATAAAATATATAAAATAATTAGAAGTTGTAGGAGTGAGGAACAACATGTTCTAAGTTGTGACTCCCTGGTTCCTGGTTACCTATATATGTGCATGCATTGAAATATATGTTTATATACATACATACATAGACTGATTAAGCAATACTCGCCACGTGTTATTGGACTGACTAGAGGGGTTGTATGTTTGGAGTGCAAATTACTTTCTCTATGTTATATTTCACTATACAACACATGTACTGCACCAAAGGCACCCCAGGCCTTCCTCAATATACCCATATATATTTATAGCAGCTTAAAACACGCTCCCCATGCAATGCTCATACTCACTCACTGACTGCACTCATGGTCAACATAATTCAGAGCAGAATAGAAAGTCTATTACTTAAAACTTAATGGTATTCCCATATTAAAGAATTTGCTATATATACACCAATGCTCACTGCAACTAGACTAAAATAGTAAGAGATGAAAACCAAACATCTGCTAAAAGTACTGGAATTTTACCACTTGCCTGGGACAAATAAAAAACATCTCTGCCCTCATCTCCAAATACTCCCCCACACGCCCTCTTTGGTTTGCTAACGACCTTCTTCTTTCTACCACTCTTGTCACCTCCTCTCACTCCCGCCTCCAGGACTTTTCTTGCGCTGCCCCTATTCTCTGGAACTCCTTGCCTCGCTTCACCAGACTATCCTCTTGCCTTAATCCTTCAAAACATCAATAAAAACGCACCTCTTTAAAGAAGCCTATAACCTTCCTCCCTAACATGCTCAGCACTACTCTCTCCTTACTGTACCACATACACACTTCAACCTTTAGATTGTAAGTCTGTGAGTTTTAATCTTGCAAGGTGCTTTAGGGAAAGCGCTATGGACACTCCATTCATTGCAATGTGTGAATCTTGAACTTGTCATTGCCTGTAACTTAACTTATGTATAGCGCTACGGAATATGTTGGCGCCTTACAAATAAACATTAATAATAATAATATATAGTTATAAATATATAAAATTGACACAACTGCTGACCTTGCCCGTGTCTTGTGGTTATATTTTATCTGACTAAACACCCCAGTGATATATTTTGAGCCCTGTATAAATATGTACGCACAGCTACTAATGTAAAGTGTATGATCCAAGTCCCAGTTACATATCATGTCCCCCCAGTGACAGCCGAACACTCGACTAGATGATGCCCAGTATGCTAGGCCGGCACACTCTCGGTTTTAATCTAAACATTACTTATAGCTGACACATTGCAACGCAATAACTTGTAGCACAGGGCCTGAAAAGAAAAATGCGCTGTCACCACCACAGGAGTCTCCCAGTTCATCATATCAGCTTCTATTACACACGTCCCATCCCGTTTTAGAAGGGTCCTCATATTAACTCATTGATCTTTCAGCAAGCACAATGCTGTCTGACAACTAATGTACTATAGAGCGTGACTCTGTGCTCCAGTTTGTATAGCTCTGTAATGTGCGCTTGCTGGCATTCTCCTTCTGGCTTACTCACATCTTTCATAAAGCATTCACTCATTTAAAGGGACTCTGAACTCATGGATATTGCGTTGCACCATCATGTAGAGTAGTAAAAATCAAGTAGAAAAGTGGAAAAAAAATGCATACACTTTTCAATGATTTAATGCAGTGTTTATGTATCTTGAGTCCTGTTAGGTCCTGAAGGGAACATAAATCACAAGATCTCTAAATATTTATATATTATCTTTACTGCAATAACATTCCACATTTTATTGTCTATTGGATTTAGAATCTGTGAAGAACTCAAATGAGAGAGATCCACCTAAACATAATTTACTCTCACATGAAAGAGTAGGCTTATGGAAGAATATAATTATGTGTAAATTTTGTAGCACTTGCCTTTATTGTTACACAACTTCTGTAACTTGTGATGTGAGCTGCAGAAGAATGCAGAAAAAATAATGTACAGCAGCTGTAATTTGATTAGAGCCTGTTCTTATGCTCCAATTTATCAGTCAAATTACACAGGTCAGGATCCTGAGTATAAATGCCAGAAATCTAACCCAATGTTTGCTTCTAAAGGCAACTTCCTCTTTCTTCAAACATGGAGTAGTAACTGGCAAATTAGGATGTTAAATAACATTTACATACAAACAGCCTTATTAAATTGCGATTTGGCCAATTGAATAGGGCTCTATATAAGCACAGAGCATATTTTTTTTACAGACGTTTTTAGTTAGTTAAGACCTTTCTTTTGGATAGAAGATCAATAACTAAAAACTTCTGTAAAAAAAAACATATGCTATGTGCTTATATAGAGCCCTATTCAATTGGCTGAATCACAATTTAATAAGGCTGATAAACCTCTCCAGGTTTGGTCTTTCATATAAAAGTTTACGTTATATTAGTGTTTCGGACTACCGTGGATATCGGTCTCCCGACACATATTAGATGTCCAGGAAGTATGTCAGGATCTGCTCAGGAGGCTGTCTTGATAGTTTTTTTTATCTGCCCTTCCTTGCAGCAGCCACTGCAGCCAAACTAAAACAAAATAGCACAACCTCCTGGGCAGAATCTCTTAAACCTCCTGGGCAGAATCTCTTAAACCTCCTGGGCATTTAAAGGCGGTAGACACAAGTTGATGTGATGGTCCCTAAAAACTAAAATATAAAAATTATAATATAAGTTTTAAAAGCTACATAGATTACTTTACTTCAAATACTAATTCAATTGTTAATCAGTCTTTAAAATCAACAAATGAAACACTAATGTATGTGCGCTACTATTTTTCTTTACATTTAGGTGATACTTATACTTTTTTTACATTCTTTAGTCTGGATTCTGCAAAATATCTCCTAACAGTAGGAGCTATGCTCTTCCATACAAATATGGATTTATATTTAAAAATGTTCAATTTATATATTTAACATTAATTAAAACATGCAGTCTTGTTTATGTCCTATTGAAATTTCATGAGATTTAAGCCAAATTTAAGATTGGCTCTGCTTTATTGTGTGTCGAACATGGCCCTCATTGTAAAAGAGTACATATAGGTTCTTCGACCAACTTAAAACCATCTATGTTGTTGTGTTTTGGATAAAAATGATGTCCCTCGTGCAATATGTTTTATTTATACTTTAAGAAGAAATTGCCCAAGAAGTAAAAGTATGTGTACATTACATTTAAATAAATAGCTGCTAACCTATGGAGCACCTCCTTTTAGGCTATTGCAGATGCCTATGAAAACACAACAAGTCAGCATGGGCTAATTTCAAAATGCAGTTAGACTATGAATATAAGTAAATGTATTAAAATATGGTTTAGATACTCACTTGAGATTGGTATTTCATCTGAATAGTAAAATTATTTTTATTTACTCTTATGATTACCTTTTTCAAATTATACAGAAGCAGCAACAGCACAAAATAGTTTCTTGTAAAAATAAATGAAACTTTGTGTAAATGCTATGTTGCTCTACTTGGGTTGAATGAAGCTTAAATTGACACTATCCTGTCACAGACAATATGTGAATTAATATTTAATAGTAATTATAATAACTTTTGTAAAAAAAATGTTTGTGTTTCATGTCCTCTCCTTTCCTTGCACTTCTGTGATCCTGTGTTAACGCTGCCCATTTCCCCTGTTGAAATGGTACCAGATGACTTACTGATCTTTTGATGGCTACAGTGACCTGTTCTCTTTTGAAAATGGCATTTGAAAAGTTTGACATTGCAAAATTCTTTATTAAAAGTTGTATTTTAAAAAACAAACTGTATTCCTCCAAAGCCTGGACTGAAGATTGATACCTGGAATAAATGAGCGTACTAATCATGAATTTAAAGGACCACTGTCGTCATTTTGTTTAAATTTACTATATAATACATTTAAAAATATGTAACATTATTAAAATGTCAATAATAATATAGCCACTCATTTATTATCTTTTAAAAGCAATGATGATGTTGTGGAATCTACCATTTTGGCTTCAGCAGATCAGCTTCCTGGGAGGAGACTTTGAACACACATGAAGTATCTGTCTGCACAATACCAATGCTCTAGCAACATTACAGTGAAGCTCATTAGTTTACAAGGACAAGCCTACCTGAGAAAGTAACAGGCTACAGCAGGAGGAAAGAAAACAAAATGGAAGCCGCACAAAAAAAGAATAATTGGATAATGTAAAGCTTGTGATTACTTTTTTGTCTTCTAAAAACATCTTGCCTATCGTGTTCAGTTATTAAAAAAACAATGTAAAAATACATTTTACGATAGTGTTCATAATTTGTCTTAGCACTTGTAAATAAAATATACATAATTCACAGCGAAACTCTAGCAAATATATTTTAAATGTATTACAAAAATTAATGCCAATTTTAAAATACTCAACTCCATTCAAACCAAAGCACTAAGCTTTAAAAATATTGAATTTGTCTGCTGTGTGCTTTACATATACAATGACAAATACTGTATATATATATATATATATATATATATATATATATATATATATATATATATACACACACATACACACACACATACACTATACACACAGATCAAGAGGAGATCTTCATCAAGAGTAAACATTTTCAAATATTCCATATTTTGATTTTGGAGGACAGACAATTCAGAAGTATCTTGATGAAAGTCAGCACGCGCCACGCAAACATTCAGCAGACACACAGAGGAGAAACACACAGGGAAGGGACAGGGGGAAGATGGTGGAAAGAGACACATGGCATTCCTAAGCACAAAACTTGCAGGTTAACAATCCCTGAAATGAGTTGCATGTACAGTAGGCGGGAGGAAAGGCTCGAAGGCGCTTATTAAGAGCCACGTAATGAGCGTGAGAGTCTTTCAATGAGCGCCAAAGGCGCTCATTTCAAGACATGCGATGAGCGCCAAAAGCGCTCAATGTGGAGTTTGCGATGCACGCAGAAAGTGATCATTGCAAAACAGGAAGGTTGAAGTACACAGGGGGAGAGGCTTGCAATGAGCACCAAAGGTGCTCAAAGGATCAAAACCATTGCCAGCCTTACAATTTTATTCCCGTCATTGTTGACGGGCAAGTTACTAGTATATATATATATATATATATATATATATATATATACACACACTCATCTGTCGCTGTTCTCTCTCCTTCACTCTCCTCAATGTTTCTTTCTTCTACCCATTCCTCTCTTTCACTCATACTACTGTCACTGATAACCACTTCTTCTCTAAACCCTGTCTCTTTCTCTTCCAATCTGATCTCTCTCACCATCTCTCTGTCTCCCAATTTGTCTCACTTTTTTTACTTGTTTTCACTTTCTCTTCCCATCTGTTTCTCTGTCTCTCCTTGTCTGTCTCTCCTGCTCACACTCTCTTCTGGTTCTCTTTTGTCCCTGTCTGTCTCTCCTCATCTGTTTCTACCTTGAGCCTATCAGCCTCTCTCTTTCCCCTGATCTCTCTTCCCATGTGTCACCTGTTCTATTCCCATGTGTCATTCCCACCTCACCAAGCACTCTCTTTCTGTTTGACAGTCTCTCACTATTTCATTTTCTTCAACTGGCCCTCTCACTTCATATCTGACTCTCTCCCATTCCATGTCTGTCTCCCTTCCTGCCTGGCACTCTACACCTGGCTCTTTTTCTTTCCCCATCCGTCTGCCTCTCTTTCCCTCTGACCGCCTGGTTTTCCCTCTCTCTGTTTTCTCACTTTTCCTCCTCTTCCAATGTTGACTTTGAGTTTGACACCATTCGGAATTTCTCCATATACAGACAGTACTTTGACAAAAGCAATTAAACATTTATGAGTCCAGTAAAAGGTGTCACAACCTGCTATGAACAATGTTTCCTCAGGGATAAGAACATTCTACACTCAGTACATGTGAAATTTAACCTAGTTCCATTTTATTTTTCTCTCTGCTTCATAATAGAGTGAGACACCAAGCAGCCGCTGGTGGGGGTGCAAGGAGGGGCAATTTATCTTCTCAAGGAAAGACACTGCAACCAAGTTATTGATTTTCCCTTATGTATTCATTTCGCTGCACTGGACTTCAAAGCTCATTTTAATTAGAAGAATGGATCAGGGCACCTGCCACTGCTGTATGATTAACAAGGAGCTGGGACAGACTCCTAATGAATGGCAGAGAGAGAAAACATGGTTCTCAGCCGGCTTCTCACACATGGATACAGAGATATCTATGAAGTTTTAGAGCCACATGCTGAATATTCAAGCGCTGTCTTCTGGTGTTAAGGTGACACAGCAAATGTCCAGTGAGTTGATCCATTCATTGGGATCAGAAAAATGATAAGACTTTAATGATTCTGTATTGTATGACTTTATCATTATTCTGGTCTACATGTATAGTTCTACCAACTGGGACATAATTAATCATGTGAGAAACTCACTGGGAGAATGGAAAGACTTTCATGTAATTATTCTTATCTCAACCTCAATTACATAACAACTTTTGGTTGTGTAATAATTGGGGCATTTGCTGTGTCACTTTAAGACGATGCTTGTCCTCCCTGCAATGCTCTGCCTCCTATGAGAGCCTGGAGAAACCTTTGCATGAAATTACAGATGAAAAACATTTGTACAGAACATTAACGGTCGCAGAGATGGAGTGAACCTGTCTTAATGCGGCTTTCATGAAATATTCAGCAATGAGGAGAGGTACAAGATTAATATAAAGCAGAAGGTATTAGCAGATGGTTTTTGTCACTGAATGAGAGAGGGTGTGCGTGTTTGCAAATAATGCTGCTATTCTCTGCCTGCCTGTAGCTATAATCCACTGTCATAACTCTATTTCTCCCCCTGGCCATGATTCTATCACTCTTCCCTTGTCTATCTACCTCACCTCCCTGTCCTGGTTATCTTTCTCCACTGCCTTGGCTAGTCCTGTGTTGCTTTAAAGATTCACTGTAGTTTAGGAAATATATTTGTGAAGTATACAACAAACTAACAACATTAGCAGCTATGTATAAAAACAAGTATAAAAACATTCTTAAAGAAAATCTTACTTTTAGCAGGCTCAGTGCATAGATTCTGCCATGGCAGTACTTATGTTTCTTCAAGGCATGAAGAAACAGCTGCAGAGTAGGGCAAGTAGAGTTTGCAAGTTTACACATGACTGCCAGCTTCTGAGCATGTTCTTGGAAAATGAGCTTATCTGCATCAATCAATGAACTGGTATATTCTTGGATACATAATAAAAGTGAGCATGGCCTGCTAAAAGTAAAATGTATCTTACATAGCTGCTAATGTTGCTAGTTTGTTACCCGAGATTGTAAATTTGTAAGTTTTCAATCTTGTAAAGTGCTTTGGAAACAAGTACTATGTACGTTTGATTTTAAACTCAAAGGGCCTCATTCAATTGCGATTTGGCCAATTGAATAGGGCTCTATATAAGCACATAGCATTTTTTTTTACAGAAGTTTTTAGTTGGTGAAGACCTTGCTTTTGGATAGAAGGTCACTAACTAAAAACTTCTGTAAAAAAATATGCTATGTGCTTATATAGAGCCCTATTCAATTGGCCAAATCGCAATTGAATGAGGCCCAAAGACAGGGCCCCCCCAGTCTTCAATATGTTAATATTGTTTTTGCCTTATACTTAATCTCTTTATATCACTACGGAATATGTTGGCGCATTACAAATAAAGGATAACAATAATGATAATACATGCTTTACAAATACAGTTGTCCATTCTCTGGCTGTCTTTCTCTCTTCTCTCTGTCTTTCTCATCTTTTGTCAGCAATTCTCCTCCCTTGCACTGGTTGCTTCTCCCCTTTGCCTAGTTATTTTAATCTTCCAATGACTGGGTTATCTCTTTTATTATCTCACATAGACAACCATGCTCCTCAGCTTTCTCTCTCCATCCACTCTCTCATCATTCCATCTCTCTGCCTTCTTTCTCTTCCTCCTTCTTTCTACTCCTTCACTTGCTTAAATAATCACCCAATTCACCTTGGAGCCAGTGAGCAGAACATACATTGACAAGAGGGGAAGAAGTAACAACTGCAGAAATCTTATTTAACAAGAGCGAAGTATAGTTCTGAATACAAATTTAAAAAAAATATTTTCATATGAAATGTGTTTATAGTTGAAGGTATATGTTATTTGTCTTTCTGATTATTCTAATGTGGCGACTCATGTAAAAATGTTGGACAACTCTGAACTATATATATTTATTATCTATTCTGATCAGTCTATGATGTCTTTATGCATTTTTACATACAGTACATTGTATGGATAGATAATCGAATATCATAAATATATATAACAAGAGCTTGAAGAAAGTATAGAGCAAAAGACACATTGCTATAAAGTTCTACAGCCCTTTCTAACACCTTGCCAGTATCTTTCTGATTGACTTGTACCTCTGATCCAGTAATGACATAGTATTGTGTATTTCTTAGTACCTATGGTCCTGTGCTGTGTACTTTAGTAGTTCAGCCAGCTGAAGCGGGTACTTGCAGATCTTCTGCACAGGTGTGAGAAGGAAACCATCAATGGCGATATCGATCATCTGCTGCAGGAGCCGACATGCTTCAAAGAAATGCTGGTACCTGCCGTCCTTCATTAGCTTGGAGAGTTCCATGCAGGCGTCCAAGTGATTGTTACAGTACTCTGAGTAGATCCAAAACCCATCTTGCTGCAGGAGGAGAAGATGGTGAATTGTAGAGGGTTGGGAAGGAGGACAGACAATGGAATGATGGAACGGGAAAGAAAGATGAGGAAGTAATTGTCAGTGGGGTCATTATACAAAGTCAAAGCAGATAAAAGTTGCTTGGTCTCTGAGCATCTGTGGAAGTTGAACAGACCCATATACTTACACCATGCTGCTGACACTCTTCCTATATTTACATAGTCACACTGTATTCCTGTTCCTATATTTACATAGTCACACTGTATTTCTGATCCTTGTGTTTACATTCTGTATCTGCAACTCTGTAACTTCAACTACATGATTAAAGGAATTCTATCACCACAAAAATCAAGGTATTTTTTAAGTTCGTCTTAAAGAGCATGAGAAACTGGCTATGCATTGTACTAGCCATTTTGGTCCTTTTCGGTTATGTAGCTGCACACAGTCTGAACACTGAGGTTGAATGCTGCGCCACAGCACCACCTGGTGGGGAAAAAAGTTACTGCAGGTAAAACAATATTCCCCCCTCCGATGTGACAGAAGAGGCCTTGAGCTATGAGAGACGCCCCCGAGACCCTTGAGGGCTGAGTGCCCATGCCGAACATAGCGATGGCCTCGCTGTTGATTTAGCGCCGTCGAGTTGTGCCACGTCGGAGGGGGCAATAGTTTTTTGCATGCACTAACATTTTCCCCCACCAGGTGGTGCTGTGGCACAGCATTCAACCACAGTGTTTTGACTGTGTGCGGCTACATAACAGAGAAAATGCGCCATTTTCCCTAAAATACTTGCTGAGATATTAAACATTACTTGTGCTGCATAATTATGCAAATGAACCATTCCCACAAACTATTAATCTGCTAATTAGTAACACAATCTGCTTTTTTATTTCTGTGTTGGCAAAACTAAACTACTATAACACAATTACATCCCCTCCCCCACCCTTGTCAAGGACTCTGAGCTACAAATTAACATAATAAGTAACATACCGTACTAGCATAAGGAGCTGTACAAACAATGCTCAATGTTTTAGGAATAATTTACTGTACAGGAAAATGGCTCATACAATTTATAGACAGTTTTTAATGCTTTTTAAGTTGAAACCAAATTGCTGAGGTGACAGTGTCCCTTTAATAATGCTGGTCAATCATTTACACAGCTTCTCACACATCTACACTATGATGCTGCACCTCTCATGTCTAATGCTATGTTGCTACTCCTATATCTATGCTATGCTGCTGCTCCTCACACATCTATGCTATGCTGCTGCTCCTATATCCATGTTATGCTGCTGCTCCTCATACATCTATGCTATGCTGCTGCTCCTCACACATCTATGCTATGCTGCTACTCCTATATCTATGCTATGCTGCTGCTCCTCACACATCTATGCTATGCTGCTACTCCTATATCTATGCTATGCTGCTGCTCCTCACACATCTATGCTATGCTGCTACTCCTATATCTATGCTATGCTGCTGCTCCTCACACATCTATGCTATGCTGCTGCTCCTATATCCATGCTATGCTGCTGCTCCTCATACATCTATGCTATGCTGCTGCTCCTCACACATCTATGCTATGCTGCTACTCCTATATCTATGCTATGCTGCTGCTCCTCACACATCTATGCTATGCTGCTGCTCCTCACACATCTATGCTATGCTGCTGCTCCTCATACATCTATGCTATGCTGCTGCTCCTCACACATCTATGCTATGCTGCTGCTCCTATATCTATGCTATGCTGCTGCTCCTCACACATCTATGCTATGCTGCTGCTCCTCATACATCTATGCTATGTTGCTACTCCTATATCTATGCTATGCTGCTGCTCCTCACACATCTATGCTATGCTGCTGCTCCTCACACATCTATGCTATGCTGCTACTCCTATATCTATGCTATGCTGCTGCTCCTCACACATCTATGCTATGCTGCTGCTCCTCATACATCTATGCTATGCTGCTGCTCCTCACACATCTATGCTATGCTCCTGCTCCTCACACATCTATGCTATGCTGCTGCTCCTCACACATCTATGCTATGCTGCTACTCCTATATCTATGCTATGCTGCTGCTCCTCACACATCTATGCTATGCTGCTGCTCCTCATACATCTATGCTATGCTGCTGCTCCTCACACATCTATGCTATGCTGCTGCTCCTCACACATCTATGCTATGCTGCTACTCCTATATCTATGCTATGCTGCTGCTCCTCACACATCTATGCTATGCTGCTGCTCCTCACACATCTATGCTATGCTGCTGCTCCTCATACATCTATGCTATGCTGCTGCTCCTCACACATCTATGCTATGCTGCTGCTCCTCATACATCTATGCTATGCTGCTGCTCCTCACACATCTATGCTATGTTGCTGATCCTCACACATCTATGCTATGTTGCTGCTCCTCACACATCTATGCTATGCTGCTGCTCCTCACACATCTATGCTATGCTGCTGCTCCTCACACATCTATGCTATGCTGCTGCTCCTCACACATCTATCCTATGCTGATCCTCCTCACACTTCACTATTTAAATCTTCCCTATGCTGCTGCTATTATATCTAAGAGGTGCTGCGGCTCCTCACACATCTGCGCTATGCTGCTACTCCTATATCTATGCTATGCTGCTGCTCCTCACACATCTATGCTATGCTGCTACTCCTATATCTATGCTATGCTGCTGCTCCTCACACATCTATGCTATGCTGCTGCTCCTCACACATCTATGCTATGCTGCTGCTCCTCACACATCTATGCTATGCTGCTACTCCTATATCTATGCTATGCTGCTGCTCCTCACACATCTATGCTATGCTGCTGCTCCTATATCTATGCTATGCTGCTGCTCCTCACACATCTATGCTATGCTGCTGCTCCTATATCTATGCTATGCTGCTGCTCCTATATCTATGCTATGCTGCTGCTCCTCATACATCTATGCTATGCTGCTGCTCCTCACACATCTATGCTATGCTGCTGCTCCTCACACATCTATGCTATATTGCTACTCCTATATCTATACTATGCTGCTGCTCCTCACACACCTACCCTATGCTGCTGCTAACATAGCTGCTCTATGCTGTTGCTCTTTTATCTATGCTCTGCTGCAGCTCCTCACACATATCTACGCTATGCTGCTGATCCTTTCATAACTACTCTATGATATTGATCCTCGCATATCTATATAAACACTGCTCTTCTGCTCCTCACATACATGTGTTACATATCTTCATTACATTGCTGTTCATCTTTTATCTAACCTAAGCAAATTGTCAAACGCAAAGTAGCCAACAGGGTTTCTGTCTATAATTCCCTTCAGGACAATGGAACCCTATCCTACTTTCCCAGCACAATAAGGAAATGACATGGGGCCATGAGTTTTTGAGCAGAATAGCTTAATTTTCATAAGATATTAGCGAGAATGATCCATCTCTCCCACACCAGCTAATACCCCATAATGAGACACATTGATTAAATGCAAATGCTTTGACCTGTCCACTCGCAGGCTGCCTGTATCCGCCTTCAACATATGCAACCTGTCTCATCAGAATGAAAAATGAAGCATAACGATCCCTCATTAAGGGTTATTGCCTCCCTCTGCTCCTTTTAGCTCAATTACAACTCTACCTCGTTACTTTGGCACTTTAACCCCTTCCTCTCCAGAGGCTTATTCAATTTGCAAAGATTTTCCTATCATACCTGGTCAATTCCATTGAGGATAAGTCACAATAAAGAGGCCCACATATTTGAAACACTGATCCCATCTGTACACTCAAAGTTACATTCTCAAATGTAATGTGAATCATTAAAGTATTTCTACTTTCTAAAGCCTCTTGCGTTGACCAGTCTTCTTCCACTACCACTACTGTGCCAACTTATTTGTAAAACACTTTGGGCCTTCTTCCCCCAAATATCAGAAATTTGTGGGTTGGGATAGTCTGACACAAGGAATCAGTTATTTAAAGTCAGTGGCATGAATATATCTGTTCACCCTGTATAGAGAATGCAGTACATTAAATAATATAATAGTACAGTAGAATTCTAATACTTGTTGAAGGTGATAGGAAAATGTATTTGGCACAAACAATTAGATTTACTCATTTACATGGTGTCAGAGACAACAAATGTGATTGTTATCTGTACAGTACTGGCATATACACCATTTAATGTTCCTATTAAAGCCTTGGGGCCATATTCAAGTCCGAGCTCGCAACTCGATCACAGACAGCCAAATGTGGGCTCCCTTTGGTCTCCGATTGTGATGCTATTCAATTGAGCAGGGGCTCGAGTTACAAGCCCCAAGCCAAGAGCTTACACCATGTACTGGTTCGGAACAGTTCTGGGCGGGAACATGATCAATTCAGCAAGCCCGTAACCGCCTATTTCGATTCGGCCAATAGAAAATGAGACTGTCATTATTACGGCAGTAAAACATGGAGGTTACGTGTCAATCGATTAGGTTTGGGGGTCCGATATGCGATCAGACTCGCATAACTTGCAAATGAAAGAATTATGATAATTAATGCCAGTACTGTTCTAGTCCATATGGGTGGCCTGATATGTATTAACTCATTGATACCCAAGACTGATTTAACCCCAAAATGACACATAAAAAATAATTTAATTTCCTGCAGATTTACGAGCTTGAAACTGTTGTACAATTAATTCTAATGTCTATCATCACTTTCCCCGTAATTTACAGTGCAGTATTGATTTTTTTATATGCATTTACAGTGTGGGACCTCTCCGGCACTCGTAGGATTATCTCCTTCATTTGCCATTTACGTGGGTGAAAACGTGCAGGCTTGAGGAATCGTAGCAATTGAAAGATCAAAGGCTTCTGGAGGCTGTAAGTTACGAGTTTGATCAGGGCCAGTTTTTCAAGGCCGTAACTCATAATTGATTGATTTGCGATACCACAGAAATCTCAAGAAGTTCAGAAGGGAGCAACTATAGTTCTATAGTTTGATATTTAAGAGTGAAAGGGTGACTTGGGAACTGTAAAAAGTTATTTTTCAGAAAGGTTGGTATATACGGTAAGCAGAATAGCCTTTCAGCATATGTGGTAGGGATAATTAACCAATATGTATCCTTCTTTTAAAAGTCCACTCTAATGGTCTAACAACAATATCTTGATGTTTTAATTATATGATCATTAATAAATATACAATTCAATATGCAGTTAGCATTGTAATTTCCAGCTGATCTACCTCTCTCCACCCCTACTAGTTGCCCAGGATTGTGAAGGAGAATCTTCTCAGAAGACTGTCTTAGAGTACTCTAATCATTAAAGGTTTGCCTATATTCACTGCAGGGAAGTAGATAGATAAACACCGGAATCAGGAAAACTGATAAAGACTTCTATCAGGCTATTCTCTCGGCAGATTCTTTCCCTCCCAGTACACATGATAGAGAGTGGAGGTCAGCAAATCTAAAATGGTAAGATTCAAATATAAAATGTAAAAGCTATATTGACTTTTGTTTCCTCAAATAATATTTGTATTTCTATTCCATAACTAACTAAATACAACTCCATTGTATAAGTATGGCTATATGGTCCTGTATGGCTAAATTCAATGATTGTTTTTGGTGGTCAGCGAGGTAGTATAGTTAGTGTATGCCACTGTTCCGGATACAGCCGCTATATGAAAAGGGGGAAACGTGTGTTTAAATATGAGGAACGGCAACAGCACAGACTGCACTTGTAAAGCAGGACTGTGCCCAAAAGGCTCTTACATAATAACCGTCTACTCAATCTAGATAAAAATCTAAAAAAGGGGGAATTATAATTTGTTTGACATTTCCTGACATCCTCACAGATGATCAAGGCCAGACCTGTGTGGCTTATGTAACAGCATGATAAACTAGGCTGAAGCCCTGGGGCATTTAGTCAACTGAAGTGTAATGTTCATTCTGCACGCTGGACCGGCGCATTTTACTGCTCAGCTGCTGTCATTTAGGCAGTGTCAAGAAAGCAGACTCATAGCGATATACAACAGCATGGGACCTTAACCCTTGCAGTGCAGGAGTTAGCACAGTTTAATGTAATATATGTTTGTAATACAAATAGCCATATGTTCAAAGCAGTGCAGCAAATTATTTCCCAGCAAGCACACATTCAACTGAATGCCTTGCAACTACAGGCCAGTAAGTCAGTTTGCTAACTTTTTGAAACTGTCTATAACTGGCTGCAGAATCTGATCCTAAACCCCAAACAGAAACATGGAGATGAAGATTAACACTCTCTTCAAGAGTAATAGATTTGATGACAAAAACCTCATAGGTACTGGCTATTCAAACACTAAATCTCTCACAAAAGGGATTTTAAAATCTATACAAAGCATCAGGGTTTCAGTCTAAAATAATGTTCTTATTTGCATATACCTTATCTGCAATTTGTTCTTTTACTTATTTAACATGAAAAACTAGCTACAATCTGTACCAGTGATTAATAAAGTGTATCATTACTGAAGTATTTGCGTGACATTGTTGTACAGAATACTAGTAGCTTTTTTGCTGTACTAATTAGTAAGATAGTCTACTTGTTAGTTTCTGTGGTGACAAAAAACGATGTGCCCTAAAGTGATCATTATATTAGGTTTCCCCCCATAAGTAGCAAGCACACTACGCTACATATTAGTATAGAGCTGCACATTAGGAAGCCATAAAGGAAGCTTGTGGATATATCAGAAATAATTTACTGTACAGAAAAAAAGTTTGTACAATGTATATCCAGTTTCAATATTGTTAACGTTAACATAAATCTGTTGTTGGGATGACAGTGTCTTTTTAAGGTGGTGTTTGGGAAAAATGCTGCCTTCTCTGCTCGGTACCAACCAATAGAGCATTGGACAGTAAGGATTCCTGTTATGCCATTATACCCAATATATTCTGCTAATGTGTGCTAGATTTGCATTATAAATAGTTTTACACAGCTAGAGGGTGTGTCTATTGTTGAGATGTTTAAGTACCCAGCAATAGAGTGTGGCATATTGAGTTAATTGTTGATATCGTATGCAAATTAGCAAAGCTTTATGCAACCGAGTTGAATAACAGTATGAACTTAACGATAATGCAAAAATAGATCACGTATGGCCAAAGGAACAAGTTAGCTATTTGTACAATTCAGAGAAATGGACAAATATCTTCAATGTTCTACATTGTTATGGGACCATTTTTCTATGCTATAAAAGTAATGGTGGAATTCAAGCACATGGAGGATAATTGCAAGCAGTGCTCCTGCAGAGATGTAAATGGACCCCTCACTTATTCAACCCTCACCAAAATATCATGTCTCTACAAACCAGCAGAGGTTGTTTTTTTTTACACTAAATAGTACATCTCCATATGGCAAAATGGATACATCATATGCTCTGCTTGGTATTCTCTTCACTACTTTAGTTAAAGGATTACATTCTATAGGGATACAGCTTTGTTTGAAGATGAAAGGTAAACAAAATATTTGTCATCACTATACAATGTAACCTGCTCAGTCTTAATAGTGAAGAAAGCATTATCCCCATCACACCTGCTCCTGGCAGTAAATGAATGTATTTTGTCTAAAAGAGTAATAGGTTGACTGAGTGGTGATAAATGATGTTTCTCCTCCCCGTGGAGGTAGGAAACATTTAACTGCAGTGTTACACAGCTTCCTTGCTTCTTTATTGAGTCAAAGAACCATCTATTGAAATTACTTTTTTTTAAACCAAATTCTATTGTTTTTTTTAGAGTTGACAAACCATGCTTAAAAACATTGATGTATATGTATTGAAATAATTTATTATCTCAGAACTGTTCTTAATTTGTGCATCCTTTGGCACTTGATTAATTTATTTAATTAAAGAGCAAATTCTCATACTCACTAATACCTTTGGTAATGGATGCAATATGTAAAATTACTTGAATTACCATAAACAAATTGTACTTTAATGTTAAAGCTCACAATATAGACACCATAGAAGTGTGCTTTCATTTATTTCTATAATAGGAAACTTGAAAAAGTAATCATCCTTTTTAGCTTTGTAATTCAAAACAGAAATCATTTACAATTTTGCAGAAATCTTAAAAATGTATACTCTGAGTCTGTTTTTATCTGTCTTTCACTAAAAAGATTTAAATTTAAAAAAAATATATGGACACCATAATGAAGCACAGCTCAAGACAACCCCTCTACACTTCCAGCAAATGTTTATGCTATTGTCAGCCAATCAGTTGGTGCATTAACTGAGGTCGACACCGGTCTATAGCACTGTAGTAACTGTTATTGTTAAGTTTGGTGAAACTACAAAGCTGGCTTGGACTGCCAGTCACAATTCACAATTAAACAATATAGAACATTATTCTACAAATACAAAGACACACATTAAACCAGTGCTGACACCTCTCTCCATTAATATGGGTATCAGAGTGGGCTGTTGCTTGATAGTGTTAGAAATATGTTACATTGGGTTTCCAGTGGATCATGCAAATATAGGCCTCAATTTGTCTTCTTAATTAAACTTACGTGTTCCAGAAAACAGGGGCCTATTTCACTGAGATGTGGCTCCTCGTTATTATACTGCTTCTCTAAGTCTCTAACGAAGCCCATCTGAAACCGGTATATGTCCTCTATGTTCCCAAAGATGACCTTCAGCTGTTCGTCACTAAACATGTCCCTTCGTTTTCTGCATTGCTTTAAATAACCCTATAGGGAAAGAAGAAGAAAAATAGAATTTTACTGCTCAGCTGATATCTTTAGGTACTACTAGCATACATACATAAATACAATGTAAAAAGTCACATTTTATCAAGAGTTTTGTACTGCATTGAGGCACATTTTCTTTTCAGCAACTATTATAAAAACTATCCAGAAACACGCACTGTATCCTGCCTCTCTGAGGTAACCATATTGGTGATAGAGCGATAATTTTATCCCCTAATGCCTACAGTTTACAATCAAAGTATGGAAGGCCTGGTCCTATAATATTTACTACTTTATTATGCTATTTTATTCTTTAAAATGGTGCCCCGCTTAAACCGACACAGCAAATGTCCCCAGATGACATAAATGGAAAGGGAACCTATAAATATAATACAGTTTAAATTAGTTATTAAAAAGTATACGGAAGTGAAAGGTAATTGAGCTTGAAAGGTAGATATTTCATGGATAAATTACTTGAAAAATTCTCCTGTTCTGCTAGCAACATTATCTAAAAGTGATTAACTGACTCTCAATGTAGGAGGTGGTGATCATTTATTACTAGTAGTATAACACCTGGGCATGCTCTTCCTTTTATCATCCTAGATAAAGTTAGTAGCAGAGGAAGTTTTTTGTTTGTTTTTTAGACACACAGAAAGAGTTTAATGGCATTTATAAATTTCCTTGAATATGAATGCACCTGATAGAGGAGAATCAGTACTGTATGAAAACTTTTTTTGCATGAAAATATACTAAATCTCTTGAGTTTGCAAGCACCTGATTTTGTTAACATCCATTGAAATCCCTGCTAAAATTAGCATAAAATACTTTGCATTAATCTGTAAAGGCAGTTTGTGCACCAAAGTATCATTGGTCATGTAGTCCTGTTTTTACCTGGCAACAGGAAACAAGGAGGAGTCAGACACTGCATTGTGGATCTCTGCATTGTGCTGCGAATGGCTTGGAAGTTAGTAAAAAATTAAAATCTGTACCCAAATGCAGTGTTTCTATTGCTAGGTACACTGTGCTTATGTTACCTGCTCTGGGGTGTGGCAAACATTTAAATAAAATACATTTGTATGTGTATAGAATGTTGTTGTTATTTCATTCAGTCGTGTATGACTCTTCATGACCCTATGGACCGCAGAACGCCAGGCACATCTTGTGTCTGGTTGTGCCAATCCATAAGGTTTTCAAGGCAAAAATACTGGATTGAGTTGCCAGTTCCTTCTCCAGTGGACTGCAATTTGTCTGACCTCTCTGCTATGACCTGTCCACATCATGGTTTAGCTCACAGCTTCATTGGAGTACACAAGCCCCTTCACCACAACAAGGTAGAGATCCAGAAGAGAGTTGTTAGATTAGAAAAAGGTAAAAAAAAGGCAAACTTAGATATACCTTTAATAACTGCATCCTACTGCATGTTGCCATAGCAGCAGAAGCACAATATTTTTTTATGTGACTAGAACAGTGGGGAGAGAAATAAAATGATACATCTGTGTCTTGTCCTTCCCTTAACCCACTGGTGGTCAACCTTGTCCATACCGCCCACTAGTGGCCGATTCAAGCTTCCATGGTGGGCGGCGGGTAATTGCTAGGTGGCATTGCTGTCGAGTGACATCACATGCCAGACACCTTCAGCACCAAGCTTGGCTGGTTGGAGAGCTGGTGAGAGAGCCTAGGGACAGCAGTTAGGACCGGGTCACTATCTAGTAATTACAGGGTGATACATAGCTAGGGTCATATGATTTAACCAGAAATTAGATATATTGAGTTATTGAGGCACCGGTGGGTGGTAAGGAAATTTTACCATCAAAAAGTGGGCTCTATGTATTAAAAGGTTGCC
Source organism: Discoglossus pictus (assembly GCA_027410445.1). Lineage (NCBI taxonomy): Eukaryota > Metazoa > Chordata > Amphibia > Anura > Alytidae > Discoglossus > Discoglossus pictus. Next base: position 96,008,481 of record CM050168.1, read on the forward strand.
AACCCTGCCTTAACCTGTTACAGCATTAATTTAAGTCAAATATTTTTACAGGGATTTTTTTTTTAATCAGACAAATTTAGATTTGCTATTACTTTCTTGCTTGGAGTACCAAAATGCATTTTTTAAGATATATAAACTTGATGCTCTGGCAATAAATTGAATACGACTTTTAGTGAATTCACATTAGCCAATTTAGTATAGGATTTTCTGTGTGCTAGGTCCAAAAAAGTCTTAAAGGACCACAAAAGTCGCCATATTATAATAGAATCTATGACTTATCAATAACAAAAATCCCTCAAATATAATACTTACCACAACTATGATAGAATGTGTAACAGTTACAGACTCTGGTATTATTATTTATACAGATTCTTTTAGAAGGACTTCAAGGACTAAACTAAAATTACAATATCTAAGTCAATTCTTGACCAATTTAAAAAAGTTAACACTGATGGTGCAGAGTAAATATGATGACTTTTGCGGTCCTTTAATAAGCTTCAGCTTTTAGGAGAATCTCTGGTCTCGAATGGTTCTGACTACATGCAGCCATTACACTTGCACGCATGGCAGACAAAATGAATTGCTATCGAGCTCCTTTCTGTTCTGACCGTTCTCCCTGTCACAAGGAATGACATTTAGTATTGTAATGTCCCGGAGATATTAGCTTGCCACACTGCTCTGACCTCTGCAGCGTTTTCTAATTATGCTGGCTGCTAGTTCTCACTTTCCAGTCGCAGTAGAGCAGGAGCCATTAGCTGCGGGATCGCCGGCAGACAAAAAGCGGGCAAGAAGCGAAGGTCAGAGTGCAAGAGCCTGGGACTCTCAGAAGTGTCATTTTGGTGACAGATCTAAGGAAGGTTGCTGGGTACTTACCTTCTCTCATAAACCAGTGTCTTGTATAAAAAGACAAATCATATGTCCTATTTATAGTATTCCATTTTGAAAAACTTTACTTGAAAATGGCATTATTAAAATAAAAATAACATGTAGTTTTAAAAAATTACTTTAAATTTGACTTTACCAGGGAATGCATTTGCTTTTTTTCCCCCAATCCTCATTAGTCACCTGGAAGGGACACTTGGTGGAGATAAAGACATATATTCAGTTGTATTAAACTGTTGCCACAACTTCATGTAACTTACAAAAGAGGTTTAAATGTGTGCAAAACTCACAATAAAAATTACCCTCTCATGACCTGTGCGGAGGCAGCCTAGGCACGCCGGGTCTGACGCAGCGATGCGTGACCCGGCGGAGCCTGGGCGATGCTGAACGGTTCGGAGGAGGAGTAGGGACTTAAGCCCATTTCGCGGGCTTCCTCCTTAACGCCAGCCATTGAGCTGATTCCCTCCCTCCCCTTGAATTGGTGGTCAGGTAGGAAAGTAGCAGATATGGAAGTAAGGTATGTCTAGAGGGCGAGGATGAGCAAAGTTCAGGAAGCTTAAGCTAGGTTTAAAAAAAGAAGAAAAAAAAGGGGGTGGAAAAGAGTTGAAGGGTGAGGATTCTGTGAATTCTAAGTTAGGATGCAAGTAGGAATGTCTTTGGTTGGCGGGAGGTGAGGCACCCGGCCCACGGGCTGTGGCCCCTATTTTTCCTAAGAAACGATGGTTCAGTGGACAATGGATCTTGCCAGGGTCAGGAGATAATGAATTAAAACAACTAAACAAGGGGTTTGGTGGAAAGAGGTTGGCAATGGGAACAGAAGTCTCATAAACCTCTTAGGCTTAGGGGTGAGGGCTGGGAACACCGTTTGGAGAGGGGAGGTATTTGGACCCCATCTGTGCTAGTAGGGTTTAAAGGGAGTAATAATAACTTAGATAGTGAGAAGGATGTGCTATCTGAGCTGAAACAGGCTACTAGGGCCTGTGTGGATGCTTACTAGATAGGTATTAGACATACATTTTGTATTGCCCACAAACCCACTGCATCAAGCTTTTCTAATCCCCATGACTGCTTTCATGGAAATACATGGGGAAGAGTACTGGATTCCCTTACATTTTAGCTTTTATATAGTTCCTTATGCAGAAATACCAGTGTCTGATGTGGCCCTTCACAAAAAAAATACAAAAAACAAACAGATAATATAATGTACAGACAGTTTTACAAATTTTGAATAATTACGTCCCTTCATAGACTTGTAAAAACAGATTATTTTTAAAATCAAATACACTTTGCAAAACTGCACACAGCGGCAATCCCTCCAGCCCCAATCATGTTAACTCTGGGGGTGAGGGATTGGTAAACTATATTTAACACATGAAACCTAAGGAAATGAATGCATTTATTCACCTCATTAAATAAAATTACCCATTGTGGCTTATTTACATCACGCCCAAGGAAAATCTCAACGTTAATACAGTTAGACAACAACTCCATTTCCATTTCCATGAGTGGAGCTGGTCTAGGGGCATATAATGGGTACAACTGCTCCTAATTACTGGCTTCTCTGTTTCGGTGATCTAAAGTTTAGTTGATGGAATGTTCTGTGAATCTTGCTAGAAGTTACATTGGCTTTTCCCAGGGATGTGCAGTAAATCATGAATCTGAGCAAATGGTTGCCTAGGAGACAAACATGGCTGCAGCAGGATATTGTGCGTTAATCAGTAAAAGATGGAACAACCTAAACAGCTAATCTAGATGAAAACATGGAGTGTAGAGACTTTAACAGAAGGGGAAGGGATGCAGGGCTGATCTTGATTACCCAAAAATCTAAACAGGCCAAAGCCTAGGGCAGTAGAAATCCAGGGACAAAAGCAAAGATGTGTTTCCTCTATATCTGTCATATCTCTTACAAATTCTCTTTCTTCTCTACGCTCTCTATATTCCACAGACTTTTTTTTACCTCATTTTTATCCTATGCCTTTCTCTTGTTTCTCCTTATCCAAGAGCAAGATTCACTAAAAGGCGACTTGTTCAAGAACTCCATTCCTTTATTATGATATGCTACCTTTGTACTCACACTTCAACTTTTATACATCTAACTCCCACTACCGCCATCTCTTGTAGTTCTCCTTCCCAACTTCCCCCTCTCTTTTCTCCAACTTTCTCTCCACCCTATTCACCTCTCTCTTCCATTTAAATCCATCCATCTTTCTCTTTCATGACACTTCTTGGCAGTCTCTCAGGTGGTAATTCTGAAGACTAGGCTAAAAGCAGAATAGCTGATAAAACTTCTGCTTTATCTATAAATATTTTTTGTCCAAAGTGGTTTAAGGTAGGAAAGTTCTAAAAAGATTATTGCTTAGTTGATTCAACGGGCCAAAGCTTGTATGATGGTCATGGTTGTGCAGTAACACAGCAGGATAGAGGAGGTGGGAAGAGGTGGATGGTTGATCATGGTGGCTGCAATGGATGGATTGGTAACACTTTATTAGGTATTTTTGGAGCTAACTGATCAGTAGAAGTTGATTCGTATCACTTAATAAAGACAAATGGGGCTCTTAGTTTCCCAGGAGTGAGGAGACCAGGTACTATTAAATGGCTTCTGTAGGAGTTAGAAGAATTGTTAAAAAAATATATATAGAGAGAGAAAAAGAGGGAAATAAAAACGAGTGAAAGGGAAATGGGGCAGAGAGAGGAGGGATGTAGTCAGAGTAGAGAAGGGAGGCTAACTAGTTATTACGGCTAAGAAATGCACAGCACAATATAGAGTGGCTGGTTTTATATAGGTGGAATTGGTAGGTACACGAAATGTATATCTAAGTTTCCCTGTTTTTAACTTTTTCTAATCTAACACATGCTGCTTATATCACACACATTACATTGGGTCATTCTATACACATACAGATTTATTTTATTTACCCACAACCCCAGAGCTGCTTACATAGACATAGTGTACCTACCAATAAAAACATTTGGGTACAATTTTTATCCTGCCCAATGCAGAAATATCCAGAGCAGTGTCGGACTCCTTTTTGTGCAGGGGACTGCATGATTCCTTCCTGCATAAACTGCTATCACAGATTGATACAATGTATTAGCTGCATGTGATTGTCCAAAATGAATTATGAATTTTATGTTAATTTTAGCAGGAATTTTCAAGGGGTGTTAACTCTAAAAATCAACTGCTTTCAATCTCAAGAGATTTAGCAAACTTTGGGGTTAGTATAATAATCTTTATTTTGGTATTTTTTCATGCAAACAATGTTTTAATTCACTACTGATTCTCCTCTATCAAATGCATTCATAATCCATGAAATTTAAATATGGCGTTAACTACAAAAAGGTCAATCTGCTCAAATATAATAAAAGACATACAGTCATACCAATTTTAATAAATATTAATAATGTCTTCAAAGTAGAACCACATAGATGCTTCATAAAATATTGTTAACTCCTTGTTTTCTTATACTGAACTTCAGATACATGCATTTCTTTTAATATTAAATCAACTTATAATGACCAGCCATTGCAATCTGTTCTTGGTCCAAATAGATTGTAGTGTTTTAGGGAATATGTGTAATACACAATTGTGAACTAACCTATCATGCATCAAATTATTACACCTGTGAAAAAGGTCAGAGGGCAGCGTAGCTGAGTCATAAGATCAGTACTGGTCCCCAAGACCTTATCTGCTGGTCCTCAGGGAAAAAGATGGATATAGACAACTTTACACTTTAAGCATATTATTATTTTATTATCTGTTATTTCTAATGAGCTAACTTATTCCGTAGAGCTATACAGAGGTAAAGTACAATGAAAAATATTAAGCATATGGCAAAAAGTGAAGGGCCCTTTAAAATCATTCGTACATGGTGATTTTTCCAAAGAAAGATCCCAAGTTAGAAAACTTATGAATTTACATTGTTCATTAATTGCATTTATAGATTATTAAGAAACACATCTACTAAACATACTCAATTCAAATCAGTACAGAACTAGTTGATAAAACGTAGTGTGCCACATGTAATTATTGTACATTGTCATTACCCGGTTTTAAACGTTCTGGGTTTCAAATGTGGTCCCCATGAGCATATAAATGTAACTAAATAACTGATCAAAATGATTGAGAAACACTGATCTAAAGACTATTTCAAAAAGCAGGCATGGACTGCCATTTCTACACAGCTGTATAAGAAGCAAATCAATTCTTGCTTGTTCTAAAATGCTCAAGAATCTAGCATAAGACCCACCGTCCTTTAAATATGAGTGAATGGGTTACTGCAAATAGCAATGAATGGGTTACTGCAAAAATAAGCTGAAAAAACAACATGTACGTCAGAGCCCAGCAAACATTCCCTTGTCTACGTATTCCCTTATACGCACATTAAAAAAAAAGTCTCTTATTTTAGTTTTTCAATGCCTAGCATCGTCACCCTCATTCGTTGCATTTGTGTCTCAGCTTCAGTACGTGACAATCCAACGCTCTCACTACAACTCCAGCTAACACTCTGTTCTCATCCCTGGGCTACATCCATTATGCCCCCTTGGCTCTAACACACAAGAAAGCTTTCACCACCCAGTGTAATATGGCTATGAAGACAATATAGCAAGGGTAAACTCAGCACACACACACACAATTCCAAATTTGAGGCAATAGAATTTGTATCGTTCACATTATATATCTGGTGCATATTTATTGCTCACACAAGAGTGACAATTTGGCTGTGATCAGAAAAAAGTGCAAATTATACCCTTTCTAAATTCATAATCTGAGTATGGATTTAAGGTGGATTTAAATGTTTCCCTAACTGTGTCCAGTGGTACTAGGGTGGAAGTTCAGTATGGTCAAGGGTTCCACAAGAACACTGTCTCAAAATAATAAAGATTATCTTCACCAGCTTGGGTTGTGGGTCCTGGAAATGTGACTTATGGTCTTGAAGATAAGTTTTTACATCAAGGAAAGAGGTTATAGGACCATAAAAATATGATTCTAATCTTGAGTGTTTGATTTTAGTATGTCCTACAATTAACATGTATTCTCTTCCTCTCTCGGGGCTTCTCCAACCCATCACAGTTTGCCCAAGATTTGTCAGAAAACAGCCACAAAAAATTATACACTGTTACTTTTTTGCATTCCTACAAATTAATTGAAATGCCTGGCAACTGAATACATATTAATAGCTACCATTTTCATTCCTTCTTCTTCTGGCAGAGGTAGACCTCAAGAAGAGTAAAAAAACAAAAGCTAAAACAATCCATTGTTTTATTCTAACATTTCTTTAAAAAGAGATGCTACTTTTCTGAAGATAGAAAAGGCTAAATATAAACAGATTAACTCAGCAGAGGGAAGGGGGAGGGAAGAGGGGGAGGGAGACACAAGGGAGGGAGCTGGGGAGAGAGACACAAGGGAGGGAGAGAAAAAATTAAAAACTATACCTTAATTTTTGACAGGCAATTTACTAGTTATGATATGTTTTGGAATATTAAAACAATATGACAGGTTCTTTGACAAGAAAAATATGATCTAGCAGGGCTTAACTGGGAGAGGGTGAACATCATGTCTACTTTTATTTTTATAAGACCTTAAATTAGCAAGGGGTCCAAGAACAGAAATTGAAGGGACACTGAAGCCACAGATTTGTTATCATGCAATTGAAAGAGCAGGTTTCGAACCATACAACAGTTTTGCATGCAAAAAAATAATGATTATAGGGTTTTTTCTTTGATTATAAAATGGCTTTTGCAAAATCGCCAGGACCCTTTTGCGGGTTCTGTATCAGGTCAGAGCAATTATTAAACTCTAACAAAAAATATAAAATGAAGGGATGAGAGGAAATATATGAGGGTAAAGCTCAGAAAGTCTGGCATGCAAAAAGTCCAAAATTCTATGTAAGTTTTCTGCAAAAGAAAATGCAATTAAATGAGATGTGGGAGCAATGGATGTGTAAGCACAGACCAAAATATATGTATTTAAAGTTACTGCTATTAATAGCTAAATCATAAGCATCTAAGCATTTAGATAACAGCATTTACATTCAGCAATTTGAGTTTTAAATGTGATCATTTGAACATTCCCTGTGTGTATATAATGATGAAACTTGCTAGAATTGTACTGCAGTCTGTGCAATGTTTTTATTTTAATTGGCATTTCTCTGGCAATAACGATTGGCTTTAGAACTGTGATTAGAAAACTGGAGACTTTATATCAACTCAAGCACAAACATTTTAGCCCAATGTAGTTTATAAAATGAATTGGTCAAATTATATAATATATCATTCTTAGTGTGTTCAGAGAAAACTGGAAATGTGAACCTGGTTATAATTGTTTGAGATTTTTATGTAGATTTGAGATACCGTAAACAGAAATTTTCTCTCATGCAGTTTGAAAGGTATATGTTGCACCCAAAATGATGAAAGCCATATTAGCCAATTGAATAAATATTAATTAATACCTTTTTTTTTTTCTTTACATCATCTTAGCTTTGCCATGTTGGTCTCTTTATCTCCTCACATTCCTCATTGTGGCATTGTGTGAGGGGAGCAACAAGCCTTCAATCTCCATGTTGTATATTCAAATACACACAGACACAATTACTTCCTATTGGGCCATGTAGTCTAAAGGTGCTGGCATTATATGACTGCTTGGACCAACTGAATGTAGCTGGCTGTGTCGTGTGCAGTAAAAGATGCAATATGGAAATTCACAACTTGCTACCTGCTAAATTCACACTGATACATTCTGATGGATGGGAGGAAGGAGAGAGACAAGACTTTTCCTGTTTCGTCCCATCTAGCAGTGGCATGCAGCTGCCTTTAGGTGGTATGACAGTGGCTCAACAAGACTTTATTCAATTTGTTCTTAGGGTTAGGTTTAGATTTAGAGGTTAGGGATTAGGGTTAGGGTATTGGCAGATAGTAAAAATAATTTAAAGCTATGTAAAGCTTATCTGCCACTACCCTAACCCTAGCCCCTAAATCTAACACTCACCCTAAGAACAAACTAAACAAAGTCTCAGCGAGCCACTATCGTGCCACCTCCTGGCCTCTGCATGCCACTACTGGCACGGACAAACAGGAAATATCCCTCTTGTTGTCTCATTGAGAGGCAAGTAGAGGGACATTAAAAAAGTAATTTGTGTCTACTATAATATCTTGCACATAATTTATGGAATACTTTTCTGTATTAATTATGAAACTTATTTTTTAGCACACCCCAGAAAACATGCAGTGACTGTTTTGCATGCAAATATGAATGTGTGCATGGAGGAGGCACCAGGCTCCCTGGGGCTCATGCAGAGTGCATTTTGACCCAGAGGAGCTGCCTCATTGGAGGACTGTGTCATGTAGCCAGCCGAGGGGGCAGAGAAAGCGGCAGCGTGGCGCCATTTTGTATCACTCCATGGCTGGCCAGCATGACATCCAGACAAGGGCAGAGAAGCTGCAGCAGAAACGCTGCTGAGGAGCAGAACCAGTGTTTTAAGTTCTGAGTATCAGTGTGGGTGTGCTTGTGTGTGTGTAGGGGGTTCCTGGGCATTGTTGGGAGCCTATTGAGTGCAAGTATATAAACCTAATTGGGGTACTGATAACAGGGATTAAAATGAGCTCTCAGTGGGGAAGTTAATTTGGAGCACTTGATGCAATTAGTGAGGTTCAAGGTGCTGTCTCAGTGGATCAAGTGGTAACCCACAGCTAGCAGGGGGCAATGATGCTTCCCAGGGGATATCCTTGGCACAGCCAGAAATTGCTGCCAGCCAGGGTGACCCTGGTATACCATGTGCCTTTGGTAGGGCTACCACACAGCACTACCAAGGTGCTGATAGCCAGGACAGGGAGAGAAGGCAGGAACGGGTGCTGGATTAGGAACATCACAATCAGCATCTCCCATGGATGCTACAGCTGAGCTTGCAGTTGCAGGCTTGAATGTCCAGTCTACACCTTGCACCACACCTCTGAGCCAGTGAATTATATCAGATACTCCACCTAGGCGCACCCCACACCCTTGCCCTAAGGGCAGGGGTAAGAGTAAAGCAAGGAGTCCTGATCAGGCTCCTACAACCCTAGTTCGCAAGATAGTTCCACAGAGAGGTAAGAAAGCTTCTATTTCTTCTCTCTTAAAGGGACGGCAAGCGGACAACGCAGAGCTGGCTGCCATGAAACCAACACCGAGACCACGAGACTCAAGAGGTGAAGATCAACACATGGACGGGGCTGCGGCCATGGGTCAGGCGGGTGCTTCCACGCGGCCTAATGCTGTGAGGCCCACCAGGACACGGAGATCCACAGCAAGGTACAGCCCTCTCCTCTTTTCTAAACCAATTGCAAGACCTAAGGCTTCCATCAATAGGAGTTGTGTGATAGGTGGTGTGGGTAACATAGTTGAATCATTGAAGGAGAGTGGGGTTGGCACTGACACCTCACAACATGGGGGACAGGTCCTTTAGACTTTCCTCTACTAGATCCTTTAGCAGTGGATACTGACCGATGATCTGAAGAGGGTGGATACAGGACGCCCTAAATAAGGAGTAGGTGGTGATTAATGTCTCTTCTTGCTTTTCCAGGAGATCTAGATCATGCAGTCGCAGATCGTGCTGGTGCAGCTGCACATGCTCTGGGTCAGAGCGGGAACATCTGTCTAGACACATGAGGGAGCATACGTCTGAGCAGGAGAGACGGATGGCGAAGAGGACTATGCCCGTGACTCAGGCGAGCCTTCAATGGCAGGGCTTAGAGGTAGACAACAACTGACAGCAGGGTGGATGGGTAACGCCCAACTGGTGACCGGCCTAAAGGGGTTCTTGGAGAGCCATAATGTACAGATCCGAGTCAGACTTAGGGGACTGGGTGGCTGGTCTTGCAGCCAGGTCTTGGTCCAGGGATTCACCGGTAGCTAGAGTTGAGACTCCAGCACTGCTGGCACGCTACACGGCTCCGGGTATTAGCACGAGAACACCGCTGTTACTTACTTCTCCCTCTGCTAGGGCTGACATCCGCCTCCACTTGGGTCGGCATCTCCGGGGAATCCCTCAGGCCTACTGTGGTGTGCCCACTGGATAACTTGGGAGCTCACCTAAGCCTGGAGTTTGAGGAGCGGAAATGATCAAGAGAAGGGTGTGGAGAAGTGCCAGGGACCCTGAAAGTGTGGATATGGCTAGGCAAAAGGTGAACAGGTTGATGTACAGCTTCGTAAGGAAGCAGGGGTTTGTGACACTTCATCACACGGAATTTAAAGGATGATGATTCACTCCTCTTTTTCCGGTCCCGACGGGGTGCATTTAACAGATGTAGGGTTAGAAGTTATGATGTTGTTTTTTTGGGAGGGCCCATAGTTGTCAAAGGGGGATCGCGGCTGTGTAAGGCATCCCTCTGCCGCTCTGTGGTGGGTAGGGGGAGTCGCCAGGGCCAGGTTGTAAAGTAGGGGGGTCATATACCCGTCGCCCCTTGCTTCAAGGGTGTGGTCAAGGAAAAGGGGTAGGGCCCTGAGCTCATGCTCAGGGCATTAGGGTCACCACTTCTGGCCTGGCTCCTCCTCCTAGTTGTTATTTGTTATCCATTGTTAAAATGTATCCAATAAATATACAAGCTGTGTCCTGTTTGAACCCCAACCTGGTGTTCAGAGTTTTTTATTATTTAGCTTAAAATTAGAGGTTACTTAAGTAATGGTTTAGTTTTATGTTAATAGGCAACACTAGGTTCTCCCTGGGTCAAGTAGCTTCTATCCAGTAAGTGTGTTTTTATTGCTGCTTTAAAGCACAACTTGCATTTGTATTTTTCACTGAGAAAGAAAATAGTCACTAAGTGGTCCAGACCCAGCAGAGGGTGGAGATGCTGGTGCGTGTTCATTCCAGAAAAATTACTTATCTCACATAAAACAATTCCTAATGTATTAGGATGCTCCCTGCACATATTCAAGGCAACCTGACGAGCAGATGTTAGAGAGCAGTTTGCTCAGTGCCTTCTGACAGGTTGACGGCATCCTGGTCTAAGTACCGCTATGTGTTCTCTCAGGGGACCACAGCAAACTCAGATGATGCTAAGTGCTAAGTTTTCTCAGCTGTGCAGCAAACTGGATTATTGAGAGCAAACATATATTCATTTTAAAGGGACATGGATTTTTTTTTTTGCATCTGCAAGAGGATATTCATTACTGTGTCACTGTGTGTTCTCTTTTCTCAAAAGGTCTCAGAGCACAATAAAAGAATCCAAATGTTTGTTGGACACTGTTCAGCACCATCATGTAGCGCAAAGCTCCTAAATATTAATATCTAAGTTTCACTGTTTTCCCTTTTTCTACTCTAACACATGCTGCTTATATCAGAACCACACATTACATTGAATCATTTTATACACACACAGATTTATTTTATTTAACTTGTTTTCCACACCCTCAAAGCTGCTTACATCGGCACAGTGTACCTACTAATAGAAACACTGAATTTGGGTACGGAACTCTTTACTGACCTTCAAGTCAGTAGCTCAATGAACAGATCTAGACAGCAGTGTCTGACTCTTCCTTACGTCCTGTTCTCGGGTGAATACAGGACTACACATCCCATGATTCTTTGGTGCACAAACAGGCTTTATAGATTGTTACAATTTATTAGCTGCCTGTGATTGGCCAAAACAAATTATTAATTTTATGCTAATTTTAGCTTGGATTTGCCAGGGTGTTAACTCTGAAAAGCAACTGCTTGAAAACTCAAGAGATTGAGCAAACATCAGTTTATTAATGCTTATATTGCTATATTTGCATGCAAAAAAAAAGTTTTCATACACTACTGATTCTCCTCTATCAGGTGCATTCATAATCCAGGAAAGTTAAATATGCCTTTAATTAGTCTTAAAAATATGTGAAAACTTTCTCATTTTAGCACTGAAACTGTTGATTTTAACCTGATCCTAAGAAGGAGTCTCAACACCACAACACTCTGTGTTTGTGTCGCTCAATCACGTCCGACTCTCTGTGACCTCATGGACTGCAACATACCATGTTGATCCACTTGGTATTCATGGCAGAGGTATTGGAGTGGGTTGCCAGTTCCTTCTCCAGTGGGCCACAGAATAAAGCTCCTGTTATTCCAATGTGGTCTCCCATCCAAGTACTGCCCAGGCCCAACCCTGCTTGGCTTCAGAGTGGTGTGACCTCTTGGTTCCTGGACTGGAATCAAACCCAGGTCGCAGCATTGAAAGCACTGGACAACCAGGGAACCCAAGGTACACTCTAGTAGAGGGCAAAAAGGCCCATGGATAGGGGATGAATGGAATAAGTATATTCTCACTTTATGTACCTCTGTTCTACACCTCACTAGAGAACAATGTTTATAGAATATCAGATCCTTATTTTTGCTTGATAAATAGCTATTGTTATATTATAGTTGATGTTAATTTTAGTTTTCAAACCCAGTGGAGCAGTAGATTACTTTGTTTGAAGATACAGAGCTCAGTTTACTGGAGCAATAAATAAGACAAAATATGAATATAGTACATGTACAAATAAGACAGAAATCCCCAGAAACACTTGCAAGGTTTAGCTTGAGTTGAAGACATTGTGGTCACATCACTAAATACTAAAATATCACCTGTATTACTGTTGTAATTCTTTAAAAGAAAACCTTACAGTAGAAATATTTAATTTATTCCCTGTGCCAGCATAGTTCAGATCCCATTTTTATAAATCTATAACAATGTCAACCTCAGTTTTGTATAAATTTGAGTTATAATTTGCAGTTTTACTTTGCTAAACTACCCTTGAAGTTATAAAATGTATCAAAATGTCCAGGTTTACCTGCACTGGTTGTCTGACACTGTTGTCAGCCTTAGAGATGCAATCAATTGCATACATCATTCTTGTTTGCCTGTGAGAACTACAGACTATAGAATGATGGATTCTGGATTTCACTAGGAATATAAAATGCCTATGTGTCTATTCACTTGTATGTACTTTATTTCATTCAGAGGTGCTTAAATCTATGTTTATTTCGGCCTAACTCATACAAATACTACCTGCTTGGGTCTACCCTCTGTAGCTCCTGAAGAAACAGTACGGCCATACTGGTTATGCATTGTTTCATATTAGCCAATCAGTGATCATCTCTAAGCAACATTCTGCAACATGCTGCTGAGAGATGGTCACTGATTGGCTAATTTGAAACACTGCACTTTAGAATCTGTGTCTTGATGTGCTGTATGAATTGTAGAGGGCCGACCCAAGCAAGTACTATTTATATAATTTTATGTAGAAAAAAACCCAGAAATGTAAGCACTTTTGATTAAAATAAAGTACATAAAAGTAAATAGATACATAGGTATAATATATGCTAGCAAAATCCAGAAACCTTACATGTCTAACATTCTTCACACAAAACATCCAATACATTTGCAATAGTTAAAACATGCTATGTTCATGTCTGTTTAAGAATATAATCAAAGAAAACTGAAACCTAAATATCTTTTATAAAGTTAATAGATCTTTAAAAAGCAAACAGCTTTGTTTGAGGATAATCATAATATTGGGTGGCACACTTTATTTAAAAAATATTTACTACAAATATATTTTATGTTGTAAAAAAATCTCAACATATTTCTTATGAGGTATCCATATATCAAAATGAACAGATGGATATCCAATTTCAAATGTTAATCAGATTTTTTTATTATGTTAGATACACCTCATTAACTAAGAGGTTTACACCGGTTGAGATTTCGCAGAGATACACATAATTTAATAGGTCTCATTATAACATATGCTTTTGGTAATTCCTCTCACGAACATACCCCAGTTCACAAGATGGCTCTTGTACGACCATGCATGACAAGAGGAACTTCATGTGCTGTCTACACAGGGTAAGTGGTATGCTAGTTATAATAAGTGGAAACTAAGGCTCTATATTTATAATATGAACATATGAGAACCTGATTTGATAAAGGGAAGAAAGTTCAGAAAGTTAAAAGAAATTAACAAATCCATAAAATGTCACTTTAAAACGTTTTTCCTACTATGATTGATCAGCTGAGATAAGATCTAAGTTTAATTATATTAAAATATTATTAAAATGTTGGGGATCATAACAAGAAATACGCAGTACCGGATCCACCTTTTTGGAGCCCCTAGGCAGTGAAGTGGAGGAGCCCCTGCGAGTGAGCATGCAAGGTGTGCACTGACCCATTTTTGCCTTTTCGGAGCGTGTAAGTTCCTTTCTCTGTTGCAACTGTCTTGTTCTAAGTGGTTACCCCATAGTAGCCATTCTATGAACTGCAGCATTTCATTTTACTTTAAGCCAGCAACCATTTTTTTAAATAAACAGTAAAGTGCCCCTGGGCGGCTGCCCAGTTTGCCTAATGGGTAATCCGGCCATGGAAACACGCATTAGAGCCTTTCACTATTCAGGCTAGAGTGCATGTGCGGCCCTCCAGTTCTTAAAAGGGCCTCACAGTATTTTAAACCTTTTGATTTTACCGAAAGCAAAATGGTAAAATCACTGTAGGATAGGATTTGTTTGATAATAGAGGAATAGATAAGGAGGAAAAGTATTTTTTGCTGGGTTCCCTGGTGGTCCAGTGGTTAGGATTTGGTGCTTTCTCAGCTGTGACCGGGTTCGATTCTAGTCAGGGATACAAGAGGTCACATTACCCTGAAGCCAAGTAAGGTTGGGCCTGATCAGTACTTGGATGAGAGACCACCTTGGAATACCAGGAGCTGTATGCTGTGGCCCACTGGAGAAAGAACTGGCTACCCACTCTAGTATCTCTGTCATGAATACCAAGTGGATCAGCATGACCATTGACATAAAGATGTAACTGGTGTGTTATGGTCCATGAGGTCATGAAAAGTCAGACACGAATGAACGCCAAAAAAAAAGTGTTAGTTTTAAAGAGATGTAATCAACTGTGTATTGTAGAGAACATGCTGAGAATCATATGGGAAGTGCTTGAGGGCCACATGATATAGACACTAGCAGAGTCTGAAAAAACGTATATTATCTCTAAGAATGTTTTATGCTCATGCCTTACACAGTCGCTAATGATGTTAGTTTGTTGCATACTTCAAAACAATGAATCGTCTTTTCTAAATCTACAGTGGTTATGTGATAAAGTGCAATATCTTCCAGAGATCACCTAAGTCTAAGACAATAAATCAGTTTTTCACATAATCTTTGTATAATATATAACATTTGAAAAATGTAGCAGATTTTATATGCTTTCAAGCAGACTTACACTGGACTGGGTACACAGCTGTATTAGTACCACTGATAGTTACAAAGTTGTGAAAATGCATGCATTTTCTCCAGATTTTAAGTAAGTTTAAACAGCTATTAAATATTTTCAATTTAAAATGACAGTAGCAAAATATTAGTGTCTATTTATGTGACAGCAAGTTTTGATGCTATTTGATATATATACAACAGTAAACATGTCTACTCTTATCTTTAATCAAAACTGGCACTGCAGTGAAATAAAAAAAATCCAACTGTGCTGTGTATGAAATATGAAGAGTTTATGAAGAATACCTGAATCAACAAAGCAGGAAAGCACCAAGGGAAAAATATATAGGTATGTAAAAGTATTATATGGTTTGTTGTTTAAAAGTGAATTAATTAATTGCAAATTTAGATTGGCTTCTCCGTATTTTCTCCCTGTCAGACACTATAGATATGGGCAAAACCTGTTTTTCAAACTGGCAATCTCTCTGCAAGTCTTAAAAGAACCATAAATATCAAGTGCTGTGACAAGCTTTATGGTACTTTCTGGATCTGCAGAAAGGAGATGATGGGCTAGTATGAGTGGGGAAAATAACTGAA
The DNA here is from genome assembly GCA_027410445.1 of Discoglossus pictus. Taxonomy (NCBI): domain Eukaryota; kingdom Metazoa; phylum Chordata; class Amphibia; order Anura; family Alytidae; genus Discoglossus; species Discoglossus pictus. The sequence goes on from CM050168.1 coordinate 96,024,155, forward strand.
GGCGTATACTATTATATAAATGCTTATATAGGCATTTTCATAGAGCTTGGGATTTACATAGAGTAGGCACATAAAGATGTGGTCCCTACAGCTACCAGTAGTGAGCAGGGCAAAAACAGGGGAGGTTTGCCAAAACATTTCTCATTTGCATTAGACAACATAGATGTAATACAATTTACTTCTACATACATGTTTATTTTATTATAACATTGAGTTTTCCAGTTAAAGGTCCGCTGTGGCCTGTCTTTTTTCTACATGGCATTTTGCTTAACTAAGCATGATAGTGGGAAAAATGTTATTAGAAAGCAAAAAATGAACACAACTTTTGCGACTTTTTTAGGCAATTATACATTGCTACAGGCTTTCACTTTGTTACTGTCAGAGGTTGGTGTGTCCCTATAAACTAACAAGCTTCCCATTAGTGCTGCTGGGAGCACTGGCATTTATTACTACCAATTTTCCATTGTGCAGATACAAACTTCCTGTATATTCAAAGTCTCCTCCCACCACAGGAAGTTGACCAATTGAATGCAAAATGGCAAATTGCACATACATTACATACATTGCATATTTTGGAGTGTAGTTCTTCTAAATAGTGAATCTTAAATATATGAACACATTGGTGATTTAACATCTCTCAGCCCAAATGTATTGTTTTTTCTTGCTCCTATGTCATGTAATGTATATGCTCAAGTGGAAGCACGTTTTGTGGAGACCATATATATCAAGAATTACATTCTTTCTTATTGCCAGCATAACAACCTACATTAAATAAGCAAACAGACTTCAAATTGAGCACAGGGTCTCATGGGCACTTGCAAAGCAAACAGCATCAAAGAAAACTCTTTAATTTGATTGAATTTGCCTTATCAGCAGAAACTGGGCCAGTTTTAACCAACATAACAGGAAGGCTTCACAGTTTAAGTCTGTCGGGATTTAGTGTACTTATTCCATGAAGGGCTGAGCTCATTATATTTTAAGCCTTCAGTGGCGTGATCCTAAAGGGCTAACAATATGTATATTTAGGGGAAATAAGAGAGAAAGGGACAGTCACTGACCAGATACATTTAATCTTCAAAGGGATCTACCTGAAAAAATCCCAATTAACTGCAAAATGTTGCATTTAATCAGTAATGCATTTATGCCCAAACCAACCAGGGACATGCCCATGGAGGCCATATTTGTGGGGAAGCAGGTAGTTATCTAAGTCCTTGTTTTATAAAAAGAATATTTAGAGAGAAGTGTCAGAGAAAGAAGAGTCTAAAGCAATCGCTGGACTGCTAAAATATATAAGGAAATATTTAAAGCAACATTGCAAGATGTCCTGTTATTGGATAAATTAAAAGTACACATGTAAATAAATAAAATTACACAATTTCGCGTGAAAGTGTTAGATAACCAACCATGAAAGTTGTTTATTCTATGCATAAATGTAAATAATAAAGTCCTCCTATAATGAGTTTATATCAAGTTATTAATTATCTCTCACAGTGGGGGTGACCAACAATAAATTTTGACAGCAGATAAGAACCAAAAAAAAACATCAAGTCTGCCCACTCTATCCATCAAAAAGATTGGCGGTAATTGAGCCTCAGGATAGCCTTATGCTTATTTCAGACATACTTAAATACATTTATTGTGTTTAACTCTATCACTTTTGTTGGAAGGTAGTACTATCTCACTTTACCTCTAAATCTAACACCTTCCAACTTGAAACCATGACCTCCTTTGATATAATTGAAGGTTTTTCTCATAAAGCGTTTCCATCCTCTAAGCTATACATATTAAGGTCATTTCTAACCAAGACAGCATGCCCTGTTAGTATATATGTAGATCAGAATAATGTGAGGCCTGAATGTTCCTGTATTGTAAAAACGTATCATTAATCTGATATAGATGTGTATATGTACCAACTGGAAATGCTGATATTCTTAATCACCCTCCAACATGGAAATAATTAATCATCTGACATAAAGTTGCAGAGTTGAGGACCGTTTGTGCAATTTATGCTTAAAATACACAAGCTCAATTAACTAAAACTTGTAATCAAAATTAATAACTACCAATTGTAATGATATTTAATTATATATGCACTTTTTTTTTATTTTTTTAAACTAGGGCCTTTGTTCTACAAGTTTAAACCTTTTTCATAAGCTACTGTGATGTCATCAGGCGGGGACATGATGTTACCAAAGTCCACTTACCTCACAGATGTCTTTCAAGTGCTTAATATAATGGCGCTCTGTGCTCATGATTTCGTTGATGACGTTAGCTCTCATCTGATCCCTGTTCTGAAGGGTTCTGCCGATGCATAGGCAGTCGGAGCTGTGGTCCAAGTGCCCATTCTGCACTTCGCTGGGACCTTCCTCCACGCCATCTTCTTGGTTCACCCAAAGCTGTGGAGCAAGAGGAAAATGTATAAGTGATAGTGACACATACACAGAGAGATAAAGTAAGTGTTGATAGAAAAATATATAAATAACAAGGAGGTAATTTCAAATGAGAGAGTGCAAAAGCTGGCATGCTGCTCAGAGTTAAAAAGACGAACATCATGGCAAACGGCAATCTCACTTCCTGGCAAATAGACAGGGTAGAAGTGGAGGCAGTGACATATTTTATTTTCCTTGGATCCAAGATCTCTGCAGATGGTGACTGTAGTCATGAAATTAAAAGATGTTTTCTTCTGGGCAGGAAAGCTATGGCAAGCTTGGACAAGCTAGTAAAAAGTAAAGATAATAAACTATCAACAAAGGTTTGCATTGTTCGAACTATGGTATTCCCAGTAGTAACATATGGATGTGAGAGCTGGACCATAAAGAAATATGAGCATCATAGAATTATCGCCTTTGAATTGTGGAGATGGAAAAGACTGCAAGTCCCTTGGAATCACATAAATCAATTCTTGAGGAAATCAAGACAAACTGTTCACTAGAAGGTATGATCATGAGGCTGAAGCTCAAATATTTTGGCCATATCATGAGAAGGCAGGATTCCCTAGAAAAGATTTTGATGCTGGGAAAGATTGAAAGCACAAGAAGAAGGCAGAGATGGATAGATGAGGTCACTGAAGCAATGAACATGAACTTGATGGAGCTCAGAGGGGCAGTGATTGAGAGATGCACCTGGCGTGCTGTGGTCCATAGAGTCACAGAGAGTCGGACATGACTGATCGACTAAACAACAACAACAAATTTCAAATGACACTTGGATATTCTTTAGGAATTATGAGGGAGCATTATTGCATTTATGTATTATCTATTACAATCCACCTTATTTTGCGCTAAATAATTAAATGAAAAACTTGTACAGAAGCTGTAAAATATAGCAAAGACTTGGATATAAATAAAGCTGTGCCAGAAGGGAATTATTATGATTGTGGAGACACAAATCATAAGAGAAAAGTTGAAATACAAATGAAGGCAAGATACAGCAGACAGCAATATAAATATATAATACACTCTTACTTGCAAGTTTTGTTAATGTACTTATTTATATGGGGAAGTGCATGAATGAGAGAGAAGGAGAGAGAGAAGTAGAGAGAGGGAGAGAAAGAGAGGAATTATATTGTTCTGAATTTTTTTATTTTATTTATTTTGCGGGCCAAGTGATTGCTTTTTTTCTGTGAATGGGGGGGGGGGTACGCAAAATGTATAACAAAAAACTTGAATCTTTCTTTGTAGTCGCAGGAGGGAGTACTTTCACATAAATATATTAAAATATATTTCTCAGTGGTAAGATTTCAATATCTTAGGCTGTGTTTTGTGAATAAATAGGCAGATAGATAGATAGATAGATAGATAGATAGACAGACAGATAGACAGACAGACAGACAGACAGACAGACAGACAGACAGACAGACAGACAGACAGATAGATAGATAGATAGATAGATAGATAGATAGATAGATAGATAGATAGATAGATAGATAGATAGATAGTAATATGTTGTACATTTTGTTTACACTTTTCTGTATTAATTATGAAAGTGATTTTTTTAGCACACACCAGAAAACAGTCAGTGACTATTTTGCATGCAGAGATGAAAGTAGCTTTTATCAAGTAAGTGCATTAGATAAAAAATCAGTAAACAAAGTTTCTGGCATAAATACAGCAAGTTTATTCATGAATGCAGAGAAGCTCATTTACAGGACTATGCTATGCTATTACGTCTGTATTTGTGTTTTCATTGTCCTCTGTTCTGCATTACAAACACGGCCGTGTCTTCCACAAATAATTCAACACTCTAATGAGCTGGAATACTCCTAATGGGAATGTTTGAATATTCAGAAGTCATGACACAAGGAAGAGAACAATCGCTGTCATTTAGTCCAGTGCAAGCCCAAATCTGGGTGCTGTGTACGTCAGCATTCCTTCTCAACCCACTCACTGGGTACAACTGATAGAATGCCAGACCTCGAGATATGGACGAAAGACAGAGGCAGCTCTAGTGACATAACATGAACAAATGTTACTTCATGGGCATCCAGACTTACTGTATACACAAACTGTATGTATGTATTTGTATCAGAAAGCTACTAAAAATATGACCTAATTGTTTCCCTAGTGTTTAACACTACATATTTGTATTCAAGGATTCGGTTTTAATAAGGGAAGGTAAATTATTAAAAATAGAAAAAAAGCTGCAGAGTGAATTAAATCACAGGATCACTACAGAATGATACTTAATTGAAAAAAAATTATAAAATATGCACACTATATAAAGAATAAAAACAAATGAGGAGAGGTTGGTATGCCTAGGTCATAGATTGTATAGATTTAGTTCAATGGCACCAACAAACTGTATGTAGCAAACAAATTTGATGAAGCTACAGATAATCAGTAGAAGAAATGCACTTATTTCACTTGATTTGTCATCAAACCTACAAGTAAGGTTTTACAAGATAGTGAAGTGCATTATTAATTCAAAAGGGCAGAAAATGCCCAATACGTGCAGTTAATTGATTTCCGGCTGCCAATATGAAATACAGCCAATTCTTTGATAAGGTAGACCCTGCACAACAACCTCTCCGTGTCCCGGTGGTCCGTTTCGCTCAGAGTCCGAGCTTACTCATGGGCTAGAGGGACACAGAGAGGGAGTTGTGCAGGATCTACCTTATCAACTCTCAGTTCCCTGAATCGCAATATTTCCTGTAAACACTGTATTGAGATTCAAGGGTACCATTCCAATAGCCGCATACATGAAGAGAGCTGACCCTGACAGAAGAGTTAGCAATCTGGAAGAAGCAAATTATTTTTTGGGAATGGGGCTCACATGGTCTGCAAGTGATTTTATAATTAGCCATCCAACTAATTACAGTATCCCTTCAAGGGCTACTGTGGTCATCATTTTTAAATTTACTATTTTAAGGAACACTTCTAAAATATGTAATATGTATTTTTTTTTAAAATGCACTCTCTAATTTATTATCTTTTATATACAATGCTGCTGTGGAATGTACAATTTTAGTTCAGCAGATCAACTTGCTGAGCTAGGAGGAGACATTGAGGACATGTCTGCACAATTGAAATGTGGCAGTTACATCTGCAGTGTTCTCAACAGGTCTCCAATAGTTTAAGAGGACACACCTACCCAAGAAAGTAACAGACAGTAGCAGTGAATAAAGCAAAATGGAGCCATGCAGTAATAGTATTGATAAAAGTATAATAGTTGCAAAAGGTTGTGTTTATTTTTTTTCCATTTGAAGTGGTCTTTTAAAGTCAATCTTCACCTTTGAGTCAATATTCATAGCACATTCCCAAAAAATCTAAGTGTAGGGGGGAGACAAGGAACCAGTAGCCTCGGGTGATGTTCTCTTACATTAGCAAAAAGCCCGTAGAGGATTAATGATTGTATCTTCTCACAATGACTGGAAAGTGAGAGCCAAGCTAGCCGCGCGTGGTGGAGCAGAAATGAAGCCGGCTGTCACATTGTGTTCATCAGATCTACTGCAGCCAAAACTGGATGAGGATCTGAGGTCCCTGGGACCACAAGTTAGTAACTGCAAAGTGTTCTCTTTTCTACAGAGCGGGGAAGGAAATGTTTTCCTTACTCTTCTTATTGGATTTAGCAACAGATATTGTTTTGGTCAGTGACACGGAACAGGCCATCTTGTCTATAGCCTCATTCATTTGGAGGTGTGTGTTACGGGTTAGGACACTGTCAATCATTTCTCAATAGCAGTCTTTGGCTTCTGATATCCACATGAAGGAAGCATTATCAGCTAACTTGTTTGTGTGTTCGAGTCGCTCAGTCGTGTCCAACTCTCTGTGACCTCATAGACTGCAACACACCATCCCTTGGTATTATTGGCAGAGATACTGGAGTGGGTTGCCAGTTCCTTCTCCAGTGGGCCACAGCATACAGCTCCTGGTATTCCTAGGTGGTCTCCCATCCAAGTACTGACCAGGCCCGACCCAACATGGCTTCAGGATCAACTAACTTACAGCAGCACAATTAGTGATCAAAAGAAAGTGAACACTCAATATGAATTTTATTTTAAAATCAAGCTTTCCTTGTTATGATTTACAATCCTGCAGTAAAGAACCATTGCATATAAAAGTTAAAAAAATAAAGGCTATGTATATTTTTTTACTTTCTAAAATAATTTTGCCCATTGGAAAGTTTAGATATTTTAATAATTATATCGAAAACTAGAATATTGCCTGTCAAAAAATTACAGCAAGGGCTAAGGGTGTTTGGTGTATATAATATGGCTGATGTAGCGTCGTTCGTTTACTATGTCATGCAAGTTTTTTGTAATATTATTTTTCTATGTCGTGCGAGTTTTTCGGAATATTCATAGCTGTTTGGTGGTCTTTTTCGGAATATCCGTAGGTGTTTGGTGCTGTTTTCCGTGTTTATGGTAGTGTTTTGCGTGTTTAGGGACCTTCAGCCTCGTTTTCGTTTTGTACGGCGGCCATTTTTTCTCTCGCTTAGGTGATTTTCGGGTCTCTAAACTCCGAAATGTGTGCTTAAATGGAGGTGTAACTTCACTTGCAGAGGTCCTCGGTGCCCCCCTTGCTATGAGTAACCTTTTTATGTGTTTGTTGTTTGTATTTGTTGTGTTTGTAATGTTTTGGGGGTTGCGCGGGTTGCCTCCTTGTTTTCTAATCTCGTAGGTGTTTTTTGGCAAATACGTAGGTTTTGGTGGTGTTTTGCGTCTTTAGACTGCTGTAGCCTCGTTTTCGTTTTTTTCGGCGGCCATTTTTTCCCTCGCTTAGAGAATGTTTTAGTGTCTAAACTGCTTTAATTTCATTTAAATTGAGGTGTAACTTTAGTTTTCGAAGGTCCTGGATGCTCCCTCTTGATGTAGGTAAGCTTTTTATGAATTTGTTGTGTGCATTTGTTTGATTTTTGATGTTTTGATGTGCGCGTGTTGCGGCCGTTTTTTGCGAGGTCGTAACGTGTCTCGTATTTTGTTTGCGTTACGACGTCAAGTTTGCAAGGGTCGAAGTTGCTGGCAAGAAGCGCCTTTGGCGCTCCTTGTCAGCAACTGCGCCCCTCGTAAATTTTGCGAGGGTCGCAGTTGCTGTTAAGGAGCGCCTTTGGCGCTCCTTGCCAGCAACTGCGACCCTCGCTACGCGAGCCGGCAAGCGTTAGCAACAACTCGTATGCTCACAACTATATATGTGATATGTGAACAGTAGACCAGCCCAGCTAAAGCCTTGATATTTGAATACATTGTATAACTATAAAGTGTCATTTAATGGACAAGCAGCTACACATGTAATCTAATGTAACACATGTTCACATACACACTGGAATATGTTTAATTTTCCAAGAGTTGTTAATTACTCATTACCATTTTTGGCAACAACAACAAAAAACATTGACATCACTAATGACTTTAGGTGAACACATGGTCACACATGCATAAAGCACAAGTATGGGAGGATATAAGTCACAACTAACTGGCTGCAAGGCCTTCCAAACAAAGTGAGTCATGTTGCATGAGGGAGGTGGAGACAGACCTAGAACACCAGACAGGTAACACTCATTCTAAAATAAAGCATCTGGTCCTTTAAATACAATAGACTGGGTTCCCTAAGTGTCTGGAATGAAAACAATGCAGCAAAAAATAAGGATCCTTTGCAGTATTTACTAAGCCAGCGGCACCAGTGCAACTTAAGATTGATTACGTTCTTTGTGAATCAGTTAAAGGTTCGTGATGCTGTATTCATTAAATGTAAGTAGTAAATATCACTTGACCCATGCATGATCCATTTAGGCTAGGTAATAAAATAACGGACACAACAACTGAAGTTGGGAGAAACAACGGGCCACAGCTTTATTAAAACAATTGTAAACAACAACTATAACTTATTCAGATGACTAATTTAGTCCTTTCTTCCTGGGGGAGGAGCCCGGCCACGAACAGTGACCTCACGCTTTAAACCCTGCCCAAAGCCCCAATGCTTATCTTTAAGCACGCCCTGTGAGGTGGGGCCACCGCCCACTTAGGCCAGTGGGCCGGGCAACTCACCTCCCGCCAAGTCATAAATTAACAATAAACAACATACAATAGCCACTTCTCCAAAATTCTTTAGCCAAAATATATATATATTTCTTTTTTTTTTATTTTTTTAAAGAATACTCCATTTTACATTTTTTAACAACAAATTACAGGGTGGGTGGGTGGGATTTTAGTCGGGAGACCGCGCTGTACTGAAAACGGCGCGAAACGGGCTTCCCGACATGCCCCCGACGCACCTGATTGGTTGACGGCCTCACAGGCTCCGCTGGGTCACGCGACGCTACGGGCTGACCCAGGGAGCCTGTGCAGCCTCCGCGTCATACAATAAACTACTTTTCAATTTACTAAGATTTTTTTTAAAAAGTGTGACCAGACTGATACTTCAGGATATTTCTCCCTGTGAGGGGCACAAGTGAGCTAAAAGAGGCTGCTCTCTGGTAGGTTACCAGGCCTATAGAGCAAACCTACTAAGACAATGCTTGTTCTTAGATTGAGCCCTCTGACTATGATTTTGTTTAAAAAAAATGTCTCTACCATTTTAGGGATTGAGAATTACCCATGTTTTTCAACTATTGGCATGAAGTACAGAGTCTACAGCTGCTGAAAATTATTTGCACTCTGTTCCACAGTTTAAAAACAACGAGAAGAGATCCAATCCAACACAGTGGGAAATAAAGCAACTTTCAGTTTAAGTTATCTCACTAAAAATCAACGTTTTAATCACAAAAAAATGAAAGATTATATATACTGATCACTACTACTCAAACAATCACTATCACCCCAAAACATCTTTAAGAGCATGAAAATCTTTCTATACACTGTACTAGACATTTTTCTCTACAGTAAATCATCCCTGACATAGGGCCATATTCTATAAGCTATTTGCAAATGCCTTGAACTCATAAATTTGGCTTTGGGTGTTCTATTGACTTAAGAATTCATTAGTGCCAATAAGTAATATTTGCTGAATATGTAGAAATATTAAGGGCCTCATTCAAATGCGATTTGGGCAATTGAATAGGGCTTTATATAAGCACAGAGCATATTTTTGTTATAGAAGTTTTTAGTTAGTGAAGACCTTGTTTTTGGACAGAAGTTCAATAACTAAAAACTTCTGTAAAAAAATATGCTCTGTGCTTATATAAAGCCCTACTCAATTGCCCAAATCGCATTTGAGTGAATAAATTATAAATTTACAAATTGGGCAATAGAATAGGGCCCATATTCAGTATTATTTGTGAGGCACCTACGTGCTAATGTGCATTTTAACATGCTAATTGGGGCTCAGTGTACTTGATGAGGGTGATTGAGGGGATCTTAGTCCATTAAAACATTGCATTGGACTCCACAGAGTCAGACAAGCAGACTATAGTGCTAATTAGCACATTGAATAACTAATTAGTATGTGGGATCTGGGTTTAAAGAGACAGGATTGTTTTACCCTGCTAATGATATGTTGTCCCAGGATTGGTTTACTTTAGAAAAAAGGCTTATACAATGTATAGCCAGTTTTAAATTTTCTTTAAGATTAATTTATTTAAAAAATAGCAATCTACTTTGATTAGGTTGACAGATTCCCTTTAAAAGTAATGAAATTTGGATCTATAAATGACCATTGCTGTGGGCATACAACAGGGTGTTTACTTAAAAGATGATTAACAAAAAAACATTATTTGAAAAAAAATGTCAATGTATCTTTTAAAAGAGGCTGTCCTAATATAATGCTGGACAACAGACCAGTTTGTACAAACTTTCAGGACAGCCTCCTGGTCCGATCTGTTCCGACACCCAGAATACCTAATAGTGATTGGAGAGAAGTAACTCTGCTGGAAAGTACAATGCTAGATTTCAAAGTAATGTTTAAAAGCTTCATTTAATTGTATTTCTTTAGATGATGAATGTATTGCTTACATTTTTTGAAGAAACACATCAAACTACTATATGACCACTATAGTGGTAATTTAATGATATGCCTTGCAGGTTTAGCATTCATAATTCATCTTGTTATATGTATATATTGTATGCACACTTATCTTACAATCAAGTCAATAGTTATTTATGGATTGCTATTAATAACACCTTACAGAGGACACTTTTGGAATCTCAGCACTAAGACAAATTTCCGATTAAAGGGCACTGTAGTACAACAATTCCTAGCATGCATTTACAAGATCAAATACAACATAATAATAATAATAATAATAATAATAATAATAATAATAATGCATTTACAAGATCACATTTAGACCTTTTTTGTATGAAAAATAATTGATCTATAAAATAGAAACATTACATGTACTGTAGACAGTGTGGGATTGTTTTCTTTAGCATTTTCCTGATGTGTTACAGGAAACAGATGGGTAGTGAGTCTTATGGATGTCTAAACGACAAATGGGTAAATCAGATAAGCAAAAAAAAACTGCTTGTTTACACTTACTCACTAGTATAAAAAGGCTGATCAAAAACATTGTTTTTTTTATCTGTCTATCTGCTGCTTTAGTGTTAATTTTCTTCAATTAATATAATTTATTTTCCACGGGGAAGGACATTTAGTCAAGTATAATTATGCTATTTTAAATGCCTGAGAGAAATGTTTGTATTAGTCTATCGTTCGCTGGACTGGCTGAGACTAACACACTAAAGGAATACAAACATGCCTTGGATAAATATATAGCCATCTTGAGGATTAATTAAGCCATACTTTGGGCCTCATTCAATTGCGATTTGGCCAATTGAATAGGGCTCTAAATAAGCACAGAGCATATATTTTTTAAAGAAGTTTTTAGTTAGTGAAGACCTTGCTTTTGGATACATGTTTACTAACTAAAAACCTCTTTCAAAAATATATGTGATGTGCTTATTTAGACCCCTATTCAATTGGCCAAATTGCAATTGAATGGGGCCCTTTGTATCTAGTTAGAACAGGCAGACTAGCTAGCCCTTTGGTTCTTATCTACCATCACATTTCAGTTTCTATGTTACTCTGCTCCCTTGTTGATGTAAATATTGAGGAATCACCTTCATGGTTTTTGCACCACGCAACTCCCTGCAAACCTACTAATGATGATGAAGTGCCCATTATAATTTGATATCTATATACTTGACATGCATTATAGTACGTATCTCTAGCAAATGATTACATACATATGATTTAAATGTACCATCTGTCACATATGCCCATTGGAATTACCCTACTCCGTCATGCTCACACGTACATGGTGAACATCCACATAGGGCAATTTGCAAATTTGCTTGCATGACTTAAATTACATTTGCAAGCAACTGCATGGCAAAATAGGGGTTTAAAAATGCACTGTAAGGCATTTTAAGGGAAAACACAAAGGGCCAAAAATTATTGAAGACTTTAGTATATATATATATATATATATATATATATATATATATATATATATATATATATATACTTTGCAAGGCATCACAATTCTACTGTGACCTATGTATACACTACATACACACATACAAACAATATATACAAATATGATATATATTCTGTAGACTCTCAGTTAACCAGAACCCAAGCAACCAGAAACAATTTAATATTGTAATTTAAATAGAAATGTAATTTCACATGGCTCAACAAATGTCAGGAGCCAGGTTGTCATGCCACAAAATGCTAACAGGCACCTGGCTTGCATCCACTGTATGTCTCTGCAATTCAATGTTACCTGGAAGCAGACAGGCATGAGTGACGGTGCAGTGTAAGGATTGTATTCCCCGGGTTCAGCACCGGACCCTCCAGCCGAACGTACCTGTGTGTAAGTGAAGAGTGAAAGCTGCTGCTGCTAGAACAGCCCTCACTGGCAAATATACTTAGCAGAACATCCTATGTGTAGCTAATCTAGGAATCTATTATTAGTGACTCTCAAGCAACCAGAAACTACCTTTATCCAGCATCTACCAATCCCTCAATCCCTGTGGGTGCCGAATAACTGAGAGTCTACTATATATATATATATATATATATATATGTATGTGTGTTTGTGCATGTATTTATATATATATATATATATATAAATAAATAAATAAATATATATATATACTTTTAAATATCGTTATGCTTTTTACTGTAAGATAACCCTACAATTAAAAGTAATATCTCTTAACCACCTTGCAGTTTTCAATAAAAAGATTACTACTATGTGCTTTCTCTGGGCCTATTTAATTCATGCTGACCAACTGTTGGACAGATTTACTTTACAAACACAGAATAAAGTATGATTTGAAAACTGTTAACTCTTAATTGCAAAGACTGAGTGACAAGGACAGCAAAAACCTTACATATATATATATATATATATATATTTGCTCCATGCTTCCCTTACTGAAAGAATATTCAGCTAGTTGCTTTTTCACTCTTTATTTTTTATTAAAACAGCTGTCCTGTAATACTGATATATTTTAAGAGCTTACCACTGCTGCCATACATATTAAGGGAATTTAAAACAAATTGTATATTGGGTGTCAATGATTCTTAAAAGTACATAAAAGCCTTTAGTTGTTACGGTATTGTAACCTATAAATCTAAATTACCAAGTTTAAAATGTATTGCTATTAGTAAAAATGAAATAAATCTTGCTTTAAAAATGCATTTCTTTAATGTATCCATGAATATCCATGAATCTCTGATTGAATACCATTTATTGCGCTATCTCCAGCCAGTGGCAAAGCTCATGAATGGAGGGCCCCAGTGCAAAATAACACATGGGCCCCTTGCAACTTCCCTATACAAGGTAGGTGCCTATAGGGGTCAATAAAAAGGCAAAAATATATGTTGGCTGGCAGACCTCCCTAGCACGATTAGATCAGCTTTCTATGAAAATAATTATCTTCCTGTGTCCTTTAATAAATTCAGAGAAACCCTTTACCCCAGTCTGCTGCCAGTAGAAATGGGCCTTATGTTGTGGGCACCAGTGCTTTGCATCTGCTGCACCACTAGTAGCTCCACCACAGGACAGGATCTTTGAAAACTGCATCTAAGATTTAATAATGTTCACAACAACTTAAAAAAAAAAAAAGAAGAAGCTTTTTTTAAAGGACCATTGTGGTCCCATTTATGTATTTGGATAATTAAAATTGGTAAAGTAAAAATGAATAAATAAAACAACTTTTACATTTTTATCTTTTATATGTAGTTTTTCTTTGCTGTGTGTTTCTATTTTCTTACCTGATTCTGTCTACTTCTTTCTCCTAAGGTTGTGTCCTAGTTTATGAATGAGCATTCCATGAGTCCTGTTAAAAGCACTTGCAGTTTTAGCTGATCAGCAGAAACTAAAATGGTAGATTCCACTGCAGCATAATTACATTCAAAAGATAATAATACATTAGAAATTGTATTATTTTTTTACATTCTAATTCAAATTTAAATTAAGAAGCCACTAAAATCATCCAAGCAGCTCATCGGTTACAGACAGAGCAGTAAAAATCAAGTAAAACTACGAACAGATTTTTTAAATTATTCTGTTTTTGCGACCATATATTTTGGTGTTTATAAGGACTTCTGATGCTCCTCATCATCATCCTCCATTCTATTGCATTAATGATGAAGCGGGGTGTGTAGCAGCTGTAGCAATACTGTGTGGTGCATTGGAGTCTATGAAGCTGCATGTGACTAACAGCTATGTCAGTTAGACTCTCCCAGCATGTTCAAAATGGTGGCGATATCTATCTATCCTACACTGTACTGTAGTACTTGTTGTGGTCTGAGCTCTAATGGTTAATCCACCTTAAATTACCAGAAATACAGAAAATATGTCTCTATTCTGACTGGCTAAAGGCTTTCTCCCATCCACTGGATTTGTATTGCTTATCATGAAAAAAATAAACAAATGAAACACTATTATATGAGCATTGCAGTGGCCCTTTAACTATCGCTCCTATCCTTTATTATGAAGATGAATTCCAGGTTTCCATATTGTAATGCTATCTCTGTAGCATCTTGTCTCTTGACTCCCATTTCCTCTATCTTCCCCAGCATCTCTACATAATTAATGAGCACCCTTTTTTCTGCTAATTACTCTGCCTGCGCACCAGCAGAGAGCCAGCTGTCCCTCACGGTGAGTGCTAGATTTCACAAGAGGAAAATCTCGCCTCAGGGGGGGGATTCAGAGGTGCTTCAATAAGAGAGAGGAAACATTGTTTATTTTTAGAACAAGATAAATCAAGAGACAAGAACTTGTCACAACTCCTTAAAAGGGATGCCTGATTTTCTTTATGGTTGCGAAGATTAAAAAGCAACCGTAGTGCTGAAACAAAAGGAGCTAGATTTCTTAAATAGTTATGGTGATTAATACAATTCTGATTCAATGATTTATAAAAGTAACACTCAATATTACACTTACTCTCAAAGATCAGACTCAGTGGCTGCTGGTCTCATCCACTATATGATCAGTTGTAGGAGGTGGGTTTGGCTACCAGGGTCGCAAAATGTTGAAGAAAATAAATGTGGTTCACTAGGTCTTGGATACTCGGGTATATGTTCTGTAGCGCTCTAGCGTGATATCAGTCAGTCCATAGCAGTAAATAGGCGTCTCTTAGTGTAGAAGAAAATATGTAACGTGTGGAAGAGATAATTTACCTATTACTATCCTTATTAATCATTCAGATATAAATCCTTGATCCAAGTGTGCAGCTTCTCCCATGAACACTGCAATGTCTATATAAAATAAGAAGAGAAGAAGAAGGGGGGGGTGGGGGTGGAAGACAGTACATGCACTTTTGGTGCAGATCACTATGGTAAGGACTGCTCCTATCCTGTATATTTACCAATAGAGATTCAACAAGCATCTTCAAAGACCTCATCCATATGAGGTATAAAACTTGCTTCCCAACTCACTCCTGGTTACTGGTTGTTACTTCCTAGATTCCCGTCAATGTGTGGGTCATGGTGAAGTTCTATATATAGTTACGAATGGGTGGTACATACATATGGGTGGAGTGTCTTAATTGTAATAAAAAACAATATATAACTATGCCACGGTGAATGTTACATAAACAATCTCTTGGACATAACCATACACTCTCTTGTATATAATAATTATAATTAAGAAGAATTTGTGTAGGTAAAGTAATATGCTATTTATTGTAAGTATTTAAAATTGACAATAACATAAAAAAATAAAAATAATTAGTGTGAAACTGGAACAGACACATTTCGCCACTATTTGTAGCTTTATCAATGTTAAAATCTAGCTTCTATAGGACTTAAGTAGTTACTTTCCAGGTAATGGAAAGAGTCAACTGAAGGGTTGTCATGATCTTCCACTCTCTGACTGATGGTGCAGAGCACATATGGTGACTTTTGTGATCCTTTAAGACCTGTCTCCCACCAACATCCCTTGATGACCTTATAAAGTTGGAGACATACAACTGAACTGGAAGCTGATATTTATTGGAAGCTGATAAGTTTAATAATGAATATATCCTTTTTTTTTTTATGTACATGCATTTTATAAAAGAACAATGCATAGATAAAACATCTAGTAGCATGAGGGCATTACAGTGATCCTTTAAAACCCATTCAAGTGGAGATTGTTGCATGTTCCTATTACTAGCTTGTTGTTCTTTTGCATAAGTGCCACCAGCCAATCAATTTCTTGCACATCTGTAGCCAGGCAGAGTTCCATTCCGGGCCATCATCACTCAAGGCTAGAATCAGGAAGTTGTTTGGCAGAGCCTGAAGACTCTGTAGTGCTGGATTTGCAGTGTAGTTTACCAGCCTATGAAAGACCATGTTCCGGAAAGCATGTTGCAACATGCTACTGAGAGCTGGTCCTTGATTGGCTAGAATACTAAACTGCACATCCAGCACAACAAAGTCTGCATTTGCTGCTTTGGGCAGACCCATAGAGGGACTATATGTTTCATTTTAGCCAGTAAATACTTAGGTATATTACATGCCTAGTACAATCAGAAACCACTATTCGCCTTCAAGCTATGGACATGATTTGTCATCATAAATGGACTAATCATCACTTGAAGAGCAGCTCTTGAATTTATCATTGCAACTGCATATTTCTGAGTATAAACGAGGGAAGGGGGTACGTGACAAATAAGAAAAGGAAGTCTCAGGCTCTGATGTGATAAATAATCCCTCTCCGTCTACTGTTCAGTAGACATGTACATGTCCCCAGGATCCAAGCTATCCATAAGTGCCGGACAACATGGAGCTTTCCATACAGAAAAAAATACTTTTTACTTTTATCTTCATGAATACTTCACAAATATGAGATTATCCTAAACTCATTTTAATGATTGGCATCATTACTAAATGGCTATGCCATTTATTCACTACGATTTCTGTATAAGAATATTTTGCACATTACTTCTAGGTACTTTTTCAAGCGCCTGTCTTTTTCTGAATTACATTTGCCTCTTGTACATCTATTTTAGGGACTCTGCCAGCCCAGGAGAATCCACATTTGGCTCTTTGTCCAAAAACACAGTTACCACACTGGATGTAAATGAATGCTAATATATACATTTACAGTTCCAACTGGGCTATGCTATGTTGACAGATACAATCAATTACTTATGAAAGATAAGCTGCTAATATAATATCATGGCAGGGAAACACAAATAAATATGTAAATCCCCAGATAAATCCTTAGAGTTTTCCCCAAAATAGAAGTCTATTCTTT
This sequence comes from Discoglossus pictus, assembly GCA_027410445.1. Taxonomy (NCBI): domain Eukaryota; kingdom Metazoa; phylum Chordata; class Amphibia; order Anura; family Alytidae; genus Discoglossus; species Discoglossus pictus. The sequence continues at coordinate 96,041,285 of CM050168.1, forward strand.
GGGGATTTGGCAAGAGAGAAGCTTAACCAGGTCAGTACTGCCATGGAGAGCAGATATACGGGTACGATAGCAGGGATTGAGCTCTACTGCTGTATGTGCAGATAGATATCACTGTAATCTGTTGGGAGACTTTTAATAAAATATAAACTACATTAGATGGTAGATTTGCTCTATATACGATATGTGTTTCTGAATGTATGTTTGTATGCATTAATGTAAACCGGCATGTTATTCTGCACATAAAATATAGATCTGATCAGAGGGCTAATCTATTTTGCAGATTCTATTTACCTAACAAGCATGCAGGGATTCCAAATATGGTGTTATTGAAAACTATATGTAATAAGTACTTAATCAATTGTTAGTATTTAAAAAAATCAGTTTTCTTGTTATGAAGTGTGTAATTTTTACCTGTCAGTCAGCTTTTCTGATCCACCCACAAACATACCATGAAAAAACTAAAGACTTAAAAGCTTTCCCTTTCAATGCTTTTGCTAATTCAACAAGGGATATATAGAGCATTAGAGCAACTTTTAAAAAATGTGGTAACGGTACATTACAAGGTAATTATTCTGTATCATTGTAATACTTTCATTTAATACATTTTGTTCATATCATAGTAAAGGACACATATCATTTAGAAAAGTAATTTATATTTTGTTAAGGTAACAACCTAACAATATCAGCATCTGTGCAAAGCCATAAATATGAAGTTATTAAAAAAAATGTATATTCCCTTTTTGTGTATGGAAAGTTCTTGTCTGGTGTCAGCGCTTCATGCTAGCTTTGAGTTTTATGGCATTTGCTTATCTTAAAGGGAGTGGACACAATACTGCAAACATCACAAGAAAAAGCAATTTAACAAAGTAACTCAATCAAAATTACAAATGCAGCTGCCAGGGTGAGTCATATCAGGTTGACTGGCAATTAGCAGTATGTGTGAGCTATATAAGAGGTCTGGCAATCAGCACTTTGATACAAGAGCTTCCATAATGAAGAAAGTAACATAGTTACAGGCAAAATAGCCAGTGCCCAAATTATAGGAGCATTGGTCGCAGATACTGCAAAATTATTTGATGTGACAAGGGAAACAGTCTCAAGAATAATGAGAGTATATGCCAAGTATGGACAACTGCATTGGCAAAGAAGACCAGCCTCAACAATTACCACAAAACTGAATATGTGCCTCTGTGACCAAGTCTTAAAAAAATGTTTTACTTTGTGAGCTTCACAAAATTAGACTTTATGGAGGGGCTGCCACTTGGAAACCATTTTTACCCAAGGTCAACATGGATGGGTGTAAAGAGCAGACAATCTGCACTAAGAGCAATGGAAAAAAATAATATAAAGATATCTGATAAACATGGTAGGGGGATCTGTAATGATATGGGCACCTATCTTGATGATTGCTCTGCATGGTCGTATAACGGTCAACAAATATAAAGCTGGGTAATAATGTCCCCCACCCACACACAGCTAAACTAAGCCATGAGTGGTTTCACCAGGACAAAGTCAAACATCTCCCCCCCCCCCCCCCCCCCAGGTCTGAACATCACTGATGGGAAGTTCTGGAATACAGACTGAGAAGTAGATTTCCATCTCCTTTACTCTTCAAATAACTTGGGGCTTTTCTTCATGAAGAGTGGTGCAATAGACATAGTGCAAGACTTATATGACAGCATTCCAAGGGAGATTGAAGATGTTCTGAAAATAAAGAGTGGCTCTACTCTTTAATAGGTCTTTGATTTTATCATATTGTGGTTATGTGTTTCCTTTATTTCCAGATCTGGCATCTACCAGTGGAGGATGGCATAGAAGATGAGGGAGAAGGTTGTTTTTAATATAACTGGAGCCTATAATATTTGACACCTATCCCATTCTCCCATACATTCTCAGAAGGTAAACTTCAAACACTGCTCCTGCAGAAAAGTAAGAGCCCCTTTCATACATCTGACTTTCACCCATGTATCATGACTGCCTCCCAGGATCAGCAGAGGCTTTTTTGTGTATTCTAATAAAATCTAGCTTTGTGGCATTTTCCTTTCTAATTATACTCTTATTCAAACTCAAGTTTCAAACACATATATTTTTAGATCACGTGGTGATCCTTTACGTATGGAAGGTTGATGCTGTTTTTTAAAGATTAAAATAGCATAAAAGCAAACAGCAATATATCTGTCTATAAAAAGAAATAATTTAAGAAAAATATACAGAGTGATCCTTTGAAAGCCTTTACAATTCTTATTTGGTTTTATTTATATACTACTGAAGTGTTATTTTTATTGAAGTCACATTCACGATTGCAACATACTTCTTGTATTATTAATGTGTTTTACAGTGTGAAGTATTGTAGACTAATCTTAGCCCTAATCTATAGCAAACCTACTGAGAGCAAGAATATATGGAGGAGCTATATACAGGAGGTTGGTTGGATTTGATGAATAACAATAATAATAACATTATTATAATGGCTCATATGCGGTAATAATAATACAATGTAATACTGTAATACAAATGCTAATACCCATGTAGTGTAATAATAAGTTATAGAAATTAGTGTGCTCTTTCTTTTCATTCAAACAAACAGAACATAAACATAAACTCATACAAAAAAGCCTTTGAAGCCCGTTCTTAAGTGGGGATCGTCTGTAAGTCAGGTAGTCTGTAACCCTGGGAAATCCATATTTAGAGATGAATACTAACATACTATATTATTAAGCAGATGTTACCCAGTTAGTTTACTATAATGCACTTAAAAGTACAGGTTTTAAGTAGTATGTCATTTTTGTATGTAAAAATAGATCTAGAATGGTTAAAAACTTTCTAGAAACACACTTCAATATTGCTTTATTATAATGGGATATGTTAATAAATACCTTATTATTTAATCCTCTGTGTGTGAATATACGTCTGTCTGTTTCTTTAAGCATTAGTAAGCTATTGTATCTTTCTCATAGGTATCATAGGTATCAGGTTCATATATCTCACTGTGTTAATATATGTATTAGCTTCTTATTATATATTTCTATGTGTTACACTATCAGATTGTTATTATATCTGTCTGTTAATAAATTTATCAGTTTATCAGTTTGTTTTTATATCTCTCTCTGGGTTACTAGATATATTGGTGTGGTATTACATATCTCTTTGTCTTACTATATCTCTGTGTTACTGGTTATATACATCTCTTTATATTATTATATCTGTTTGCTACTATATCTATCGGTGTGCTATTAAATGTCTCTATGTTATATTGCACATATGAGGAAGGTTATGTTATATATATATATATATATATATACACTGTATATACACCATGTGTAATTATCTCGCTCCCTGTATTACTACATAATTCTCTGTAAAGGTAATGTAAATACAAAGAAACTAGTGCATAATTACATCTCTATTTGGGCCATTATATATTTCTAGGTGTTATTATGTATATTTGTATTATTGTATCTATCTGTGTTGTCCCTTTATTTTAATCTATTTCTCTGGGTATTTATACTGTATATTACTCCCCCAGATTCACTTAACATTTCAGGGGTTGCAACTGGTGATTTCAGATTATTGCAATGCCTATATCCTATGGGGCAATTTGCCATCATGGCATTGGCGAAGCACTTTATAGTATAGTTTAGTGAATCTATGGGTCTGTATTATTTTATTGCATGACAAGCAGTGCACCCAACTTATCCCAGCACGGCCCCTCACTCACCCTCACAAAGCTGGCTGGAAACCATCCTTCCTCATCGTCGATCTGACCCCACCACCAGTCCTTGTTGGAAGCATCCAGGACCTTGATGACGTCTCCAGCTTTAAACGCCAACTCCCGGTTGGCCATGGTGACATGATCCCATGCTGCCTCAGCACTCACAATAGATCCCCCACTGATCAGCTGTGGAAACAAAAAGGAGAGCCTGTGTTACTGCTGCTCGGCCGGGGCAACCTCTGTATAGTAGCAACATCACACAACATAGAGGACTCATTACAGACAGCACAGGGCAGGAGACAAGAGATGAATGATTAGGTACTAGCAACCAGATCAAGACTAATGCATTTTACTTAGAAGTCAACACACTGTGCGCTGCTTTTTATAATGCTATTTAAGCAACTACTATTGATAATGGACACAAATATTTTATTAAAGTAAAAAAAAAAAAAATCAACCATCTCCATTATACTTTTCTAATACCTTGCTTAACACGTAGTTGGCAACCTTGGTGGCTGACATTAGGTCATTGTCCCCAATTAATTGCTATTTGCATTTATCAAACTACTGTTATGGCAGAAAATTAATTTGTCTATCCTTCAAGCAGGAAGCAGCCTTGGAAGTTGAGACATAAGCGCTAGTCTTACAAGATGCAATGTTGATGACCATGGCTGTATTATAGTTACATAGTTACATAAAAAAATAAAATAATCAATTCCCTCCTGATCCCAGACACCGGCGACCAGACTTCTCCCTTGATCAATACTGCCTCTCTAATTATCCATGATAACCCTGAATTCCCTGTATATCAAAATGCTAAATAATTTGAATGCAACATCAAATAAAAAATATGTCTTGATGTAATTTATATTTTTTTCAAGTAAAATAGCAAGCACTACACAACAATATTTCTTAAAGGGATGCTGAAGAAATGTTCTATTATGCAGTTTTTGCTACTTTTAATGTACAATTTTCAATGTACACTCTACTTCTGAAAATATGATGATTATAATGTTGTGCAACCAATCATCTTAGACCTCCATAACTCAGCTGGTGCACTGCCCTGATACACTCAAATTTTAGCTTGTAAGAAGGAGGTCCTCTTTTTAAAATATTCAAATGCTTAATACATTTAGAGCATAGGTAAAGGAAACAAATCGTGCAATATATTTAAAGGGAGGCTGCAGTAAAACAAAATACTACAATGCATTATCCAAAACATATTTCAAAACATATCCAAATAGCATAGTTGACAATAGAGTAAGTCTTTATAGGATATTCTCCCACAAGTGTCAGTTAGAAGGTACTTTGCATTTCTCTACCTGGTTGTAGGGAAACAAATGCAAAAGCTAAAAACTAACAGCCTCATTAAATTGGGGCTTTGTCTTAAAACGTAGCCCGTAACTCAAAATTTACGGGTTACGGCTATAAAATCAGCCCAGTAATGTAGCTTGCAGTGGACTTGCGGGTTAAGATGCAGGACATCTGAGAATAGGCTACGTTGAACTTCGCGGCTGTAAATCCTTTTATCTGTCAAGCCCGTAACCACTACATTTTCAATTTAGCCATTAAATTGCAACGTAGACACCTGCAAGTAAGCACGTAACACGCAAATGGAGCCCAAAGACCAACGTGTGCTCGAGAGGATCCGCAAGGGGGGTAAAGTCCAATACGTAGCACTTGTAAATCAAATAAAAACTCACTACTGTACTAATATTCAAAGTTAAAGTGATGTTAGAATTAATAGCACAACATTCTCAAGACCACAAATCAGCTCAGAAAAATAGTTGATTTCATGTATCTTTATTGTGTTATATCGATCACGACAATCAATGTGTTAATACATATACTGTAACCCGCATGTGATAGAATATCATATTTGCAGCTTTATTAATATTGCATCATGACTGGAATGTGGGTCCAATCATAGCTCGTAATTGAACCCCGTAAGACTTTGAGATCCAACCTCCATTTTCTTGTGACGCAATGATGACGATCTCTGTTGCCATTGGCTCCATCTAAACCCGTACTACGTGCTTGCTTAATTGTTTGCATCCTAGCCCACAAATCTGACGGCCGACAAATGATTTACGATTTAGCGTCTCTCTCTCGCGGGACTTCTATTTTAATAGTGACTTAAAACATCCAATTTTGAAGCACGCAGCCCTTACGAGCTACATGTTGGGCTGAAGGGGCTCAAATTTAATGAGGCTGTAAATGAGAAGATGGTGCTCAAATGAATTTTGGTTGGTGGATACCAAGCAGGGTACTCCATCTACAGGCCACTGGTAACTATAATCACACATCCTCCCCTTGGACAAAGCCAGAAGGTACTCTTTCAGGAAACGTGAGTGCACCAGTGCCAAGAACATGGCCTCACACAGCAGAGGAACCTCCCCTGCCACACACTGCTTCTTGGACTTATAAATAGCCAGCTTGCCTCATTTTTTACCTGTCAGCTTCAGCCAGAGGATGGTGTAACTGATGTTTCCATAACTCTCTATAACTCCACTGGTATTATCCCTGACATACCCTAACTATACTTAGAAGGATGTCCTGACATTATTCCAAAAGCAGTTTGTACTTAGATTAAATAAATATAATTTAATCCTTAAAATACTTATTTTCATGCAAAGCAAAATTCTGGCAATATCTATAAAACAATACTTCATTGTCGCTTTCATTTATTAGTTAAATTTTTTCTGTACGGTCTTTTGAATTAGTCCTATTGAATGCACAGTTTAGATGCCAAATTCCTAGTGTTTATATAAAAGCTTCCTCTGCATTGAAAGTATCCTCCCACCTCAGAATACTGATTAGTATAAATTAAAACAATAGATTGCACTGCAGTATAAGTGCATATAAAAGGTAATAAAAGAAAGTCTGTATTCTTTTTTTACCTCCTAAAAACAAGTTGCCTATTTTCACGTGAAGATACTATTTTAAATTGAGGACCAGCTTTGTGATGCCATTATCGTCTCCAACAATGAACATGCTATGTTTTAATTTAAAATATCTCTTATCTCAGTATAGAGACCCCCAGTGCCAGATTACAGCACATCACCAGGGATTGAGAACACTCTTCCCTGCTGTTGTGGGTCTACATATCAATGTTCAGTAGTAAGATAAAGATATATATATATTTTTTTTTTTTGAGTTGCACAGACGTTTCAGACTTTCTTTGACTGCATGGAACATAACACACCATGCACATTTTTATGTTCATGGTCATGCTGATCCACTTGGTTTTCAGGGTATAGATACTTGAGTGAGTTGCCAGTTCCTTCTCCAGTAAGCCACAGCATACAGCTACTGGTATTCCTAGGTGTACTAACCAGGCCCAAACCTGCTTGGCTTCAGGGTGGAGTGACCTCTTGGTTACCTGACTAGAATCAAACCCGGGTTGCATCTACTGATCTGCTGACTTGATTTGCTCAGGCAGGGAGCATGCATCCCTCTCCTGTGCTGTTTCCATTCCTTGCACAATGCAGCTCCCCAGCTCTTTATTCTACAGCACAGTAGGCAGAGAAAAAGACATCTAGACAAGGCAGTGCAGCAGAGCAGAGCTAACTATCCCTGGGACAGAAGGCAACACTGGGATAATGTCACAGTCCTCCACGGCCTCTCGTAATCTGTTATACATGGAAGGGGCAGTGGAACATGCAGCTTGAATCTGGTTCAAATCCCTGGAGATTTAATACTTTACTCCAGATTAAAAGGACAGCTTTCATATCACAGATATGCTCCATCCATGGGCCTTAATTGGGTCTCCTAACTTGTGCATAATCCAGCCTAGGTTATGCTTCAAGGCTGTGTAATATAACAATCATATGCTTATACAGAGCTTTGTATAAAGTGGTGTATGGATGGAAAAGTGAAAATGCATTGTGGTCTCATTTGCATGTCCCTGCCCAGTTTCCCAGAGTGCAGTGCAACAGATATTTTGGGGAATTCTGAGCAGGAAATATGTTTTTAACTTATTTTTAGACATTTAAATGGGAACACAAATGTACTATCTATCTATCTATCTATCTATCTATCTATCTATATATATATATATATATATATATACACGCACAGATATATATGAAATCCGAAAAGATTGAAACAGTCACTGTCAGTGGGTAAGTTTCCCAACTAGTGCAAATCCATCCTAAACTATGCACAGAACCTATGTTATAATGGCAGGCATATTATAAAAGGAGCCTTGTATAGAATGGTATTGGATTAAATAGTAAAAATGCAAGCGTCTGTTTGCCATTTTCAATACTCTCCTCCGCCCACCCCCTCCTCCCATCCCTTCCTCTCTCACAGCTGAAGGCTTCGCCAACCATTTTATTCATAAAATTCAAAACATCTGCAATGAACTCTTCTCTCATAGTGGCTCCCACACTCCACCCTCTAAACCAACCAACAACACCCAGTCTTCTCCCTTCTTTGATCCGGCTACAGAGGATGAAGTCTCCAAACTGCTATCATCCACTCGCCTCACTATCTGTACTCAGGGTCGTATTCCATCTCAGCTCATTCCTCCCCTCTTTACCACACTAATCCCAGCTCTCACACATATTTCCAACCTCTCCCTTACTACCAACATATTTCCATCTCTAAAACATGCCATAGTTATACCAACCCTCAAAAAACCCTCATCTGACTCTGACGTCGCATCTAACTACCGCCCTATCTCTCTGCTTCCCCTGGCTACCAAACTGCTGGAGCGGCTCGTCTATAATGCCTTACCAGCTTTATTTCCTCTAACTCCCTTCTTGACACCTTCCAATATGGCTTTCGGCCCCAGCACTCCACTGAGACAGCTCTCACTAAAGTCACCAATGACCTGCTTACCGCCAAGTCAAAAGGTCACTTCTCAATTATTCTTCTTCTAGATCTCTCTGCTGCCTTTGACACTGTCGACCATCCACTTCTACTCCATATCCTCTTTTCTTTCGGTATTCAAGACACTGCTCTCTCATGGTTCTCATCATACCTACACTATCGATCATTCAGTATCTCCTTCTCCGACACCTCTTCTTCTCCTCACCCCCTGTCTGTTGGCGTACCCCAAGGATCTGTCCTAGGTCCCCTCCTCTTCTCCATCTACACATCCTCACTTGGTACCCTCATAAACTCTTTTGGGCTTCATTATTATCTCTATGCAGATGACACCCAAATCTACCTCTCAGCACCAGTTCTATCCCCCTCTTCTAACACACATCTCCAACTGCCTCTCTAGTATATCTTCTTGGATCACCACCCACCATCTCAAACTCAACATGTGTAAAACTGAACTCATAATCTTCCCTCCCTCTCCCAGTGTCAATTCCTCACATCTCTCTCACTGTCAACCACGACATTATCACCCCCACCTCCCAAGCCCGTTGTCTTGGAGTTCTACTGGACCCTGCTCTGTCTTTCCTCCCTCACATACAATCACTAACTAAATCTTGTCTTCTCCATCTAAAGAACATCTCCAGAATTCATCACTATCTTACACAAGACACAGCTAAAATTCCAATACACTCTCTCAACATCTCTCGACTCGACTACTGCAACTTGCTTCTTGTTGGCCTACCCACCACCTGACTATCTCCACTTCAATCCATTATGAATGCCTCTGCTAGACTCATCTTCCATACACAACGATCAGTGTTGGCATCACCTCTCTGTCAATCACTCCACTGGCTTTCCTTAGCCTCAAGAATAAAATTTAAAATCATGACCCTAACTTACAAAGCCTTCAACAATAACGCTCCTCCTTACATCTCTGCTCTCATCTCCAAATACTCCGCCCTCTTCATTCTGCTAATGACCTTCTTCTTTCTAAAACTCTTGTCAACTCCTCTCAGTCCTGCCTCCAGGACTTTTCTGGTGCTGCCCCTAGTCTCTGGAACTCCTTGCCTCGCTCCACCAGATTATCCTCTTGCCTCAAAACATTTAAAACCTCACTTAAAATGCATCTCTTTAAAGATGCGTATCACCTTCCACCCTTACACGCTCACCTCTCTCTCCCTCCACTCACTATACCTTAGATTGTACGTCTGCGAGTTTCTACCCTAAGTACTTTGGAAATTCACCATGGACATTGGATTCCTAGCTCAAAGACAGGACCCTCCTTGCTTTGCTATATGTTAATTTGTATTTATGTTTGTCTGAACTTAACTTATGTACAGCGCTATGGAATCTGTTGGTGCGTTATAAATGAACTAAAATAATGATAATAATAATAATAATAATAAAAATGCATTGTGGACCCTACCCATTTTCTCAGTGTGCCAGATTCTGAGAAGGAAACACATGAATAGATAGATAGATACAAGGCGCAGGATTTTATAGGAGCAGGACATGCTGTTTCTAGGAGCCTGAAAGGAACTCCCACTACATTCTCTTCTGGAGTGCAGTCAAGCTCTCTGGTAACACTAGAACTCTCTTTTCCCACCTGCCCACTCCCTCAGAATATTATGCCCCACTTTTGGCCACTCCATCGGATTGGTATAAAATGCTCAGATATTTTCTGGACTCTGCCCCTGTTTCATGCTCCATGCTATTGCATGTTTTGCACTTTCTTGGTTGTTCTTCTTTACTTTTCTGTACTTTATTTTATTAAGAAGAACTAAAAAGCTCTGTTTTCTGCCTACAAATAGATCCTAATTGGTTTCTCCCCTCTGCAGCTCATGAAGACAGTGGCATTTTTAGTACAAGTTGTGTAGTGTCTCATAGTAACCTATCATTTGCTACATTCTGCAACGTGCTGCTTGAGAGAGGTCACTGATTAGCCAATTTGAGATACTGCACTTATCAGTCTGTAAATTCATGAGCTACATGAGATGGAGAGGTATAAATGTTTTTGTAGCAGAAACAGGGCTTGTAAGCACTTCTTAATAAAATAAGGTACATTAAAATAAATAGATACATAGCTATAATGTATCATTTTTTTATCTTTATTGGCTACCCTTCCCCAGATACCCCTGCCTCTCTCTCCCAGATCTCTCTGCATCTTCCTGGCCTCTCACTTTCAGATCACGGCCTGTACCCTTTGTCCTCCAGATCTCTCCTCACCTTAATAGCTTTGTCTTCCAGGTCTCATTGGAGCTTATTGACCTCTCTCCCCCAGATCTCTCTGCACTTTCCTGGTCTCTCTCCTCCAGATTTCTCTGCACTCTTCTGGCCAGTCTCCTCTCATCTCATCTCATTGATCTTTCCTGATCTCTCTCCACATCTCATTGTACCTTCTTGACCTCTCTCCTCCATACCGCTCTGCACTCTCCTGGTCTCTCTCCTCCAGATCTCTCTGCACTCTTCTGGCCAGTCTCCTCTCATCTCATCTCATTGTACTTTCCTGGTCTCTCTCCACATCTTATTGCACCTTCTTTACCTATCTCCTCCATGTCTCTCTGCACTTTCCTGACCACTCTCCCCAAATTCTCTCTGCACTTTTCTGGTCTCTCTCCTCTAGATCTCCCTGCACTCTCATGGTCTGTCTCCAAATCTCATTGCACCTTCTTGAATTCTCTCCTCCACATCTCTCTGCACTTTCCTAACATCTCTCCTTCAAATGCATCTTCTTTTCCTCTCTGCTCCACGGATCTCTCTACTCTCTCCTAGTCACAAATTTAGATACACATACGCCCACAAACATTTGTGTGTATAAGATCTATATACACCAACATTCACATGTATTCATCCTGAGCCAAGTGGGCTGGCACACTGAAGACATTTTGAATTCTAGTATCACAAGTAAATTTGCTTCATTCTGGTCCTGACAATCACAGCCTTGTTACCTTAACAGTCCGAGGAATAGCTATGCAGCAAAGAGTATAATTATATTGTCAGACGCTGCTGTAACACTAAATAACATTGTAAGTAGTTCTGGCCTGCTCTGTCTGGACTTTGTCAGGCTTCATAATAAGGGAGGCATTAACTGATGGCCCAGGACATGCAGAGAATATGCCAGTGAAAAGGACAAGGAATAAGTAATGAACACCTTCCAACTGGCAGGCCTGCAGCATGGAGATAACGGCACTTATACTGCCAGACCATTGTGTGGACTGGCAGCAGTGCCAGCTGACTGCAGTGTGCCGGAGAGGCAATCAGTGCCGACGCTCAAGGGGAGAATGATGGTGCACAGTTGGCATCTGACCACCCTCATATCTACTAAACACCATTCAAATCCATTACCTGTCTTCACCTTGAAGGCTCTATTAAAGATGAATGTGATACAGATAAAGGGGTAATTTAGGAAAAACATCACATGTATGAATCATGTAACCAGTGTAGAGCTAATGAATGGAGGGTCCTGATGCCTTGGTAGGGGGTCAATAAAAAAGCTATATATATGGTCAGATCACCCCAAGTTGATCACATCCCTTCTCTATAAAATATTCATCTACCTCTCTACCCAAATAAATAAAAAAAGTCTCCCTAACTCCAGGTAGAAGACGGCCCATACCTTTTTGTGGGCCCCAGTGCACTGCTCCACTACTGCATCTAACAGCTATGTAAAATACATCTTTATGTTTAAATGGCCGCTGTGGTTCCCTTTTCACAATGGGCACAATGTTTTTAGAAAGTACAAAAAATAAACACAGAACCATATTATTTTCACTTTTATATGCAATGTTATTTACTGCAAGCTTTCACTTTATTTACTGAGCCTGTTTCTTGCAGCTTCTATCCTTGTGTCCTTGTAAACTAATTAGATTGTTATTAGATGAAATGAGAGCAGGTACAAAATTCCTGTGTATTCAAATGCTCTTTCCACCTCAGGAAATAGATAGCTGGAAACTAAAAAAGGTTGATTCCACTGCAGCATAATTTTTTTATAAAAATAATACATTAGGGGCTGTATAATTTTTTTATATATTTGTATTTTTTCAAGTGTAGATTTTCAAAAAGAGCGATTTTAAATGTTTGACCACAGTCAAACAAATGTACATATTTTGGCAGAGTATGGAGCACAGCATTGGTGGCAGAGTGCAGGGAAATGTGCTGCTCAGTTTATAGAAGATGAGTGATACTCACAAACAACACGAAAAGCTGCTTATACTTATTCTTTACTATAAAAAGGTCCATTGTGGTAATTTTTAGATGATTTTTAAAGAACTAAAGTAAATAATACCATAATATTTTTAGAAAGTACAAACTAAATTAATAAAACGGAGTAACTCAAGTGTTCTAAAGTAGATAGAACCTAAATACAAAGAAAGAGAGATACTAAAATCTTGGATTCTTCATGGCCCTCATCGGTCCAAGCTGCCGACCACCGATATAGGGTAACTAGCAAAATGTGCAATGTACTAATCAGAACACGTACATTGTAGTTAAATAAAAAACTCAAATGAAACTCAGATAAAAATAATATACAAAGCTTTAGAGAAAAAAAAAAAAAAAAATTCCTTGGTTACAACAGAACAATCTTGGGCACTTAATTATAGAATAATGATCTCTCTCCCTTCTGGATCGCTACCTTATTTTGGTGAAGGGGCTTGTTTATCTTGGGTCACCCCAAATAGGCAGGTCATAGCAGATAGTTCAGACAGATCGTGGTCCACTGGAGAAGGAGCTGGTAACCCACTCCAGTATCTTTGCCATGAAAACCTTATGGATAAGCACAACCAGAGAAATAACTATAGGCCTGATAGGCACGCTCAAGTCCATAGAATCACAGAGGACCGAACGACTAAACAACAAAAATGATCTCTCAATTACTGCACATTTAAATAGTCAATCTGAATCACAAAAAAAGGAAAATAATCTGTGCCATAAAAAACTATACCACAACAAACACCAAAAAACTCCTGTTTCACCCTAAAACTATTTTTTAAAGTTTACAGTATAAAGTAGTAATATGTATAAAATAAGTTATATTGAAGAGTTATGTTATATTTAACATAGCTGTTCAATATAACTCATTTTACAAATATCACTACTATATACTGTAAACTTCAAATATAAACTTATATATACACTCAGTTACAATAATTACACTGGCTACAATATACTATCCCTTCTGGATCACTTGCTGTGGTGAAGGGGCTTGTGTACTTCAATAAAGCTGTGAGCTATACCATGTAGGGTCACCTAAGATGGGCTGGTTGTAGCAGAGAGGTCAGATAAATCACGGTCCACTGGAGAAGAAACTGGCAACCGACTCCAGTATCTTTGGCAAGAAAACCTTGCGGATAAACACAACCAAAGACGTAAGAATGTGCCTGGCCTGCTGCAGTACATATGATCACAACACCATAATGGACTATAATGATACTTATGGACTTTTGGTGGCCTTCCTAGTTCCAATTTCCCCACTACTGATCTTGGGTAACTTGCAAAACTTGTTAAGATCACCAGAAGTTCTTCATATCCGCAATTGTGACTAGTCTGATAGAACGAGCCCTGGTTTGTAAAGTGCTTGCTCTGTTCTATACTGCACATCATCTATAGGTCATGTAGCTTTGACCCATTTGCTTGCAGCCTGTTGGAACACATACCCACAGCTGATGCATCGCTGGCAATGCTATTCCCTGGAATTATTGTATGCTCTGCAGGAGATTTTCAGGCTGCTGTGTGAGTCACTGATTGTGATGCCTCCTACGCTCACTGCCTACCATGAGCTATATTTAGAAACTCAGGCCAAGAAAGTTCGAGGCTTTAACCCCTTCACTAATATAACATGAATTCATGAAAGCAGAAATCAAAGTCAGAATCTTGAAGGGAACAAAACCTAAATACATAATCTCGGATCACAAAAAAAAAAGAAACTAAGACTAGGAATTTCTGTTGAAAATCAAGATACCATGGAAACACCAATTTTGCAAATAAAAAAAAAAAGGTAATTTAAAATCTCATGTTCACAGGATGCTCTCTTGAAGAACTAGACCTGATAATGGGCAGCGTGATTATAGAAAGTAAAAGAAACTAAAGATAGCCTTTAATTTTAAACCATTATATTCAATCTTGCTTTACTAGAATAAGTAAAGGATTAGTCATCTAAAATGAGCCTTGGATGTAGAAAAGGTCTTTTACACAGCTGCCACAATGTTGTGTTAAATACAGTAGCATTAAATGAAAGTGTGCCAATAATGAATGTTTTGGTTTCCTATGGGGGCTATTTATGAAGAGGGTATTTGCATTAACTCTGCCTGATAAACAAAAGAAATTGAGATACCTAATTCAACTTATCCCTGCTTTGAAAAATATACCACAAGGATTCTTATCAGGACAGCCTCTTGGCCACCTATCATGACAGCCTCTTGGCCATATGCTATCCAACCCCCTGGACTCCTCATCTGCTGGATCCTGAAACTCTAAAGTACAAATGCAAGATTCAATAGCTAAATTTTATTGCTAATTATGTACAAAATAAACGTGATGACTACAATGGCTCTATAACATTTAAAATACGCTCTTTTAAATATACATCAGACAACTGGACCATTTTTATTGGTCTACATTTCCCAATGAAGGTACTCTCCACATCATATGAGGCTGTTTCTCATCAGAGAGGGCTTTCCCAAGTCATGGCTTTGAAACAGTGGTGTGTGTGTCCTGTGGCTGCACCCATGCTCGTACCCATGACATGACAACATGTCCATGTTCCATGCTGTCAAACTCCAGTCCGTTTATTCACTAGTGTCACTAAGAATCACTGATCTGAGGCTGAGAGTTTCTCAGGGGGATAAATACAAAGTGGCAAGAACGCAGCTCCAAAACGGCAGAGAGAGAGAGCTTGTCAGAGGCACTGTGCTTGTGACGAGGGGACCAGGTAAAGCTTGTGACAGACCCATCAAATCGCTCCAAGATCATTCACACATCAGTTGTGTGACCCTGAGCTTCTAAAGTGTGCAGATATACTGTGTAATATTTATTTAAGTGCTACAGTTTACAGAACCGGTGTTGAGATATCTGATACAAAAATCTAAGTGTCTCTAGACTACTTTCATAGGCTGTGTCAGAGAGTGAAAGTGCTTGATTGATAGAGGATTCCTGTGTGAGAGAGAAAATACCTGAAAGAGGTAGAGTGCTTCAGAAGGAGAGAGAGTCAGGATACCTGATAGAGAGCTTGTATAATCCTTAAAAGAAACAGAAAGCATTGTAGAGAGACCGTTCTTAGTAGAGACAGAATGTTGGAATGGAGGAGAGAGAGAGGGGACCTGAAAGAGATAGAATGCTGAGACAAACACCTGACAAACAGAGAGTGTCTAGAGTATAGAATACATGAGAGATAGAATGCCTAGGATATAGGACACCTAAAAAACATAGAGTGTCTATAGTATAGAATATGTGAGAGAGATAGAATGCCTAGGATATAGGACACCTGACAAACAGAGAGTGTCTAGAGTATAGAATACATGAGAGAGATAGCATGCCTAGGATATAGGACACCTGGCAAACATACAGTGTCTACAGTATAGAATACGTGAGAGAGATAGAATGCCTAGGATATAGGACAACTGGCAAACATAGAGTGTCTAGAGTATAGAATACCTGAGGGAGCTAGAATGCCTAGGATATAGGACACCTGAAAAACAGAGAGATTCTAGAGTATATTATACATGAGAGAGATAGAATGCCTAGGATATAGGACACCTGGCAAACATAGAGAGTATAGAATATGTGTGAGAGATAGAATGCCTAGGATATAGGACACCTGACAGAGAGTGTCTAGAGCATAGAATACATGAGATAGATAGAATGCCTAGGATATAAGACACCTGGCAAACATAGAGTGTCTAGAGTATATAATACAGGAGAGAGATAGAATGCCTAGGATATAGGACACCTGACAAACGTAGAGTGTCTAAAGTATAGAATACATGAGAGAGATAGAATTCCTAGGATATATGACATCTGACAAACATAGAGTGTCTAAAGTATAGAATACATGAGAGAGATAGAATGCCTAGGATATAGGACACCTGAAAAAAATAGAGTGTCTAAAGTATAGAATACATGAGAAAGATTGAATGCCTAGGATATAGGACACCTGGCAAACATAGAGTATTTAGAGAATAGAATACATGAGAGAGATAGAATGCCTAGGATATAGGACACTTGCAAACATAGAGTGTCTAAAGTATAGAATACATGAGAGAGATAGAATGCCTAGGATATAGGACACCTGGCAAACATGGAGTATTTAGAGAATAGAATACATGAGAGAGATAGAATGCCTAGGATATAGGACACCTGGCAAACATGGAGTATTTAGAGAATAGAATACATGAGAGAGATAGAATGCCTAGGATATAGGACACTTGCAAACATAGAGTGTCTAGAGTATATAATACAGGAGATAGATAGAATGCCTAGGATGTAGGACACCTGACGAACATAGAGTGTCTAAAGTATAGAATACATGAGAGAGATAGAATGCCTAGGATATAGGACACTTGACAAAGATAGAGTGTCTAGAGTATAGAATACATGAGAGAAACAGAATCCCTAGGATATAGGACACCTGGCAAACATAGAGTGTCTAGAGTATAGAATATGTGTGAGAGATAGAATTCCTGGGATATAGGACACCTTGCAAACATAGAGTGTCTAGAGTATAGAATACATGAGAGAGATAGAATGCCTAGGATATAGGACACCTGGCAAACAGAGTGTCTAGAGTATAGAATCCGCAAGAGAGATAGAATGCCTAGGATATAGGACACCTGGCCAACATAAAGTGCCTAGAGTATAGAATACATGAGAGAGATAGAATGCCTAGGATATAGGACACCTGGCAAACATAGAGTGTCTAGAGTATAGAATACCTGAGAGAGCTAGAATGCCTAGGATATAGGACACCTGACGAACATAGAGTGTCTACAGTATAAAATACATGAGAGAGATAGAATGCCTAGGATATAGGACACCTGACAAACATAGAGTGTCTAAAGTATAGAATACATGAGATAGATAGAATGCCTAGGATATAGGACACCTGGCAAACATAGAGTGTCTAGAGTATAGAATACATGAGAGAGGTAGAATGCCTAGGATATAGAACACCTAACAGAGATAGAATGCCTAGGATATAGAACACTTTATAGAATTAGAATGCATAGGATAAAGAACACCTGACAGGGTTAGAATGGCTAGGATATAGATGCCTATGATATATAACATCTGGTAGAGTTAGAATGCCTAGGATATAGAACACCTGACAAAATCAGAATGCCTAGGAGTTAGAACACCTGGCAGAGATAGAATACATAGGATATAGAACACCTGACAGAATTAGAATGCCTAGGATATAGAACACCTGACAGAATTAGAATGCATAGGATAAGGAACACCTGACATAGATAGAATGCTTCCAATATAGAAATACTTACAAAGATGGAATGTCCAGCATGCAGAACACCGACAGAGAATGCCTAGGACATAGAGTAACCAAAAGAGATAGAATGCCTTTAATTTAGAACTCCTCTTCTCAAGACCCACCAGACAGGCCATGATTTAGGTGAAATGTTGTGTGAATACATGGGTGAAGCAATCAAAGGCTCAACCACCTATGTAGTTACTTCTCCTTTGTTCACACAGTGTTTCACCTAAATCAAGTCCTTTCTGGTTGGTCTTGAGGAGAGGTTTGGGAACCACTGATATAGAACACCTGGCAAATGTAGAATGCCTAGGATATAAAACACTTGACAGAATTAGAATGTCTATGATATAAAACACCTGACAAAGACAGAATGCCTAGGACATTGAATATCTGATGGATATAACATGCCTAGGATATAGAAAACCTGGCAGAAATAGAATGACTAAAACACAGCACACCTGACAAAGGTAGAATGCTAGGGCATAGAATGCATTACAGAGATAAAACACCTATAACATAGAACACTTGACAGAGGTAGAAAGCCTATGATATAGAACACTTGACAACGATAGAATGCTTAGGATACAAGGCTCTTGAGACATGTAGATTGTCCTTGATATAAAGCATCTGACAAAATAGAATGCCTAAGATATAGACACCCGACAGAGGCAGAATGCCTAGGTTATAAAAAAACAGAGAGAGGTAGAATGTCTAGGATATAGAACAACTGACAGAGGTAGAATGTCTAGGATATAGAACACCTGACAGATGTAGAATGTCTAGCATATAGAATACCTGACAGAGATAGAATGCCTAGGTTATAAAACACCTGAGAGAGGTAGAATGTCTAGGATATAGAACACCGGACAGAGACAGAATGCCTAGCACATAGAATACCTGACAGATAGAATGTCTAGGATATAGAACACCTGAAAGAGGTAGAATGTCTAGGATATAGAACACCGGACAGAGGTAGAATGTCTAGGATATAGAACACCGGACAGAGACAGAATTCCTAGCACATAGACTACCTGACAGATAGAATTTCTCGGATATAGAACACCTGACAGAGTTAGAATGCCTAGGATATAGAACACCGGACAGAGACAGAATGCCTAGCACATAGAATACCTGACAGATAGAATTAGGATATAGAACATCTTGGTTATAAAGCACCTGGCAGAGATAGAATACATAGGTTATAAAGTGCATTAGAGACATAGAATTCACAGGATATAAAGCTGCAGAGAGGTAGAATGTTTAGTGTATAAAGGGCATGAGAGAGGTAGAAGGCCAAGGATATAAAGCACCTGACAGAGACAGAATGCCTAGGGTATAAAGGCACCTGACCGACAAAGCACCTGACAGACCTAGGCTATAAAGCACCTGACATACATAGAATTCCTAGGGTATAAAGCAGATGAGAGAGATAGAATGCCCAGGTTAAAAAGTGCCTGAGAGAACTAGATATAAAGCTCATCACAGAGCTAGAATGCTAATGATATAAAGCATATGACAGAGATAGAATGCCTAGGGTAAAAAGCACCTGAGAGGTAGAATTCCTAGTATTTAAAGGTAGAAAGCTTAGGGTATAAAGGACCTGACAGAGATGGGATAGCTAGGGTATGAAGCACCTGAGAGAGGTAGAATGCCTAGGATATAAAGGACCTGACAGAGATAGGATAGCTAGGGTATAAAGCACCTGAGAGAGGTAGAATGCCTAGGATATAAAGGACCTGACAGAGATAGGATAGCTAGGGTATTAAGCACCTGAGAGAGGTAGAATGCCTAGGATATAAAGGACCTGACAGATATAGGATAGCTAGGATATGAAGCGCCTGAGAGAGAGGTAGAATGCTTAGGATATAAAGCAACTGACAGAGGTAGTATGCCTAGGACACAGAATACCTGACAGAAACAGAATATCTGGTACACAGAATGCTAACATGGAGAGAAAATGGCTGATGGAGATAGAATCCCAAACAGAGATACCTGAGATAAAGAATGCATCAAATAGAGAGATAAAATGCTTAGTGCATAGAATGCCTAACAAAGACATGAAGAGGAAATACCTGATAGACACAGAACACTAGACTAATCTACAATACCTGGGATTCAGATAACCTTACATGGAGAAAGAATACCTGACAGAGACATTATGCCTAATGTATAGATTTCAGGACACTGAAAGCGAACACATGACAGAGAAAGAATATTTTGCATATAGATGGTTATAAGCTTATATGGAAAAAGGATACCTGACAGGAATACAAAACACCTCACATGGAGAGAGAATGCCCCGTAAAGAGAATTAATGACAGGAAGAAATAATGCCTGACCGTCTGGATGTCTTACAGAGAATACCTGAGGAACAGTGCAGGTTTCAAGGAGTGTGAGTTGCTCTACGAGTGTGTCCCCTTCTCAGAGAGAGGTACAACCATGGAGATAGAGTATATACAATAAGGTAAAAAGTGAGTTTAAGACACACAATTTGAATCCCCTGGATTAAGAATATGTACTTTCTCAGTCTATATAATAAATACAAACTTAGGATATAACGGCCTCACTGCCTTGTGATCCCTTCATAATAAGAACAATTCACCAATTCTAGTTACACAGAACCACACATTTACAAATTGCCATTAATACTTAGTGACAGCTAAAACAAGGCAAACATTTTATGAGAGATCGTAAACCCAGAAAATGAAGACAAGGTAGATAGTGAATATTATAAAAGGTTAAACAAAACTCACACTGTATAACAATAGATTGTGCGCTTACTTAGCATTAGCAAGTAATACGCCTTGCTTTACACTCACTTAGCATTAGAAAAGCTCAAAATAAAAGCTGTTATAGCTCGAGCTTCTATGTGAGAGTCTTATTTTACCTCTTGTAATTAACTGCCTTTCACAACATGTTTCAACAAAACGATCACCGCTCCGAAAACACAGCCATATGGATTGATTGTGTACTTGCAGCCAGAGGCAGCCAAGCCAATGGCTCTTCTGTACTCTCACGCAAGACCAGAAAGTGGAGCATGTTGGAAACCAAGCTGCAGATCATATTATGGCACAGTAAATGGCTAGCACCAGCCCTGTAGCACCTCTCTGATGGATAGTGCCTTCTACAGAAATATGGACAGGTTTCATACTGCAGTCAATGGAGATTTATCTCAAAATGACACAAAGGTCTTTTAAAAGGACATGGAATTCATCAGTGCTGCTCTACATCATTAAACAGAGCACTGAAAAATAAGTGAAAAACTGTACTGAATTGTTAAAAGTGATGCATACAAGATTTTTTTTTTAAATATAAAACTCAGCTGTTTCTACCAACTCTTGTTTCTGACTGATGCCTGTAAGTTGTTTCACTCTGCAGGCAGTGAAAGGACCGAACATTACAAGCACCCTGTAAATATCAATATATTCATTTTGCTGCCAACAAACAAATCTAACTTTTTCTCTAGACATACTAACACCAAATGGATAATTTATGGTTTGTTCATGATCTGAAAGCATCCAGTTTTTTCTCCTCACAAACCAATAAAGTGTTTGTCTGTGACATATGTGGCACACAAAACCTTAATTTTAGCAGACTTTACTTGTGTAGGCAGTGGTGGGCAATTCGGTTTAACAAGGGTCGCAGACAGTCCAGAATTTCAATATCTCTCAGTTTTCAGGTTCTCTCTGTTCTTAAGACACAGTTTCATTCTGATTGTTCAACCGGGGTTCAAGCAGAAAGAGAATGAAATTCTGGACTGTTGGTGGCCCTCATAGGACCGAGTTGCCCAACACTGGTCTAGGAGATTTCATATTGGACCACTAAAGCAGTGGTTCTTAAACCTCTCCTCAAGACCCACCAGACAGACCATGATTTTGGTTTAACACAGTTTGAACACAGGAGGAGCAATCAGTGCCAACAGACTCTTAATTTCCTAATCTAAATCACACTAGTATTAAACCAAAATCATGGCTTATCTGGTGGGTCCTGAGGAGAGGTTTGAGAACCGCTCCTCTAGAAGTTGCCCTGACGCCTGTTAGTTCCAAAATGTCTGCATCCAAGGTTTGTCCCAAGTGACTAATCCTGTTAGAAAAAAAAACAACTAATACTGTTAGAAAAAAAAATGGCTTCCTCATTAAAGGTAGAATCAAATAAAAATTAAAAGTTGTATTTATTTATTTATTTTCTTAAATCATTTTACCAGTTGTCAAATCAAGTGTATTTTTTTTTAAACATGTTCAATATGTATTCTTCTTTTTTTTAAAACAAGGAAACTAAAATTGTGCACAAAAACACAAGTGTATTACCTTTTTAAATTGAGATCTTAGCAAGCATTTCTGAATGTACCCTATAATGTCTTAAATAATATGAGCTAGACAGTTAATGGCCCCACATCCAGTCAGGGCAGAGACATCACCATATGTTATCATCTCCCCCACCGACAGTTTTTTCTGCTCAATAAAACGTATTGGCATTCTATGCATCTTACACTCTTAAAGGGATTATTTAGTCTGCTAACTAATGGATATAATGCTATAGTGTGTAAATGACAAAAAAATGTAAGTTATATTAAATATTTTATATGTTTTTTGTATCAATGTAAAATTTTATTAATACATCTACTGTTTTCAGAGTCATATTAATCCCTTTAATACACAATACATTTAAATAAATAAAATAAATGAAAATGTTTCTTTATTCCTAATATGGATTTACAGTGCACTTCTGCACTACATCAACTATGTGTGCTTCCTGCCTGCTAATTTTGGCTTTTGAATGGAACACACTTCTAATGGATTACATTTCATCATTCTGCCACAAATTAACTATCAGTATTTAATAATTAATTACCCACATGAATTAATTACCATTACAAGGACCCACGTATTCAACACAAAGCCAAACAACATTTCTCATAATTAAAACATAGGAGCAAGTTGCCAATAGATTTTGCAATACTGATTTTATGTTAAAGTGAATGCAGCACTCAGTAATAATACTTAATTTTAAAGACACATTAAACTCCCTTTCCATGAATCTATATAAATAGGCATGTTTAAATGGACACTGACAGCGTAATGCTAATTTATTTCTAGCAAAGCCACATGTGTATATACATATATATATATATATATATATATATATATATATATATATATATATACACATATACATATATATATATATATATATATATATACACACAGAGGATGAACACATAGATACAAATGTACACTGTTATACAGACCCACAATGTTAGGGGCACATTGACTGTATTATACACATAATAGACACCTTCTTGCACATATTTCTTGCACACATCTAGACATAATATAAGACAGATGCACACAAGCTGATATACACACTGTAATATAGGCACACATTGACAGAAAATACAATACAACATTATTTGCAGAAACTGGCACTGTCCCTGACACATGTTTATGGACTCATGTATTGTCATATATAGACACAAACAAAATACATACATACCCATATATAACTCTACATCCCACACATCCGCACATGTACAACTATTTTTTTAATAGCAAGTCCACAGATATATTTAAAGATTTAAAGCCTTATTAAATTGCGATTTGGCCAATTGAATAGGGCTCTATATGAGCACAGAGCATATTTTTTTACAGAAGTTTTTAGTTAGTGAACTTCTATCCAAACGCAACTAACTAAAAACGTCCGTAAAAAAATATGTTCTCTGCTTATATAGAGCCCTATTCAATTGGCCGAATCTCAATTTAATAAGGCTGTTAACTTTCAAATAGTTAAATGGGAAACGAAGGTTAAAGTAAAACTGATTTATTATACTAAATTGTCAAAGGGATCTGCAAAGTAAATAGACACATATACCATTGATGAGTACTTACATTGAAACTAAAAAAGTAAAGTAATAAGCATGAATAGAAACAGAAGAACGTATATTGTAAATTCAAAATACATTTTGGAAATGGATTTAGGTCGGAGTTTTAATGACACTTCTAATAAATGAAAAACATATATGCAAATAAAGAATGACAGATTACAAGCTCTTAAAGGGATATGCAAGTTTCCCTTTTTTTTAATATTAGATAATTGGATCTGATTGAAATTGATACCGTACCCATTACCCCTTATAGGAGCAAGTAACTTGCATTAACCGCCTTCTCACACTTACATTCTCACTAAAGTATCATATAAGAGTCCAGGGCCCAGTACAGTTATCAACATTTATTTATTTGTAACTAAAACTAGCTTTTTTATTATTATTATTATTATTATTATTATTATTATAGTTTATTTATAACGCGCCAACATATTCCATAGCGCTGTACATAAATTAAGTTCAGACAAAGATAAAAACAGATTAACATATGGCAAAGGAAGGAGGGCCCTGTCTTTGAGCTAGGAATCCATTGTCCATGTTGACTTCCCAAAGTACTTAGGATAGAAACTCACAGACATACAATCTAAGGTATAGTAAGTGGTCAAAGAGGGAGAGAGAGGTGATAAGTGTGTTAGGGTGGAAGGTGATACACTTCTTTAAAGAGATGTGTTTTAAGTGAGGTTTTAAATGTTTTGAGGCAAGAGGATAATCTGGTGGAGCGAGGCAAGGAGTTCCAGAGACTAGGGACAGCTCGAGAAAAGTCCTGGAGGCGGGAGTGAGAGGAGGTGACAAGAGTTGTAGAAAGAAGAAGGTCATTAGCAGAACGAAGAGGGCGGGTGGGAGAGTATGTGGAGATGAGAGCAGAGATGTAAAGGGGGAAGCTTTTTTGTTGAGGGCTTTGTAAGTTAGGATCATGATTTTAAATTTTATTCTTCAGGCTAAGGGAAGCCAGTGCAGTGATTGACAGAGAGGTGATATCGACACTGAACATTGTGTGCGGAATATGAGTCTAGCAGAGGCATTCATAATGGATTGAAGTGGAGATAGTCAGGTGGTGGGTAGGCCTACAAGTGGCGAGTTGCAGTAGTCTAGTTGAGAGATGATATGAGAGTGTATAAGAATTTTAGTTGTGTCTTGTGTAAGATAGTGACCAATTCTGGAGATGTTTTTTAGATGGAGAAGACAAGACTTAGTTAGTGATTGTATTTGAACTTTATGGCATATCTTTTTTGTTAATTATACAATGGTCTCCATAACATAAAACAATTGGTTGCATACTGCTTTCACACATGATGTAAGTGTAAGTACATATACATGACATGAGTAGAGGGACATGCTTGCCAAGGCACTAATAAGTAGAAACTGTAGAGATGTGAGCTACGACTGAGTTACATGTTGTCTTGTCTTTGTTCCTAAAAAAATTCTCAAAATAGAACAAAATAACTCAATGGAAATGTAGGACCCCATAGGATAACTATCCAGTTAAGCTAGTAGTTTATGATTGAATCCCCCAGAGGAAGCTAACTATTCCTAATGTTTCTGTTTTGCATATATACTAATATTGATAGATTGTTACATACTTCACAAGCATGTGAAGATTTTTTACCAAACTGTTGTGGTTCTTCAAGTTAAGAACTCTAACTTAAAAGGCCCCTTACTAGCACAAATGTAGAAATATGTGCATTTTTCACTGAGAAATAAAATAAAATAACATCTGTGTTTATATGTATGAAAGACTGATTAAAGCCTGCTCCATGTCTTCAGCCAATCAGGTTGCAGGGGTGTGTGTCCCATTCAAGTGAATGGTAAGATTTTTGGCAGACTGCTTATATTTTAAGTTTGAACAGGTTCAAGTTTTTTCGTACCAGCAGAAAATTTGGGCTTCAGCTCTCTTGCCTCTCTAGTGGAATTTAAGCAATGCAGAACAATGCAGGGAGGTTAATGCTTTGTGCTCCATGTAGCTTCCAGCAAACAAAATTCCGAGGTTGCAAAGTGGACACTCCACTCTTGTTCGTGCAAAGTCCCACTCCAAACATGGAGGGTCCAGCCTAAGACAGCGGGTTATCAGCGTGCAGCAATATTCAAGAGAGTAATAAGACACATGATATAAACAGGCTGCTCAATTCTCAATGCCCCTAGGGCCCCAAACCCCCCAACCCGCCCCTGAATATAATTAATATATATATATATATATATATATATATATCACATATTATAATACGTCGTCACGCTTTGCGCTGTTGCGCACGACTTAGGCGATGAGAGACAAAGGCGCTCAACCCCTGTGAGCCTCGCATAGCGAGGCGAGCAGTTGAGGCATTAAAACTCGCAGAACTTAAGCGATAAGCTGAAAGACGTGGGACTTAGACGAAATGAGCGCTGAAGTTGCTCCTGTAAACCTCGCGAAGCGAGGCAAGCAGTTGAGGCATTGAAAAACGCGGGACTTAGCCTCCAAACAGCTAGGAAACACGGGATTGACTTAGGCTGAAAGCAGTTGAAAAACGAGGGACTTAGACAAAAAAAATTGCAAGGCGCGAAACGTCGAAAAAAAAATACGAGGTCGGAAAAAAACCACGCAAATCGAAAATCCCCCAAAAGACAACAAAAAACAAAACCTCACACACAGCACGGGGGGACAGCCAGGACGTCTGGGAGTGAGGTTGCATGAGAGTTTAAACAGAATTTGGCAAGTTTTGGCACTTGAAAATCCGCTAAGCGAGGAAAAAAATGCCGGGTAAAAAGAATGAAAACGAGGCTACACGACCCTGAACCGCGCAAAACACCGCCAGCCGCGTAACATTTACCCAGGAACGTACGAGGTACAAAATACACAATTAGAAAGGACGGAAACTGCTCGTGAGCCGCGTAACACATAGACAATTGCCGCCATTTTACAACACTAACATGCAACTAATAACATTACGAATCTAAAATGGTGCTTTACACAACTAAACAAATGGTTTGGCCTCGGGCACGCAGCCTATTTATATTGCACACTTGCCACATTGCTGACACTTTCTCATCAGGGCAGCAACAGGCCAACTGTACACTGTATGGTGCCGGAAAATAAAAAGAGATTGTTAGCTCTTCAGGATATTGATTGCTGGATATATTAATTAGAAATAGGTAAAGTATATTAATTTATTAAGTAATTAATTAATTAATTATTAGTAAAAAAAATCCTTATAAAAAAAAACAACTAAATAGCGTATTTTACACTGTCGTTACTTTATGAATACATTAATGCTTCACACTTCCTAATACATTTGTTCATTCATAATTAATTATTAACGTACATTAATATAATAAGTATTCATTAGTAATGGGAAAAAAAAATGTATACTCTACACTACAAACAAAAAAA
The DNA here is from genome assembly GCA_027410445.1 of Discoglossus pictus. NCBI lineage: Eukaryota > Metazoa > Chordata > Amphibia > Anura > Alytidae > Discoglossus > Discoglossus pictus. Next base: position 96,068,553 of record CM050168.1, read on the forward strand.
AAAAAAATGTTTACACTGTAATTATATATATATATCGCGCCGAAGGTCAGAGGAGCAAAAGTACACAAGAGGAGAGGCTCGCAATAAGCACAGAAGGTCCTTAGAGAAGCAAAAGCTTTACATTGTGTGGCAAACAGCCTTGCCATGACTTCAAATTTTTGATGGGCAAGTCGCTAGAATATATATATATTATGAACTACCTACTAATAAGGTCCAAAACACAAGCTGAGATCCCACTACACGCTGATGATAGCCAGTAAGCTTGAAACTGCTGTACATGGTTAGGATTCCCAGCTTATGTATAATACAATCCTGGCTTTGCATTAAAGCTGTGTAATACAGCAGGCATAAGCTTAAAGGAAGACATTTTTGAAAATGGCTATGGAATGAAGAGCGAGGCATTTGTGGTCACATTTGCATGTCCCAGCTCTTAGCTTCCCAGAATGCAAATGCAGTGTAATAAGTTATTCTCTGAATTCTGAGTTGGAAGAATGTTTTTTAACTTGTTTTAGACATTCAAAAGAATACAGATGTACTAATTATTAACTATATATATATATATATATATATATATATATATATATATATATACACAGTATATATTTATATAGAGTGAGGTAGGCGTAAATGTGCAGTATTCCAAATGAATAATCAGAGTATTGCAGTATATAGTGATACCTTTATTTTTGGACAAACATAATTATAAATAAATGACAAGCTTTCGAGAGCTTCCTTTCTTTCTCATGTCCGGACTTGAGAAAGAAAGGAAGCCCTTGAAAGCTTGTCATATATATATATGAATATGTTTGCACAATAAAAAAAGTATCACTATATACTGCAATACTCTTATTCATATATATATATATATATATATATATATATATATATATATAATGGGTCAAACCTTTCTAGCAGCCTAATCTGTTAATGCATAGGTAAGCTTAATTTTTGTATTTTCCCATTTGTTGTGTCCCCTGTTCATATAATCTGGTTTTGCCCCCGAGTTCCTTCCCCCCTGACGGCAAGCTGCTTGGAGGTACCATTTTGTAAAGTTTTAGAGGCAATGCTCAGTGCTGCCTGAGCTCCATTTTTTCTTTTATCTCTTACAAATTCAACACTGATGGTGCATAGTATAAAACACATGGAAATACAGTATGCAAATGTTGAGTAACTGACTGTGTATGAGAGGAAGATAAGAGAAAACAATGTAGTCTCTTAAAATGCCCACTCAAATTTTCAAAATCTGTAATGTTTCAAAATTTATAAAATGGAAAAACATGCCAAATAAAGATAATTTTTTTTAAAATAGGAGGTGCTTTTTCCAAATATACCATTAAGACGTTCATGGATAAACAGGGAGAGCAGTCTGGCAATTAATGTGTTAAAATGGGGGGAACCTATAGCAGGGGTGTGAAGGGCCCTTACAGTAGAGTGAACACATTGCAGCACACTGCAGTGATTAGTGAATCACCCCCATAGTTATTTTTGAGATGTATGTAACAGCTCTGATTGACCATAGTTATTGTTGGATGTAATAAAGGTGAGGATTGTACCAAAGTCAGCATGTTCTCCATCCCTTTGATTTAGGTCGTATCCCTCAAGCAATGTAACCTTTCCATTTTCCCTCATTACTGCAGGTACACACTATGTGAAAGGCCTAGGGCTCCCTGTACAATAACTCCCATGTTTCACGCTGAGCCAGCATCACAGCAGATCTGTCCCTGCCCAGCACTTATTCCCCAGGAGCCTTTGTCATCACTCTCTTTCACTCTGTGGCTTATTGTTGTCTATGTACCAAGCGGATTGTAACAACATATAACCTTGTCAATGATTCATGGCTTCCTGATCTAGAGCCTGCATGGAAATTAGAAAAACACTACACACAGTACACACACTAGTGTCATATAATGGGAGAATGTCATTAGAAATAAAGTAGACTGTAAAAATACAAAATAAAGGGGTCTTATTCTTGAAAAAAACTCACAATCTGTGATGATAGAAGAGATATGGTTTCTGAAACAGAATAGGAATCTCGCTGTGGGAACTCAATCCACCCTGTACAGCTTTAGTAATGTGGACTCTGCCAGGAACCAAAATAACAAAACAGCTGTGTAAAGAACTATAATCCCACCTAGACAAAGAAATACAGCCTGACGCATGTATACTAGTCCACTACTGTGTACCAAACTTTATTGTCACAATACAGGGGTTTTATACAGAAATTAATGGGATCCTGAGTCACCATATGTGCTTTGCACCATCAAATAGAGGCTGGAAAAGCATATGGGAAAAGAGTTTTCCTTATTAAAACTGCTGCTAAAATAATAACAGCAAATTACTGTTTGCTGCCTCTAAGCTGCCTTTGTATCCAATAAATAGATAATGAGCTGCACCGGCTGACGAAGAATCAGGTGTTCAGGTGACGGAAGGAGTTCTCTAATATTTAGCTGTTCATTATTTTTCACCTCTTTCGATATATGGAAAGAAAGACTAGTGGTTAAAATCTAGGCTGCGGTGATATAGACCTGGGTTCTACTCCCACCAATGCTTTTTCTTTTTGTATAGTAATTTTTACTTTGGTCACAAGAAAATACTGCAAAATATATAATAACTGTAAGGGGGTGATTTATGACAAATATTCGTGTAGTAGTGCTTGTATTTGTAGGATACAAAGGTTGCTCAGAAACAGCAGAAAATCACTGACTTCAAACAGTTATTTAGCAGCAATTTTAAGAAGGAAATCACTTTTATATATGCTTTTCCACCCTCAGTCTGATGGTGCATAGCCCACATGGTGACTTGGTTTGACATGATTCCGTAAATTATGAAAACCACATTAATATATTACTATATATCAAAAACAGAGGGTGTCACTATCCTACTGTTTAATCAACAATTGAACAGGTGGCCTAAGACAATCTCATAAGGATAACAATAGATTTTATTGCCTCTGACACCAGGTGAAAAAGTAAGCTTAACTGTTACAAATACCTTTTCCATCCTATTGCAACAAGACAATGTAATAAACAACATTATTATACGATAGACATTATAATATATTGTGTTCACTATAAACACATACATAATCAACAATTAAGGGACCACTACAGCAGTTTTTCCCAAATGGTCTTTTGAACAACTACACTTAACAGGGAAACTGATTTTAGAATGTAACAAATATATAACAAAGTCTACAAAGTCTTTATATGCAACTATGCTGCTGTTGAATCTACCTACTAAATACTATATCTACACAATAGGAATGTGGCATCTGCAGTGTTGGCCACAGAGCTATTAGGAAGTTCAATACTTTACAAGTTCCTGAGAAAATAGCAAACATGATCATGTCATAAAAGAAAAGGAATACCGACAATAAAAAAATGTAAATATATAAAGGATGTATATATATATATATATATATATATATATATATATATATATATAGTAAATAAAAAGTACATCTGTGTTCACATTTGAATGTCTAAAACAAGTTAAAAAACCTGCTTCCAGCTCAGAGTTCCGAGAAAAACAGTTATTACACTGCATTCTGGGAAGCTGAGCTGGGACATGCAAATTTTAAACAGCTTATTTTAAATATGGCTTCCTTTAAGCTTATGCCTGCTGTATTACACATCTTTTATGCAAAGCCAAGGTTGGATTATACACAAGCTTGGAATCCTATCCACGTACAGCTGTTTCAAGCTTACTGGCTATCATCAGCGAGGGGCGGGATCCCAGCTTGTGTTGTGGACCTTATGAGTAGGTAGTTCACCACAACAATCATTTATAATATGGTGGGCAAAAGAGCGATAGAAGCCCTCCACCGTACAGTAGTACAGTAAATAAACAGCACATCTGTGTTCACATCTGAATGTCTAAAATATATATATATTTCCTTCTAAACATATTTTTATTTACAACTAGCTACTTGCCCGTCAACAATGACGGGTTTAAAATTGTAAGGCTAGCAATGCTGTGGCTCACAATGAGCTCGTTTGGCGCTCATTGGGAGCCTTTCCTCTCTCCAACTGTACGGGACGCTCATTGTAGGTTTCATTAACCTGCAAGTTTTGTGCTTGGGAATGCCATGTGTCTATTTCCAGCATCTCCCCATCCCTTCCCTGTGTGTTTCTCCTTTGTGTGTCTGCTGAATGTTTGCGTGTTATGCGTGCCTTGCGTTGTTGGTGTAAGTGTTACCATCTTTGCCTTTGTGTATTTTCTAAGTCCCGCGTGCCTGACTTTGCTGAGCCTTGTTTTCATCTAGTTTCAGATATTTTTAGGTTTTTCGTCCGCCATTTCTTTCCTCGCTTAGCCGATTTTGCATTCATGAAAACCCACAAATATGGCTCAACCTCACTCCCAGGCTTCCTGGCTCTCCCCCTGTGCTGTCTGTGAGTGTGTTTTTATATTTGCTACATGCATTGTTTTGTTTTGAGGGTATTTAGAGTTACGCTCTTGGCTTGCAGTTGCGACCATCACAATGCAGCCTAAGTCCTGCGCCGTACACGGCTCGACCCTCCCCTGTCTAATTATGCACCTAAAGGAGGTTTCAAATATGGTATAATATAAAACTATATGGAATAACCAGTACTTTAGATATAGATTTAAATTATATGATAATTGTTACCCTAACTGTGTCACTTTATCCAAGAGTTTTATATATATATATATATATATATATATATATATATATATATATATATATAATGATGAGATGCATTCAAGAGGTGACATCTGTGAGTAGGACTCCTGGCTTGTGCATAGTCCATCCTCTGCTATGTTTAAAGCTGTGTAATACAGCATGCCTATGCAGAAGGAGCCATGTATGAAGTGTATTTTGGATTTAAGAGTAAAAATGCATTTGTGGGCTCATTTGAATGTCCCCACCCAGTTCCCAGAGTGCAGTGCAATAACTATACTTCTGGGAAACCTGAGTAGGACATTTTTGTGGGTTTTGATATAAATATATTGCCATCATTCAGTTGTCCTTTAATTGCATGCAAACATGTGGGCTGTAGCACTTCCCAGGGAGATAACATAAGACATGTTTCCTTTGGTATATTCATTCTGCATCTCTTGAATTTTAAAGAGGCAATTCATGTTCCTGCAGTAGCCGTGAGGCTTCCCACTAGCTGACTCTGCATTTGTCAGTCTCCCAATTCTTCCTAATGCTTTATTACTGAAGAGGTAATGTGATCCACCAACAGCTTGGGAGCCCTTGGCTCTTGTACCTAACCTCTTCAATCCCAGATGTAGAATTTCTTGGCTAATCCACTCTTTCTACAGTAAAAGGGCTTTTTTAGCCATAAGAAATGATGTAAGGGAAAGAAATGTAGGGATTTCCCGGCTACATTAACGTAACTTCACACTGTGTTATATTAAGGCCGGAAATGCAGGCAGTGCAAGTTTAATAATGATCTATGGCTATGGAGGTGTGAATCCCAGAGGATGCCTAGTTCAACAGTGGAATATATAACAAAAAGTAGTTTAAATTAATCATTCTGCTGTCGTCTTGCAGTACAACTACTCCCAAGGAGGGTCAGTCCAAGCTCTGCATTACTGCATTAATTCTACTTCACCATATCACTGAACCCTACAATGCCTCATTACAGGGACACAGAACAGCCTATTAATGGGTTGCGGTAGTGCTTTAATAAAATAGTATATCTGCAAAGTAATTGTAAGATCAAGTCAATTAAAAGTGTGTAATGCTTTGGAAATAAGGCAGTAAATATTTTTCGACAGTTCTTATTATTCCTCTTTATACAGGGTCAGCATTTTCCTTAGCGCTAGAGTTACTTTTTAATATTCATACCCCTTGGATTTTTTCCACAACCCCTCCCACCTCTCTATGTTTTGGGGTCAGAGTGGAGAGATGTGTATATTACTTATCTTTAGATGCATTAAAGTACAATTAAGAGACATGGACAGATTTTTATTGCATATAAATTGTCAATGTGTCAGTATTTCAGAGAACAATAAATGTATTCATATGTTTAACTGGTCTGGGGGGAGGGGATGGCCCTGTCAGCCAATGAGCATTAAAATAGCTGTATAGTTTGACCCTGCTGGGCCGCACACTTACCTGGATTTGAGGATTTCCTTTCTGTGCACAGGCAAGTCAATCAGCATGACTGAAGAAGCCCCGTAAAATAGAGGGAGAGGCTCGCAATGAGCGCAGAAGGTGCTTATTGCAAAGCATGAAAGTGGCGGGTTGGCCGAGGCCTGCAATGAGCGAGGAAGCCGCTCATTGTGGGGCTCGTGATTGTGGGGCATCGCAAGGCCCCTAAAGTAGACGGGGGAGAGGCCCACGATGAGCCAAAGGCGCTCATCGCGAGGCACGCAAGATAAAGAGGAGAGAGCCTTGCATTGCGGGGGCAAAGGTTTAAAACTGTATTGCCGTCATTATATATATATATATATATATATATATATATATATATATATATATATAGAGAGAGAGAGAGAGAGAGAGATAGATAGATATATAGATATAAATATAAATATATATATATATATATATATATATATATAGAGAGAGAGAGAGAGAGAAAGAGAGAGATATCTAGATATATATATATATATATATATATATATATATATTCAATCCCCCCCCCCATATAGAGATGGGAGGGGTGCAGAAAGACAAAATGGAGAATCCCTAGGTGAGAAATCATAATTTCAAAGAGTAAGGAAAACATTTACTTCAGTATTTTCAAATATTAAATCATATTCATAATTTGATATTAGTTACTTTGCAAATATAATATTTTAATAAATATTTATGTATAATGAGCAGGCATTGTAGAATTTGTGTTTAATGTATTTTTATTTCATATTTATATGGTGTAAATGTACTGTGATCACTTAGTTCAGCTACGGCACATTTAAAATGCTGTATTTTATTTTCAATAAAAAAAAAGATTATTACACATAGATCTGCTCTGGAAAATTGAATCGTAGAAAATGAAACTGTCCATTCAAGGTGCCGTAAGAGTGTGCAATATGTTATTTCTTGAAATGTATATTCGACATGTTCTAGTAATACATTTTTTATTGATCAAAATTAAATTTTATTAAGAAAATGGTCCGAGACCCCAGGATAAATGGTATATTCACTCAAGTAAAGGACCACACATCCTTTTGTAATTGTCTGTTTAGCTCAAAGGGAAATACTATACAACCAACTTTCATTTCACCAGGATCAACAGGAATTTTATCAAAAATCAACTTGAGTTTCTCTATTAATACAACAAAGCATTATCAACAACCAAACCACATTTCTATGGGATAAAACAGAAATCATGTTCTACAACCAAAGCACGTTTCACCAAGATCAAAATCACTTATTATTATTAACAACTAACTTGAATATCCCCAGAATAAACCAGTCATTTGGCAGTATGAATGGGTTAAAATTGCAAATTGTGAAAAAAAGTAACAAACATTTATTTATTTAACGATTGTGGTATCCAATCATTTAATATATATGCATTTAATATATTTTTTTTCCTCTGAACTGCTTAAACTTGCATTGCAAATACATTTTGTGCAGATTTTGTCACTGAATATTTGTTTTTACTACTGCAGTGTGTCGTGTGTGTGCGTGCGCACGTATCAGGGGACAAGAACCGGCAGAGCTATTGAAAAGAATCATTCATGCGTAGATAACCGGACCGCAGTTACTCAGGTGCCACGTAACCACTTTGGATTCATCAGAACACAAACTAATTTGATATTTGGCTGAGACTTGATTTTTTTAATCAAATTAGGTGAGCAGAAATTTATGAGCTGCAAAAGGTTCAACTTGAGCGGAGCTGAAAAGTCATTGTAATTTACTATACAGTCATGTACTGAGTTCTTCTCCGTGTTAAACCTCTGGGAAATCAGTGCTGAATGAACACAAAGCGAGACTGCTGCAACATCATAGGAGAGATGAAAACAAAATCCAGAGACGCAATGTGATCACGTCTCCTTGGGCTTATACAGCACTTGTGTCCTTTAATTAGAAATATATATATATATTACAAAACATATGCACTGATAAATGTTAGATGTAATATATAGTGACAAATAATCCTGCTCTGCCTCAGGATCTGCAGATTATATGTACATATATATATATATATATATATATATATATATATATATAGTACATTTGTGTTCACATTTGAATGTCTAAAACAAGTAAAAAAACTTGTTTCCTGGCCAGAATTCTGAGAAATACAGTTATTGCATTGCATTCTGGGTCGAGTGACATTATTAAAGCCAATGAAATACAGCACGTGTTGTGAGTTGGCTTGGTGGGTATATAAGGGGATATGTAGGCATTCTGCAAACATATCAACCATCACTGTCATTGATTTATCCAACTTTGAAAAGGGGATGAACATTGGCTTTAGGGCCAAGGATTGCAGTATTTCTAAAACAGTGAAGATTGTGAACTGTTCGTGTGCTGCTGTGGCTAAAGTGTACCATGACTGAACAAACAGCACCATTGAGAATAAACTGTGTCAAAACTTGCCATTGATGGCAGAGGTGAACGTCGGCTCCGAATGTGTGTGAGGGCCAACTGATGCACTAGGGGTTGAGCAACTCATCGTCCAAATGAGCCAGGAGGCTACCATGTGTCTAAAATGACAGTACAGCAAACCATGTTGCATATGGGGCTCCAAAGCAAACGCCTGATCACTGCATCCATGGTGACGAGGGTTCATCATCAGAAACGGCTTCAATTTGCACAGCAAACTGGACCGCTTATGATTGGCAAAGGGTTGCCTTTTCTAAAGAGTCGCCTTTTCTGCTCCATTGTATTTGCGGACGTCGGTGTCTCAGGTGCAAAACCTCCGAGAACTAATCACACTCTGCAACCATTGTTGGAAGAACACAAGCTGGTGGCGGCAGCGTTATGGTCTGAGGAATGTTCTCTTGGCATTGTCTGGGTCCACTCATACTTCTGGAATGCACTCTCAACCGATTGGGTTATCTATTCATTAATGAACATCCATTACACCCATACATGTTGACTGTGTTCCCTGGAGCGGATGGGATCTTCCATCAGGACAAAGCAACATGTCATATGGCCAGAATTGTCTCTCCTTCTTTCAGTCTCTCTTCCTGTACTGTTATTGTCTTTTCAGCTGTCTCTCCCACCTTGCCCCATCTATCATACATGTGCTCTTTTGGCTTCTCTTCTTCCATGACACTCTTTCTTATCCCTTGTTCTATCACTCCTCCATTACACTGAATTCCTAATTTCTTCCCTTATTTGCTATACCTCTCCCCTCAACTTCTATCTTTGGCTGTCTCTTCTCCAATACACTGAATACCTATTTTCAACCAAGGCTCATCATGCCTGCCATTCTCCTCCTTTGTCTTGACTGCCTCTTCTTCCCTTCCTCTTTCCTTCTCATCATCCCTGTTTCTCTTCTACTACCATTGTCTTTCTCCTCCCTTTGAGTGACTGTCTCTCCTCCATTGCACTGAATGCCTTATTCCACCTCTGACTTACCAAATCTGTCTCTCCTCCTTTGTCCTAGCTGTCACTCGTCCTTTACTTGTCTGTCTCTCCACTCCCTTGACCTGGCTGTCTCTTCTCTATCGCTTTGAGTGCCTCATTCCCCTGATTCTCCATGCCTGTCTCTCTCCTCTTGTCCATGTCTATCTCTCTTTCCCTCTCTATAAATGTTTCAGAATCAAGGACGAACTGCCTTTTGAATACCTCTGAATTCATTTAAAACATGTAATTATTACTCGGGATTCTAGTAATGGGCAACATCAAAGAATAATACAACCCAGTTTGCAGCAACCTGCAAGTTCTATCACTTGCATCAAATAATGCATTAAATAGAAGTGGTCAAAGCTTATTTACATCATTATGAAGCCATGGCCATTCCTAAAATAGGTCAGCTTAATTGACCTCTGTAGTCCTATATTTAAAATATACTCTCAAGCAGAACTACTTTTGAAAACAGAATCAAATGCAAAAAAAAAAAAAAATGAATGAATGAATGAATATATCATTAGTTTACAAGGTTATACCCTCCTGAAAAAGTAGCAGACTGCATCATCTCAGAAAAAGAAAACTAAACCACAATATTGAAAATTGCATTTAAAAGCTTAAATTTTAAATTTTATATTTATTTTTAGATTTTAATCACTTAGTAATACCAATGTTTAGGTTGTTGACCCATTCTTTTTTAATATAGTCTTGCAGTTCGTAATATTTTATTTTTTACCATGATTGCAGTATGAATCTAAGCAGCAGCAAAAAGAAGACCCTTCATCTCTGCCAGTACAGGGAAAAAAACAATTTGTTCTTCTTCAAGAATAAAGCTGCATCTTGATATGATTTTAGCTTTGAATGCATTCTTCAAGAGATTGCTGATTGACTGCAAGCCTAACTCAAATCATAAGGAGAGCCCCCCGTGGCACCGAGAGCTGCCGACAACTTCACAATCTCTAAGGCAGTTCACCGACAAGTTTCCTGCCCTATAATGAGTTTAGTTTCTAGTTTTATATTTTAGACATGAATTAGAAACAATATAATTCTTTTAAAAAGAGACACGTCGCAAATAAGCATAGGGATAAGGAGGTGTTCCAGTATATCCTTTGATGACATATCAAAGGATACACCGAAACCATTCTATTTTCACATGCATATCCCACACTTAAATGAATTGTTACAAGGAAATAAAAGGAAAAGTTATGCTCCTGAATCCTACAGAATATAAAATGCCTCAGATCATAAGAAACGAGCAGATTTGAATTGATGTATTTGTTATATATATATATATATATATATATATATATATATGGACCCAGTAGCAGATTAGATGATTTAATAAGCAAAATTATGAAATTCCTCAATGCTGCCTCATTTTCAAATTGATGCCTATTTTACTGTTATGATAGTTTTTTATGATTCTGTTATTTTTGCAGATACTGTTCCCCATTGCTGCAAGACCAGAAACTTACAAGTACCCTGCAAATTCTTATGCACTTGGAGCCTCATTCAATTGGAGATCGTAACTCCAAAGAAGTAGGACTTACGTTTGTGGGCCCGCTGCGGGCCTGATTTAAGGTGCTATTCAATTGGCTGGGCCCGCAAGTTAGGCGCTGGTCTCGAGAATCGGAAACTATGCTCTCAACAGTAGTATTTGTGGGCTTAACCATGATCGCAGACGCAAGCCCGTAACTCGTGGTTCAAGCCCGAAAAATCAGAGCACTTTAAAAGCAAACATAAAATCAATCCAGCACTGCAAATGATGGGGAACACAATGGGTGACATTATAATTAAAAGCACAACAAGCTCGCACATCACCAAAATCAAATACTTTATTTCATGTTTAATTTCCGTCCAAAGTCCTACAGGCTTCAATGACCTCCAAGCCGTTAACTCGTTATTCAAGCCCGTAGGACTTCAATGCAATATGGAGGTTGGATTCCGAAGTCCTACGGGCTTGGAGGTTGAAAGCCCGTAGGACTTTGGATGAAAACTGAACATGAAATAACGTATTTATTAATGCCGATTTGTGAGTTTGAGAATGTTGTGCTATTAATTCTAAGACCTAACATCACTTTCACTTTTAATAACAGTACAGGATTGCTTTTTAATTGCTATTAAAGTGCTCTGATTTGCAAATAAGACCTTTGCGAGACCTCCTTGGGCCTTGTAACCTGTGGTTCGAGTTTAGCCATTTGCGGGCTTGATGGAGTGGTTAGTGAGGGAGAATCGGAGCAATTGAATAGCGATTTGCGATTTTAGCGATCGCAGCTCTTGCTGCTGTGAAAGATCAAAGGCTTCGAGGGAAGTGATTTGCGATTTGAGAAATCGCTAGAAATCGCAGTTCGGAGCCCGTAACTCGATCGGAGCCCGTAAACGGAAGGCAAGTGAATAGCCAGGTAGCTTGAAACGTCTACTTGCGACCCGGGAATCAAAATCAAAATCGCAGCAATTGAATTAGGCTATTAGTGTGCAGCAACTAAATATTTTCATCTTTCCTTTAATATATTAAATATTTCAGATATAATATATTTGGTCTTCGAGACCCGAGTCATTTCTAGTTCTTGTCCCATAAGCTTGATATATAAGCTGGTGCAGATAAAACTGTCTGACTATATGAGCTTTTGGTCTCGATTCTGCCATCAAATCTCTATTTCTATATTTGAGTGTCTTCAGCAACTCTCATAATCCCTTGTGGTTTTAAGGGACAGCATTAATAAGTGAACCCTGCTGACACAGCTATTAGTAAACTCTTCTTGCAACATCAGTGTAAGCTGAATTAATAGGAGTTGAGGAAATGTGAATGGGGCATCATTAAATATTAATAAATAATAACTTTTTAAAAAGTAACACGCATAGGGTCACTATAATGCTCTAAAACTTATACAGGGGGTCTCTGGGTTAAGGAAGAGGTACATTCCTGGGAACGTCTTTAAACCAGATTTGTATGTAACTTGGATCCATGAGTAATAATAATAACAATATTATAATGGCTCATAAAATACTAATACAAAGTACTGTAATAATAAGTGCCCTTTCCTTTAATTAAAACAAGCAGAACCTAAAACCAAGTTATATAAAAGGCCTTGGGAGCTTGTTCTTAAAGGTATATCTAGGTTTCCCTTTTCTTACCTTTTTCTAAACTAACACATGCTACTTATATTAGAAACACACACTATATTAAGTCACATACAGATTTATTTTATCTAAATCACACCCCAGAGCTGTCTACATAGGCACCTGCTACCTACCAATAGAACCATGCAGAGATATACAGATCAGTGTCTGCCTGCTTCCTTCTGCGAAGGGGACTACACATCCCATCTTTCTTTCCTGCACAAAGTGCTATCACTGATTGTTACATTGTATTATGTATATAATTGTATTGGCTGCCTTTGATTGGCCAAAATGAATTATTAATTTTATGCTAATTTTAGCAGGGATTTTCAGTGGTGTAAACTCACAAAAGTTGCTGCTTGCAAACTCAAGAGATTTAGCATCAGGGTGAATTTGTTAATGTTTACTTTGTTATTTTGTGGTGCACTACTGATTACTCTCTATCAGGAGCATTCATAATCCATTAGAGGACAGAAGTAAGAAAGAGTGAGATTATAGAAATCTTCAAATCAGGGGCATATTTAGTTTGTATGCTGCCTTGGCCTATTTAGACGTGTGACCCCCCCCCCCCCCCCCCCCCCCCCCCCCCACACACATGACCCCGTTACTGCTCCTCTTTTCATTTTGCTATAAATCATAAGTGTGTGTATGTCTATGTGTGTATCCAATGCCTCAGAAAGTGGCAGGTACACTTACAGAGAGAACTGTCTGTGCATGTAGATATCTCTGTGGAATTACATCAGAAACTTCAGGCAGCTTGCTGAGAATGTGCCGCCCTAGGCCTGGGCCTCTTGGTCCTAAGCAGGACACTGATGCTTCAAATGATTCAATAAAGTTTGGGAGGAAAGTATTTTCAGGAAAAGGGAATTTAAGAATAGAAGGTCATTATCTGGAGTTGGAAGGTGGAAGATTTAGGGGTGTACAGCAAGAACTAACACAGTTAATAAATGTAAGCAGCACTTGTATGTATATCAGGCCATCCTAAGAATTTATTTAGCCAAGAGTTTTAGATTGATAGAATTGACAAAGATAAGTCTATTGGCCTTTATATGCCTCCAGAACTGTCACAGGTATATATATATATATATTTATATATATATATATATATATATATATATATATATAGTAAATGAGCACATGCAACTTAAAGAGACTCTGAATTCATGGATACTCATAGGGTAGAAAGCTCCAAATTGCTGTTAGTTAGAAATATTTAAAGATTATTTCAGCTTCCTAAAAACTCTTTTAAAACTACCGTATATACTCGAGTATAAGCCGACCCGAGTATAAGCCGAGGCACCTATTTTACCACAAAATACTGGGTAAAATGAGTGACTTGAGTATAAGCCGAGTGTGGCAAATGTGCTGCCCCCTTTTGTGCCTTCTGTGTCCCCCTCTCTCTCCCGTGTCTCTTCCCCCCTCTCCCTTCCCTGTGTCTCTTCCCCCCTCTCCCTTCCGTGTCTCTTCCCCCCTCTCCCTTCCCTGTGTCTCTTCTCCCCTCTCCCTTCCCTGTGTCTCTTCCCCCCTCTCCCTTCCCTGTGTCTCTTCCCCCCCCCTCCCTTCCCTGTGTCTCTTCCCCCGCTCTCCCTTCCCTGTGTCTCTTTCCCCCTTCCTCATCCTCAACCTCCCTCCTCAACCCCCTCATCCTCAACCCCCCATCCTCAACCCCCACCTCAACCTCAACCCCCCTCCTCATCCTCAACCCCCTCCTCAACCTCCCTCCTCATCCTCATCCTCCCTCCTCATCCTCAACCCCCTCCTCAACCTCAACCCCCCCCCATCCTCAACGTCACATGCGCGCCACATCAAGACCCGGAAGGAGCGGAGGCTGGAGCAGGTAAGTGAGGGGAGGGGGGGTTTAGAATGAGGGGAGAGGGGGGGGTTAGAATGAGGTGGGTGGGTTGAGGATGAGGAGGGGGGAGGGAAAGAGACACGGGGGGTAGAGAGACACAAGGGGGGGTTACAGAGACACTGGGGGGGTAGAGAGACACAAGGGGGGGTTAGAGAGACACGGGGGGAGAGTGACTCGAGTATAAATTGAGGGGGCCCTATTTAGCCTTAAAAAAAGGGCTGAAAAACTCAGCTTATACTCGAGTATATACGGTATATCCATAGTTTGAAAAAATCTAAAAGTTTATTTTTGTATTTGGTATCTAGGTCTCTGTTTGATGATATTGAGAAGCATTGGTTAGTTTCACATCCCTTTAACTAAGAGAAAGCATTTCTGTAATAGATAGAATGGGCATACATACCCCTGTATGAATCTACCATCAATATTCATGTTTATTCGCTAGAAACCAATCCCTGTTTCATTTATATTTTGTACTTTTATCAAAATATCCATTTTCTACCATATTTCCCATTTAAACATTACAACAATAATATTAACCCTTCTGATGCATTGTGAGTTCATAGTGTGATAGGTCTAACTAGAGGTTACAGCAAATGAGCCAGTATAACCACTACAGATGCTCCCCTTAAATCTGATTCTTCTCTCATGCTTCATTTGCGCATATTCCATCAAACGTGTATTAGCCCAATGATGCGTGCAATGAATCACGCAGAATGGAAATACAGTGGAGAGAAAGGCACACTGTTCGGTTTCTGTGTAAGACTTTGCTACCAGACTTCGTATGTATAAAAGATCTATACAAACCTATTTAGAATAGGAATTTTGCAATTAGAATGATAACAAATTATATATCTTTGCATTATTCCCTTACAGAAAGGTTGAAATGTACTTGCTGTGTCTTTTGGACCATAAGAATGTTTTTTTTTAAAGCAAAAGAAATCGGAGTTTACATATTTAACTTTTTATATGTGTTGTTGTTTTTACATTTCTGGGCATATTTAAGTTTGATGGATTATGAGTCCATCTGAAGAGAATTAGTAGTGTATGAAAACATATTAGCATGAAAAAATACCAAAATAAACATAATTCAAGTTTGCTAATTCTCTTGAGTTTGCAAGCAGTTGATTTTGAGTTAACACCCCTGGAAATCCATGCTAATAGAAGCAAAAAAAATCATAATTTGTTTTGGCTGATCACAGGCAGCTAATATGTTGTTTAAATCTGTGATGGCAGTTTGTTCAGCAAGACATCATGGAATATGTAGTCCCCTGCACAAGGAAGCAAGGGGGAGCCCAGATATTGCTATGTGGAACTCTGCACTGTGCTGCTGTTGGCTTGAAGGTTAGTTTAGGATTAAAAATCGTACCCAAATGCAGTGTTTCTATTGGTAGGTACACTGTGCCTATGTAAGCATTTCAGGGGGTGTGGAAAACAATTGTATTTTTAAATAAATTAATCAATGTATTATGTGTTTTTGAAATAAGCAGTATGTGTTAATTAAAAAAAGTTAAAAACAGGGACATTTAGATATACCTTTAATTGTAACATAATGAGATTTCTATGTGCCCTATTGAAAGCACTGGTAGTTTTAATTGCCATAGTATTGCTGTGAAGATAGAAGCTTCCTCTGCATTCAAAGTCTCCTTCCATTTTAGGATGCTGATCAGCAGAAAACAGCATCATTAATTATAAATGGTAATACATTAGAGGCTGTATAATATTTTTTTATATTCTTAAAACATTTTGCCCATTTTTCTGTAAACTTCTTCAAAAGAGTGTATTATAAATATAGGATCATAATAATTATAAATAGCGCTATGGATAATGTTGGCGCTTTATAAATAAAAAGTAAAATATTGTGAGGATAATGCAGGATAAAAAATATAGATAATATTATATATTAAAAAGAAAGATTTTATTTCTTTAAAAAAAAAGATTTTATTTTTTTAAATTTAATTATTTTCAACCAATTTCTTGCCAGGAGCACCAGAGAAGCATTGCCACACTGCACATCTATTGGAAAGAAAGCAGTTGATTCATGCAAATCTGTCAAGCTCCTTGTAAGCCTATGGCTGTCTCTCTTAATTAGCGTGCCAGCCCAAAATAGAAATCTAACATATGATGCTGCTCAAGCTGATATGTAGGAAGTGTCAAAATAAAACAGTTTGGTGTTTATCAGGCAGGAGGGGAAAAAGCATGGAAGGAGGTGTCCAACCACATCACACATCTGCCGTCCTTCACATTGACATGTAAGGGCCCACTTACAAAGCTGGTGATTTTGTGCCAAGTACATTTAAAACGAACATGCACTGGGACAAATGTCTTAAATTTCCCATCATGTCAGTCTCTTGCTGCTCTTGTTGTGGTTCATCATGCCATCACAATTAGTTTCCTATAATAATGACAGTGGTAAAATGCATGTTTCCTAAGTTAATATGCAAATAGATCTGCCATTTGCAAGATAACAGAAGCAAAAGCAGCTAATATTGTATCTATGAATCTATTCAGCAAAATAATCTAAGTTAACTTTCTGCTTCTATTCTAACACAAAGCTTAGTCAAAAAAAGGAGTATGAACTTATGAAATATGAATTAAACTTCTGATTTACATTATACTGTAACTTGGAGGGGTTGGTTAGTGAAGTACAATGACAATTCATTCATGTATAGTGAATACAGCAAGAGGAGCTGCTGGTGCAAGCAACCACATCAACCAGATGGGTTAAAACAAACTCCTCGTGCTTGGACTGTTCGTATCGGAATATGACATTTTTATTTTATTTTTAAATCATATACTCTGCAAAAAAGTCAGTGGAGATATCACAATAAAGGCATTGTACAAATTTAAAAAAAAGTTCAATTGGAGGTTTGATCATGAGGCTAAAGATCAAATATTTTAGCTATATTATGAGAAGGCAGGATTCTCTAGAGAAGACTCTGATGCTGGTAAAGATTGAGGGCACATGAAGAACGGGACGGCAGCGATGGATAGATTAGGTCATTGAAGCAATGAACATGAGTTTGACTGAGCTCAGACGGGCAGTGGCTGACAGATGTGCCTGGTGTGCCGTGGTCCATAACGTCACAGAAAAACAATTCAAAGGAAGGTGACAAAAATTGTGCATGAGCTAAATTGGTCAACAACATAGTACACGTTTTAGAGCATTATAGTGACCCTATCCCTGTTACTTTTCAAAACCTCAAGTTATTATTTATTACTTTTTAATTTTGCTACATTCACATTTACTCAAGTTTCTACTAATTCCGTTTACACTGATATTGAAAGGCAAGTTGGCAGATACTTAACAAACTAAGAGCCTCATTCAATTCAGGGCTCGCAACTCGATCGCAAACAGACAAATGCCTGCGATTGAGTTGCGTGCTCCTGTTACTCTACTTTTGCAATGCTATTCAATTGGCCGGGCCCGCAGGTTAGGCGCCGGGCCCGAATATCGGAAACCATGCTATCGACAGTAGCATTTGCAGGCTTGAACATGATCGCTGACGCAGGGCCGTAACTCATGGTTCAAGCCCATATGACTTTGAAATCCAACCTCCATATTTCATTGAAGCCCGTAGGACTTCACAATGATTGCCGTGATCGATATAACACGAAAATTTAACATGAAATAAAGTATTGGAGAATTTTGTGCTATTATTTCTAAGACCTAACATCACTTTCACTCTTAATGCCCTTTGCGAGACCTCCTTGGTACCATTAACTTGTGGTTAGATATTTGCCATTTGTGGGCTTGACGGAGTGGTTAGTGAGGGGGAATCAGAGAAATTGAATAGCAATTTGCAATTTTAGCCTTGCGAATTTGAAAGATCAAAGGCTTGTAGGCCAGTAACTTGCGATTTTATAATTCACTATGAATCGCAGCTCAGAGGCAGTAACCCGAGCCTGCAAGAAATTGCCAATTGAATAGCAAAATAACTTGCGACCTCCATTTGCGAGCCTGGATCTCCAAAACGTCTCAATTGAATGAGGGTCTAATTCTGCATTCTCAGAATGTTCTGTATATTGGCAACACATTAACAAAATATATCTCCACCCAAAAATATGCTTCCTTGCCTCAAAAAACAAATACATTAGTGTTCCATGATACAGAGGACATACAAACTGTGCAAAATTACTCTAAACAGTATGATAAATACATAATGGTGGGCAGAAATATACACGTTCAAGTAAAAAACTGACCAACAGTGGAACCGATATTTGTTCAGAGAGAAAATACATTCACTACGGATGAACCATGTTCCATAAAAATCAGCTTTCCTGTGCAACAAATTAGTAATTGTTTCTTAAATATGATGGGGTTTGTTTGTTTTTTTTTTGCTTTTGGTACCCAGGCCTCAAAACACAAAGCTCCTCACTCTTCACACCACAGATTCTAGTGACCATTCAAAATTAGCTCCATTTCGTAATTACCAAAAAAAAAAAATAACATATATTAAAAATGAAGCAAATACCAAAACAAATTAGTAATTGATTCTTAAATATGATGGGGTTTGTTTTGTTTTTTTTTTGCTTTTGGTACCCAGGCCTCAAAACACAAAGCTCCTCACACCACAGATTCTAGTGACCATTCAAAATTAGCTCCATTTCGTAATTACAAAAAAATAAAATAACATATATTAAAAATGAAGCAAATACCAAAAAAAAAAATTCAAAATGACATCAGAAAATACCATTTGAATGGAACGGTTTGCCATTTAAGATGTTTATTTTTTATTATTATTATTTGGTATTGTTATCCTGTAGTCGCATCATTTTATTTATAGAGTTAAAATCAGGCCATTAGATTAGATTTGGTTGTTTCGAAGTGATACGCCAATGTCAGCTTATTCCAGTTAGGCCTCGCTCCGTCTCAGTCAGGCACTTGTGAAAAATGAATTACACACCCTTATATTTGATAAAGAAAAACATGATGAGATCTTATTTACCAGCATGTGCAAAAAGAAAATAACCCTCAGTAGGCAATATCACATCCAAATAAGTAACCAGCAACGCTATTAAGTTTATCACCGTCAGGCTTGGGGCCTACCAAATATTGTAAAACAAAGGACTAAGCAGATGCATGTGGAAATTTCACACCAATTTGTTATCAGTCTACTATTAATTCAAAAAGTCTGAGTTAATTCCAGTAGAAAATAAAAATGTATTTTTGATATATAAAAAAAAATCAGTTTCACTACTAATTTTTTTCCTTGGATTAAAATTTTTGACATTTGAGTTGCCCTAGAGCTCAAATAGGATATTTTTAGTTACGTGACCTATTCTGACCTATTATGGCTTGTGTTGCTGCCATTTCTTGGCATTCCCATAGTCATCCAATCAGAAGTTATCTCATCCTGCTACTTATACTGTGGTTTCCTATTAGTTGGCACAATCCAGACAGCCATTTTGATGAAGCCTTAACAACAAATAAACAAATTGTTTCTGTAAAATAGGAAACTGGGTTGTTCTTCAAGCCAAAAATATACTGGTTTTCATTTTGATATCCTCCCCAATCAAAACATGCTTTAAAAATCTAAAATGTTAGATCATACTTTGATTTAAATATTTTCAGTCAGATGTTTCCAGAAATAAAATGGAACCTAACAGCTGTATCATCAAGCAAGATTCAACTCTGTTGCTAGGAAATTGATGGATTTATATAATTAGAAATTACTAAACAATATTTAATTATGTTTAATTAACTTAGATTTGCCTATTTACCAGTGTATTATCCAGTCAGGTACTCTAAATTCACTTCTCTCTTTTCAGCCAAGCCGTTGTTGTTTGTCAGCCATCTTTAATCCTTAAATTATCCAAATCTCCAAGCTTTGTGTATGTAATGCGGAGGGTTATCTTTTTTTACCAGCTTATCAGTATATACAGATTCCTTAATAAGATTATATTGATATTTATGTAATAACTTCATTTTAATCCTGTTCTAAATTAATATGATGATAAGAGCACACTAACTGTTTCTTGCTAATGTTAATTTTCCTGAAAAAAAGTGTTTCAACCAGATATTAAAATAGAGTACAATGATTAATTAATCACTTTTTGTAGTAAAAAAATAAGTCATGTAGCAATAATGAAAATGGTTTCTAAGTGAAATTATTTGAAACTACCATACTATATAATGAAAAATCATATTAATATATTATATGAAACAGAGAACAAAAACACTCCAGTTTGCCTCCTAATAAAACCAAAAGCCCTAGGAGACTGTCTATCTAATTTATATGATCCGTTCTGCCCTGATATCAGTGGCAATTGAGGATTTCACATTTTGCACACAATATACTCTACAAATACAATTATAGAAGGAAACACAGATTCAACTGCAAATAAAAGGTCTATCAAATCATTTTATTTTATCCTTATCGTTCATAGCACTCCGTTATTTTGCAATGGGTTCAAATTGTTTTGCCTTATTAATAACCCCTGTATAGAGCTACGGAATATGTTGGTGTTACAAATAAAGGATAATAATAATAATAATAATAATAATAATAATATCCCATACATAGGTGAAATACTTAACTATATTTGTCCCTGTCACATACACTGGAAAGTCATTTTACTTATCTACTACCTTTCTGAAAAGTAGTACTTGCATACACTGTCCCAAAACCTTCTAGCCTGAACTTCAAACCATGAGCTCTCTTTCTTACATTCCTCTTTTTCTTTAAGATGCTTCCACCCTAAAATTTCTTCAAACCTATACACATATAGATTATATAAAATACTAATCTGTAGCTTCACCTAATGGGCAACAGTTTAATTAGGTTTTAAAATAAAAAAAAAATGTCTAAATATTTATTTAATAATATACATCCAAATCAGAATATAATAAACATTAGATCAGTTTTGGTATAGTAGATGTAAAAGGAAGGCTGTCAGATGACAGTGTAAGATCATGCACATAACAGATGTATTAAACAAAACATACCTTAACTTTTATCCCACTGAAATGACTTTCTCTGCATTGTAAATTTAGTTTCTTGCAAACCCCTGTCAGTTTCTTCAGGATTTAGCAATTTCCTTGCTGTATAGAAGCCAGCAGGAGCTCTCTTTACTGTTCTGAAGGATAGTCCCAAACTATCTGTTCATCATTTTTGTTTATATTCCTGATAATGAACATAGTGCTATACAAAGTAGATTGCAGCCACAGCCTCTGACCCAAAAGCTTGCAATCTATTTGTTTGATGTATGCAGCAAGTAATTGTCCAGTGTCACAAGAAGCCAACATAAGGATCAAACCAAACTTCAGAGCTGCTAGTCATTGCACTTACTGTGACAGAGTGAGTTTTTTGTTCAAATCTTCTAAAACTTAATTTAAAAATACTTTAACTCTTTAATCTTTTGGAGAAATAACTGACAAGCGACTGGTTATATTACAAATGTGCACGAGTTTTAAAAGCATTCACGGGTTAAACTGCATAAATATGGTACTTACAGGGTAACAATAGTATTACTGTTAAGCCCATCGTACTGCAGACTATTGAATATACTACAATACAGTGGCCAACTTGTTACCCAAAGAGCTGTGGGTGGGACACACGTTCCCTCTTTGTTACAATATGGCTTTGTTATGAATCACTTATGTATTTCAATCAGAACAGAGCCAGTGGAACATTGCAGATGGCAAAAAACAGAATATAAAAAATGCAAGACTTGTAACAGCGTAATAATGGTTAGATCTGACAAATCAACACAGCTCGGAGTAACGATGGATAGATCTAACTAAAGATGTAGGATATTAGCCAATCAGTGACCATGTCTCAGCAGTATTTTGCAACATGTTGTTGAGACTTTGACCCTGATTGGCTAGTATGTGACAATGCAAAATCAGTACTCCAGTGTCTGTGTCTTTATGAGCTACAGAGGGCAGACCCAAGCAGGTGCTATTTATATTTTTTTAATATGATTGCTATTTGTATAATTTTCCTTTAAAGGGTGGAGGCTTATTGACAACATTTGCTGCACGGTGAAATCCAGTTCAAAATTAGCCCATTTTTTTAAAAAAAGCATGCCCCTTATAGGAGAGAACTTATTATATGACCATCCAGTGTAATAATGTGAGCAATTAACATATTTGTGGTTGTACAGGTAGCTCCCACACTAGCAGTGTCAGTGCATCCCTTCCTATTCCCCTGTGCAGAGCTCTTACATGGCTGTACCTTGTGCTGCAGTGTCTATAGGGAGATGCAAATTGCCATGGCAACAGGTTTCAGCCAAGCACTGTATGCATCTCCTTGAATACATAGTTATAATACTCTTACCTCCACTCTGCATGCTCTGCATAGAT
Source organism: Discoglossus pictus (assembly GCA_027410445.1). Lineage (NCBI taxonomy): Eukaryota > Metazoa > Chordata > Amphibia > Anura > Alytidae > Discoglossus > Discoglossus pictus. The sequence goes on from CM050168.1 coordinate 96,091,332, forward strand.
CACTGGGAGCCGGGCTGGAAAAATATCACCAGTCAGGGGCTAAAAAGGCTGTAGGAAAATGCCACAGACCCTTTCATTAAGATAACAAAACCTCACCTTTAACTATGAAAAATTCATATTAAATACTACATAAAAGGTCTTGTCCCCCTCCCCTTAAGGGAGTACTTTGCAATTGAACACTCTAACCAACCTGAGTGCAGCCCTGTAGCAAGCATTAATCATAAGTTCCTCTAGAAAAGTGTACTTCCCACCCAATGTTATACCTTAATTATAGTGCATATTTTTACTTTTTCACCAAAAAATGCTGACTCCCCAAACTAGGGGAAAATCCCAGCCCTGGTCTGAAACCATTGATGTACATGTGGCAAAAAAAAAGGGTTAAAAGTAAAGATCGGGCACCAATTATATTATTAATGATTTTGCCGGACTACTGGTGGTCCGGCAAATCAGGTTAATCGAGTAAAGCCATCTGATCCCTCACTGCCTCACTTAACCCTGTGTGCTCTTGTAGCAACATCAGGAGAGGAGTGAGGCTGCTCGGGGATTCGATCCGGGCACTGACTGACAGCTTCCGAGGTCAATTCAGTGAGGGAGGGAGGCTGCCAGATTACAGGAGGTGCCGGGTTAGCCAATACTGGATAATCAGTGCCCGACCTGTAGCCCAACCCTGCTTGGTGACCTCTTGGTTCCCTGACTTGAATCGAACCCAGGTTGCAGCTGTAAAAATACTGAATTCTAACCGCTGACCCACCAGGGAACCCAAAAATATTATTTCTGCAGGGCTATTTCTAAATAGTAGATGCAGGAGTTTTATGCCTTAAAGCTAAAGTAAAAATGTGTTAATTTACTGTGAAGCAGTCACATGAGGAAGCACAACGTATATTACCATGGGCAATAATAAATTCAAAGCAATTTATTATGCTCTAACACTCTCATAAAAAAATAAACACAACGTGAAACATTATTAAATAGCCTCTTTCTGATGAAACTGAGAAATAAATTAAATTTTCATTTAAAGTAGCTCTATATTTTTCTATAAGATCTTTGGTTAATGGGGGGAAATTATAGAATAAACATAAATATAGTGTATAAATATTTATATTTTTTACTATGGGGTTCCATTTCCTTTCCTGAGCTTCTTCTTTCAGATTCTTTCGCTTTGTAAACTAATGAGATTTCCCTTAAGCGTACAGAAGAACTGGAATGTTTGGATGACACATTTCCATTGTTGCAGATAGAAGCTCCCTTTCTGTTCAAGATCTCTTCCCACCTGGACCTAGTTCAGCAGCAACAAAATGGCAGATTCCACTGCAGCATAATTGCATATAACAGGTAAGAAATAAGAGGGAGTATTCATTAACTCTTAAAACCTTTTTTGCCCATTAAGCTGTTCTTCCAAACAATATATTTTAAATACAAGACTACAGTGTTCTCAATAATTATTGAAAATATACAGAGTAAAAATGTATAGCAGTATAGCAAGATCTTTTTTATGTTGTAAAGCTCCATATACTTATAACACACTAGCCAATAAAATAGAGTTGTACATATGTTTGAAATACAAATAGTGCAACTATACTATCAGTGCCCTTTACTAAAATAACACTTCAAATACTTATGTAACACTATCTTTTTACATACTGCCTATAAATTCAGTTAGAATTCATAGAAAAGCAGAATATCACACCCTCGCTAGCTCAACCATGTGGTTTGGTTTCTTTTCTTGAAGAAAAACAGATTTATGATTAATGTGTGAATATTAATAAAGGGATATGTAAGTTTGGAGAATTAGTAGTGTATGCAAAAATGTTTTGCATGAAAAAATCTCCAAATAAACATTTAAACACTTACATTGAAGTCAAATCTCTTGTAATTTCTGACAGTTGGAAATCAGGGCTAACACCCACGCAACCCAGGCTAAATTAGCATCAAATTTAAAATTATTTGTTTTGGCCAATCAGGTTAGCTGAAACTTTTGAATTAACTATGGGTTACTGTTTGTAGTGCAAAGCAGCCTGGGGTATGTAGTGTATCACTGATATGTGCTGTGCATTGCAGCTGAGCAAGCAACATTAGGTAAACATAATCATTAGAAGGATTTTTAGATATTAATAAAAATAAAATGTTTTATGAGATGTGCTGCATACAAATAGGCTGATTTTTGCCTATTTAATGCAGAAATGTATTAATCCATGAAACTTTCATATCCCTGGGGTCATAAATTAGAACCTCTAAAACGCTGTAGGACTATATTGGAATCAATACTGCTCTGCAGTATACAGGTTTCATAAGTGTCCTTCAATAAAAAGGATATTTTGTTACCATCACATAGTCCTTTAACCCTGTCACTAGCAAACAGGCCAACATTACATTTCATTGTTGCAGTGAAAGTGTCAATACTACCAACATAAGAGTTCACAGACTACATGCAGTGTCTTAGAAGTACAACTATCCATCCCATCCCCTCTCACTTTCAACTACTGAAGGAATATTACTCTGGTCTAAAAAAAAAGTTTCCACTGTTGACAATTTTAGACATAAATATATTCCTATACTGCACAAGATCTATCGATTTATAGGTAAACGTGAGAAACCAGTGAAATCTCTATGTATTTACAGTCTATTTACAGCTATGTATTTATTTACTTCTGTCTATCTATGTATGTGCATTTACATTCTGGATCGCTACCTTGTTGTGGTGAAGGGGTTTGTCTACTTCAATGAAGCTGTTAGCTTTACCATGTAGGGTCACCCAAGATGGACAGAGAGATCCACTGGAGAAGGAACTAGCAAATGCTCCAGTATCCCTTTATGGATAAGCACAACCAATATATTAACAATAAATCTGCCTGGTATGCTATGGTCCATGGGGTCACTGAGAGTCGGACATGACTGAAAAACTTAACAACAACAAAATATGTCTGTCTATCCACTGTATATATTTATAATCTATCTATCTATCTATCTATCTATCTATCTATCTATCTATCTATCTCTGAGCTGCTGGTTTGTTGCAAGCTTTCATTCACTTACTCCCTGTACTACATATAACTCCCTTCCTTTGCAATGTTTCCCAAGTCCCTCCGGTAATCAAGTGTGTAAAATATTCAAGTCTTGTTTGGTGCAATGTGACTCACAGGTAAGAGGAGTCAGAAGGTAATTTTACTGCACACTCTGCCATCAGGTGTCTGACAACTTATTGCCATGGCTACAGCCAGCTAACAACATCCAGCAATGGATCTGAAATGGCTGCTGATTCTGATGTGTGGGGAGCAGAAGCAAAACCCAGAGTGTATCTGGACAGGCTCCTCAGTCAGCCTGGATGCTCTCTCCAGTACAGACCACGTGTCAGCGATGCTCCTGGCTCTCACCCTCAGATACAGCTTATCATATTTAATTTGGTACTTCATTTTCAGGGTAATCGATATAAACCAAGTGAAGGTAAAGCTGGCCGTGTCGGAGTGAATATTGTTGCCGTGGGGCAGCAAAGCTATCCGGTTCACTAAAAACATACTGTGTGGCTTTGAATCATGCATACCACCTGTGGGACATGGTATATCAGAAAGGGGTTTATGCAGAACAAGCCTGGTACACGCAGTTCAATGAAAATCAATGCTTTCTAGCCAGACCCACTCCCAGCTGTCAGGCCACATTCCCTTAATACATAAATGACATAGACACAGAGGTGCAATTGTACTAATTATGCTAATCACATTTCATGCACACTTAACCTTTCCTATCAGATGGGCCTGTAACGGCACTACACTGCAGGCCTTTTTTTTTATTATTAAGATATATATATTAAAGTTCAATGTTTCACCCAGTTCCAGATCTTGCAGAATGAATAGACACTGGTTCCCAAACCTGTAACAGGCCAGGTTTTGGGGATATTTGCTCCTAAGAACAGATACCTTGATACAAATGGCTGAACCATTATCAAATCATGTTATGTTTATAGATGCTGAAGTTTGGGAGCCACTTGACTAGGGAAATACCTATGGTACTCATAGAAATATAGATTTGATGGTAGATAAGAACATAAAAAGGCCCATCTGATCTGCCGATTCTATCTACCTAATGTTTGGCTTATTGAACCATTATCAAATCATGTTTATAGATGCTGAGCACAGGTTTGGGAGCCACTTGACTAGGGAAATACCTATGGTACTCATAGAAACATAGATTTGATGGTAGATAAGAACATAAAAAGGCCAATCTGATCTGCCGATTCTATCTACCTAATGTTTGGCTTATTGAACCATTATCAAATCATGTTTATAGATGCTGAGGACAGGTTTGGGAGCCACTTGCCTAGGGAAATACCTATGGTACTCATAGAAATATAGATTTGATGGTAGATAAGAACCAAAAAGGCCCATCTGATCTGCCGATTCTATCTACCTAATGTTTGGCTTATTGAAGCCTTAGGATATCCTTGTGCTTATCCTTGGTATGCTTAAATTTCTTAACTTAATTTGAACCTACCACTTCAACTTGAAGGCTGTTCCTCTTATCTACTACTTGGTATAAATTAGTACTTTCTCATATTACTCCTAAATCTTTTTCAATCCAACCTACAGATGATAACTTCTTGCATTCCTATTTTTCTTCAAGATACTTCCCTCCTTTGATATATTTAAAGATGTATTTCATATTAGCCCTCTCCCTTCTTTCCTCTATGCTATACATAACCAGGCTATCAGTTTTATCTTTCTACTCAAATATTAAAAAAATATATAAATCCTAGTACAAATGATTCCTATATTGCATGTGTCAATTAAACACTATTCCCTATATTAATTCATGGAATTAATAAAATGCTAAAATACACGCTTTTTAATTTAGAGAAGCTCGAAATGAAAACCTTTTGGCTTTATATTGAAGATCATTTGCATTGGCACTCGAGACAGCATATTTTGAGTATCCTGTCTGCATATAGATACATGGAGATGATAGATATACATTTTTGCATTGCTTCTGACCAAATTGGACCTGCATTGAATTTATGGGAATTATGGTCCAAAATAACATTGGCTTCAAAATGAAATAGTTTTAACAAGCCATTTAGTTTTACAATGTAATATTTTTACTGGACATGAGTAGCAAAACTGCAATACACAAGTATGGCACCTATAAACACTGTTCATACACTTGCAATTCTACCAGCACTTGCGTATTAATTCCAACTTCAGTGCTTTGTACAAGATCACTGAGCCGGCCTTCATCCCTTACAATACAAAGCAACCTGGGGAACTGATGAGACTTCCAGATTGGGATTCTAGTCACAGACCCAGTGCAGCCCCGCTGTGAACAGAGCTGAGATAAAGCCTTGCATCACTTTCACATAAAAACCCAATTCGAAATGCAATCACCTTGGGCTGATAAAACACAAAACTCCTTTATCACGAGGCCCCAGTTCCTTTTTTGTTTTACCGAAAAATAATTCTGAGCAGCATGCTAGAAATTTCTACAAATATCTTTCCTTTTTTAGTTATTTTCTCAATAACTAAAAGTTTGACTAAGCCTCCTCGCTGCAAATAATAAGTGCTAACAATTCAACTTCTTTTGTATATGCAATTCCATTTCCTTACTTATGCTCCTTTATTATTTAATATCCAAGTTGACCCAAAATGCATCTGTATCAATCTACTAAGTTATGTTGAGTTTAAAGTTGCCAATATATTTTACCATGATGATGCCTAAATAATTTTTTTTAAGGGGGGTGCAATTTCTTTTTACCTACTTGCATTGTAATTTATGATTTTAATGTAGTTATGAAATGACATAATTAGTTTACAACCATCCCTTGCAAAATAGTGCCATATTTTGACACCATTTTTGTGTGGCATGCTTTGTTATGCTACATATGTGATTAACGTTAAACTTGCATACACACTACGACAGAAAATGTTGCTGTGCAGTTGATCGATACAGAGGCAAAAGGATGCGTAAATCGAACATAACTTTCTGCAGTTATACACCTCCCCCTTTAATGCCAAATTCATCTGCACAAATAATAATCCGTCATAAAATTATGTTGTTTTTTTTTTCAAAACCAGCACAGAGAAGACAGAAAGCGTTAACCCCACTGCCAAAGGGGCCGCAATGCACGCACAGCCATACGTAGCAGGCCCCTTTGGCACTGAAAGGGCTTAGCGAGACAACAGGAAAGATTTAGAAAGATAATATAGCAGCATCATACATATCACAGTGAGTCCATGATTCGGCTCAACGGCATTGCAACCACGCTAAGAAATTGTACTCTGTGTGTCTTTCTCACAGCCTCCTGCCGACAGCTCGCGGGGGAGAAATCAATTTAACGAGTGCCAAGAAAAAACATAAGAATCACGTTCACCAGCAGCAAAACCACGATCACTGCAAATACTACCACAGTTTGGACATCCAAGGTCATAGTGCAATGCAACACATTGTAGTGATCAAGGTGGGGGGCTGGCAGGTTTTGAGGTGTCAACCTTTGCTCCGCAAAACTGTCCATACATCCACCATGTTAGAAAAGAAGAGGGACACAAGGATCCACGTCCCCCCCTGCCGTAATTTGGTACCCCTCTCAAATCTGTTTTCTTCTTCGTCTTAATTTTTTTTCTTCCTTTTTTATTTATTTATTTGTTTTTTGCTCCAAGTAGTTATGGAGTCGAGGGTAAAAAAAACGTCTGCTGGGACTCAGGATGCAGAAATCCTTAGCAGAAGAGGGGACAGCAGAGCTGCCGGTGTATTAGTGTCTGTCTTGCGTTTAATTGGAATCCTTGCAGTTGGGGTTGTGCATGAGCTGAACCCTTCACAGATTTGGAGGCTGCTGGTGCTGCGGTGGCGGCTCAGTAAGGGAGGCAGTGTCATGCAAGGCGGGCCGGACGCATGCTAAGCAGGAGGCAAAGGGATTTAGCTGTCAATCAGGGAACTGGGACCAAGAATGGCGATTAATCCTTTTTTCAAGGCAACAGTGGGCATGATAAGGAGGATGAGGCTGCTGCAATGCATACAGAGCATCTCTTTATATCAGCAAGGGAGGGGTGTGTGAAAAAGATACACACAGAAGAGGTGGGGAGAGAGAGACAGGGACAGAGAAGAGAGATGTGGGGAGAGAGGGGGAGGTGAGAGAAGAGATGTAGGAGAGAGTTGAGAGAGGGAAGGTGAGAGAAAGGGAGATAGAAGTGTGATGGAAAGAGAGGGACAGAGGCGTGTGACAGAAACACAAAAGAGGTGGGGAGAGGGAGACAGGGACAGAGATGGGGGGAGAGGGGTTAGAGGAGAGGTGAGAAAAAAGAGAAGTGGGATAGAGTTGAGAGCGGGAAGGTGAGAGAAAGGGAGATAGAAGTATGATGGAAAGAAAGAGGGAGAGAGGTGTGTGTGAGAGAAACACGAGAGAGGTGGGGAGAAGGAGACAGGGACAAAGAGAAATGTGGGGAGAGAGGAGAGGTGAAAGAAGGGTTGTGGGAGAAAGGAGATGTGAGAGAAAAGAGAAGTGGGGTGAGTAGAGAGAGAGGGAGATAGACAAGTAATGTCAATAGAGAGGAAATGGGGTATGTGAGAAAGAAACACAGGAGGGGGGGAAGAGACAGGGAGAGAAGTGATTTGAGAGAGAGAGAGAGAGAGAGTGATGAGTGTGAGATGGGGGAGAAAAAAGAGTGGTGGGTGTGTGGGAAAAATGTGTGAGGTGAGAGAGTGATATAGAGGGGTGTATGGTATAAGTTGGAGAAGGAGGATCTAGATATGGATTAGGGAAGTGAGATGATGGCGATATGGAGAGTTATGGATGTGGATGATAGGCGAGAGGGAGGTGAGAGAGTTAAGAGGGAAATAGAGGTGAGAGAGTCAGAAAAATTAAAGGGGAGAGCAAGGTAGCAGGGAGAGGGAGGCAAGGGAGAATTTGACTGAAGTTGGAAAGAGAGGGAGGTAAGAGAGAAGGAAGAGAGTGTTAGTAAAGAAGGAGGGCAATGACAGAAAGACTGAGTGATAATGAGAGAGTTTGAATAGAGGACGGTGGTAGAGTAAATGAGTGGGTGAAAAAGTTTACAGAAGAGAGTGATTTACGGAAAAGGAGAGTTATAAAATACATAATAAAAAGGTGAGAGTGGTAGAGAGATTGGAAACTAGTGGGAGTAGGATAAAAGTGGGTGTGAGAGAAATTGAGAGGAGGCAGATAAAGTTGGGAGAGACAGTGGGAAGAAGTAGGGATCGAGAGGGGGAGTCAGGAGATGGGAAGGAAAAGAGAAAGCTGAGGAGATTAATAAAAATAAAATAAAAACAATTAAGAATTGAAAAAAGAACTAACAAATGAATAAAAAGACAAGAAAGCAAAGAGTGTGAGATAAATAAAAAAAATAATACAAATTAGGATAAAATATTAAAAAGGCTAAAAGAGAGAAAAAGCAAATAAATAAAATACAAGTAAAATAAAGAATGAAAGAGAGAGAGAAATAAAAAATAAATGTGCTCTAGAAGGGAAAATGACAGTAATGCAATAAAGAGGATGAATGGTGGGAGTGACAGATATACAGAGCAGCTACTTGCCAGTAACATAGATCATTGCTTTGTTTCCAACTGCTTCTTATTGCTACCAATACATCATATATAAGAACAATGGTATTAATAAACATCCCAGCATATATAACTATATCACTTCCCACAAAGTTTAGTGTGCAAATCATCCACTGCTTCCTACTAGGCAATCTCTCTGACATTAGTTAAAGGGCCTTTGAACGGAAGGATAATACTCCACATCATCATGTAAAGCAGTCAAAATAAAGCAGAAAAAGTGTTTAAACGTTTTGAAGCTCTTTATATGGTTTTATAATTATTTTAAACTAGCTACTTACCGGTCAAAAATGACAGGAATAAAATCGTACGCCTGGCAATGCTGTTTGCCACACAATGCGAGGCTATAACCCCTCTTAGCACCTTCGGCGCTCATGGCGAGACTCCCCCCCCCCCCCCCCCCCCCGTGTAGTTTAGGGGCCTCGCAATGAGTGTTACTGCCTTGGGTTAAGTTTTACTGACTTGGGTTAAATGTTACTTGTTTGGGTTAAGTGTTACTGGCTTCGGGAGCTTTTTTTAGTGCCTTTGGCCTCGTTTTCATCCTGTTATGTGTTTTTTTTCGGCTGCCACTTTTTCTCTAACTTAGGCGATTTTCGAAAACACCAAATATGACTAATAAATTAACTTGCAACCTCACTCACAGGATCCTGGCTCTCCCTCTTTGCTATGTATGAGTGTGGAAGTGAATTTGAGGCATATTTGTTTTTTTTGCTGGTCCTTCAAGTTCCGTGGTTCGGCTGTTAAATTTGTAATTCACTGCAGCCCCGCAACTGTGGGCCTCGGTTTGTGAGTTTCGATCGGACCCGCATTCCAGAAATAATGCAATAGTAATAAATCAGTAAATATGATATTCTAGTCCATGCAAGTTCCATTATATGTATTAACACATTGATTGCCGTGATCGATATAACAAGGAAATTAAATAGAAAAAAAAAGTATTTTATATTGCAGATTTGCGAGCTTCAGAATGTTGTGCTATTAACTTTAATACCTAACATCACTTTCCCTTTAATTATGAGTACAGTAGTGTGTGTATATTTGCATGTAAGGTGCTACGGATAGGACTTTAACCCCCTAGCGTGTCCTGTGTAGCAATAAAAGGCAAGTGTTAAAACTTTTAGACATACAGTCAGGTCCATAAATATTGGGACATCGACACAATTCTAATCTTTTTGGCTCTATACACCACCACAATGGATTTAAAATTAAACAAATAAGATGTGCTTTAACTGCAGACTTTCAGCTTTAATTTGAGGGTATTTACATCCAAATCAGGTGAACAGTGTAGGAATTACAACAGTTTGTATATGTGCCTCCCACTTTTTAAGGGACCAAAAGTAATGGGACAGATTAACAGTCATAAATCAAACTTTCACTTTTTAATACTTGATTGCAAATCCTTTGCAGTCAATTACAGCCTAAAGTCTGGAATGCATAGACATCACTAGACGCTGGGTTTCATCCCTGGTGATGCTCTGCCAGGCCTCTACTGCAACTGTCTTCAGTTCCTGCTTGTTCTTGGGGCATTTTCCCTTCAGTTTTGTCTTCAGCAAGTGAAATGCATGCTCAATCGGATTCAGGTCAGGTGATTGACTTGGCCCTTGCATAACATTCCACTTCTTTCCCTTAAAAAACTCTTTGGTTGCTTTTGCAGTATGCTTCGGGTCATTGTCCATCTGCACTGTGAAGCGCCGTCCAATGAGTTCTGAAGCATTTGGCTGAATATGAGCAGATAATATTGCCCGAAACACTTCAGAATTCATCCTGCTGCTTTTGTCAGCAGTCACATCATCAATAAATAATAGAGAACCAGTTCCATTGGCAGCCATACATGCCCACGCCATGACACTACCACCACCATGCTTCACTGATGAGGTGGTATGCTTTGGATCATGAGCAGTTCCTTTCCTTCTCCATACTCTTCTCTTCCCATAACTCTGGTATAAGTTGATCTTGGTTTCATCTGTCCATAGGATGTTGTTCCAGAACCGAGAAGGCTTTTTTAGATGTTGTTTGGCAAACTCTAATCTGGCCTTCCTGTTTTTGAGGCTCACCAATGGTGAACCCTCTGTATTCACTCTGGTGAAGTCTTCTCTTGATTGTTGACTTTGACACACATGCACCTTCCTCCTGGGGAGTGTTCTTGATCTGGCCAACTGTTGTGAAGGGTGTTTTCTTCACCAGGGAAAGAATTATTCGGTCATCCACCACAGTTGTTTTCCGTGGTCTTCCGGGTCTTTTGGTGTTGCTGAGCTCACCGGTGCGTTCTTTATTTTTAAGGATGTTCCAAACAGTTGATTTGGCCCCACCTAATGTTTTTGCTATCTCTCTGATGGGTTTGTTTTGTTTTTTCAGCCTAATGATGGCTTGCTTCACTGATAGTGGCAGCTCTTTGGATCTCATATTGAGAGTTAACAGCAACAAATGCAAATAGCACACTTGAAATGAACACTGGAGCTTGTATCTGCTCTTTGTAAATGGGATAATGAGGGAATAACACACACCTGGCCATGGAACAGCTGAGCAGCCAATTGTCCCATTACTTTTGGTCCCTTAAAAAGTGGGAGGCACATATACAAACTGTTGTAATTCCTACACCGTTCACCTGATTTGGATGTAAATACCCTCAAATTAAAGCTGAAAGTCTGCAGTTAAAGCACATCTTGTTCGTTTAATTTCAAATCCATTGTGGTGGTGTATAGAGCCAAAAAGCTTAGAATTGTGTCCATGTCCCAATATTTATGGACCTGACTGTATATCTCAACTTCTATAAGTGAACCCTTTCATATAAGAGCAACTTGTGTTTAGGTGAAACTTCCCATTTGAGAGAATGGTGCTATAACGATGAGCAGTGCCACTTCTGAAAGACTTTTAAACAAAAAAAAAAACAAATGAATGAGAAAAAAGTGATGGATATCTGCAGATACTGTAGATCAGACAGAGAATCATTAATGAGGCTGCCTTTGAAGCTGCTGGCCCTGTATGAGAGGCTGCACCGACCTACAGAAATGCTGTATTCGCAGGTTTAGCACAAGCAGCGTGTGGTCCCAGGAGCAGAAACAGGTTGGATGCAGTAGGTTGTCCAAGAAGGCAAACAAACACTGCAGCTCCCTGTGCGGCATCCTTAAAGGAATAGAAGGCACAAATAAAGGTTGATTAATAAAAACATACTTTAGCTTTCATGGTCTTGCATTTGGCCCAAATACGGTCTTTAACGAGATACTGTCATCCCAACAAGTTAATTTTACTTTTAAAGACCAATGCAATCTGTCTATAAATTGTATTAGCCATAGACACACTAAAAGAAAGTGAATAGATAGGAACTGAAGAGGGTTGGAAGCCGAACTGACAACAAATTACATGGGACTCACTGGCCAAGTCAGCCAAAATCATCCAAGTAGTCGCCGGAAATCGTAGTTAGAGAAATCACACAAAAAGTCATCCGAAATCACACAAGAAGTACGCCAAAATCACACAAGTAAGCAGAAATTACACAATAAGTACATCGAAATCACACAAGAAGTACGCCAAAATCACACAAGTAAGCAGAAATTACACAATAAGTACATCGAAATCACACAAGAAGTACGCCAAAATCACACAAGTAAGCCGAAATTACACAAGAAGTATGTCTAAATCACACAAGAAGTACGCCGAAATCACACAAGTAAGCCGAAATCACACAAGAAGTACGCCAAAATCACACAAGTAAGCCGAAATTACACAAGAAGTATGTCGAAATCACACAAGAAGTACGCCGAAATCACATAAGTAAGCCGAAATTACACAAGAAGTACGTCGAAATCACACAAGAAGTATGCCAAAATCACACAAGTAAGCCAAAATTACACAAGAAGTACGTCGAAATCACACAAGAAGTACGCCGAAATCACACAAGTAAGCCGAAATCACACAAGAAGCCAAAATCACACAATAAGTAGGCCGAAATCACACAAATAAGCAGAAATTAAACAAGAAGTGCACCGAAATCAAACAAGTAAGCCAAAATCACACAAGAAGTAGGCCGAAATCTCACAAGTAAGTTATAATAACACAAAAAGTCAATCAAAATCACATAAGAAGTAAGTTGAAATTACACAAAAAATCACCCCAAAACAATTTGAGCTTGCACACAGAACCAAACATACTGTAGATGAATAAATGTTTAGCAAGAATAGGCGGCTAAACAAACTTATAAAGTGAAAATCAATCACACTTGTGGTCAAGAAGCTTTTAAACACATCGTTAAAGTTTCACCCAGGCGCTCAGTCACATATTAAAATGTAACTGGAAGATTCCCAACTCTGATATATTCATAACTGCTATAATATTCCTAAATACATAATGGAAATGTGTCACTGCAGCAACTAAATATAAGTGGGACTTGGATTCAGAAAGATCATATTGGACATCAACTTGGCATAACTTTTATATTTTTGATATCATTTAAAGCTTACATTTCCCCTTCAGGATCGCTATCTTGTAGTGAAGGGGCTTGTGTACCTCACTGAATCTGTGAGCTATATCATGGAGGGTAACCCAAGATATGGCCATAGCAGAGAGGTCAGACAAATCACTCCAGGAACTGACAACTCACTCCAGTATTTTTACCATGAAAACCTTATGGATTGGCACAAGTGCACACAATATGTGCCTGTACTACTGCGGTCCATAGGGTCACAGAGAGTCGACTCGACTGAACAAAAACAACAAAGCTCAAATTAAAGTTACCACAAAGCAAGCTGAGACTCATGTCAATGCCCTCAGACAAATATAAACATAAAATTGCTTCACTGATAAATAAAAAATTTGGCCTTGGCACGTAACTAACAACATTAATGGGTTTGTGAAGTTGCCGGCTTGAAATTCTGAATTAAAGCATAGTTATTAGCAAATATATATTATTTACTTTAAAACATATTTATTTAAAGGGACATGAAAGGTTTCTGGATTTCACTAGGAATACAATATGCCTATGCAGCTATTTATGTTTCTGTACTATATTTTATTTAGTGATTAAAAGCTCAGTTTTCTTTCTGTCTGAAATCATACAATTTGTACCTGTTTTTTCTGCCGTCTGTAACTTATGCAGCTCATGAATTCCAAGACTAAAAAGGGCAGTGTTTCAAAATAGCCTGTCAATTACCTCTCTCAAGCAGCATATTACAGAATGTTGCCACTGATTGGTTACTATAACACACTGCAACCCCTATACTTAGAGGTACACAATCTTCATGAGCTGCAGAGGGGAGAAACCATTTAGGAACCATTTGTAAGATTTTAGGAAGAAAAAAAACAGTGTTTTTAAGCACTTCATAATGAAACAAAGTAAACTAAAGTAAATAGATATATAGGTATATCATATTCCACGTAAAATCAGTCATTTTTCCTTGTCGCTTTAACTAGTTTTTAATTATCTAGTAAATTGATTTTAACAATCATTAAGATACAGAGCCGTATGACAGATATTATGAAACTCTAGATCACCCCAACTTCATCTGCTGATAATTGCATTACAATGTTTTGCAATCTTCTCCTCAAGGCACATATAAGCCATGATTTAGGTAAAAATGTGAATAAGGATGTACATCACTGCGGATAGTCAAAATATAGGACAAAAATGAAACATATCACAACCAAAGCCATTAGCACTTCTTAAAGCACTTCTTTGTCCCATTATCACATATATAGTTGTGGACCTTGCAATGTTGGTGATGTTTGCGATGTTGGTAATGCACTTGCGAGGCAAGCCGTTGACGCGGGACTTAGGGTGCAATGAGCGCCGAGCATCGCAAAGCAAGGCAAACAGTTGAAGCACCCGGGACTTAGGCCCTGACCGCAAGGAATGCAGTTTGCTAATTTAACGCCCAAATTTAGTTGCAGCGCGTAACTCGAAAAACCCGAAAAACAAGCAAAATAATATTAAAAAAATTTAAGCACACTCACACACAGACCAGCGGGAGAACAATGAAGCCTGGGAGTAAGGTTGCAAGTGACTTTGAGCCATATTTGCCGTTTTCCTACGACCAAAAATCAGCTAAGTACTGAAAAAAATGACGGCCGAAAAACGTAAAAATCTGAAACAGGATGAAAACGAGGCTGAGCAAAGCAAACACAAACAACACCAGGCACGCAGGACTTTGAAAATAAAACCATCAGCATTTAGCACGTAACACGCAAACATTCAGCAGACACACAGAGGAGAAAGACACAGGGAAGGGACAGGGGGGAGATGGTGGATAGTGACACATGCCATTTCGAAGCACAAATCGTTCAGGTTAACGAACCGTGCAATGAGCAGCCCTACAGTAGGTGGGAGGAAAGGCTCGCAATGAGCGCCGAAGGCATTCATCGCGGGGCTCACAATGAGCACTGCGAGTGGGAGAGGCTTGCAAGGGGCGCCAAAGGCGAGCCCGACAATAAGTGCTGAAGGCCCTCATTGTGGGACTTGCGATGAGCGATGAAGGTGATCATTGCAAAGCAGGAAATTTAAAGTACACGGGGGGGAGGCTCACAATGAGCGCCGAAGGTGCTAAGAAGCGCAAAAGCCTCACATTGTGCAAACAGCATTGCCAGCCTTACAATTTTATTCCCATCATTTTTGAAGGGAAATTTCCTGGTGTTACAGGAAACAGATGGGCAGTGAGACTTATGGAATTCCGAAATAAAACATATTGTGCTATTTGTTCCCATTAGTTTTTTATGTAAATCAGATAAAAAAACAGAATTAACAGGGCCTTCATGAGCCCTTGCTTACACCTCCTCTTAACTCACTGGTAAGATAAAGGAGGATCAAATATATTATTTTTTATGTTCCTGTTTTTTTTGTGTAAATTTTCTTCAATTATTGTAATTTAAGAAAAGATAAGTTTTGTACTGCATTCACCCTTTTAATTCTAATATATTTAAAATAATGGCAGAATAAGTTGTATATCATTGTGGAATTAATGTACAAAACTAGAGGTTATATGCATCATTAGGGAGAGTTTTGCTTTCATGCAAACTGCCATGATGTTCACTAGAGCCTGTCACGACACAACTCCATGTTATTTTGGGCTTGCATCTTCATGTATTTATACATAGGTCCAAATGGTTCTAGGCCCAGTGAAGCACATTTCAAGGGGCAGGATGCAATTTGCTACGGATGGGTTAAAACTTGCCCTTAGTGTTTTTTTTATACTTTTCTTAGCAGATTAGGAAACAGCTTACCATTCAAATCAATAGAATTGTTCATCATGTTGACATATCAATAAACAAATAAAGCTAACCATCCTTCGGTCTGACACAGAAACATAGATTTAATGGAAATTCTGAATAGGAAGGTCCTAGTCTGTCCGTTCTATATAACTAAACAATTTAGTATCATAAAACCTCAGTATATTCTTATGCGTTTCCAGACATGATGGAAATCCTTTACTGTGTTTGTTCATACCTCTTCCATTGGAAGTCATTTGCACTAATATGCCACTTTAAAGTGAAACTATCACCTATTTCTCCAAGTCAAACTCAAAACATGGACACTTTTTCTTACATTCGTCTTTCTAAAGAAGATACTTGCCCCATGATCTTTATTAAAGCCTTTGATATATTTGAAGGTTTATATCATATCACTCTCTACAGTCTGTCCTCTAAGCCAGTGGTACCCTTTCTTTGTATGACCACATCAAATTTGTTAAGAGTCTTGGTGGACCAACTGAATATTGTAGAGGGTCTTTGTAGATCACAACATTGTTTTTCTGCATGATGTCTACCAACTGCAATGTACAATACTACTTTTGGATCTTTCTTGTTATCTGTCCTCCCATAAAATACCCCAACCATAACCCTACCACATCCCTACCACTAACCCTAAATCTAACCCTAAATCTAGTACTGATTGTCCTCTATCAGATTCATTCATTATCCAGGAAACCAAGATATGCTTTTAAAGAGCATTAACCATTTTTCTCTATAGTAAATCCTTCCACAGGTATTCAGGATTTTTTTTTTTACACCTCTATGCAAATGTGCAGTTCAGAGTGCTTGATAAGGATGGAGAAGGGGATCGAACTGCATGATATCATTGGGGGCATTGTTTGGCACCACAAAGACAGACAAGCATACTGTGATGCTAATTAGCAAATCAAAGCAGCTATTTAATATTTTGGAGCTGCTCATTTCATAACATAGCACAAACAATGCTGAATATCTTTTTCTTTTTCTAAGAAAATAACAATGCATAGCCATTTTTTAATACTAAGAATACTGAACAAAAACTTGATTTTGTGGTGACAGAGTTACTTTAACTTAATTTCATCATGTGTTTGTAATCTCTATTTTTTCAGGAACCACGGTTTGTTAACCTCTCATCTAAGCTATACATATTAATATCAATGTTAATATTGTTTTCGTCTTTAACTTACCGCTGTATAGCGATGTTGGCACGTCACAAATAAAGGAAATAATAATATTATTAATCCTTTCCTCTTAAAGTTTGTCTTGTAGAAGATTGCAAACAATGATATAATCTCACAGCAAATGCCTATATATGGAGAGGTAAAGGCAAAGAAAAGTTTTGTTATGTAAGCACCTCGCACGTATTAGTAACTGGTATAATTGAGGCATTGAAGGAGATGTCTTTTGGTAACAATAGTAACTAGTTTGGGAGGCTGAACTCCAAGATGAATCACTTGCAAGATTAGTCACAATTGATCAGCAACTACAAAATTTCCATCATGGACAAACAAGCAGAGACTCGGATACTTTGTCTGGCAGGTAAGGGGTTAAGGCAGCAATGCAAGGTACTTTTTTTTTAACTAATTCTGTTTAAAAGACCACTGTAGTTTTAGGAAAACCTCACATATGTTTGTAACAAACAAACAACGTAAGCAGATGAGTAAGTAATGAGCATTAAAAAAAAAACATTTTTAGAGAATAATGGCTGAGTTACGGCTAGTGCAGCCGATGCAAAGCACTGGGGGTCACAACAAGGTAGGAGGATACTGCTTCTGACACCAACCTGGAGAAAAGGAGGAATCCTAATTTATTAGGGGATTTTTTTTTTCTAGAAAGGCGATCTGACCACCCACATGTACTTTGATTTTTTATTGGTCCATCTTTACCTTTTAAAGAGAGGCTGCAACAAAACCCCAACGTATATTGCACCAGGGCCAACCATTCACTAGCTCTGTGACTGTTAAAGAATAATATTTTAGTAGATTCTGTGTCTAGTAGCTGGAGCTTCTTGATGGCCTGAAGCCTGAAAGCTCATGTTCTGCCATACTACTATTCCTAAGTGGAGGAAAGAGGGTTGTGTGACCTCACTGGAGAGTGAGTTCAACTTTCAATGTTTGACAACTGCCCTCTTCCTACATTACATGCTCTATATTCACCCACTTAAGCACTAAAATCCCCCCCCAGATACATAAATGGGAATATTTTAGCAGAAGCTGATAAAATATTCCCATTTATGTACAGAAATGTCTAAAAGTGTTATGATTATATGATGTCATAATATATTTAAAAAAAGGCAATCTCTTTTTAGTTGATCTGTGTTGGACAAAGAGGAGAACTATTATGTAGTATGAGTCTAGTCCTATAAAAGAGAGTAGTCCAGCACAAGAATCCCAGGTGCTTGTCTAAAGTTAGATTTAGGGGTATGGTTCAGTCTAATAGATTGCAGCCAACCCGCTCAAAAATAAAGAGCAAGGCGTCCACATCTGGATTCCCCTTAAACACTTTCCAGTTAATAACTCCCAAAGGCAATTTATATATGCAAAATAATTAGATGACAATCAAAGAATTAAAGAACTGTACTGTACTAAATCCAGATATATTTTACAGACCTAATCTCTGACAGTGTGATAACACTCAGGGATTTCCATACCCCCCCCCCCCCCCCAACTCATAATTTAGGTTGAAGCCTTAAGCTTTACAGTAATTAGCATTGCTGAGGCATTGATGATATTCTTGCTGCAAATCAGATGTTCTCTGCATTCACAGAAATGAGGTCATCAACATAATTGGGTCAGTAACAAAAAATGTATGACTGTTTATGTGTATCTCAGAAAAGAATAGGTAACTTAATGTTTCAGGGGAGCTTATACAAGTAAAGTGATTCTGGATTGCTACCTTGTTGTGGTGAAGGGGCTTGTGTACTGCAATGAAGCTGTTAGTTATACCATATAGGGTCACCCAAGATGGACAGGTCATAGCAGAGAGGTCAGAAAAATCATGGTCCACTGGAGAAATAACTGGCAATCCACTCCAGTATATTTGTCAAGAAAACTATATGGATAAGAAAAAACAGAAACACAGACAAATATGCCTTGTGTGCTGAGTCCATACTGTCACTGTGAGTCAGACATGACTGTATGACTGGACAACTACAAATATACTATATAGAATATTGGCAGGGACTAGAGTGTTAACCAACAGTATATATCTGTCTGTCTTTCTATCTATCTATATATCTGTCCCATATGCCCCCTAATAGACCACTAACCATTGTGGATCATCCAAGATCCTATCATATATAAGCCACAGCCTACCTGAAATATAAATGAAAACAATATTACAGGAGTGTTACCTGTAAAATGATCTCTGCTACAGTTCCAAAAATATAAACACTACCCCTAACAGCTTTCTGTGGCCTTTGTGCAAAGTTGTCAAATACAACAGAAGTCCCATTCATTCATTGCAGGTATTACTGACCCTTTAGAGCAATCCAACTATTATTATCTGTTATTTGTAACGTGCCAACATATTTCGTAGCTCTGTAAAAGGGTTGAGTGCAAAGAAAAAAAGCAAGTCATTATGCATAAAAGCTTAAATGCAAGGTGCTTTTTCTCAAAGTAACTCCCAAGATTATAACTCACAAACATTCTGAAGGGAACGGGAGATGCAAAAAACTGGACAAGAATAGCAGTTCAGCATTTAAGTTGACCAGAAATAGAGTGACAGAAGGAAATGATAGGTTGAAGGAATATTACTCTGGTAGAAAAAAAAGTTTCCACTGTTGACACTTTTAGACAGAAATATATTCCTATACTGTACAAGATCCATCGGTTTATAGGGAAATGTGAGAAACCAGTGAAATAAAGGGTATCATAACATGCAACACATAAAGCATTTCTGCAGAAGCGGTGCGGTTAGATCACAACACCTCTATAATATATAAGTGTTATAGCAAATATGTGATTTTGATTCCAGTTTATGTAGAAAATAAAAATGGCTGGGATTTGGAGGGAAGCCTGACACAAATACACTGCTCTCCTTTGGATTGTACAGTGGCAATTGTAGACCTCAGTCTGAACTGGAGCTTGCTAACAGGGTAGATTAGCCATCCCGATGGGAGCAGTTTAAGGAAAAGCATGTGCTCCCTCTTGGTTAGAAGTAAGTTCAGACCTGGGGCATATTTAGGTTTTCTACTGGCTTTATACATGCATACTCAATATATACACAAATATATTTGTAATATTAAAAAAATACAATGGGCAACAATTTAATATGGTCCAATGTTATACAGTTACCTGTTACATATTATCTCTCTATTATAATATATATATAGATTAATAATGAGTATTGCAGTATATTGTGATACCTTTTATATATATATATATATATATATATATATATATATATATATATATATAGAGAGAGAGAGAGAGAGAGAGAGAGAAACAAACAAACACAGGTATCCCTCATTATACAAGAGATTGTATTTGCTCGTAAAACTTGTATAATAAAGAAAATACATCTCTCATTGATTACTATATTGAAATATGGAATTATTGACTTACATTCATCTGTATATATATATATATATATATATATATATATATATATATATATATATATAAATCCTGATGAGCGAAGATTCACTATAGCGCTCTTTTCACTTCTTATTCCCTGCTCTGAGCTAAACCTTGCTATAGAACTTTTTTGTGGGTCAAATCTCGTTTGGCCATTTAAATTCCCGCTTAGTGCTGTCAGATTCACCATAAGACTGTTTATAGATAGCCCCACTTAGCACTGTTTCAAATAATACTCCTATAAATAAATATAATTAAATACATATATTTATATATATATATATATATATATATATATATATATATATAAATATATATATATATACATATATATATATATATATATATATATATATATAGAGAGAGAGAGAGAGAGAGATACATGCATAGTTAGATAGAGTGAGGTAGCTGTGAATGTCCAGTAATCCGGATGAATAATCCCAGTATATAGTGATACCTTTTTTTTTAAGACAAACATATTCAAATATTATGACTAGCTTTCGAGAGCGGACCTCTCTTTGTCAAGTCAGAAGCAATACTAATGGGTCTGTTCTTCTGTCATCTTACAGTTTTATGATATCTTTACCTCTTAAAATGTGCAAATATTTACAACCTGATTTATTTAATCCGACCTACAATTATGCAGACTTGTGCACAGCTGAATTAACAGAACACATTTTTTTTTAAAGCATGTTATTTCAATGGGAATTGTTTGTTAGTGTTGCTTCTGACTTATCCAATATTATCCATGTCAGAAAAATAAACTTCTGTGTAGTTCTGTGCATATACTCACACAATTCCATTGCATCAGCAATTTGAGAAAGCATGAAAATGTCTAGGCCCAGGACTAGTTTGATTAGGCATAAATAAATCAAAATTTTAATTTTGAGATATCAGCATCCTTTAAGCAAGTTGTACTTCAGCACCTGTTCATGGCATTGCCTCCTCAGCATTACCTGCCACTGTATATGCTGCAGGCCTCTGGCAGGGAAGGGTTTTATTTATCTTCACTACATTATTGGTGGTGAATTCCTGCAGTAAAAGTACAAACAAATTGCAAAGCTAAAACTAACAAGCAATTTAAAAAACTAACAATCTTGCTGATCTGCAGCATGACTGATAATACTAAGGATCAGGTAGATTAAGTGGTGTTAAAAACCATGAGATATACTAATTATTATTTTGCTGTACTCAGCTAAAAGTAGAAAAGAGGCAGATATATCACAAAAAGAAATGAAAAGCAAAAATTTACATAAATAAATATAATTGTTATTGGTTGTTATTAAAATGAGTGAGTGTTAGATAATTGAGTTTGCAAGTTAGATATTTAAACATAAACTATATAAAGAAATATATAAAGAGATTCCCCCTCTCTGTAATTTCCTTTTTGTAAGGCCATTAATTAAATCTCACAGTAGGGGAGGATAAGCATGAAGTCTGGTACAAATAAGAATGATGATAAGACAGTAAAGCGTAATAGTCTATTTGACCATTATGATTTCACAATCTGGGCATTATTTCTTTAATCATCAACCCCACTATGAAGTGGCTATAGGAACTTACAACATTTTTTTTACCCTTTTTAGATAATTTAACTCTTAAGGTGTGTTGAAATAGTTGGTTAAATCATATTGGTCATATAGACTTGTACATGTTAAAGTTTCATCATTATTATTATTTATACCAACTTCATGCTTATCATCCCTAACTATGATAATTAATTAATGGTGTTAAATAAATGAATGTGCAGGATATTTTCAGATAGTTTATGCTTACATTTCCTAACTGTGATGTCCCACCTCCTAAGGAAATCCAGTATGGACGGAAAGAAAGCAAACAGTAGGCATGGCCAACAGACCATTCCATGATAATTAACAAGTACAAAATAAAGTTTTACCCAAACCAGTGTCAGCCTCAGAACAAACCTAATAAGCTTTAGCAGAGGCGAAGCTACCGCCTCTGAGGGAACCCCACAGCCCCTGCGGACCTCCCGCAGGACCCCTGTGCCTCCTGCGGGTCCTCTGTGGCCCTTGCAAGTCTTCTATGGCCCTCAGAGCACCCTGCGACCCCCAAGGCCCCTTATGGCCCCTGCAGACCTCCTGTGGGTCCCCTGCGGCCCCTAATGGCCCACTGTGGGGCCCCTATGCACTAGCTCTGCCACGGAGCTCTGGTTAATCAGTCTGATAGGCATTAAAGAATAAAGCCTCAAGACAACAGCTAGACAGAGAAACGCCATGATATATTTATTGATAAGCAATTAGTATTCAGGACAGCTATAGTAAATGGTAATGCACATATAAGAGCCCCAACTGAGATTTAGAATTAAGTGTAATATACATATGTGCCTTTAAGAACTACTGCGTACTGAAAAGTAACATATTTGAAAGCTTTGAGTCTGACTAAGGGTACAGTTAAGCAAGAAGAAAGTCACACAACTAGCTGGGGTATTTTATTTTTTTTTTAACTAGGCAAACTCCTCTCTCAATATAGTTCTAAGAGAAAATGCTTTTAAAACTCTTTTGAGATGGTAGCTAACTCCAGGGAGACTACAAATCTAAAATCCGTCTCTGGAGGGTAAATGTTTTAGAGGCTGCTATGAAAGGAGGTTCACTGAGACATGCATTATGGGAATGCCCTAAAATCGCTCATATGTCGGAAGAAACATACTCTACATTAGAAAAACTGTGGGGATTTCATATTCTTAAGAAAACAGAAGAAGTATTACTAGGACTTCCCATTCCAAAACTCCCAAAGGAATCACAATTCCTAACAAATCAGATTTTCTTAGTGTCCACAAGTATAATAGCAAAAGATTGGAAAACAAACATTTCCACATTTTAAGAAGTTAAGAGAAAAATACAATACATATATATAAGTGTACGATTTTAGCGGGACTAGATGAAAATTATAAAAAATGGACATTCTGCTGGGTCATATGGACTCTAAAAGCTAACCTGCAGTATGGAGAGCGTCCACAAAATTTCATATCCCCCTCTTTCCTACCCCCTTTTTTTTTCATATACTATTATTGTTTTGTCTTTGTGTAATATTAAGTCTTCTTGGTTAATCAAAAGAAGAAAAGAAAAGAAAAAGGAAAAGAAAGAAAAGGTTTACGATACACAGAGAAGTTTACTTTCCTTGTATTTCAATAAAAATATTTAAATAAAAAAAAATACATTGTGAAGTCATTGCTTTGAAGCATTGCTCCATGATACATTGTTGGAAGTTGTGTGTGTGTGAGAGACATTTCATGAAAGCTATGGTGAATCATTTAATGCAATGTTGTACTTCTGGGCAGTGAGGGGGAAGGGGTATGGTATAATATTATCCAGTTATAAAAAAGGTTCTAGACTTCTATAGTTCCTGACACAACCACCCCTACCTCCATTGATAACTATAAACACAAACCACCATCAGGATGTGATGTAGCAAACACAAAATGGATCCCTGTACTTAAAAAAAAATCTGATTTTCCTCCAAAATGGCTTACACAGTTGCTAATCTTGTTAGTTTGGTACGTACTTGACAAATAAGTATGAAGTGATCCTTGAAAGGGCAACCATGGACGTCATACAATAGTGTTTCACTTGTTTATTAGTTAATGAAGAACAATAAAATTAATATTTAAAGAAGAAAAAAAAAACAAGGTAGCTTTTGAAATTAGCATTGTAGCTTTCAGTTGATGTGGTTCTCTCCACCCGCTATTATGTAGTCAGGGGTGAAAGAGGATCTGCTCAAGGGTTGTCCTAACGTATTTCTGACCAGTGTAGGATTGCCTACAATAGCCACTGCAGGGGATGAGGAAAACAGTCTTATCATCACAACAGACAAGGTCTCCTGTTAGGACAGTCCCACTGTGCAGAACCTCTCCCTCTTCCTGGGCAAATGAAAGGTGTGGAGAGCAGCATCTGCTGAAGTCTAAAACACTAACCTTCCAGTGTAAGATTTAAAAGCTACACTCATTTTTATTTTACAATACTGATTTTATTGGGAATCCGTTACTAATTTAAAAAAATAAAAAATATTATGAGCACTATAGTGGTCATTTACAAAATATCAATATACATGCTTACAAGATACAATAGAAACACAATGGAGACTTTAACAAATTGTATGCAACTGTGAACACTGTCCATGTCTTACAATAAGAGGTCCATCATGTTATGGGCAGTACATACATGCATCTGCTTTTCTGCAGTTAGTTGGGAAATTATAATACTAATGGAATCCTACATTGGCTGGTGAAGAACGCAGCCATCCCTTGGACACACACACACAACAGGCTAGTGATTTCCTGTCACCATCTAATAGCTATCTCTATGTAGTCAGAACCAGTTCATTCCAATCTGATGGGACTTTGTCTGCCAGGGATGTGGAGAGCATTAGGTGCAAGCCCAATACACCCCAGCAATAAACGTTCCACATGTACAAGGAAAAGGGTAAAATCAGTTATCTATGGAACTGTGAGTCTCAATTATAAGAAAATATATTTCCATACATTTCCTAATCCCATACCCATTCAATGCATTCGCAATATACCAGATGGAATATAATGACATGCACAGTTACACACATATATGAATACACTGATCAACATTAATTGTAATATATACACATACAAGTGGAAAAATACTGAGTGCCCTTCTAGCTCTTATATATTTTCATAAACTATAATATATCTCTATGGATAGTCTCTGTGCTTGGAACATCCTGTCTGTAACACACACACTGATAGATAGATAGATAGATAGATAGATAGACACCAACACACACACATATATATATGTATCTTACATACATGCATATTTGAACATATATAATAAATGCACACGCACAAATATAACTATTTTATTACCATTACTACTTCTACATATTTGCTTCTAAATACATAAATATTAAATTATATATAAACTCTGCGTTAGTGCATATACATATACAATACCACACATGATTTGAATTTACTGTCCATGCCTATGTATCCCTGCCCAGTTATACTATCAGAATACTAAACCTTACACCCTTCTCCTGCTTCACTGCTGCATTTATTAACCCTACACGGTGTGTTCTCTCCAGACAGCCAAGCCTTGCCAGCAGCCCCATAGAGCTGCCTCTATTTTTAGCTGCAGCTGTCAGTTTCAGGGCTGTGTGAAGCATCATCCTTTGGCTGAGCAGATCTTAGAATGAGAACAGGTCCCTCCAAAATCCTTGGATAACCCCTTCAGACCCACAGAGCACAAGGCCTGCAAACAGCATACTCTGGCACTGAAGGGGTTATAGAGCAGCAGTAAAACATACAAGACAAATATCAGAGGTACATGCCTAAATGTGACAAGGTATCTTACATTGGTGCATGCTCTTGATGCCTCAAAATGGGATGTAGAGTCTAGCAAGCTCCCACTGCACAGAGATGCATCTCCATGTTCTGTAGAGCCAGTAATGATGTGTATAAAATGGCTGGAGCTTCACTGCCTCTCACAGAGAAGGGGAGAGAAAGCAGCCGCTACCTGCACTCACCATCCCCTCTCGGCCGCTGGTCCATGCAAGGTTCTGGCGATCCATCCTGAGCGATGCTCGTGGCCCCCTGACTCCAGGATCTCCCCCCCACCCTGAATGACAGCTGCAGCCTCACATCTGCCTCCTTCCCTGCTATCGGCACATTGGGTTTAGGTATATATTTCTTCTCTCTTGGGTGGGAGAAGAGAAGACCCTCTTGCTTTCTGTGTGTCTCTCACACACATCCCCTCCCCCACGTCCCTGTCTCGCTCTCTTTCTGCCCTCCCTGCCTCTTCCTCTCTATCTTTATTCTCTCTCCTCCTCTCACCCTCTCTTTCCCTCCTCTATACATTTATGCATTTGTACAGTAAATTTTATTTTCTATGACTACCTTGGTAACTACATATTTTTTTCCATCAAATGTTTTTCCATCTGCATTTGTTAAAATGTATACAGGAGAATGCACCATTAAATACACATATTAGTTCAAAAACAGAAAATTATTTATTTTAATACTTTATTCAATGTGTTCTTATATTTCTTTCTTACTTACCCACCATTTTTCTTTTATGGCCTTAAACTTTTCCTTATGTTCCACTCATTCTCTTGGTTTCTTACAGTTCATTCTCTATTTCATTGTTCCCTTTCTTTCTTCTATTAAATTGTGGTCCTGTCTATTTTAACTTTTTTCCTTTTCTCAAGTATCTATTCTTCTGTTTCTTTTTCCCTTTCTCATAATCTTTTCTATTTTGTTCCTTTCTTTCTGTGATCCATTCTTTCTGTTGTATGTATATTTCCTCATGTGTTCTTTCTTTTATCTTTTCTTTTTATGTTATCTTGCTTTTTCTCATTTTTCTTCCTTCCTCTTTCTCCTTTCGTTTTTTTTTCTTTCTTCCATTCTTTTTTCACTCTTTTTTTTCCCTTTCTCTTTTTTCTCTATTTTTCTTTCTCTCCCTTTTCTCTTCATTTTTCTCTTTTGATTTCTTTTTTTCTCTGTATTTTTATCTCATTCTCTTTTCTTTCTTTGTCTTCTTTTTCTCTTTTTTCTCCTTTCACTCTCTCTTTTTCTTTCTCTATTTCTCTTTCTTTCTTCCTTCCTATTTTTTTTCTTTTTCTCTTTTTTATTTCTTTCTCCCTTTCTCTTTTTTTTTCATTCATTCCTTTTTCATCTAATCTAATTTCCTTCACTTACATGTCTGACTTTTTATGCCTTCCTTTCACATTCTTTCTTTCCTCTCTTTTTATTATGTTTCCTTCATTTTCTTTTCTCTATGTGCCTTCCTGTTTTTTTTTTTTATTTCCTCATATGTACCTTTATTACTTTTTTTTTTCTTATATATTCCTTTTCTCTTCCTTTCTTCTTTGTTTCTCATATCCTTTACATCATACCTTTCATTTCTTTCTCTATTTTACTTTCATTTTGTATAGTTTAAAACTTTTTTTTTGACACAGAGAAAAATATTTTTAAAAATGTTCTGCAGTCAAGTAATTAAGAGATACAGTTGTCCAACAGATGTTGTATATCAGTACAAGCTATTTATACAATTATTAGTTGGAGAGCATATTAAAAACCATGATGCACATCATAATGCTGTGATGCTTAGTAAATCTCTCTCCTTATCACAACCCTTGTGAGATTTTAGTAAATATTTTCCATTGATTGAAAGACAGATTGAGTCCCACAAAATATCAAATTCAGACCTCAAATGTTTCCTAAAGGGTTATGTCTTTTCAATATTTGCAGCATGTACAAATTGTGTATTGGAATGTTTATTTAAAGCACTATTAATAGTTTGGTAAAATCTTCCCATTTGTAAAATATGCCACAAAAAAAAAACATCATTAGTAAGTATGTATGACAGGAACATAAAAATATTTTAGAAAAAAATCTTATATTTAATGATTGACTGGATTCCATTTTATACTCTTTGTCTATAGTTTGAAGGAGACGGTTATTATATGGGGCCTTATTCTGTAATTGATATATATTGTCAAGAGGCTATCTGAAAATAACTTTTTTAACAGAAGTGAGTAAAGATCTCATCTGTTCCTAATCATTTTACAAACAAAGGCAAAATGTCCCTCATCGTTAAAGCAAAAATGAATATAATAGTTAAAAATTAAAAGCAGTATTTACTTTAAACAGTGTAAAACTAAACACAACTCTGCTAAATTATCTTTATGAAGTATGTTTGTGCCAAATATATCATGTAGATGTACACTATTTTATTTTACACTTGAATTGAGTGGTTTATGTTCTACCAGTTTAATCAAACATTATACCAGTATACCCATCTGCCATTACTGAACGACCTTCGATTATCAGAAACATTAGGAAGAAATTTAAAGCATTGCTGTTATATTTCCTTAATATAGCACCAAAATTAGAGAAAATTGGATTTTGCAGTACTATAAGATGACAGCTGTGTAGGGGAGATTAAGTGCTAGACTCAAACTTACACATAAAGACTTAATTTGCTGCACTGGACATTTTGGCACTTGGGGTATTAATGAATAAACATCAATGTATCACTGTCAGGGCATCAATTTTACATGAAAGAGTGTAGCACCTATACAGAGCAATAAATAAGATTTAACCAGCTGACATACACATTGATCAATGAAAAATTTCCTTGTGTCATTACTGCCTTCAGTAAGTGCCTGGTTGAGCTTCTCTAGCTCAGTCTGCCTTAAAACAAGCTGCCAAAAGACATTTAAATGTTATTTGAAAATCATAGAAGAAAGCAGAGGTTTATCTGATTTATCTTGAGTTAGAATTTTTAAATATATATTCTTCTCAAACTGTACTAACTAAAAAACATGTAAAATGTGTGTATGCATTTAATACTGTCACATGTATTTTGAATCGATTAAACAATATAACTAACAGTCCATCACAATTTTTTTTAAATAAAATCAGTATTTAATATTGAGTAACATTTTATAAAATATTGGAAGTGGCTTAAACAATCATTGTATGATGGGGAAAATACATATGTTAAAATGATGAATCTAAGAGCCTCATTATCTATACCTCTATAAGCAGTTATTGTAACTTTGCCTCTATCCCACAGAGATTCTACCATTTTTCTATGCGTAAGATAAAAAGCTAAAAGCAATTGACCAGCCCATGTAAGGATTTGAGGGTTGCATATGTGGCCCTTCAAGCAACATACTTTGGAAGATAAGAATAGTCTTCCAGTTGAGGTGGTAGAGTCACACACAGGGAATGTGAGCATGCCTGTCTTAAGCACCAGGCTATCCCAAGGCTAAATCAAGCCAATCTTTTATGTAGATAGAAAGGGCAGACTAGATGGACTTTTTGTTTTGTTTTGCGTTGCTCAGTCGTATTTGACTCTCCGTGACCTCATGGACAAAAACACCATGCTAATCCACTTGGTATTCATGGCAGAGATACTGGAGTGGGTTGCCAGTTCATTCTCTAGTAGGCCACAGCATACAGTTCCTGGTATTCCAAGGTAGTCTTCCACCCAAGTACTGACTAGGCCCAACCCTGCTCGGTTTCAGACTGTTGTGAACCCTTGGTTCCCTGACTGGAATCGCACTCAGGTCACAGCGGTGAAGGCACCAATCCTAGCCAGTGGACCACCAGGGAACCCTTTTGTTTCTTACCAGTCATTAAATCTATGTTTTTCTGACACAGGCTCTATCTCAAAGGAACGGTTGCAAAACCTGCATGAAGCTTTAGTACCACGGACAGCTCCTGAGCTGCTGTGCACAACTAGACAATCAGGCTATAAATTGGGGTCAGTACTGAAAGCAGACTATGGGCTATCACTGGTGATCCCTTCAGACCTTGCCACACACAAATCCAATGCATAGAGGAGCAGTAAATTAGACCTTATTATAAAAGCTCTCTATCATTCCTTCCATTAAATGTCTCACAGATTTATAGACTTGTGTGAAAAGGAGTGAGTTGCCCTAATTTAGTTTTCCTCCCTTCTCAACAGGGCTGTGTTTATGGGGATCCCACAGGAGTTGGACTCACACACCCTTTTTGTAGAGCTCAGCAAACATCTCCATGCCAAGATTATTAATGATGAGGAATGGGGCTAATATTACACACGGGAGACATAACCTACCCTTATTTACAGATGGGTTATTGGAACTTGGAACTAATGTAAAAGGGACCTTTCTCCTTTATTGCATCAAAGAGAAGGTATTTGATAATGTGTCACAGTATGTTTTCTTTTTTTAAATAAAGGTTTCAGATCACAAAGTTTAACTGATCTCGAGGGCTTGCCTCCTGTCAGCCAGACTAAAGTATGCTCTCTGGATTACCTGTTAGTTTGAATAAAGTTTATACAAGTATTGCCTACATATATGGCACTTATCTACATCTAAGACACTTGTTTGTAACGTATATTAACAATATTAGCCGGAAACTGATAATACTGTTAACATACTTTGCAAACAAGTGTCTTTTTTTTCTTGAACTGCAGTGGTCCTTTAATGTTTTATGCCAAAAAACAACTTTTTGCTGTGTTTAAACCCCTACTGGATTGCTTGTCATGGTGAAGGGACTTGTGCACCTCAGTGATGCTGTGTTCTATACCATGTAGGGTTACCTACGATGGGCAGGTCATAGCAGAGAAGTCAGACAAATTGTGGTCCACTGGAGAAGGAACTGGCAACCCACCATATGGATAGCATGACCAGAAATACAGGCATATGTGTCCTGTGTTATGCTGTCTATATTATCACCTGGTTATTTTAAATACATGAATAAAACCCACTTGTGTTCCAAGTCCCTTTTAGGGTCTTATTTGAATTTGGAGGGTGAGTGACTACAGTGTAATTTGCTACTGTCCTGAAAGCAGTAGTATATATGTGGAATATCTTTCAAGTGAAGGTGATAAGGACAAATGCAGCAAATAAAATAGAATTGCATGAAATATTTGTAAAGGGTTTCAGAGAATCAATAAAAAGATCACTATGGTCCTATATTTAAAACATATTTTGAAGAACTACACTTCAAAATGGGCAAAATGTTTTTATATGGTAAAAAATACAGACAGTTTATTAATAGCTATTTATAAGCAGTTATTTTTTATGCTGCAGTGGAATCTAACATTTTAGTTTCTCCTGATCATCTACCTGAGGTGAGACAAGACACTGAATGCATAGGAAGCTTATATTTATATCATGAGAATGTGGCAGCTAAAACAGTGCTTTCCGTAGGTCTGATGAAAAGCTCATTAGTTTACAAGGACATACCCTCCTGAGAAAATAGCTGACAGAATTGATCAGAAAAGAAAACAGAACCCAGGCGCAAAAAATAAGGGTAAAAATGTAAAGGTTGGGTTTAGTTGTTTACTTCCCGGAAATGTCTTCTCGATTATCATGTTCAGTTATTCAAAAGGCCATAAAAAAACAGTCCACAAAGGACACAGAAAAGGTCCCAGTTGTGTTATTAATTTGTAAATATAGGTCAACGTGAGCATTTTTGCAATTGTTTGTTATTAAAAGATTATTTTGTGGCATAAATGCAACAAGGGCGTCTATGTGTGGTAAATCTTTCTCACTGTGGAGGGAATAAAAATAAGATCATGCCCAGTTAGATAAATAACTACTCACAGAGACTTTTAATTGTTAAAGTATTAACATTATTCCTTTTTATATCACCTGGGTATGCTCTTCTTCTTGATCACATCCAGCTGTGATAGTTAATATATTGAGGGAGTATTTCTCTTGATTATTTATAATTAAAATCACTAACTTTCAAATTCAACTATCTAACACTTCCACTCAATATTTTAATAGCAACCAATTGTTATTCTAAGTATTTTACATGCATGTTTTTCATTTGTACAATAACTTTGACCTTTAGTATATTATTTTAAAGGACCAGTGTGGTCATACTGTTAATATTTACCCTTTAGAAGAATTACATTTTAAAACAGTTTTGAACCTAAAAAAAAATAATACAACATCTAATGTATTACTTTTTATGTGCAATTATGCTACAGTGGTTTCAGGAGATCAGCTTACCGAGGTGGGAGGACACCAGGAATGTAAAAGAAGTGTCTGCCTACACAATAGGAATTTGGCAGTTACAACTGCAAGTGCATGACTGCAGGAAGCTAAATCATTTACAAGGAAAATATCAGGCAAGAAACCAAAATGAAGAATAAAACCAATGAAGAATAACTGCATATAAAAGTTACAAAATATAAAGGTGTTTATTTTTTGTTGAATGTTAAAAGTATTTACCCGTTATATTTTTTTAAATGCTATATAGAAACAACTAACCTCTGTGGCCCTTTACTTTATTATGGGAGATAATATGGAGAAGAGGGGAGGTTGTGAAAAGATTTCCAGCACAAACAATCCTATATTGCATGTGCATTTTACCCCACTAGCTGCTTATTTTGACCTACTGTTGTGTAAGACAGTACAGTACAACTATATGTACAAATATAAATGACTGTACCATATACTTTCCAATACCATCTTATGTTATTATTTTTAGAGATGCTGCTTTAATTAAGAGAAGGTTTGAGTGATGGAATCTAGTGTCCCCGTCACTCAGATCTAATGTCAAGTACTGCACTTATGATGTGGGTTGTCATGACAATATATAAGGAGTGTTATAGGTAAGGTTGGCTGGAGGGCAGTAAAGGGACCAAGTGAATTCATCAAATGTCCTCACAGAAATACTGATACCCTTATGGCTTCATTCCGCTGCCATCATTATTACCAATTAAAGCAGTGGGATACTCAATAAAAGACTCTATTACTTTATTAGATGATGCTATTTGTGATATGTGAAAGGACCACTTTAGGGCTCATACAATAGGGTTGCATTTGTTTATTGAATAACTGATTAGCAATCAAATCAATATTAGGAGAAAATAAATTCAATTTAGCTTCTTACAACTTACATGTGTACGTTCGCTTTTCGTGATTGGCAGAGCTGATTCTCTTTAACCCATTATGCCCCTTATCGTTAATGAGGAGTTGAGCTCTTTTGCTAATTTGCTGAATACATCGTTTTAAAACTGAAATATTAAAATATGTTTATCAATTAACGTATTTTTGAGTCATTTACTGTTTTTATTTATTTTATTTTATTTTTTGCATTGTACAGTCGTATCCAACTCTCTGTGATCTTATAGACCATAACACACCAGACACACCTTTATGTCCATTTTGGTTTTCATGGCAGATATATTGGAGTGGGTTGCCAGTCCTTTCTCCCATCCAAGTACTGAAGAGGCCCAACCTTGCTCGGCTTCAGGGTGGTGTGATCTCTTGGTTCCCTGACTGGAATCAAACCCAGGTAAGAGAGATGAAAGCACCGAATCCTAACCACTGTATCGAGCGTGGCTCGGGGTTAAATGACAGTGCTGAGGGCGGTAACCCCGAGCCATGCTTGGGCGGGCGTTGTGCACGCCGGTGTTATGCACGCCGTGGTGCGGAGCCATCTGGTGTGGTCCAAGAGGGGAGGTGGGAGGCCTGGGGTGGAGGGGATGTGTGGGGGATCGGGGGAGGGGGCCTGTGGGGTAGACGTGGGGGATCGTGGTGGGGGTCCTGGGGGATCTTGGGGGTCCTGGGAGAAGAGGTGGGAGATCAGAAAGGGGGACCTGTGGGGATGAGATCAGAATGGGGAACCTGGAGGGGGAGATAAGAATGGGTGACCTGGAGCAGAGGAGATCAGAATGGGGCACCTGGGGGGGGGGAGATCAGAATGGGGGACCTGGAGGGGTAGGAGATCAGAATGGGGCACCTGGGGGGTGGGATCAGAATGGGGGACCTGGGGGGGGGATCAGAATGAGGCACCCGGGGGGGGGGGGGGGGGAGATCAGAATGGAGGACCGGGGGGGGGGGGGGGAGATCAGAATGGGGGACCTGATTATGTCAAATGTTGACATAATCAGACCGCCAGGATGGTTAAGCAAATTACAAATTTTTGAAATCTAATTTGCTAATTTTTGAAATTTAGTTTGCCACTTAACGTGTTAAGCAGCTAGAGGGTGGCAGAGGATCTGTCCTAAAATTTCTACTAGACCAATCTAGGTTTACCTACAGTGGCCATTGCAGGGAAAGAGGCAGACAAAGAATGCTATCAAGACAGCCTACTGTGTCTCCATGGCACACAATAGGCTGTCTTAAAGCAGGACTGCAAGACCCTGAAAAGCTAAAGTGTGAATATAAGTTTTAAGTAGCTACATCACATTTATATTCTTTAAGTACTGATTTCAATCAGCCACTAATTAAACAAATGAAACCCTACTGTATGTGCACTACAATGTAACTTTCATTTATATTGGATTCCCAACCTCTAGGTTCACATTCAACTTTAAATGCAAGCTGAATCCCAACATAAAGTTTATCTTAAATGCAACCGTCCCTTGCTATGTTATCCAGCAGCTGGACGATTTTCAGTGCTCATAACTTATAAGAAAGGTATACACATTCAAACAATAGTAAGCAACATAGGTCATTTCAAAAATAACAGCAAGTAACAAAGAAATAGTTTGTCTGGCTCAAAGAGCTTGTCATTTTTCACTTTGATAAATATGAAAAAACGATAGTAGGACAGCCCCAGTTTATTATTTGCATGACAATTGTCATGTCTCCAACAGGCCAAGACTTATGGATATCCATGCTGATGCCCAAGTGACCTGACTGCAGTAGTCCCAATCATTTAAGAAAAATGGAAAGTACACATAGAAATGGTATTTTGTTGTTATAATTAATTTGAGTTAAACTTAAGTATCGGTGACAGTGAACAAATATTTTTAAGACATTAAAGTCTTATCATTATTCTAATCAATATAAATGGAGTATCTTTTCCTCCTTTATTGTTTCTGCAATAACCAATAGCTTTGTAGGGCTAGTCTTAAAAGAATGTCTTTTTACAGGGCAGGAAATGAAGTCTTACTTTACACAACATAAATGATACTGACAGATATAGTGTCTTTGGTAAAAAAAAGGTTTATGTGTTTATAAATACCATCCTGTATCTCTGTAAGGCAGGTTTTTGGAAATTATCTAAGTCTTTATTTTTGCCAGGATTACCAAATAGCTGCTGCTCACATTTGTATGAAAAACAAGAGATTAATGTTAATTTTATTAAAAAAAATATATATATTTTTTCTAGCCATTGGGGTTTTTTGGGCTAATTAACTTTTTTCCTCATTATTTCTTTTATCGATTGTGATGATCTATCATGCAGATTAATGAATACAAGCAGTCTAGTTTACATGGCCTATTTAACAAACATGGGATAAATGCTTCATAACAAATACATATATTAGTTTACAATGGAGTTGTTAACACATAGGAAAACAACATGTAGAATGGCATACATTAATTAAGGTTATGTTGGTAACAAACAATACATTTTAATGATCTTCTTAAAATAATGCTTTATATAAAGAAAGATCCTATGGTCGCAGTTTTATTTTTTTCTATTTCCACTTTCTTTTGTCTTATATTTTGTTTTTGTTTTTTTTGTTTTTTTATATTTAGTTTTTTTCCTTTTGTTTGTTCCGTGAAGCTTTGTTGCCACTTTGTATTCCTACACTTTCACTCCAAAAGTGAAACCAATGCTGTTATTTTTAAAATTTTAAGGAAAGCATAAGGGAGAGTTTTGATGTCACTGTATTGGTGTATATTTGCAGTCAAACACATGCTGTTTTCTTATTTTTTTATGTAATAGAAGGTCTTAAAAGAAAACATAGAGTTGTGGTGGGTAACAGGTAAATCCCTGAAGGTATAAAGGGTGTTGTTGAGTTTAAGCCAAAATAACATGGACTATACTTGCTTAAGTGGGATGTTGCTGAGGTGAGCACTCTTCAGTTCCTAAGTTATTCTGTGGAGCCCATTCACTTAAATGTCAAGTGATCTCTTTATAGAGCTTAGGAACTAGAGAGGTCTCATCTTTTTCGTGAAACCCTTACCCTTTAGTCAGTACAGACCCACAGTATACAACTTGTGTTAACCCTCCAGTCCCTCTCTCTCCACATCTATTCTTACTAATTCACCCACCAGATACGCAGAAACACATACACACTGCTGATAACTACTGCCATAAACAGTAATGTATAATAGGCACAAGTCATATGAGTTCATTGGCCACTTCCTTAATTGTAACTGAAGATTAATTAGATATATCACAAAAATATTTTGACAACAGGTACAAACTAATAGGCCCATGTAGTTTGCTCTTACACCTATATATCTATAAATCTTAAACTTAAGCAGACACAGCAGAGGATCTGTATGTTATATATTTTAAATCCATATGCCATAAGAAGTACACTTACATTGAAGTTTGCAGTTTTATCTGACATCTTTTTTAATCCAACCACTAAGCATATACTGACATCTCTTCTAATGAGTGATTATTGATGAAAATTGCTAATTAAACTGTGGGTCTTTTTCAATGTTAAGCCATAAATTGAAAACACCAAACATGTCCAACCTCTGTGAGTGGCCTGACTGATTAGGCTAGTCTGTTGCTTAAAGTCATCCACCAGGCTGTATAATCTCTGGATCTCTCCACTCCCTGAATTAAGTATTGTGGCTGGAGTGGAACCTCGCGGGGGGAGTACCAAAATGAAAACCATTCTCTGAAACTAAATTAGTAACAGAGAGGTGTGTAACCTGAGCTGTCCGTCAGAGGCAAAGCAATCATGGTTGCAACTGGTGCACTGCACCAGGGCCTTCAATTCCAGTGGGGCCAGCCCAGCCTCCTGGGCCTTACACTCCTCCTTTTGGCCCCCAGTGCCATCTCTGAATCTCTGTGGCTCCCGGTTGGTCTTCAGTAGTCTCTGTGTCCGTCTCTGGCCAGCCCCAGTGGCCCTCTATGTCTCTTGGAAGCCCTCTTTGGCCCTGCAGCCCCTCCTGGTCCTGTCCCTGCAAAAAATTCCCCCATATGGCTCCAATTTCTCTGTCTTCCCCTTCTCTCGCCCCCATTTTCACTTTCACCGATCTCTCATTCCCATCTCATCTCACTCGCATCTATCATTCCACCTTTTAGCCCTTCTCCATCACCATGCCTGTCTCTACTTCTCTACATCTCTCCCATCTACTTTTTCCTTTCTATCTTTGCAGTTCTCTCCTCCCTCCTCTTCTCCTTTTCTCTCCTTTCCTCTTTCCCCTCTCATATTCCCATCCTTTATATCTCCTTCTATCTTCTTTTTCTCTCTCTTCATTCTCTAGGTTTAATTTATCTCTCCTTCCATCTCTATTCCAACTACTCTCCATATACTCCCTCCCCATCTCCATCCCTTCTCTACCACTCTATCTCTCGCTGGTCTCTCACATGCTCATGTACAAGCATACTTTCAAGTCACCAACCACTATCATACTGACATTGTGGTATGGCAATTTAGATAGTTGCCCCTGAATGACTCCACTTGAGACAAAATACTTCATTCAGGGGATGGAAAGATTTGGAGCTTATACAGTCTGGGGTAATTCATGAAAAAAATTTAATTGATTTTTTAAATGCACAGTAAAAGTTGAATAAATGTTTTCAACATACTAGAAACCTCATTTTAAAGTCCTTCACCAGGTAAATATATTTCCAGCCAAACTACAATCCTGGAAAACGTCAATAAGCCCACTATGTTTCAGGGTACACCTGGAAACAGGAACATTTATTCATATATGGTGGTCTTGCCCAAGGGTGCAAACACTCTGGAAATCAGTGATTCAGCTAGTTAATGAAACTCTTGATTTAGAAATGGAAATAAGTCTTCTAGGCTGATCAGTACCAGGACTCTCTAATGATCATAATAAACTTTTGCAGTTTATTATGTTATTGGCAAAAAGCCATATAGCAAATCAATGGAAATCTGAAACACTAAACATAACAATGGTTAAAAATTAATGAAATTATATACTTATTAACAATAGAATTATACATAGTCTAGAAGACTCTATGATAAACTTGT
Source organism: Discoglossus pictus (assembly GCA_027410445.1). NCBI lineage: Eukaryota > Metazoa > Chordata > Amphibia > Anura > Alytidae > Discoglossus > Discoglossus pictus. The sequence continues at coordinate 96,129,100 of CM050168.1, forward strand.
ATAAGATCTGTCCAAACCTCCGGTAGAGTACAAGACAGCTTACAAAAACCTAGGGAGATAAGGAGGTGAACAAAGAGTTAGAGAGGAGGAGAATAACCCTTGTGGGCAGATGAAGGGGGATTGTGTCCTGACACTGGTTATAGTACCTGGGACGACCAAGATAATTGAGTTACAAACTTCTTTTTTTCTGAGGTGAGTCTGGAGGAGTGAGAGAGGATACAAAGCATAGAGAAGGAAATATTTTTTCCCCATTGTTGATTTTCTTATTTGATGTTTTATCTTAATTACATTTTTCTTGGTTTTCTCTTTTTCTTTTATTACTTTTACTTTCCCTTTCTTTTTTTTACCACTTTTCCTTTATACACTTTATATTATTCTATTATTCACTGTGGTTGAAGTTAATTTGAGCACCATCACTTAAAATAATTTAATAGAAGAAATAGCAACATAAGAAAAAAAATTATAGCACATAGTTTATTATATAAAGTTATACTAATTTATTATATAAAAGTTACACTAAAGTTATACTCGTTATTGTATACATTATACTAAAAATGTTACACATTGTTAAAGAGAAATGTCTATGCCTTTTTTCAGCTTATCACTGTTTTTCTTTTTATATATTTCTTGTTGAACCGCAAAATATGTTATAAACCATGATACATATTTTCTTCTAATAAATGTAAAACTTTAAAAACCCTACCTAACTATAGAGAGCTTTTTATAAGACCACTAAAGGGCTCCTCTACTGATCAATCCATTGCTTTATAAATTTCCTAGAAATGTATGAATGTGCATACTATATTTATCCCTATCACTGCCATTAGAGAGCTATTCCACTTAGTGTAGTACTATTTATATGTAGCAGTGTTGCCTCAAGTTACTTCTGAATCTACTAACCTTCAAACTGTAATCATTTTGGAAACTATGAAACCCAGATTTGGATTTCAATTGCAGCCTTCACATTTTCGTTTTTTGTAGGAAATTATTGTCTTTTCTTAGCTGTTTCTGTCTGCAACTTTCTCAACAGGGTATGTCGTTGTAAACTAATGGGCTTCACATTAGTCTTGTCAAATGCACTGGCAGTTTTAGCTGACACATTCCTATTATGCAGACAGACGCTTCCTTTGCAATCTATGTATTTCCCACCTCAGGAAGTTGTTTAATATATACTAAAATAGTAGATTCCATAGCAGAGTACTTGCATATAAAGGGTAAAAATAATAGGCTGGATCATACATTTTACATTCTGAAAACTCGTGTTTGGTTTCCAACATAATTTTAAGCATACATTATCTATACAGGACAAATCTCTCTCTAAGCTTCCATATCCAGGATTACTAATTAGTAGTAGGGGTTGTTCCACTTTTCGGTTACTACCTTGTCAGTGAAGGGGCTTGTATACTTCAATGAAGCTGCAAGCTATGCCATGTAGGATCACCCAAGATGGTCAGGTCAGACAAATCGTGGTCCAGTATCTTTGCCAAGAAAACCATACGGATAAGCACAACCAGAGACATAATGATTGTGCCTGGCATGCTGCAGTTCATAGGGTCACTGAGAGTTGGACAAAAGTAAAAGGCTGAACAACAACAGGGGCTGTTAAGAAAGGTACGCATGCTCAGTTGATAATTATGTACAATGACACAGAATTAACAATTAAATGTCTCTGCCACTATTCCCATTTATTCAACTGAGCATGCATATCAGCTAGACAGCATGGTTGTTAGTCAATAAGATGGTGGAAGGTTGGCAATGGTATCTGATGCCACGCAGACTGCAGTGCATTCGACAGCCGCTGAAGAGTGCGTGGTGGTGAATACATGCAGTGAGCATGGCAATCAAGGTGGTCCCACAGGTGCTCGATGGCGTTTAAATCGGTGGAATATGGAGGCCAGGGAAGTACTACAACCACTCCAAGGATGGTTGAGAGTGCTGTCCAGAGGGAATGAGTGGGTCCAGACAATAACAAGAAAACATTCCCCAGACCATAACGCCACCGTCACCAGCTTGTGTTCTTCCAACAATGACAAGATGTCCAATTGCGGTGCTGTTGTGCAAATTGAAGCCATTCTGCCAATGAACCCTTGTCAGCATGGGTGCAGTGACCAGCTGTAGCGTGTCGGTTGGCCCTCAACGCATTTGCAGCCGACATTCCCCTCTGTCATCAATGGTAGTGGTGATCTGCAGTTTCGACTCTGCTTACTCGCAATGGTGCCATTTGTCCAATCACGCTACACTTTAACCACAGTAGCACGCGAACAGTTCACAAACTGCTCTGTTTCAGAAATATTGCTTCTTTACACACACACACATATATATATATATATATATATATATATATATGTGTGTGTATATATATATATATATATATATATATATATGTGTTTGTACTGTTGCTGTGTTTATCTTAATAATAACTATATATATTTGCCTAACTGCTTCCACTAAGTTGCCACTCCCTGTACTCACTGCTTTGGGCCATTTCTCTACAGCTTCCCCTGCACAGCACAGTCCAAAAATGTCTTCCTCTGGCCTCATTTCAGCAGGCTTTGTTTTTGTCTGTCATCAGCAATGATTAATATCTTCCATGCAGTATCTCCCTGACTTCAGAAACACAAGCAGAACAATCATGATGAGGCATCAAAGGGGAATTATGTCACATGTTAAAGGATTAAAATTCATAGACCATCATCTGTCGTGCTGCCAATTTTTCCCCCCATTTTAAGTAATGTAATTAAGATTTCTTTATTTTTTTGGAAGTCACGTGTTCTGGTATCAGCCACTTCACAGTCAAGTGTCTCTTTTGTTGCAGGATTTGCACTCACTGATTGAAGAACAAGCATATAAGATACTGAGATTTCAAAAATGTCTTTAATGCTATTAACCTTCTCCCTGCTGTGCAGATGGTGCAAATTCCCCAATCTAATTTACCAAAATTTGGAATATATAGTTATCAAAATCAGAACTGGGTTTAGAATAATGTTTGTTTTTACCCACCAGCCTGCCATTTTTCTTGTACATTTTGTATGTTTTATCATTTCCATTTGTGTTTTCATGTTTTTTTTTTAATTTCTAGGACTTATATTTAGGGCACATTATTACATTTTTTAGGTGTTTATTTATGATTTAGTCATCCAAATCTTGATGTGGTGCAGTCAAGGCCTTATCTCCATGGTAACGAGTTGCTAGGCCCTATGCTTGCTTGAGTGGGGATCAGGATCCAGTGATAAAGCTTTGTGTCTGTCCCCCTTTATCAGTGATGGCATCCCCTCCCTGCTGGCTCTATTAGAATCCTGGGAGAGGGGGGAGAGACGGGGGGGGGGGGGGGGAGTGGGAGAGAGACAAGGGCAAGGGTGGGAGAGAGACAGGGGAAAGAGGGGAAAGAGACACAGGAGAGGGGGAAGAAACACAGGGGAGGGAGAGGGGGGAAGAGACACAGGGGAGGAAGAGGGGAGGAAGAGACACAGGGGAGGGAGAGGAGAAGAGACAAAGGGGAGGGACAGGGGGGAAAGAGACACAGGGGAGGGAGAGAGGGAAAAGAGACACAGGGAAGGGAGCGGGGGAAAGAAATACAGGGGAGGGAGAGAGGGGGAAGAGACACAGGGGAGGGATAGAGGGGGAAGAGACACAGGGGAGGTAGAGGGGAGGGAGAGACAAAGGGGAGGGAGCGGTGGGAGAGACACCGAGGAGGGAGAGGGGGAAAAGAGACACAGGGGAGAAAGAGGGAAGTAAGAGACACAGGGGAGGGAGAGGGGAGGAAGAGACACAGGGGAGGGAAGGGGAAGAGACACAGGAGAGGGACGAGGGAAGAGACACAGGGGAGGTAGAGGGGCGAAAGAGACACAGGGGAGGGAGAGGGGGAAGAGACACAGGGGAGGGAGAGGGGGGAAGAGACACAGGGGATGGAGAAAGGGGGAAGAGACATAGGGGAGGGAGAGGGGGGAGAGACAAAGGGGAGGGAGCAGGTGGGAGAGACAATGGGGACAGAGAGGGGGGAAGAGACACAGGGGAGGGAGAGGGGGAAGGGACATGGGAGAGGGGGAAAGAGACACAGCAGAGGGAGAGGGGTGAAGAGACACAGGGGAGGGAGAGGGAAGATACACAGGGGAGGAAGAGGGGGGAAAGAGACACAGGGGAAGAAGAGCTGAGACACAGGGAGGGGGGTGAAGAGACACGGGGGAGGGTCTTAAAATAATTACCCTAATAATTTACCATGTTGTGGGCCTCAATGATTTGCAGTAGCCACCACTAGGGAAAGGGGTTGGTGTCAAATACTAAAGTCTTATCTAAAACTATAAAAGGGAGAACAAATGTAATTTCCTCAATTCCTTAATAGATAAAAAAAGATTGTGTACCCATTTCAAACCACCAGGAACAGGCCAAAATGGAAGGAGCAAGAATATACAAGTATTAAGATTTTATATTATTTATATATGTTTATATTGCTTACCAATTTTATAGGTTTGTTATATAATTCATAAGCATGTGATTTTTTCAGAACCCACAGTTGTCCTCTAAAAAGTGAATATTGAATTTTTTTCAAGCTTTACATGTGCCATGACACCAACAGTTTTGATAATCAGTTAAAGTGTCATCTCATATGTACACATATAGGCCCTTATTCAATTGCAATTTGGCCAATTGAATAGGGGTCTAAATAAGAACATAACATATTTTTTTAAAGAAGTTTTTACTTAGTAAACATCTATCCAAAAGCAAGGTTTTCACTAACTAAAAACTTCTTATTTAGAGCACTATTCAATTGGCCAAATCGCAATTGAATGAGGGCCATAATATCCACTAGTGCAGCACCTTTTAAAATTACACAATTAAATTCAAAACCTACCTCCACAAGAAGCCCTATTAAATTAGCTTAAACTCATTTGTCACATTTACTGTAGTGCTTAATGAAAGCAGGATGTTGATATGACATGAAACAGAAATAACTACTAATTTGCATTTTTAGTATTACAAATGGCCTATGAGCACATTTTGGTACTTCCTCAGCAACTGAAGGGTAAAAAACACCTGCCTGTCTTTGGTGGCAGAGAAAGTGTTAATGTCCACCATGGTCCACTTTCTATTCACACTACTCGTTTATCTGATAGGTGGGCTGGGATCTTGCTGAGTATGTGGGATGGTGATTTTCTCTTCACTGCGGCTATTCTGGCAAGCTTGGCGAGAGTCCATACCCGGTGCGTTTCACTCCGGTGATGGGATAATCACCCGCTTAGTTGTTAGTCTTTGCCAGATGTGATCTAATAACATTACAATTTGTGAGAGGCCCAGAGAAATTATCTTTTCTCCTCTGTGACTTATAAAATACCTAGCTCTGACTCCTCAACACTTCCCCTCGTCACAGGGTAAATCGAGCAGCAATTATAGTCTATCCATTTGGCCCAAAGGCTTTCTGTTAAAGGGACACTGTAATGCAGGCATATCACTGATATAGTTGTCGTACTGCGCACGCCCAGGCCCGCAAAGGGCACCAAAGGTGCTCATTGCGAGGCTGGCAAGGGAGAGGGGATAGGAGAGAAGGAGGGGAGAAGAGGTAGGGAGGACACAGGAGGGGGAGAGATAGGTTGTGTGCTGGGGGAGCAAAGAGATACAGGGGTGGGAAAGGGGGAAAGTGGCACAGGGGAGAGAGAAGGGGAAAGAGACACAGGGGAGGGAGAGGGGGGAGACACAGGGGAGAGAAAGGGGGAATATAGACACAGGGGAGGGGAACAGGGGCAATGAGACTCAGGGGAGAAAGAGGGGGTAAGAGAGACACAGGGGAGGGAGAGGGGGAAAGAGAAAGAGTGGAGGGAGAGGGGGAAAGAGACACAGGGGTGGGAGAGGGGGGAAGGGGGCTAAGAGACACAGGGGAAGGAGAGGGGGAAGAGACACAGGGGAAGGAGAGGGGGGGGAGTGAAACAGGGGAGGCAGAGGGGGTACAGACACGGGGGAGGTGGGGGAGGGAGAGAAAAATCATTTTTGTGAGGGGAAATTGACTAGTTTTGAAATGTAGCACCATCCCAGAAAAGTACCACATTTTTAAAAGCCTTTGAATATAATCTGGTTAAATTTCAATATAATTACTTACTTTAGAAAAAAAAACATTTCTATGGCATATTGTAGACATCCACCTTGTCCACTCTGATCTACTCATGCCCTACTCCTAGTACAGAGTCACTGACTGCTTGTATTTTTTATTTTAGGGGAAGACATTAGACAGAAGTACCACAATGCACAAGGCTCATACACAGATACATAATTAGCCTTGTGCACAGCTTACTTTAGGATAAGGACACTTCAAGGAACAAAAAAGTCAGTGTCCCTACACTGAGGGAACAGAGGGAAAAGGTCAAAGTGCCAAACATGGGTACCTACAGGGGAACAGAAAAAATCTTAAATGATACCAAAATGTAACCAATCCATAGTCAATGGCTTTTAATAACAGTGTACCTTATTATGATTTCACAATGTGCTTGCTTTAAGCACTCACATGGACAGAATTATAACTAATTTGTCAAAACAAATGGTGTTCTCCACCATGCAATAATTAATTGAATTGGTTCTTAAGTATATGTATCTCTCCAGCTAATCTGCATGGTTAATTTGCTCTTTGAATTGTGTAACTTCATAGACTTTTTCATATATTTACAAGTTTATTGTTCAGGATTAAATGGGAGAGATAATAATTGTAAAAAATATATATTTTCGGTGGATAATAATGAGTTTTGTGGGGTACAAAAGGAGATCACAAATGATATTCATGAATTTATCCTGGCTTCATAACTGGGGAATATCGTAAAAAATGCTTGCCCCCTAGTAAATCCAACATCTATACAATAATTAATAAATAAAATAATTTTTTTTGTAATTTTTTTTTTTTTAAATAGAATACTATAAAAATGTGACTTCAGTGGTCCTTTTTAAAGAAAACCTTAATTTTAACTGACTCCGCTTGTTCCTGAGGGCCTCCATGCTGACTTCCCTCTACTCTACCAGTTGGCTTGACAATGTTTTGCTATTTATTATCTATTCAGCAGTGAATGGGAGGGACTTTTCTGGAAACGTGCAATAATCAGTTATTATCTTAAAAATGATTTAAGACTTGACAATACTGTACACATCTTGCATTAATCATATACAAAAGTGGATACCTTCAAAATTACTAGCTTTTGAAAATGAATTGGCATGCAAACGATCATCTTCCAACTCCAAACACGCTCTTGATTGGTCAGAAAACTATTTTCAATGTTGTTTTTCCTCACAATTGTAATTGTAAAAGTAGTTGCTACAGATGTTTAGTACTGAAATCAAATATAAACTACTTTTAACATCATATTAAAAAAGTGTGATTTTAAAATTACATTATATTGAAAGGCACTTTTTACCGAAATCTCCATTTGAGCAGACTTTGCTAGTGCATGTAAGCTACCATTAGTCTTACTTCATTTTTAAGGTAAAAGGGAATGATTACAGGACAAGAAAGACTTGGAAGTATAATTGCAAACTTCCTCTACTGAACAATAGGAGGCAGGTGGAAGGTGTTCAGTCCTGTAATCATATCTGAGTCTACCAATGAATAAACAAATTCCCCTCTCTTCCCCCTCTATCCATTCATAAATAATACAAATAAGAAGAATACACCCACTCAGTCTCTAAGATATCAGCAAGTGTGGAAGACAAAAATGGCACCCTTCAGGCACAAGTAGTGTGCTTTTATGCCCACAGCTGCTAATATTATAATTAGCTATATACTTCACAAACATATAAACTTTTTCCCAATTTACAGTGGTCCTTTAACTAAAATTTGCATCTTTATGTTTAGGCTAGGGATTGGCCAAGTCACTAGTGATGTCATATTCAACAAAATGTCACACAGGTTTGTGGTTTCAGCTTTTGTTCAAGCCGGCTACTTCTATTATTCCATGATGAGTCAGCTTCAAATTGATGTACCACAAGCAGATCAAACATTAGCAAGTGTTTGACGTCAACTCAAGCTACAACCAAGATGAAGAATATTGTATTTCTACCTACAACCTTTACATAGTTCAGATGAAAACGTATTTCTTCTAATGTGTAGATTTCCTTAGCCTCACAATTTCTTCCCTATATAGAAACTAGGAAATTGCCAATCAAAAATGACAGGAATAAAATTGTAAATCGGGCAATGCTGTTTGCCACACAATGTGAGAATTTTGGCCCTCTGAGCACCTTTGGTGCTCATTGCAAGCCTCTCCCCCTGTGTACTTTATAGGCCTCGCACTTGAGCCACTTCTACGCTCATCGTGAGCCTCTCCTCCCGTGTCAGCCTCACGATTAGTGTTACTGCTTTGGGTTAAGTGTTACTGCCTTGGGTTAAATGTTACTGGCTTGCGTTGTGTTACTGCCTTCGGGCTGTTTTTTACTGCCTTCGCCGTCGTTTTTATCCTGTTACGTTTTTTCTGCTGCCATTTTTTTTTCTCGCTTAGGCGATTTTCGGAAAAAAAAGCAAATATGCCTGAAATTCACTTGCAACCTCACTCACAGGCTTTCTGGCTCTCCCCCAGTGCTGTGTGTGAGTGTGTAAGGGAATGTGAGGCATAATTGTGTTTTTTTTGGTGGTCCTTCCAGTTGCGTGGTTCGTGCACTTTACGTGCTTCGGTCCTAAGTCCTCATTGCAGCCTAACTCACGCGGGCCTTCGGCGCTCATTGCAGCCTAACTCCCGTGGGGCCTGCAATGAGCGCCTTCTTCACTTATTGCAGCTTAAGTCCCACAGGCCTCGCAGTCGCGTGCCTCAACTGCTCACCCAACTGCTCACCTCGCTTTGTGAGGGTCGCAAAGCGTGACAACGCCGCAAACGTGACCAACGTTCTTGGTCCACAACTATTATAGTGATACTCCTGCACTGCAGCACTGCAGGGGTTACCATAATAGATTAACTAATTTCTCATTATTATTTAGAAGATCGCTTTGGTCATATTTTTTACATTTTATCTTATGAAGAATTACACCTGAAAATAGGAATGTTTTGGAATGTAAAAAAATAGCACCACGTCTAATGTATTACCTTTTACCTATATCTTCAAAAAGAACACTGTAATTAAATGAGAAACAAAGTTTTAAAATTGATGCTTATTTCATTGGTTATAAGAATTTTTATACACCAGCTGTCCTCCCTCACTGTCCCCCACTACTGTCTGTGCAGATTGTGAAAGCACAAGCTGCAAATACCCATGAACTATATTTGCAACAAAGTGTAAGATTTTTACTGTTTTCTCCAGGCATAATAATCTCAAAAGAGAAAGGTTGAAGAAAAATATAAGCATTTAAATATAATACAGTAAAATAGAAGACACTGGGGTTAATTCACTAATCTATTGAAGGGCTGAGGTTGGGTGTGAAGGGATGTGATGGGAGTTTTCTCCACCGGGGGGGGGGGGGGGCGAGTGCCCGCGCCGAACATAGCGATGGCCTCGCTGGCGATTCAGCGCGGTCAAGTTGCGCCACGTCGGTGGGGAGAATAATTATTTGCCTTCCCTGGAACTTGATGGTGCCCGAAAACTCACAGCACCCTCTGGCGGATGGCACCTGTAACTGCAGCTGTCAGTGCTGCAGAAGAAATGCGCAGGCAAAGAGTGATAGATCTGACATTCTTCCTAATCTACAGTGGTCCTGTAATTCAGACCAATATTTAGTTGCCATAGATTTTCACAGAAATATTTCTAGAAAGTCATTGAATATAGATACTATAAAAATACAAATACTCAGAGTAACTGTGCATGAAAGAAAATCATGGCGCCCACAGATCTACTAAGCTTGAAACTGTTGTCCATTTTTTTTAAAGGTGCCACAATTTAGTGAAGGATACAGTGACTTATTTGCCATCCCAGACCTCAAAAAGCTTTCTCAAGGGCCCATTTGCGCCGTAATGTTTTATTATCCAGCAGGGCAGGTGCTACTCATTAAATATCACAGGCTCAATGCGTTTCAGCAAACTGTAGTCTTTATTAGGCACGATCAATGGGATAATTACTGCTTCATGCACGGCCTCTTTTAACCCTTTGACTGCCACAGATGTACATCTTCCAGTCCTTGCTGTATCTCTGTTCATCGTGCCATGACACACTCTCAATCATAATAGGTTGTTTTAAGTGTAAAACAGGTTTTCTATTTTTAAATTATATACATATTATTATCCTTTTAAGGGCTGTACATACAGAGTATAATTACAAATTAACAGTATCCACAATGTAATATTACACATCTGTAGAGTACAGCTGTTTTTAACTTAAAATACAATAGGGCTACATTCACTAAAATATGAGGTTTCTTGTTAATTGGTAAAATCTTTTATAGTTACATAGTTACATAGTAATTAAGGTTGAAAAAAGACTTTCAGTCCATCAAGTTCAACCTGTTAAGATCTCCTCTGATCTGCAATATGCGGATTAGTTATTAATTAATTTGTTGATTAAATAATTATTAATAGTATAGTATTGGAGGATGAATAAAGAGTTAGTCCCTCAAGTTCAACCTTTTTAGATCTCCATTGATCTTTTTAATGTGCACTATTTATTATTATTTGTTATTTGATCCAGCGGAAGGCAAACAGAAAAAAAAAACATTGAAACTTTGCCAATTGTCTCATAAGGGGAAAAAAAGCTAAATTCCTTCCTGACCCCAGAAACTGGCGATCAAATTTCTCCCTGGATCAATATTGCTTCGATAGTTATCTAGGATAGGCTTGAATGCCCTCTTTATTCAAAAATATATCTAACCCCTTTTTGAAGTTGTCTATCGAATTCGCTGTCACCACCTCCTTTGGTAGAGAATTCCACAGTTTAACCACCCTAACTGTGAAGAACCCTTTGCTTTGTTTAAGGTGAAATCTTTTTTCCTCTAACCTCAAAGGATGTCCTCTTGTCAGTTAAAAAATCTCTTGCTACAAAAAGTTCACTTGACAAATCTTTATACTGACCCTGGATGTATTTATATAAGGTAATCATATCCCCTCTTAGACGCCTTTTTTCTAGCGAAAATAAGTTTAGTTTGGTTAGTCTTTCTTCATAACTTAGCCCCTCCATTCCCCTTATTAGTTTTGTTGCCCTCCTCTGTACCTTTTCCAGCTCTAAAATGTATTTTTTATGAAGTGGTGCCCAAAATTGTACTCCATATTCCAAATGACAGTGTTTTCACAGTGTTTTATTCTTAAAACCACCACTAAACGCTAATCATGTAACAGTGATTGAAATTCCCTCCACTGTATAACCAATAAGGATAGAAAATATCATTCTAAGTACACTTACATGTATTAGCAGGACAGGAAACCTATCCTTATCATGGAATTTCTCAGTGAGCAGCGTTTTTGCTATTGCTTAGGATTCTGGGTAGTGGCATGCAAATGAGGCTTAAAACAAGGCATGTTTTTGTCTCACTTAAAAAGACTTTGCCCCTATTCAATTGGTTGCTGGGGCCCGTAATGTAGCCCGTCAACTAATTTGCTATTCTATTGGAGTCTTTTAGCGAGCCGCAAATGATCTACGGGTTACAGGCTGAAAATCCTTGCGGTTGCCAAAATAGTATCTTTCAACCCATCCAAGACTTTGATCTTTCAAGCCCGCAAAGGTTACAATCACTAAAATCACAAATCACTATTCAATTGCTATTCAAGCCAGCAAATGTTTTCACACCCGTAAATGGCAAATGTAGAAGAAAATCCTACGGGTCCCAGATAGGACTCGCAAGGCAGTTAAACACCTGATCGTAGCACTGTGAATGCAAATAAAAAAACAATACTGCACTTTAAAAGACGGGGAAAGCAATGAAAGACAATATAATTAATTGCACAACAGTCTCTAGCTCAGAAATCTGCATTAAAAAAATATTGTTTTACATGTTTCATTTCCGTGTTATATCAATCTCAGGAATCAATGAGTTAATACATATCAGGCCACCCACATGGACTAAAACAGTATCGCCATTCGTTTTTATTATTTTGTATATTGCGATTCTGATTGCATATCGGACCCCTAAACGCTAATTGATTCATGTGTAACCTCCATGTTTTACTGAAGTAATGATGACGGTCTAATTTACTATTGGTTGTTTCGAAATTGGTAGTTACGGCCTTGTTTACTTGATCATGATCACGCTCTGAAATGTTACTTACAGGTGCATGGTTTACGGTTTTGGTCCTTAAATTGGGGGCTTGTTCAATTGAATCGCTCTATAATTGTAGCAAATTTCAAGCACGCATACTTATGACCTGCATAACGTAATCTGCGGGCTTACAAATAAATAAGGCCCTTTGTCACCCCAAAATCCAATGTTTCTTAGGTTATTTTTAAAAATCATGAAAAACTGTCTATAAACCGGTCAGAAATAAATTAGGATAGCCATTTGGGCAGATACTATTTCACCTGTTGGGCACCTATCAGGGAATGGAGTAAGATGTCACTTAATTAGATCATTTTGGTCAACATAACCCATATAAATTGTCAGTATGTTGGAGCAGTTTGACCCATATAATATGGTAATTTTTTGATTCTCGCCCTGCTTGGAAGGTATCCTGTGTACCACACATTTATTCCAGGAGTAAAACCTTTACTGACTACATTTACTAAGATAAAAAACTTTTTTCACAAGTGAGGTACAGTAAGTCTGCGCTGGTCCTCCCATATTCTGTGAAGCCACTGTTCGAGTTGCAGAAATACCTCACCTGCAGTGAAGAAGGTCACTGGCAGGATCAAGAATGTAACCAAGTAACACCATAAGCAGATGTGCAAGTCAAAAGTAAAAAGTGTTTTTTGTGTTTAGCATCTTTGGTAATTTCATGGAAGCTGACATGACAGTAATCCTTCCTGTCCAAGGCAAGAAAGGGCTGGGATAGAACACTGAAAGCACAGTTTGCAAATGTCCTTGTGACTCCCGGCTTTTGTGAGCAGGAAGGGGCTATGCATTAATGTTAAAAGCTATCCAATGAGCACCAACCCCCCCCCCCCCCCCCCCCCCCCCCCCAACACCTCTGCTGCTGAATAAATACAAAATAGCAGAACATCCATCATAGAATCCTTCAGGACTTGTTTGTGGTTTCTACTTTCTAAGAAGGTGCTCTTCTCATAAGAACTGGAAGTTTTACATGGCACAGTCCCCAAGTGTTCTGTGTATTCAAACTCTCCTCCTACTTAGAGAGTTGATCAGCAGAAACCATAATGGTAGATTCCACTGTAACATAACTGCATAGAGATGGTAATTAGCGAAAGGCTGCAATATTTTGTGTTTATATTCTAAAAACATTTTCACTATTTTCAATGAAGAATATATTTTAGCTATATAACTACAGGAGTCCTTTAAAAACAAATATTAATATTATATTTTATTTTTGGAATGCCGTCAGGTTCTGTAGTGGTAAGAGTACAATAAACACATAGATAGACATTGATATACATTAGAAGGCAGATAAGGCAAGTTGCAAATTTGTACACATGCATTGGTACATGAGGAGATGATGGGCCTGCTCTTGGAGAGCTTACAATCTAAGAGCTAATAGGGGAGAGAAACGTGAGATAAGGAGCTACTGGATGGAAATAGGTTCAAGCGTGATTAGGGTGAAGTATGCAAACCAGAAATGGTAACCTGACATAAAGCTGTTTATAGGTAGATGGTAAGCTTCTCTGAACGTGTGGCTTTTCAGAAAACATTTGAATATCTGAATACTAGATGTGAGTCTAATAGAGCGAAGTAGAGAATATGGAGCTCTTATTTCTGTTATAGAGACCCATTCATTCCATTTCTTATAGATGTTGCATTTAAAGAGCTGTCACAATTACAAGGAAATAAATCACCCTTGCACAAGCCATTGTCCCTTCTTTTTAATGACAACTGATAAAAGACATAACTACAACACACTGCAGGGACCTCTGAGGACAGAAATCCAAGGACAGACTTCTTTTTTTTCCTTTTCCCCTTGAAAGAATGGCCTGCTGAGAGCTACAGAACCTCCCACACAGAACAATATCTTTACCTGCCAGCTGCAGGCTTGTCCGCCCCAACGGCCCCCTCTCTTTCTACCTTTCTGAACTAAGATTTCCCACAGAGGGGACAAGGGGGGATAACGAGATGCTCAAGGAATGACGTGTGTCTATAGGAAACCTCCGTGGTGCGGAGAAATCCCAAGTAAAAAAAAACAACATAAAACGTGATTCCCTCAATCCTTCCCCCATCTAGGATTCAGACGCAGGCAGCATCATGGCTTTAATTAAAGTTATGTTGGAACATTTTTTTTTTTGAAGTTGGTTTAATTATACATTATATTTTTTAACAGCTTCTGTACTGGATAGTATGACGATTGCTTAAAGCACAAGGGCAAATACTCCCTCCGCCCGGCACTGATGGGATTAAAGATTAACTGCAGCACATCGCTATGGATGTCTCGCCTCTGCAGTTTCCATGGTGATGGATCACCCGTTGCCAGAGTGGTACCCACGCCAGCTTCCCATTGGCTGCTCAGCAAACACACACTGTTGCAATGCAAGGAGCGTGAGTGGCAGCGGGGGGTCAATTGATTCCCAAAACCTTTAGAGACACCTTTGTGGGAGGATGTGATGCTCAACAAAGAGGAGCTTTATACAATGCCAGGAGCGAGTGCTCACAATGGATATCTGCCCCCTGCTTGCCTGTAGTACGTGAGAGAGGGAGATAAATGGGACTTAGCCAAAATCACAAAGAAAATTTGATGACAAACTGTGTGACCCACTTCAAGGGTCAGTAAATTAAACAAGACACATCATGTACAGGAACTGAAGAAGCAATGCCAGCTATTTGCACTCACTACTAGCACTCACACTAAGTCTGCTATAACTGTATACATTTTCCTATACACCTTTTGTGTATGTCACAATAGTACACACCGATTGTGATCGCTATGTCTGTTACATTAAAACACAATGTTTGTGATCAGTATGTGTTAAATACAAACACACACATAGTGATCAATTAAGGGGCTTATCGTGACTGATTAACATTTAATTGCTACACTAATACACAAGCAATGATTTTGATTACTGCATATGATACACAGCAATAAAAATCATGTTGTGTATGTGTGATTCACTAAATGTTACACAATGATTGCTATATTAATGTACACACATGTATCACACTGCAACACTAACATAGATTGCTAATACTATGTGTTTTATGTTAATATTCATATACTGAATAATATCTCAATACATACATTCAGACAAAAACACATGTGCACACAAACATTTAGCAAGCTGTTTCACACCAAGCTCATGAACACACACATACACCAAGCTCTTATACACACACACACATACACCAAGCTCTTTAACACACACACACATACACCAAGCTCTTGCCTACATGCATCCAGCAAGTTCTTGGATACATCCACCAAGCTCTTGCGCACACACATCCTCCAAGCTCTAGCATAAACACACTCCTCACTCTAACATACATCCAGACACACACACACACACAGCAAGCTCTCAAACAAACAGACATAATCATAATCTATTCCTTGCACTCTACGTTCCTAGTGACCTTTAAGCTCATACTGGAGGTGTCCAGGCTCCCTCAGCTCTCTGCCTGGAACACTTGCATCTTCTCATTTAATCAGACCAGTATTTCTTCCAACTTTTTCCCCAGCAAAGCTGTTTTTCTGAACTCCCACACGCTTTAATTAGAAGCTGGTTGCTAAGAAATGCTATCTGTTGCTAAAGCCCACAGTCTCAGAACCTCAAGTTACCAGTGCTTCAGATAGCAGCCTCCCAAGGCTCAGCACTAGGGCTGAAATACACATTTAACTATAGCCCTGCCAAAGGACAATCCACCTAATTTGCATATCTGGCTACCTGGGAAATATTATTAAGCCATTTGCTAATTTACATAGAGTAGCTGCTAAAAAAATAATATCTCTTTTAACAATTTTCAGTGCATAAAAATAGAAAATGTAGAAAAAAACATTGAATTGATTGTTCCAGACTCTTATGGAGCAAGGGTAGTAGTGTAATTTATACATAACTGTACCAAATAAATATAGCAAGCTGAAAAACTGAAGTTATTATATATTTATTTATTTCGCTTTAATAAACATTAACAATTGAACAGAAAAGTGTTCTTATAAATTAAAGCAATATGCCAATTTTATAATTGGGATTTGTTCGACCAAGCCTACCCTGAGGGACAGTGGGATTATGGTGCAGGATAAACAGTGAAATTACAAAAATTAAAGCAATACAATGTTTAAAACATTCAGTTTTAAATAAGGAAAATTGGAACATTGCTATACCCTTATAGAAGACACAATTGCATGTGAATGCTCTGCACCAGAACACTTTGCAAAAATGTGTCACTTTGGTCCAATAAAAGCTATTACTACCTGCTGGACCAGAGACTTGTTTTTCAATGGCCAATCCATTGTGAAAACCACAAAACCTATCCTGAGTTGAGCCCGTCACTCCACACGGACTGGGGGTAATGGACCATGACAGGCAGAAACAGAACGAGGGAAATTTTTTCACGAGAAATTATCTTCACTTCAGGGGTCTGGGAGGCACCCGTCACACCAATTAGGCACAATATAGACAATTTGTAAAACTCTTTTTGGAAAGTAGGCTCAAAAAACTTGCTTATTTAAACAAGAAGAAACAGGTATCAGTAATGACAGTGAAACAGACAGCCAACAGGTTACACAACCCCATTTTAATATTTTTAGAAAGTTTAAAATACACACAGCCTTTCATTTTAACTTATATATTCAATTTTGCTTTAATGGAGGCAGACATTTTCTTTTGTTCTTAACAAGATTGGACCCCGGGGAAAAATGGTGGAGTTCTATTCAGTTCTGTTGAAAGGCTGCTGTTTTAGATAGGCACTTGACAATAGAGCCACTTAAAGGAGTACGCCCTAGTAGAATAATTTTTGTTTTATTTCTGGAGTAGTTTTCACCTTTCCTGTGCCATTTAATGATCTGTAAAAGGTGGGTGATGCCCTTTACGGTGTCATCTTCCCTTATACACAATATATATAGATATCTGGTAGATGATATTTTGAAGGCTTACAAAGCAATCAAATTCTAAGAAGTCTACCTAGACTATGTGTTATAAAATATATTAAAATCGTTTCCATGTACTGGCAATTTCTCCACATGATAACATCAATTACCTGACACTATCTGAAATAACCAGTGCTGGGAGAATGTAAAAACATATTGATTTCTCTGAGAAAACAAAGTAACATTGTTTCTAGGATGGCGATTGAATCCATTTAAGGAAGACAATTACATTGATAATGTGTGTATTTTTTCCCTGAGTTCAAATCCTAACCTCCCTGCATTCATCTTTGTGTGGGCCAAGTTTCATGCACAATCATACTGTGGTCAGGGAGAAAATCGCAACATCTCATAATCCCACAGAAGCAAAATATCATGATTCCATACCTCAAAGCCAAGGGATCTTTCAATAGTGATAAGAGGAACATACTTCAATGGAGGTTGTGGCAGTGAATTTAGTTACAGGTCAATTTTAAGAATAGGCACGATCTTTACATTTTTGCTGTTTCTAAGCAATTATTTTTTATCATGTGGAACCATTTTATTTTCTGACCTGGTTCTGTCTGCTACTTTCTTTGAAGGATGTGCCATTTAAGATAATAATCTTTCTATTAGCCCTGCTAAGAGCACTGGCAGGTTTACTGGCCCAATTCCCAATGTGTAGACAGAATATTTTTCTGCATTCAAAGTGCCTTTCCACCTCAGGAAGTTATTCACCAGAAACTAAAATGGTAGATTTGCAAAGGACGGCTGTAGTTTAAAAAAAACTTCCCATGTTGGTGAAGTATGTAACAAATATCAGCACTAGTAGATTTGCATGGCATGAACAAAATTTATATAAACAAACATCTTTATTTTAGAAGACTGCTTGTAATGAACTTCAGAGCACTTTTGCTGGCCTGGATCCTAAGGTGATGTGCTTTGTTTTTTTATTAAAGGTATATGTAAGTGAGCTGGGTTATGAATGCATCTGGTAGAGGAGAATTTATAGGGTCTGGAAAAAAAAACTGCATGAAAATTTTTAAAAGTAAACAGTTAAACCTTTAGCCTGAAGTTTGCTGATTTTTTTTTGCTTTTGCAAAGAGTTTTCTCTCAATGTTGACACCCCCAGTAATTTCCAGGGATAATTAGCATATCTTATACATTGTTTATTTTTTGCCTGGGGATTTACAGACATGCTCAGTTATCACCTGAAGTCTGCCCTACTGCGGGAAGTCACATAATCTCAGACACTTTCCTTTCCTTTAGTGTAATTCCCTTCCTTTATATGTAAAGCTGCGATATAATGTATTGAGCTCTGCAGTGAGCACTGTCTAATGCAGTGTTATTTCCTGTGTTATGTCTGTGAGTACTGTGTAATGATGTGTTATTTCTTGTGTTCTGTCCGTGAGCTCTGTGTAATCCTATGATAGCATTTCTATAGCTCTGTCTAAGTATTGTTTAATGCAGTGTTATTTCTATAGTTCTGTCTGTGAGTATTGTTTAATGCAGTGTTATTTCTTGTGTTCTGTCTGTGAGTATTGTTTAATGCAGTGTTATTTCTTGTGTTCTGTCTGTGAGTATTGTGTATTGCTGTGTTATTTATTGTGTTGTGTCTGGGAGTACTGTGTATTGCTGTGTTATTTCTTGTTCTCTGTCTGTGAGTATTGTGTAATACTGTGTTATTTCTTGTGTTCTGTCTGTGAGTATTGTGTAATGCTGTGTTATTTCTTGTGTTCTGTCTGTGAGTATTGTGTAATGCTGTGTTATTTCTTGTGTTCTGTCTGTGTGTATTGTGTAATGCTGTGTTATAATTTCAATAGCTGTCTGTGAGACTATTGTATGATTTATATGTTTAGAGTCTGTGACCATCTCAACTTATAAAAAGGTTTATGATATACTCTGACTGTCACATCAAATCAAAATATATTTATTTGTGTTCAACTTTTCTTGCTTTATCATTGTTTTGTCTAAGCATAAGCTTATTTAGAGATTTATGTGTGTTTATTCAGGTCAGACCTAACTACACTGCTTATCAACCCCTTCCCCAACTCTCTTTTGCCATCCAGTGTCACGGCTGCTTGCTGACTGGCTGAAAAGACAACCAGCATGCGCATGTGCTGCATTCTGGATATCTCATTAAAAATGAGCAATCCTTTATGCAAATCACAGTTGCTGGGGGTGTCTAAATCACCCCCAGCACATTTTTTATTATATTGCAAAAATGGTTTGCATGTTTTCATGCAAACTTTTTTGCTAGGTGGCTTATGATGCATTCTACTGGATGCATTCATAACCCATCTAACTTACATATACATTTAAGCAGTACAGGGAGTGTTCAGAAGGATTTGCAGCCTCATTAGTGCATGATCTTGAATTTCAGCATTGACACCTCCCCCCTACCCTTGTATATTGTTAAAAGCAGGGAATCTCATTATGAGCTGAAAATATTAGTTTCTGAACAGAGTATGGTATAACAACCTTATGTTATAATAGAGGTGTTTGTAGTCTTTAAGGGGTTATGTTTTCCCTTGTGACCAAATTGGGAATTTTATGACTTTAATAATCATGGATAATTGAAGGCTCCCTAAGATTTGTGTATCGTAAATTCCCTTGGTGATGGCAGCATTATATATTTAATTTTGGAGTGTGGGTGACAGTTATGAGGTTTTTGCAGTCACTGAAGCTATTTGTGGTTAACCCTTTCACCCACATGCCCATGTTAAGAGACACCTGTAGGGTTTCTGTCAGACTCAGAGTCACTAAAGGCAGAAGGTAACGGAGATGCCTTTTGAGCTCTAAGCCTCACATGTAACTACCTTCAATCATTCTGAGCATGTATGAACCCCAGTAGGTAATTAGCAAATAACAACACAAATAAGCAGTAGAGCTAGGTGGCAGGATAAATAGGCTAACTGACAGGGGAAAATACAAACTTCCATGTAAGTTTACTGTAAAAAATGTAAAATGTATAAAAAAAAACACATTTATGTGTAAGTATGTATTTTCTACCTAGATTTTAGATATTTTATGAAAATCTCACTTGTTTGTATAAACAATGGTCTACAAAAATGTGCAGACGGGTTCCTAATTTTAGAATTTTATGTATAGAAAGTTTCCAACCTTTTTGAGTTACTAGTTTGGATTCTGAGGGGTAATTCTATTGTATCTATTAGTGGACATTGGGATAGAAGGAAAGAGAGGAGTGAGTGTTTTCTTAAATAAATGGCACTGTGGAATTTTACAACAATCACATTCCAACATACATTATCACAAATAAGCAGCTTGCAATTATAACTGCAAGTCTACTCTTGAAGAAATGTGAATGTTCCTTCCATATATACAGCTTTCAACAAAATATTATGGATACCTCCAGGGACCAGCATACATCACAATTACATTGTTATTTTATCAAAATCTTCCCATATTTGTAAAGTGTGCAACAAACTAACAACATTAACAGCTATGTAAGTCATGAGCATAAAATAATTTAGAGAAAATCTTCATTTTAGCAAATTTGCACCACATGAAAGGCACCATGATAGCCATATTTACATGGCAAGGCTTGCAATATACTTGCAAGCTGCCTCTACTAAGCCTATGGGAATGTGGGGGGCGGTGTCCTGTGCTGGAATCTGTTCTGAATCCTCCTATCAGTCAGCCAAACCCCCTCCCTTCTACTTCCCTCAATTCTTCAGTAGATAACAACAATTAGCAACACACAACCACTCAAGCTCCAAACCAACAGGCCTGTCTAGGCCATAAATGAAACATTTTTTTTAAATATACACACATATATTCATCATACAAATGTTCTTTTAATTATACCATATTTGGTGTAAAGCCTTACGCCATATTTGATGCTTGGCCTTATTGTGCACCTAAAGGTATCCCAATACCTAGTAGGCCTCTCATATAGCAAAAGGGTTAAACTATTTGCTTCAAACAGACCGGCTTCCGTAATGATTTCTCTGTGTCTGGTCGTACCACGGATATGAATTGTCAGATTACATCTCTGGATCAGGCTCACGCCGCCCCGCCAGTCACTCTGGATTATCCCTCTTTAGTAGAGGAGATAATTTCTCATGCATGCCCGCTCAGCACTTTTGTCATTAAAACAGCGCCCGGGGCAGGTACCTTGCGTGGGCTGCAGTGGAGACGAGGCAGGCTGGAAACAGCCGCAATCTCACAGGTCTGGTTGACTAAGCCCGGATAAAGACTCACAGATCACTTTGCAATCAATGCTTCATACATATAAAGTGTCAGCAATAATTATAATAAAAATCTCAAGATATCCTCACACACATCGCAAATGCTCTAATAATGTACAGATTTTTTCTTAAAGAGGTTCTGGCAGACAGAATAGCTGTTCCATGGACAAAAAAAGTTATGACAACACTTGCAAATATGAGGTCATGACAACGGATGACTCTGCATTCTTACAATATACTCTCCCATTATATTGTAATAAGAATGTTTCAGTGGCCATTTTGCCAATACAGTCATAATGAATGTCCCTGTACATTCATATGCAGTCGCTTCACTCCACTTTACATAATTCAGTGACCAAGGTTGGTAGTAGACCAAATTGTGCCTTGGTAGGAGGGGGCCTTGGGCACGTCATTGTTTTTCACCTTCTGTTATTCATGTGTGCGACAAAGGCTGGGAAACTTCCCTTTCTTCACTTTCATTCTGCCCCCTGGTATGAGATATGAGATATGGCATCAGAAAGAAATCATCCTTTGTTGCAAAACTATTTAACATAAGGTTATAGCAATAGGATGTTCAAGGATCCCTTTCATCTTGGGTGCTATTTGGTCTACAACCAACTTTAATCAAGTTGGTATACAAGGTCTAAGGCAGGTCTTTGTAGAGCACCTAATGATTTTTCTGCTGCTTCTTAAAACTTAACATGTGCTGTTTGCAATCCCAGTCATACTATGGACCAGCTGAGTGAAGTTCATGGACCATTGGTGGTCTGTAGATCACTGGGAACCCTTTATCAACAGTAACCAGAAAATAGCCTCCATAACCATGTTACTGAAAAAAACACAATCAATATAACTCAATTAATTTATATATTCATTTATATATTCCTTAAATTACTATATCTCATTATATTGTTCACGTTAAAATGGGTAAACAGGACAATTTAGTTTAATTCATTGGGGATTATAAGAGCAATGAGAATATGTGTGTGAATTTCAACACACAAATGTATGGATCAATATGTGGATATATTTACATAGTAACATAGTTACATAGTAATTAAGGTTGAAAAAAGACTTTCAGTCCATCAAGTTCAACCTGTTAAGATCTCCTCTGATCTGCAATATGCGGATTAGTTATTAATTAAATTATTGATTAAATAATTATTAATAGTATAGTATTGGAGAATGAATAAAGAGTTAGTCCATCAAGTTCAACCTTTTTAGATCTCTATTGATCTTTTTAATTTGGACTATTTATTATTATTGTTAATTGTTAATTATTGTTAATTGATCCAGAGGAAGGCAAACATAAAAAAAACCCCATTGAAACTTTGCCAATTGTCTCATAAGGGGAAAAAAAAGCAAAATTCCTTCCTGACCACAGAAACTGGCGATCAAATTTCTCCCTGGATCAATATTCCTTGCTAGTTATCTAGGATAGCCTTGAATGCCCTCTTTATTCAGAAATATATCTAACCCCTTTTTGAAGTTGTCTATCGAATTCGCTGTCACCACCTCCTTTGGTAGAGAATTCCACAGTTTAACCACCCTAACTGTGAAGAACCCTTTTCTTTCTTTAAGGTGAAATCTTTTTTCCTCTAACCTCAACGGATGTCCTCTTGTCAGTTGAAAATCTCTTGCTACAAAAAGTTCACTTGACAAAGCCTTATATTGACCCTGGATGTATTTAAATAACGTAATCATATCTCCTCTTAGACGCCTTTTTTCTAGCGAAAATAAGTTTAATTTTGCTAGTCTTTCTTCATAACTTAGCCCCTCCATTCCCCTTATTAGTTTTGTAGCCCTTCTCTGTACTTTTTCCAGCTCTAAAATGTCTTTTTTGTGAGGTGGTGCCCAAAATTGTACTCCATATTCCAAATGAGGGCGTACTAGAGATTTGTATAGTGGCAGAATTATATCTTCTTCCCTGGCTTCTATACCCTTCCTAATACATGCTAATATTTTATTTGCCTTTGCAGCCGCTGCTTGGCTTTGAGCGCTGTTACCTAGGTGGTTGTCCACTAGTACTCCCAAATCCCTTTCAATATCTGATACCCCTAGATTTGCTCCATTAAGATTATAGATTGCTTGGCTATTGTTCCTTCCCAAATGCATAACCTTACATTTATTTGTATTAAATCTCATCTGCCATTTAGCCGCCCATTTCTCTAATTTATGCAAATCCTTTTGTAGGGAAAGTACATCATTATCTGATTTTATTACCTTGCACAACTTAGTGTCATCAGCAAAAATGGAGACACTACATTCGAGTCCTACTTCAATGTCATTAATAAATATGTTAAAAAGGAGAGGACCCAATACTGAGCCCTGAGGAACCCCACTTATCACATTAGACCAATCGGAGTATGTTCCATTTACAACAACCCTTTGCTTCCTGTCTTTTAGCCAGCTCTCGATCCATGAGCAGATATTTACTGCAATTCCTGTATCCCTTAGTTTGCTCACTAGTCTTCCATGTGGCACTGTATCAAATGCCTTTGAAAAATCTAAAAAGACTACATCCACTGAGTTGCCCTGATCCAAGTTCCTACTAACCTCCTCATAAAAACTAATTAGATTGGTCTGACACGACCTTTCCTTTATAAATCCATTTTGACTGCTACCTATGATCCTGTTCAAATAGACATATTCTTGTATTCTGTCCCTTATTAACCCTTCTAAAAGCTTCCCAACTACAGAAGTGAGGCTCACTGGTCTATAATTCCCCGGATTTGCTCTAGATCCCTTCTTAAATATAGGTATCACCTCTGCTTTTCTCCAGTCATCTGGTAGAGACCCTGTAGTGAGCGAGTCTTTAAAGATTAGATATAATGGTTTGGCTATTACAGAACCCAGCTCCCTCAGTACCCTTGGATGTATTCCATCAGGACCTGGGGCTTTATTAACATTTATTTTCTCCAATCTCTTTTGTATTTCTTCCTGCGTTAACCAATTATTTAGTAAAGGTAGTGTAGCCCCATTATGTTGCAGTGTCCCAACCACTGGTACCTCCCTTGTGTAAACCGACGAAAAGAACCTATTTAGCTCATCTGCCTTTTCCTGGTCACTAATTATCAGATGGCCTGTGTCACATTGTAATGGTCCTATCGATTCCTTCCTGGCCTTCTTCCCATTAATATATTTATAAAATATTTTAGGGTTAGTCTTACTTTCCATTGCAACTGACTTCTCATTTTCTATTTTAGCCAGTCTAATAGCCCTTTTGCAAGCCTTGTTGATTTCCTTATAGTCACATAAAGATGCCTCTGTTCCCTCCTTCTTGTATAATTTAAATGCATATTTCTTTTTCCTCATCATGATCTTTAAGTCATTGTTAAGCCACATGGGATGTGATTTACTCCTATTTATTTTATTTACTCCTATTTATTTTATTGTTTACTCTTTCATTTATGGGCAACTCTCAAACGTAATGGATTCTGTTACACTAAGGCCCCTATTCAATTAAGCAATTGTTAGTTACTGGAGCCCATAATGTTGCATGCGTGAACTAATTTACTATTCTACATTGCGATTTGCGGGTCACAGACTGAAAATCCCTGTGGTTGTCAAAATCGCAACTCCAACCCATCTAAGCCTTTGATTATTCAAGCCCGCAAATGTTCCAATCGAAATTGATATTCAATTGCTACAATTCCTCAAGCCCGCAATTGTCTTCACACCTGTAAATGGCAAAAGTAGAATAAAATCCTACAAATACCAGATAGGAGTCGCAAGGGGGTTAAACACCTAATTGTAGCACTGTAAATTCATATATAAAATCAATACTGCACTTTAAAAGATGGGGAAACCGATGAAAGCTCACTAATCTGCATTCAAACATTTTTTTTTACGTTTCATTTGCGTGTTATATTAATATTGGTCAAGGAGTTAATACATATCAGGCCACCCACGTGGATTGATTACCGTTTAACCCAAATGTTTTACTGACGTTATGTTGACGTCTCATTTACTATTGGCTGTTTCTAAATCAGTAGTTATGGCCTTGCTTAATTGATCATGATCAGGCTCTGAAATGCTTCTTACGCGTGCATGGTTTATGCTCTCGGCCAGGTAGTTGCGTGCTTGTTCAAATGAATTGCTCTGTAACTGTTGCAAATTTCAAACAATTGAATAGGGGCCTAAGCATTATAAGATGGGAACCACATTTATGGTCAATGTTTATCCCCTGTCATTCAGGTCAGGTACCACATTGTATAGTAAGCATAGCGATGAGCACAGGTAGTCAAAATAGCATGGCAATTTATTGACAACGTGTATTTATGGACATGTATCTATAATATCTGGCCTAATAACAGCATTGTAGATTAGATATGAGCATCTACTCTAGATCTACAACAAAATGAGCTATTTAGCATGCAACATTAAACTACTGGTTGTATAATTCTGCCATTATTATTCATGTAATCTCAGTTTTTGTCTTCTGCTCTTCAAAGCACCATAATGGCACTGAAGCTGTATTGCAGAACATAGTTAATTCTGAGACACACTTGATTGAATTACAGCATTCAATATTAAGAGACATCCTTTTCAAGATGTATCTCATCCCTACTCAATGATCTAAAAAAAAATCTTACACAGGGTTTTGCCACATCCTCAGGATCTTCTAACTTTTTGTGCGATGAAATAATTTGTTTCTGGAACTAGGCATAATAAGAATTAAACATATGATATTTTCTCAAGCAAATAAGTTTATATGTTGATAATTGAGATTAAAAATTAGATATATTAAGCATAAATAACAAAATAAATGAGTCCTTCGCTCCAAATGACTTTAGTTATCTCTCATAGTGGGGAGTGATAAGTATGAAGAGTGTGCCCTGTTAAATTATAATAATAATACAACTTTAACACGTATGTCTCTATGGCTGTTGTTTATCCAGCAGGCCATGCTTTCTATAATACCTATAATTTAAATCATGGCAGAGAGGGAGGAACTTTTCATGCAATTTATACCCAACTTTCAAGCTCAGTTGTATTAACACTTCCGCTCAAAAAATCTTAATACCAATTGTAATTACATACATCTAAATGTCTACTTTTCATTTCTGCAATAACTGGGGCTTTAAAGGGGCACTGTAGTCCAGAAACATATATCTTGTATTTAAAAGACCATATTTTATACATTATGCATTATAGAAAAGTATTTTCCATGAAAAATAATTTGACTATAAATAAACTATATTCAATTGAAACAGAATGGGCTTGTTTTCTCCTCTTCTGTACTGACATGTTATAGGAATCAAATGGACAGTGAAAAGTATTGAGGTCTGGACTGCAATTTATTGAGTGTATTCCCATTCAATTCAGAATTCAGAAAATAAAATACAATAACAATTGTACAATTAACAATTAACAGGCCCTCTGTGAGACTTTGCATACACACCCTCTCTATTCACATTCATTTGTATCTGTTTCTGTGATGTTTTATTGGTAATTTTATTAAATTAATATAATTTATTTTACAAGCAAAAAAAAATGTTGATCATTTATAAGACGATGTTTTTTTAAATGCGTTATAGAAAGTTTTTAACTAAAGTAATGGGCTTCCTGCAGAATCTCTTTCAGCTTCCCTAGTTTCCATGGACTCCAAGTTTAATCAATATCTCAGCCAATTTCTTATATGCAGGGGCAGAGATTAGGACTCCATTATGCCTCAGTGAAGATCCCCTACCATGGGGTCAAACTGCCGACCTGGTGTAAGTCGATAAATGTGCCATTACGATTTGATCACCCTGGTTGCTCTGCTTCCATTTTGTGCGACTTGACATATTCCTTCCATCTGATATTCCATTAGGGGAAGAGAGAGAGCTGAGCTGCATAGGGCTCTACTTGTAATTCAGCCCGTGAGTTTGGAACTGAGATAAAACGCAGAGCTGCGCAGTTCCTTATCTGCCAATTGCCAAACCTCAATAGAGCTGTAAAGATACTTACACTAAGAGCAGCGTGTGGGGAGTCACTGGGGATAAGGGATATTTCAGCGGTTCACATCACAATCTGTTATTTTAATTCAACGCAGAGTTTTTTGTCTTTTTTATGGTGAGACAGGTACAAATTATAGGACACTTTGATTGGGATTTTGGCTCAGAGTGAATGTACCTTTTATTTCCCCCTATCTTGGGGTGGGAAGCAGAGAGAAGAATAAAAAGCTGTTTTTTTACGATTAATGGAAATCAGCTGCAGCCCTAACCTGCAATTATCCTGCAACTGAAATAGCAATTTTAATGGAGTAAGTGAGTGTTCCCCATCATTATGGTCTAACGAACAATGATTAGCTATCCAGGGAGCATCTGTCACCCTGCAGTGCTTCCAGGGCCAGGGATCCGGATGGATGCATGCGCCAGTGCCCGGGTTAGGGCGAGGATACCGGGGCAGATAAGGCTGATGTGTACTAGCAATAAAAATAGACAAATTGGGTTGGTACAATATTGTAACAAACAACACACTCTGGCCCTCATTCAATTGCAATTTGGCCAAATTTGGCTAAATAAGCACAGAGCATATATTCTTTACAGAAGCTTTTGGTTATTGAACTTTTATCCAAAAGCAAGGACTTTACTAACTAAAAACGTCTGTAAAAAAAATATGATATGTGCTTATTTAGAGCCCTATTCAATTGTCGAAATCAGAATTGAATGAGGCCCTCTGCATTTAATTCTTCTTATCGATCAATTAGGATCTTTATTATATAATTATATCAGAAACATACATTTCATGGAAGATAAGAACCAAAAAGACCCATCCAATCAGCCCATTCTATCTACTGAAAAGTTCAACTGAAAGGGACACTGTATCTCAAGTAAAACTGCAATAGTCTAGTTCACAAACTAAAAACTTATGTAAAAAAATACGCTATGTGCTTATATAGTGCCCTATTTAATTGGCCAAATCCCAATTGAATGAGGCCCTAGGTAAGGAAGGGTGGGAGAGGTGAGGAAGATTTGATAGATAATTGGATTGAATTAGAAATTAACCCCTTTTCCCTGTTCATGCTTCGAAGTGGCAAGTTTGTATCATTAGCGCTCGCACATGCAATCTTCTTCTGCATAACATGGATGCTCCCGGGTCCAGCACAACCATCATAGATTATTTTTGTACTTAAAAACTAGCTTTGTTACTTTTTCCTTGTCAAATTTTATCAGACATAAATAAACCTTTCACAAAAAAACTAGTTTTTTTTCATTATACAGAGATCCTTTAAATAGGCCTCAGGATTATTTTATGCATATCCAATCATACTTAAATTCCTTAACTGAACGGTTACATATATTTTGGGCTTTTTTATTGACTCCCATGAATGGATCCCCCCCTGGATCGCTATCTTCTTGTGGTGAAGGGACTTGTGTTCTTCAATGAAGCTGTGAGCTATACCATGTAAGGTCACCCAAATTCCACTGGAGTAGAAAACTGTCAAACCACTCCAGTATCCTTGCCATGAAAACCTTATGGACTATTACAACTTGACACAAGATGTGCCAGATGTGCTGCAATCTATAGGGTCACGAAGAGCCGGATTCCACTGAACAACTAAACAATAGCAATGAACGGATAGAGAAGTTGCAAGGTGACCCCAAATTATTTAGCAACAAAGCCCCCCCCCCCCCCCCCCCACCAGCACCGCCACTGTTCACAGCCCCAGAACTTCATGGCTTATAGTCTGGTAAGCTCATCAATTTCTCACTATAGCTAATTCTACTGCTAGTCTAACACCTTTATAAATACAGTAAACGCCCTGTTATCCGGCACTCATGGGGACTGCCTATTGCCGGATAAGTGTAGTTGCCGGTTGCTTGAGAGTCACTCTTTTATGAAGCCGAATTAGTCCTAAGCCCACTAAAAACCCTTAAGCAATCTATTAAACAGCTACTGCTATCTATTCTAAGTCATTTAAAGCTTAAAAAAAACTACCGAAGAATAGTTGACATTTAAATAAAAAATGGATGCCGGTTGTGTTGGATAATGGCGATTAAGTGAGCTTTTGTCAATTTGGGAATGGAGGCAGGTGCCGGTTGCTTGAGAGTCCCGGTTGGTTGAGTGCCGGTTAATCGGAATTTTACTGTATCACTATCTATATCTCTTCCATATATCCACTCCAAAATCGCATAAGCTCCCATCACCATAGGACTCTTTTGTAGAACTATAGTTGAAAACAGGCAATATAAATATAATGCAAAATACTGCAGAATGCAACGTATTACCATTTCTGTACAATTATCTGCCATTTCAGTGTCTTTCTTCCTAAGCTGCGAGGAGATTTTGCAGAGGAAGTTTCTATCTGCACAGTGTTTCTCCTCTACTGTCTTCACGCTGTCAGCATTTGTTTAAGCCCTCCCTGTCTTTCCTCTGGTCCAAGGGCCATCAGATATTTAAAGCAGTAATTACACTGCAGCCGCAGTAATTACACTGGGACTTCCCAATCCCTCAAAGCTTAATCCTAATTATTAGCAAACTTCACCTCCTATTGTCAACAAGAAGAAAGCTGAATTGGGAAGGGGGGGGAATCAAACAAATACGAATTAATGAAGTCTGACCCAAAATAAAATTAATAAATACAACTGGCATTCAAACAGAAGCAGAGAAATGACGGGATATGGCTACAGAGCTGCATCATGGTGCCGCAACAGCTTGTATAACTAGTAGCATTCAGTGTAAACAACTGTTCAGGTTATTGTGATTAAAATGTCGATCTTTTATGAGAAATGTTACACTGAAAATTGCTGCTTTTCTCACCACCTTTCAACGGGTACTTCTCCCATTTTCTTAATCTGTGGTACAGCCTGCAGATGACTATTTACTACACAGCTTTACAGACAAAGCCTTAATGCTGCAGCTTGAAACAGTTGGGAAGGGCTCCAGAGATCAGGGGGAAAATCAGCAGTTTTCAGTGTAAGTTTTTTTCACAAAAGTTCAACTTTTTTTTTTCTACCTAATTTTTTTTATTAAGTAACATTATAAAATTACACATTAGTTCAAACGTCAAACCATAAAGTTCAATTTTTTAAACTGAAACCTGGATTATTACAGTGGCCATTAAAAGGGAGTTGGTCGCCCCAACATTTAAAGTTTATTTGCATATTTAACCATAATTTTTTTAAGAAGAGCTTAAAAATTGCTTTTACTCCAAACATTACCTGCAAAGGTCTGCATCTCACCTTGAGATGTACTAGCCAATGACAGACTGTATCTCAGCTACATTTTAGTAACATGCTAAAAGTATTGGCTAGCACATCTAGTACTATAATAACATTATATGCATGAGTTTTTCACCGCTGCAACCTGGGTTATGATTCCAGTCAGGGAACTAAGAGGTCACCCCACCCTGAAGCCTAGAGGGTTGGGCCTGGTCAGTACTCGCATGGGTGACCACCAAGGAATACCAAGAGCTGTATGCCATGGCCCAATGGAGAAGGAACTGGCAACCCACCTCACTATCTCTTCCATGAATACCAAGTGGATCAGCATGGTATGTTGCGGTTCATGAGGTCACAGAGAGTCTGTCACTTCTGGATGCCGCAAACACATAACAAAAATGCATAAATTACAGGGCACGGACCATTGCAGGGACTGTTTGGAAGACTTCAGTAAGTAAAAACAGAGCTTTTAAGCTCTGATATTAAAAATAGAGATTCTTCAATATCCATTTAAGAGAAAACCAAATTGTTGTTGGGGTGAAAAACTTGTCCCTTTAAGTCCGGCAGCCTTTTTCCTGCTTCACAGAACCTACAAAACATCAGTACTGAATGTTTTTAGTATTCTTCCACTTATATTATAAATCAGGGTCCATACTTATTTTTTTACAGGATTAGAGATATGATTTCATCTCAGCTCATTTACTTAGGGTGAACAGAAGAGTTGGTGGCACAGTCGGAAAGATCACTGGCTGCCAACATTTAGTCTGAGCATGATCCAGCAAAGCTTAGCTTAATTTCTGTGCTTGCACCCTGTGACCCTCGGTAAGCCACAGGAAAATAAAAATATCTATACACAACTATAAGTAACAACTTCTGTAGAGGAATATTGAGCAAAAAAACGTGTATGTTAAAGCTTTAAATTGATATAGAGGCAAATGCTAATGAAACCAGGCACTAAAATATAATTCCAATGTGTCCATTGTGTATTTGAGGATCACTGCACAATAATATATATATACTAGCTAATTGCCCGTCACAAAATGACAGCAATGAAATTGTAAGTGAGCTAATGCTGTTTGGTGTATAATAATGAAATAAATAATACATTAATAAATTAATATACTTTACCTATTTTCAAGTAATATATGCAGGAAGCATTGTGTTGAAGAGCTGGCAATCTGTTTTGATGTTGCTGCAGCATTAGTGGTGTGGAGCTGCTGTATAAGCGTCATGAATGTGTGCAGTGTAATAGTGTGCGTGCGCGAGGCAAATCCGTTAGGGTAGCTGTGTACTTCCGCATTGTTCTAAAATGGCGGCTTATGTGTAGTATGCGTCTGTAGCGGAATACCCGTAGGTGTTTTGTGGTGTTTTGCGTGTTTCTTGTGTGTTTAGAGTGCTGTAGCCTCGTTTTCGTTTTGTTCGGCGGCCATTTTTTCTCTCGCTTAGAGAATTTTTTAGTGTCTAAACTCTTTTATTTTCAGTTAAATTAAGGTGTAACTTCATTTTTTGAGGTCCAGGATGCTCCCTCTTGCTGTAGGTAAGCTTTTTATGTATGTGTTGTGTGTATTTATTGTGTTTTTCATTTTTTCCTGTCCGCGGGTTGCGGCCGATTTTTGCGAGGTCGTAATGTGTGGTAACGTGTCTCGTATGTTTGCGTTACGACGTAAAGTTTGCGAGGGTCGCAGTTGCTGGCAAGGATTGCCTTTGGCGCTCCTTGCCAGCAACTGCGGCCCTCGCTTTGCGAGCCCGCAAGCGCGAGCAACAACTTGTATGCTCACAACTATATATGTGATGTTTGAAAATGTTGAGTCTGATTAAGAGCATTATTATTCAGCATGAAATATTCATACAGCTAATTTTTAAATAAATAAAAAAATAATTACATTTTGTAGGACCATGGAGCGATCCATGATGCATTGCTGAAAGCTGTGTGTGTGAGAAAGGCGTTTACATTTCCGGATAGCTGTTGTTGCAGAGAACGATACAATGTACCTGCTTCTAGGCCAGTGAGGGGGAAGGAGGGTGGTGTCAATGTCATTCTTATCCTATTATCAAACAAAGGCTCTTGACTTCTGCCTGTTCCCTCCTCCCCCACCATCTTCTACTGATAACTACAAACACATGCACCCCCATCATCCATCTCCCAGGATGTAATGTATATTATACTTCATAAAATATTATACTTCAGAAAAATATTTAGGAGCTATAAGAACATGTTTTAGGATCTGGGTTCCCTGGGAATTTCCACACCTGAAATCAGGTACATATAATAAGTTGGAAAATCACTGTTTGAGCTGTAAAATTACAGAGGCGATGCTACCCATCCATCTGTGTACAAAGGGATGTGTTTGTACTATATTTAGCACCATGTTAGAGACTAGCTCAGCGCAAGATTGGGATGCGGACTGTGTCATAGAGAGACAGCAAGCCCAGATGTTGCTGAGAGGAGAGAGGTAGAGACGCTAGCAGGGTCCCCACGGATGTTGGGGAGGGAGAGAGGGGGCAGAGATAATAAGCAATGCAACTGTGATGACAATCTCAAGTGGTACTGAAAGGAAAACTAAACAACTGCACAACCACCTCCCAACCTCTACAGAAAGTCCCTTGAGGGTCTTCAATAACGGTTTGTGATTGGGGCAAGATAGGAAAAACTAAACCTTAAATGAGTACTGCCATGTGTGACAGAGGTGGGCTGTATCAATACAGATTACATATTAGTCATTTCACTTGCGTGCAATGCAAGGAACTGATGGCCACTCTGCCCGTCAACCCCTTCTGGATCGCTGCCTTATCGCGTGAAGGGGCTTGTGTACCTCAATGAAGCTATGAGCCATAGCATGTATGATCACCCAAAATGAGCAGCTCATAACAGAGAGGTCAGACAAGTCACGGTCCACAGGAGAAGGAACTGGCAAGCCACTCGAGTATTTTGCCATGAAAAACATATAGATGAGCACAACCAGAAACACAGACTGATGTGCCTAGTGTGTTGCAACCATTTGGCCACGACTGAAGGATGGAGCAACAACAACTTAAAAGGTTAAAGAGAATATGCAACTTTTTTGTTTTTTCCATTAATTTAGCTTATGGTGGGTAAAAAGTGAGAGAAGCCCTTCACAGTACGGAGTACAGCAACACAATTAGTACATTGCAGTGTACATTTACATACCTAAAAATAAGTTAATACACATATTTCCTGCACAGAATCTCAATAAATACAGAATTTGCACCTTTATACAGCCTTTATACAGCAAGCACATCCAAAAAAAAATAGAGGAATCAGTGAACTAAATAAAAATGTGTTTGCAATATGTTGTGATCCAGACTCAAATGCTTCAACTGCAATCTGCCAGTTCACCTTTATAGTGCCAATGTCATCCAGTCTCAATGGCATATTATATGGAGCAAGTATTGGACCCATGCATCCTTCTGGGCTAGCAAGCTTAATAAGATTTTAAACAATGTATTTTTCCATTACTATACTGACTCCTCTATTTCTTATATTTTTTTGCTAAATTGGCGGATCGTGGATTAAAATATCAACAAAACGTTGCATTTCTTACACAAAAACAAACAATTTATATCTGCAATTACTTTTTTGACAATAGAAAGGAACCAAAAGTGCATTTAGCTTGCCTATTCTATCTACCCAAAAACATGGCTTTGTTAAATTTCAGGAATGTCTTATGCTTGTCCTAGCCATACTAGAATTCCTAAGCAAGTGTTTATTTATCCCTACCAAGTCCACTGGAAACCTGTACCATTTAATTACTACTCTTTCTGTAAAGTAGTACTATCACAGATTACCAAACATTTTCCATCATTCAACTTCCATCATAATCTCTTGTTCCTGCTCCTATTTTTCTTGAAAGTTTTCTGAACTTTATTAAATCCTTTGATATATTTTAAGTTTTCTATCAAATCTTCCCTTTCCCTTCTGTCTTCTAAGCGTAATATTAAGGTTATAATGTTCTCCTTGGCAGTTTCGCCTTGTAGCTATATATCATTTAAGGTCCTTATATTCTTATTGGTTGGGATAAGGATAATCACAAAGGCAAAATACCTTAATGATTTACAGTTAAATAATATTACGAGAAAGAGTGCCTTGAAGGAATTTACAGATTCAATGATTTTACAATATTTCAGAATTAAAAGGCCATTCTAGCCTGCATATTCTATAACAAAGTAGTGTTGAAAAAGAAGGGCATAATTATCAGTCTCTAATATCTAATAATATGGTAGATGCTATTTCATAGAGGTGCTAGAAAAAAAAAGGCAATGCATAATATTTTTACTGTGCAAATATCAGGAATGGGTAGTAGATATATAGAACAAGACTGAAGATGCATGATGGAAACTACCAGAATATAAATGTTACATATAGAATTCACAATCTGTATATGAGAGGAATATGCATATCAGAAAAAAATGAAGATGAGACAGACTTGAAAATGGCTATACTATGAGGAAAATTGTTGCTAATGCTGTGTTAATATCCCTGAATGTGAACAATTCTTAAACAAAAACTGTTTCTCACACACTCAGGTGGGCCCTGGAACCACATGCTAAGTAAAATCTCCATATGTTTTCACCTCCAGAAACAAAGCAAAAAAAAAAATACATTAGGTTAATATTCAGATAAATATTTAGACCTTGATGAACACAAATTTTTGGCACTTAAGGAATCTAGACTCGTAGACTTCTGCATAGTCTCACCTGGTTGCACACATTTCTAAGTATTCACACCTAACTGCACATTATGCAGAATATTTAATCCTAGAGAGACCACACTGAGTATTTTCATCTAGCTGCACACAATGCTGAATGTTATACTTGGCTTTATATAATGATGAATTTTGACACCTAAAGAGATACAATACAGAGAATGCACCCCTAGCTGTGCAAAATACTGCAAGCTTCCACTTAACTTCCAACAATCCTGAAAATCACACAATTCTTAATAGTTACACCTAGCTGCACACGATTCTGTAAAGTCACACCTTATTGCACATGATTCTGTACAGTCACACAATATTGCACATTATTCTGTATAGTCACACCTTGCTGCACACGATTCTGTAAAGTCACACCTTATTGCACATGATTCTGTACAGTCACACAATATTGCACATGATTCTGTATAGTCACACCTTGCTGCACATGATTCTGTAAAGTCACACCTTATTGCACATGATTCTGTACAGTCACACAATATTGCACATTATTCTGTATAGTCACACCTAGCTGCACATGATTCTGTATAGTCACACCTTGCTGCACATGATTCTCTATAGTCACACCTAGCTGCACATGATTCTGTATAGTCACACCTTGCTGTACATGATTCTGTACAGTCACACAATATTGCACATGATTCTGTATAGTCACACCTTGCTGCACATGATTCTGTAAAGTCACACCTTATTGCACATGATTCTGTACAGTCACACAATATTGCACATTATTCTGTATAGTCACACCTAGCTGCACATGATTCTGTATAGTCACACCTTGCTGCACATGATTCTCTATAGTCACACCTAGCTGCACATGATTCTGTATAGTCACACCTTGCTGTACATGATTCTGTACAGTCACACCTAGCTGCACATGATTCTCTATAGTCACACCTTGCTGTACATGATTCTGTACAGTCACACCTTGCTGCACATGATTCTGTATAGTTACACCTTGCTGTACATGATTCTGTATAGTCACACCTTGCTGCACATGATTCTCTATAGTCACACCTAGCTGCACATGATTCTGTACAGTCACACCTAGCTGCACATGATTCTCTATAGTCACACCTTGCTGTACATGATTCTGTACAGTCACACCTTGCTGCACATGATTCTGTATAGTTACACCTTGCTGTACATGATTCTGTATAGTCACACCTTGCTGCACATGATTCTCTATAGTCACACCTAGCTGCACATGATTCTGTACAGTCACACCTAGCTGCACATGATTCTCTATAGTCACACCTTGCTGTACATGATTCTGTACAGTCACACCTTGCTGCACATGATTCTGTATAGTCACACCTTGCTGTACATGATTCTGTATAGTCACACCTTGCTGTACATGATTCTGTACAGTCACACCTTGCTGCACATGATTCTATGCAGTCACACCTAGCTGCACATGATTCTGTATAGTCACACCTTGCTGCACATGATTCTGTATAGTTACACCTAGCTGCACATGATTCTCTATAGTCACACCTAAGCTGCACATGATTCTGTATAGTCACACCTTGCTGCACATGATTCTGTATAGTTACACCTAGCTGCACATGATTCTGTATAGTCACACCTTGCTGCACATGATTCTGTATAGTTACACCTTGCTGCACATGATTCTGTATAGTTACACCTAGCTGCACATGATTCTGTATAGTCACACCTTGCTGCACATGATTCTGTATAGTTACACCTAGCTGCACATGATTCTGTATAGTCACACCTTGCTGTACATGATTCTGTACAGTCACACCTAGCTGCACATGATTCTATGCAGTCACACCTTGCTGCACATGATTCTATGCAGTCACACCTTGCTGCAGATGATTCTGTATAGTTACACCTAGCTGCACATGATTCTGTATAGTTACACCTAGCTGCACATGATTCTGTATAGTCACACCTTGCTGCACATGATTCTGTATAGTTACACCTAGCTGCACATGATTCTGTATAGTCACACCTTGCTGCACATGATTCTGTATAGTTACACCTTGCTGCACATGATTCTATGCAGTCACACCTTGCTGCACATGATTCTGTATAGTTACACCTAGCTGCACATGATTCTGTATAGTCACACCTTGCTGCACATGATTCTGTATAGTCACACCTAGCTGCACATGGTTTTGTAGTCACACCTTGCTGCACATGATTCTGTATAGTCACACCTTGCTGCAAATGATTCTATACAGTTACACCTAGCTGCACATGATTCTGTATAGTCACACCTTGCTGCAAATGATTCTATACAGTTACACCTAGCTGCACATGAATCTGTATAGTCACACCTTGCTGCAAATGATTCTATACAGTCACACCTAGCTGCACATGAATCTGTATAGTCACACCTTGCTGCAAATGATTCTATACAGTCACACCTAGCTGCAAATGATTCTTTACAGTCACACCTTGCTTCACATGATTCTATGCAGTCACACCTTGCAGCACATGATTCTGTACAGTCACACCTAGCTGCACATGATTCTGTATAGTCACACCTTGCTGCACATGATTCTGTATAGTCACACCTAGCTGCACATGATTCTATGCAGTCACACCTAGCTGCACATGATTCTGTATAGTCACACCTAGCTGCAAATGATTCTTTACAGTCACACCTTGCTTCACATGATTCTGTACAGTCACACCTTGCTGCACATGATTCTATGCAGTCACACCTAGCTGCACATGATTCTGTATAGTCACACCTTGCTGCACATGATTCTGTATAGTTACACCTAGCTGCACATGATTCTGTACAGTCACACCTAGCTGCACATGATTCTATGCAGTCACACCTTGCAGCACATGATTCTGTACAGTCACACCTTGCTGCACATGATTCTGTATAGTCACACCTAGCTGCAAATGATTCTTTACAGTCACACCTTGCTTCACATGATTCTGTACAGTCACACCTTGCTGCACATGATTCTATGCAGTCACACCTAGCTGCACATGATTCTGTATAGTCACACCTTGCTGCACATGATTCTGTATAGTTACACCTAGCTGCACATGATTCTGTACAGTCACACCTAGCTGCACATGATTCTATGCAGTCACACCTTGCAGCACATGATTCTGTACAGTCACACCTTGCTGCACATGATTCTGTATAGTCACACCTTGCTGCACATGATTCTGTATAGTCACACCTAGCTGCACATGATTCTGTATAGTCACACCTTGCTGCACATGATTCTGTATAGTTACACCTTGCTGCACATGATTCTCTATAGTCACACCTTGCTGCACATGATTCTGTATAGTCACACCTAGCTGCACATGATTCTGTATAGTCACACCTTGTTGCACATGATTCTGTATAGTTACACCTTGCTGCACATGATTCTCTATAGTCACACCTTGCTGCACATGATTCTGTATAGTCACACCTAGCTGCACATGATTCTGTATAGTCACACCTTGCTGCAAATGATTCTATACAGTCACACCTAGCAGCACATGATTCTGTACAGTCACACCTAGCTGCACATGATTCTATGCAGTCACACCTTGCTGCACATGATTATGTATAGTTACACCTAGCTGCACATGATTCTGTATAGTCACACCTAGCTGCACATGATTCTGTATAGTCACACCTTGCTGCACATGATTCTGTATAGTCACACCTAGCTGCACATGATTCTGTATAGTCACACCTTGCTGCAAATGATTCTATACAGTCACACCTAGCTGCACATGATTCTGTACAGTCACACCTAGCTGCACATGATTCTATGCAGTCACACCTTGCTGCACATGATTCTGTATAGTTACACCTAGCTGCACATGATTCTGTATAGTCACACCTTGCTGTACATGATTCTGTACAGTCACACCTAGCTGCACATGATTCTATGCAGTCACACCTAGCTGCACATGATTCTATACAGTCACACCTTGCTGCACATTATTCTGTACAGTCACACCTAGCTGCACATAATTCTGTATAGTCACACGTTATTGCACATGATTCTATACAGTTACACCTAGCTGCACATTATTCTGTACAGTCACACCTTGCTGCACATGATTCTCTATAGTCACATCTAGCTGCACATGAATCTGCACAGTCACACCTAGCTGCACATGATTCTCTATAGTCACATCTAGCTGCACATGATTCTGTACAGTCACACCTAGCTGCACATGATTCTGTATAGTCACACTTTGCTGCACATGATTCTGTATAGTCACACCTAGCTGCACATGATTCTCTATAGTCACACCTAGCTGGACACAATTCTGTATAGTCACACCTAGCTGGACACAATTCTGTATAGTCACACTTAGCTGCACATGATTCTCTATAGTCACACCTAGCTGGACACAATTCTGCATAGTCACACCTAGCTGGACACAATTCTGCATAGTCACACCTAGCTGCACATGATTCTGTATAGTCACACCTTGCTGCACATGATTCTATGCAGTCACACCTAGCTGCACATGATTCTATGCAGTCACACCTTGCTGCACATGATTCTGTATAGTTACACCTAGCTGTACATGATTCTATGCAGTCACACCTTGCTGCACATGATTCTGTATAGTCACACCTTGCTGCACATGATTCTGTATAGTCACACCTTGCTGCACATGATTCTCTATAGTCACACCTTGCTGCACATAATTCTGTATAGTCACACCTTGCTGCACATGATTCTGTAAGTCATATCTAGCAGCACATGAATCTGCACAGTCACACCTTCCTGCAAATGATTCTGCATAGTCACTCCTAGCTGGACACAATTCTGTATAGTCACACCTAGCTGGACACAATTCTGTATAGTCACACTTAGCTGCACATGATTCTCTATAGTCACACCTAGCTGGACACAATTCTGCATAGTCACACCTAGCTGGACACAATTCTGCATAGTCACACCTAGCTGCACATGATTCTGTATAGTCACACCTTGCTGCACATGATTCTATGCAGTCACACCTAGCTGCACATGATTCTATGCAGTCACACCTTGCTGCACATGATTCTGTATAGTTACACCTAGCTGTACATGATTCTGTATAGTCACACCTTGCTGCACATGATTCTGTATAGTCACACCTTGCTGCACATGATTCTCTATAGTCACACCTTGCTGCACATAATTCTGTATAGTCACACCTTGCTGCACATGATTCTGTAAGTCATATCTAGCAGCACATGAATCTGCACAGTCACACCTTCCTGCAAATGATTCTGCATAGTCACTCCTAGCTGGACACAATTCTGTATAGTCACACCTAGCTGCACATGATTTTGTATAGTCACACCTTGCTGCAAATGACTTTGTATAGTCACATCTAGCTGCACGCATTCCACACAAAGCTACAGGTAACCAGGACTAGTGAAGTTCTTTAAGTCTTTCAGAAGTCTCTATGATGCTGGGCCCCCTTACAGGAGTGAACCTTGGGCACCTGCCCAATCTATCCTTTTGTTAATAAGACACAGCGTTTTCTGCTGCCTCTCCAGTGCTGAAAGATAATAAAAGAGGCTGCCATATGTATCTCATAAAAGCAGAAAAACCCTACGCTTTCTTAAAAAAATGGCATCAAAATATATCTTATGCTTTTCTTCCTTTTTTGCTAGCTGATTTTTCCAGTAGTCTTCCATGTCACATTCTGGGCCTTATCCAATAAAAGCTATAAAATCCACACACAAATGTTTCAAATGTAATAATCAGTTGCAAGTTTTTGAATAAAAAAGGTGCTAGATACCTTTTTGAAACCTCTTGAAATAAGTCCCTCTGACTGACCCATTTTCTCGCCCCAGTCTCAGCCCTTTTGGATATTCCGGCCTGCAAGAGAGCGCAGCACAGGCTGGATAGAGATAATGAACGTTATTTGAGAATTTCGCTCTGATTGCTGCCCTGGGAAGAGATTTGCACCCACACAGATTACGACAGACCATCTGAGTTGTCTCCAACAGGAGGAGAGAGTAGGGACTCCTCTGATGCAATTTAAGCTTCGAAGAAGGGTTGTAGGATATATCCAGCTGTGTTCCCTTCCAGCTCCTTACAAGCACTTGTCATATTTATTTCTAAGCCTCCCATGGTTTTATGTAAGTGTTTAAATATTGACCAGTCTTTATAATTCTGCCTGTGCAATAATGTGACTCTACATCCCATCTGTCTAAGGCCTGGAAGGATTCCCCGGGAAAACACAACACAAGATGTTAATTTGAAGCAATATTCTGGTTTCTGAACAAATTCATTCACTGCAACTAACCTACAACTATGTAAAGCTGCTCAGAGCAAGATAAAGCACTTACAGGCTTCTTATTTAATTAA
This sequence comes from Discoglossus pictus, assembly GCA_027410445.1. Classification (NCBI taxonomy): domain Eukaryota; kingdom Metazoa; phylum Chordata; class Amphibia; order Anura; family Alytidae; genus Discoglossus; species Discoglossus pictus. The sequence continues at coordinate 96,170,546 of CM050168.1, forward strand.
AGGGACATAGCAAAGGTCTCAGAAATAAATGCTCACTACCATTGACTATAGTGCCATAAGCTGGATGTCACTGATCATTCATAACATTTATATTAAATTATTATAAAAGCAATATTTAAATTAAACTTGATGTCAAGGTTCAAATTAAGCTGCTGCTGGTATCCACCCACTATAAGGTCAATGGGTGAGGTGGTTGTATATATATAAAGTCACACATTTCAGACACCGGCTGGGGACTTTTTGTTTTCGGGCAGGGGTAGTCAATAATTTTTTACAAAATCCACCACGGTCCAAATGTATTTGTTAAAATAAAGTCAAGGTCCGTTATCCATATTTTTGTATGGGTACACATACCAATATTTTAATAAAATGACAGTAACAAGGGTACAGGAATGAACATGAAATAGTAAAGGAGACCCGGGAACACGGTGGCATTTAGCTGATAGATTTAGGATTTGGAAACTTCAGCAGAGGTTGGTAGTCAATTTAGTAAAGAAACAGAGGTTCATAGGAAAGAGGCTGATGGTCCAGACTCAGAACCAGGTCCTCCTATTGTCTACCCATGTGTTATAGGTTTCCGTTGGCAACACGCTTTTGCTTTTGGAGAAGTCTACCAATAACTTTTTATTTTCTTATCATATCTGATTGTTCTTAAAACCCTTCTGTCTTGTTATCGCTAAACCCCTCCCCTAAATGACCTTATCAGGGAGGAGGCAAACATTCAAGTGGAGGCAGATGCTCTGATCTTTGATAATTAATTTGATATTATATTATATTATTATATTGATATTCTAAATTATTAAATAGGAATGTTGTTAATGTTCAATGCAGAATTAAAATAATTATCTCCTCTTACAAGGGAAGTACACGTTTAAGATAACAAAGCCTGAAAGTTAGGCATTTTAAATATATATTGCATCCCTCTATGCTAGGAAATGTATCTAAGGTTATTAATTAAAGGAGCACTTTAGAGATGTTATAAATGGCTCTCTACACAATAGTTAGGTAATGCTTGACAAGGGGGAAAAAAAACAGTTTAACGTCCATTACAATTAGTACTTTTCAAGCATGCCCCCAGGGTATAAAGGCTCCAAATATCTCCATCCCCTGAATTAAGTATTGTGTCTGGAGTGGACCAGCCAAGGGTGGAGAACTATCTAAACTGGCATATTACAGCTGCCGTATGATAGTGGAAAATGACAGGCAACTCAGGTTACTCCGCTGCCTGGAACTAAAATGTGTTTCAGAAAATAGTTTTCCATTTGGTATTTTCCCCTGTGAGGGTCCAATTCAGGCACAATACTCATTCAGGGGTGTGGAGAGATCTGGAGCATATACAACCTGGGGATCTGTGAATATAGTAAATAACTGTGTATATGCACAGTAAAAGTTAAATAAAAGTTTTTTTTTTCTTATCAAGCCATACCTACCTAAGTGGTGATTTAACTCAATGTTGTGATTTAACTCACAATGTTGGTAATGAGAATGATCAGCATGTACACTTGGTACAACTAAGAATGACAGGAGCTGTATCACATATATGACCTTTGGTTATGCACTCCACTAAAGTCCTATATTTACAATATGCTTGTTTCAAGAATGTATATAATAGTAATATCACTGTTATAGGCAGAGCTAACAGTTTTGCTTAATTTACTACAACATAATTACTCAGTTTATGTTGATGATGTTACTTCCTTACAAGAAATATATGGCCTCTTAGACTGGGTAATTCCTATGAACTTGTCATGTTCTCATACAAATTAACACATGTCACTGTAATAAAAGTGATCATGTTTTATTAATTACACTTTAAACTCTTTTTATGTCAGATGTCAGTATCTTCTTACAGGTTTAACAAGATTTATAGGTTACAACCTATATTAATATTTAATGTATTGATCCCAGTGGAGCATAAATCTCTTAGACTAATCAATATCCATCTAAACAAATGAATCTATATACGTTAAGGTGACATCATTTTCTCCAGTCTGAAAACCAATTCCTATGACATCCTGTCTGACCACTATACAGAGATTCTACATATGTCACATTTCAGAAATAAAGATGTAACATATATGCAAGGTTGATAATAATCAGAAAGTATAAAAAAATGTTCTCTACAAACGTGTTTTTTGGGTTCCAGTAATAAAAAAACATGTAATAGGAACAGTTTTTAGCATGGTACATATAACAAACTAATGTACGTGTATAATCTGTTTTCACCAAAATACCAGGTAAACATTATAGGTTTTCTTCAGAAAGTTAAGAAAGACTTTAGTTTATTACCTAATTATTGCAATTATATGCAGTCTTGTGAACTTGCATTAGTGTCTTATTAAATAACCCACATCTGTAAAGTTATCTGTCAAGTCAAATGAGAGATACCCTTGGATATTGGTTCCTAATAAACTATATTGTATTACAGCACTATTTTTGCACTTCTATAAACACAAAATCTGTGAATTTAAAGGAACATGGTAATATTTTTCTCTGTTGCATCAGAAAGAGATTATTTGATGATATGTCACAGTCAGGGCTGGATCTACCTTTTTGGAGCCCCTGAAGTGGAGGAGCCCCTGCGAGTACGTGTGCAAGGTATGCAGGCACTCACTTTTTTCCTTTTCTGTGCAAGTATATTGCTCTCTTGCTGTGTGAGCAAATCACAGACATTTCCCGACAACAGCCATTTTAACAACAAAGTATCAAGTCTGTGAACTGTAGTGTCCTTTTTTTTAAAGGCAGAAACTATTTTATTGGGTTTTATAAGCTAAAAAAGAGGCACCCTTCACAGGGAAGCACCCATAGGCAGCTGCCTAGTTGGCCTAATGGGTAATCCGGCCATGGTCACAGTGGGTTTCCTTTTTTTTCAAATAAAGATGTTTAACTGGTCTTAGGGGCTTGCTTGCCCTCTACCAATCAATGAGATCTGCAGATATACATATGCTCTCTGTATGTCTTGTTAGTTTCAATGATGTTTACTTAATAGTCATGCAAAAAACATTTGTAATGTTTAAAACATCTTCTTTTAAATACTTAAAAAAACTTTTGTGCTCAATATCCCATTAAGTTTATCTGCCTTGTCATGGAACGTGAAAAGTACAAATAGAGGTGGTGTTAATGGAGGTGCTATATGGGGCTGTACATAATAGCTCAGCTATGCTGGAGAAAAGTGATGTCTACAATGCTTTTTAACAATTTAACTTTAGTGTCCCTTTAAGTTTGTCTTTAAAAAACGAATAATAATTGGATAAAGCAACAATGGTTAATTGTTCTTATCGCCTGTTACAAGATCTCTATTTATATCAAGTGTACAGTAAATTAAATGGATGACGTGTACCATGATAGGATCTCAAGTCCCTCATGTGTTTCACAGTGATGTATAACATAGATCTCCTGTGATTCCTATATGTGCTGGGTACATTCTAGGAAAAAAGGCAATTGTGGGGGCTGATTAAAGACAACCAGAACTATAAATCTTCACATGACATAGAAATCTCTCTTTCCTCTAATCAGGACATAAACGCCTACACTCTACATGTCAGTGTACTCCACTGGGGCTCAATATACCCCCGGAAATAGCAAGATACAGAAATCATTCTTCACTCTGTCAGCACATGTATTAACCCTTCCAAATCTGGATACAGAGCACACTGTGCTGCTAATTAGTGCTTAATGAGGTCCATTAATTACCTACTTACTATAACATCAGCATGTTTTACAACAGACAACTACATGAAAAGGAACAGATTAATGGGGGCACAGAAAAGCTGAAGTTACAATAAGCTAAAATAAATAGTGTAAAATGATCAAACATTTCTTTAAATTGACAAAAATAAAATTAACCCTAAAAAAGTATTGCGTTTTATACATTCAATTTTCTGGTTATTGTTCTTTGATATGGAATATAGCTAAACAAGAAATCTTTTACCCCAAAATAAAGTTGTTGTTTTTTAAATATAATATGGCTATGTATTATGATTGTGTACTTTATTATGAAGTGTGTAAAAGCTATGCTTTTTTTGGGGGGGGGGGGGGGGGGCTGGATAGATGAGCTACAGAGGGCAGACACAAAGAGCTACAAGTTCTATGATGCTGGGCAGAAAAAAGCAGAGACTTTAAGCAAGTTTAATAAAATAAAGTTAATAAAAGTAAATTCATACATAGGCATATTATATTACTAGTGAAATCCGGAAACCTTCCATGTCTTTTTAAAGGTATAAGGAAGTTGCCTGTTTTTAACTTTTTCTAATCTAACACATAATGCTTATATCCGAAACATACATTACATTGTTTAATTCTGTACACACACAGACTTATTTTATTCAAATGATTTTCACACCCCCAGAGCTGCCTACATATGTACCTGGTACCTACCAATACAAACGTTGCATTTGGATTCAGAGCCGTTGCATCATTCAAGGGAGGAGGGAGAGGAGTGTGATGGGGGTAAAAAGACTATACATCCCATGATGCTTTGCTGCATAGATTGATTACAAGACATTGCACAACAATATTATAGCTGCCTGTGATTGGCCCGATTGAATTATGAATGTTATGCCAATTAAGCTTGGATTTTCAGGGGCATTCTTTATCAAAATACTCTGCAAGAAAACTGAAAACCTTTTGCAACCTCTAGGGTAAATTTATGAATGCTTATTTTGGGGGGGGGGGGGGGGGGGTAATGCAAAAAACAATGGCATACACCACTGATTCTCCTCTATCAGCTGCAAACATAATCCATTAAACTTCTATAAACCTTTATAGAGCATGAAATAAAGTCTCTATGTTGTATTAGCCATTTTTTGTAAAGTGGGTAATTCCTGAGAAATCCAGCTTGTGCTGCATTTGTATGCAAATGAGTGGATCTTTGATTGTAAATAGCATATCAAATTAACTAATTAGTATTCCATTGTGTTTGTCTGTCCTTGTGGTGGCCAAAACAATAATTCCCAATGTGTTCATTTGGAACCCATCCCCACCCTCATCAAGTACACTGAGCACCAAATTAGCACACTGAGCTACACATTAGCCACAAGGCAATGCTGTATTTCTCAGGAACTATTTGCTGTAGAGAAAAATGTCTTGTGTTCTACAACAGTATCACATTGTCTGTATACCTTCCAAATAATATGGTTTAGACATTAAACAAAATTATACTTTCATGAAAAAGTGCCAGAATTTCATAATCTTACATTTTATCCTAAAGTACTTTCCTCTTCCTCAGTGGGATGTTGGTTTAATTTTTGTTCAGCCAGGGTAAGCTTTTTCATAAGCAAACAGCTTTGTCAGTCAGCTACCTTATTCTCTCCTTGAAAACAGACGTAGGGGGAGAAACATTTTAGCATATTTGAATGTCTTCGTGCTACATCTTTATCTTTACAAAAGGGCTTGACAAACCTAGAAATCACAGAGCCATGGCTCCTAATGGTTTCCTTTATGGGACATACATTATTAACTGGCTGTTTAATCAGTAATCTAAACCATTTTTTTCAAAAATAATTTCTCTGTAAAACTACGATTTGAGCCCAATGCTATGTTGTGGCTTGATGTGTATGGCGGAGAAGGGGTTAACTCCTGTCTTCCTACCCACTCCCACGCTGCAGTGCACCTGTAGTTATTTTTATCCCCCTCAGATGCTGTGTGAAGCAGTTATAGCAGTGATCTGCCCCCTTCTGATGTGTCACACTAATCACTCACTGAAATAGCTACTTTACATAGGTTCAGCACTTTTACCCCACAACTGCAGGGAACGCAAATGTGAGATAACAGCCGGCTGATGGATTAACCCCTTCCCCAACAACAATGCTCTTCTCCACAGATCTGAACTTCCCAAAAGCATCAAACATGGGACCAACCTGAAATTTCCGGTCCTCTGGATTAGTAATTATAAAAACATTAGTAATGATTACACAATAGCAGAAAGATAAAAGCAAGGGCAAAGGGGGTCAGAAAGGCTGATTGACATACAAAAGTAATAAACTTCATTGTAAGAAAATGCATTAATAAGAATCAGTTGAAAAAATCTGAGTTAATTGTGCTCAAAAGTTTGCATACCCGGGCAGAAATTGTGAAATTTTGGCATTTATTTTGAAAACGTGACTGGTCATACAACAAAAATGTCTTTTATTGAATGATAGTGATTATATGAAGCTATTTATTATCACATAGTTGTTTGGCTCCGTTTTAAATCATAATAATAACAGAAATCACCCAAATGGCCCTGATCAAATGTTTACATAGCCTTGAATGTTTGGCCTTGTTACAGACCCACAAGGTGCCACATACAGGTTAAAATGGCAATTAAAGGTTAATTTCGCACACCTGTGGCCTTTTTAATTGGAATTAGTGTCTGTGTATAAATAGTCAATGAGTCTGTTAGCCCTCACATGGATGCACTGAGCAGGCTAGATACTGAGCCATGGGGAGCATAAAAGAGATGTCAAAAGACCTGTGTAAAAAGGTAATTGAACTTCAAAGGTAGAAAAGGATATAAAAAGATATCCAAAGCCTTGAAAATGCCAGTCAGTAGTGTTCAACTACTTATTAAGAAGTGGAAAATTCAGGGATCTTCTGATACCAAGCCAATGTAGACCAAGAAAGATTTCAGCCACAGCTGCCAGAATAATTGTTTGGAAAAACCAACAGGTAACCTCAGGAGAAATAGGCTGCTCTGGAAAAAGACGCTGTGGTTGTTTCAAGGAGCACAATATGAAGATACTTGAACAAAAATGAGTTGCATGGTCGAGATGCCAGAAAGAAGCCATTACTGCGCCAGTGGCACATAAAAAGCCCGGTTACAGTATGCTCGACAACACCTTGACACGCCTCACAGCTTCTGGCACACTGTAATTTGGACAAGACCAAAATAGAGCTTTATGGTCACAACCATAAGCGCTATGTTTGGAGAGGGGTCAACAAGGCCTATAGTGAAAAGAATACCATGCCCACTGTGAAGCCTGGTGGTGGCTTACTGATGTTTGGGGGGGGGGGGGGGGGGGAGGTGTGAGCTCTAAAGGCACGGGGAAGCTTGTGATAATTGATGGTAAGATGAATGCACCATGTTATCAGAAAATACTGGCAGACAATTTGCATTCTTCTGCATGACGGCTGCGCATGGGACTCTCTTGGACTTTCTAGCACTACAATGACCCTAAGCACAAGGCCAAGTTGACCCTCCAGTGGTTACAGCAGAAAAAAGTGAAGTTTGTGGAGTGGCCATCACAGTCTCCTGACCTTAATATCATCGAGCCACTCTGGGGAGATCTCAAACATGCAGTTCATGCAAGACGACCGAAGACTTTGCATGACCTGAAGGCATTTTGCCAAGATCAATGGGCAACTAGAACACCTGCAAGAATCATCGGCCTCATAGACAACTATTACAAAAGACTGCACCCTGTCATTGATGGTATAGGGGGCAATACACAGTATTAAGAACTAAAGGTATGTAAACTTTTGATCAGGGCCATGTAGGTGATTTCTTTTATCATTATGATTTAAAAAGGAGCTAAACAACTATGTGACAATAATTGGCTTCATATGATCACTATCCTTCAATAAAATATTTTTTTTTGCATGATCATTTATATTTTCTAAATAAATTTCACAATTTCTGCCAGCTTAAAATTAAAAACCATCCCTAAATCCCCTTACACGACTGAAAACTTGCAAACATCTAAAGATGTATATTATACCACATTTTTGAACCATTGCTCTCTTCCTTTCACTGCAAAACCACACTGTATTATTGTCTATCAATTTATTTTCTCTAATTTTAATAACAGAACATAGGAGTCTATAATAGGTTGCAGAATAATAAGTCCCTTTAAAGGTACACTAAAAGCAAATACATGATGGTGCCTGGGCTTGTTGCTGGTGGTACCTATTTTACTTTGGTGGTGGTTTCATGTGTGAGAGGGTGTTTACATATCTGATGGACAGGAGTTGCATCTATTGATGGACACTACCTGCTTCAGAGTATGTGCAGAAGAATGGTTTATGTGTCAAATTACCAAAACTCCAATAATTTAACAGGCCCTCCACCCTCTCTCCTCTATTCTCTCCCACTCCTCTCTCTATTTTTAAGATGATCACAATTGCCATCAGGTTTTAAGTTTTCAGAAAGTGAACAATTAAGACAAGATGGAAAGCTACATCTAATCATCAAACATTTTTTATGTTCACAGCGTCCATAACAGCTTGTGTGTTAGACACTCCACAAATATGTGATGTTTTTACTCAAATATAGTGATGTTTTAACTGCGATTCCAACCCTTTATGTTGCTGTGGCAAATTAGATGCAAAAGGCGGACAGATAGAGAAAGACAATGTCATTTACACATCAGCATGCCTGGACTTGCAGAATGAGATTGCAGCTACAGACGTCACTGCACATTAGGATGGGGCCGCTATGGCAGGAACATGTTCGGTCTGTGCTCTAATATTATCAACTAGCAAATTGCCCGTCAAAAATGACGGGGCAATAAAATTGTAAGACAGGGAATGTTGTTTGGGCCAGACATTAATTTTTTTGGTGGTCCAAGATCTTTCAGCGCTCATTGCGAGCCTCGCACTGAGCGCCTTCGGCGCTCATTGCGAGGGTGTTGTGTGTTTTTTTTTCTGATAGGCGCTTTTGCTGTTATTGTTTTGTCGGCGGTGATCTGCTTTTTGCGCTTATTGCAAGGCTTTCTGTGCTATGAGCAGCGTTGGCGCTTGTTGTGAGTCGCGCAGTGAATGTGTTTTGTGTTTATTGTGAGTTTTTTTCTTTTGTTTTTGTGTATATTTGTTTTTGTATGCTAATGAAATAATTAATAAATTAATAAATGAATATACTTTACCTAGTTGGAAGTAATATATGTAGGAAGATTTGTGCTGAAGAGCTGACAATCTGTTTTGATGTTCCTGCAGCATACAATGTCAGTTTGCACTGTTGTGGAGCTGAGGTGTAAGTGTCAGCAATGTGTGCAGTGTGTAGTGTAAATAGGCTGCGTGCACGAGGGAAAGCCATTAGGGTAGCTGTGTACTTCCGCATTGTGTAAGTTAGTGTTGTAAAATGGCGGTGAATGTGTGTGGTACGCGGGTGTGTATGATGTAGCGTCCTTGGTAAGAGTCTATCTTGTACCTCGTACAGCTTTTTTAAAAAGCCGTATGCGCTTGGTGGTGTTTTGCATCTTTAGGGTCTGGTACCCTCGTTTTTAGCCTCCACCTCCGCAAATGCGCCCCTCCCTTCCTGAGTGTCCGCATTTGCGGCCTGCAATGAGCCTTCGGCTCATTGCAACCGACGTTGGAGCCTCCACCTCCACAAATGCGGACCCTCTTTGCGAGCTCACAAAGCGTGACGACGATTCATAGTTTGACAACTATTATATGTGATAAAAAGATACTTGAGTATGTAAATACACATGTCATTTTTAAACATTCAATGCTTATTTAAAAAAAAAAAAATGAATTTATTACTGTATTATACCCAAATATGTTTGCTTAAAAGGAAATCTGGGAAATTCTGTCCCACAAAAATCTTTTTTTTTTTGTTATACTTAGGGCACTATTAAATTGTTGCAATTTCATAGAGATTTGCGATTGTAAAGTTTCCCGAGTTCAGATTTTGACGGCCCGTAGGGTTTTTCTGCCTGTAACCCGCAGATCGTTTGAAGTAGCTAAAATAGGCTAATTTAATAGCCGTAACTTTTGCCGGCTCCTTTACGGGCTTCGGGAACTGTGATTTAGCAAATTTAATAGGGCTCTTAGAGTGTAAAAAACAGGCCACACATTGTACTCTATTAGCCAATTATTCAATCTATCCTGTTATGTTGTCGGGACAGGTCCACTGCTGCAGTGCGGCCTCCAACCGCTACATGGCGCTGCCGATATTTTGCAGCGCTGCCGATATGTGAGAGAAGTTCTAAGCTTATGATGTTAGCCTAACACTTGAACTAACCCCAACCCTCACCCTAACAGTTTACCTAAGCTTTGACTCTATGATATGGCACCGGAATATCGTCAGCGGCATCTAGAGGATGCTCACCGCCACTGCTGCTGCCTTGTGCTGCGCTACCATAAGAGGATAGGACCCATTTGTTTTCTAAAAAACTATTCATGAGATAATCATCTGTCTTTGTGCTGCATTATTATGCTGATAAGGAGCTGTTCTGATGTGCTAATAAGTAAGCAGTCTGCTTGTTTGTATACCAATGTTATTATGTAGATATATCTCCTTAAAGGGACATGGAAGGTTTCCGGATTTCACTGGGATTATAATATATCTATGTATCTATTTACTTATATGTACCTTAATTTTATTAGCCTGTCAGTTTTATTTGCCTGTCAGTATGAGGCAGTGTAACCCCTATGTTTAAAAGTATTCATGAGCTTTAGAGGGGAGAAAACAGTTAGGAACTATTTGACAGATTTTAGGAAGAATAAACAGAGCTTTTAAGCCATTCTTATGTATATTATCAGCTTTATTAAATTGCGATTCAGACAATTGAAAAGGGCTCTATATAAGCACATAGCATATTTTTTTACAGAAGTTTTTAGTTAGTGAAGACCTTGCTTTTGGATAGAAGTTCACTGACTAAAAACTTCTGTAAAAAAAACATGCTCTGTGCTTATATAGAGCCCTGTTCAATTGGCCAAATCACAATTTAATAAGGCTGTATATATCCCTAGTGAAATCCAGAAAATGTCAATGTCCTTTAAAAAAACTCTGAGCTACGAATTATCATACTAAGATGCAAGAGGTCACACCACCTTGAAGCCAAGCAGGTTTGGCCCCGGTCAGTACTTGAATGGGAGACCACATAGAAATACCAGGAGCTGTATGCTGTGGTCCACTGAAGAACTGGCAACCCACTCCAGTAGATCAGCATGGTGTGATGAGGTCAACTAGGTCATGGAGAGTTGAACCCCACTGAGTGACGCAAACACAACAATAAAACAACGTAGAGACAATTTTCAGTGCTCTTTAAGATGAAACCAACTTTTTATTGTGGTTCCTTTAAGTCATATATATGGCAAGAGGGACTGGCCACATGAAGAATGCTTTTCCTTACAATTGTTCTGCACAGGAAATCCTGGACATGACTCACATCCCAAGGAGCCTCTTACAGCCTGATATTTATGTGTTTAAATAATGAAACACAAGTAATCCAGTCTTAAAGGGCACGTTCCACCTAAACTTAAGTGTATTTTACATTAAACAGAAATACAACAAAAGATTATCGATCTCTGTGGAAGTTATGAAACTTCTCTAGTCTGCCAATTACCCCTCCAAGTTTATAGTATAGAGTGGCTGTCACTTTAAGATCATTATTTGTTTGTCAATGATGCTGAATTGATTGTGTCAAAAGTAAAAGAACCAGCTCAAGAGGCAATCAAACTGCAGCTACGTTCTAAGGTGTGACAGTCACCTGAGTTTTCCAGTATATATATATTAACTCTTTCATATAAGAGCAACTTGTGATTAGGTGACACTTTTCCTTTTAGCTTAAAGGAACCCTGTCATCCCAATATCAACAGCCTTATTAAATTGCGATTCGGCCAATTGAATAGGGCTCTATATAAGCACAGAGCATATTTTTTTACAGAAGTTTTTAGTTAGTGAAGACCTTGCTTTTGGATAGAAGTTCACTAACTAAAAACTTCTGTAAAAAATATGCTCTGATCTTATATAGAGCCCTATTCAATTGGCCGAATCGCAATTGAATAAGGATGTAAGTGTTTATTTAAGTACTGCTTAAAGAGCATTGAAATAGACTAGATATTGTACTAGGTTTTATCAGCCTTATTAATTTGTGATTTGGACAATATTTTTTTACAGAAGTTTTTAGTTAGTGAACTTCTATCCAAAAGCAAGGTCTTCACTAACTAAAAACTTCTGTAAATAAAATATGCTGTGTGCTTATATAGAGCCCTATGCAATTGGCCAAATAGACATTTAATAAGGCTGTATGTATGCTTAAAGTAAATAATTTTAAATGGCACAATATACCCAGCCATATCATACTGATATGTAGCTATGTGATACAAATGAATGGCCCTGTTACATGAAACAATGACAGGAAGTCTTACGAAAATGTTGAGAAAATAATATTCCTTTTGATTACTCAAACTGGTAGAGCTCTTAAAGTACCTCTGTGGACCAAACCGTTGTATCAACTCCCTCCCTTTCTCTCTCCCTACCTTTCTCTCTCCCTCCCTCCCTCTCTCTCTCTCCATCCCTCTCTCTCTCTCCCACCCTCTGTCTCTCCCACCCTCCCTCTCACCCCTTCCCTTTCTCCCTCTCTGTCTCCCTCTGTTGTTCTAATTGTGCATGCACGATTACTTCAAAACTGTGCATGTGCAACTCACATGCACAGTTATAATGAAATAGTGCATGGACCCTGAGAATGAAAAAGGGAGAAAGGGAGGGGGTGAGAGAGAGGGGAGGGAGGGAGAGGGGGGGGAGAGGAGGAGAAGAGAGAGGAGGGAGGGAGAGGAACGGAGAGAGAAGGAGGGAGAGAGAGAGAGAGAGAGAGAGAGAGGGAGGGGAGAGAGGGGGGTGCAGAGAGATAGAGAAGGGGAGGGAGAGGGGGAGCATCGCACAGTGAGAGAGTGGGCGCACAGAGAGAGAGACAGGCATTGAGAGAGACAGAACATACAATTGAAGATACTATTTGATACTGTCATTTATGACGGGCAAGTTACCAGTATGTTATGTTAGTTCAGATATCCATAAGGCTCACTGTCACTCTATTTCCTCTAACTTATCAGGACAGAGAAAGACAAAACAATCCCACACTGTCTATATTTAATGTCATTTTCTTCATTATTTCGCATGCAAAGAATTCTTGAAATGTTTAAAACATAATCCTAGAAATGGTTTCAGTGGCCATTTAAAAGGGCTGGAGAGGTCAATGTTGGCATGAGGGGTAAGTAACCACATAGATAAACATACAACAGTACTAACAAGTTCTGGTATTCTTATTTGTTGAGTTGTTTATTCACCATTAAGGCGTTTTACTCTTTTAATATGCTACCTAACACTAAGGATCACATTCTAGATCTTTTATTATACTATCTTGATAACATCCTAGGGAAAGCTGTAACCCGACACCTATTTCTAATGACATTCACCAATAATTCCATTAAACAAAATGACTAGGCCTAGCTCAAGCGAACTGAAACGTTTAATATAACAGATCACTGAGCTCAGCTAGACTTACTCTAAAAAAGCCGACATTATCACTTATGAGGTCATTGAGTTTTTACTACTGTCTTTATTTTCATTGTTAAAAAGAACAGGTGCAGATATTGTTATAATAATATCTATGATCCATTTTTATATTATTTTATGTTAAAAGCGCCAGTGCAGATCAAGAAAAAGGGCAATTGCTTGTGATCTATGTAAAAACATTAACAGCTGTGTAAGCCATGGATATAAACCATTTTTAGAGGAAATTTGAATTTTTGAAGACTCAGTTTAAAAATACTAGAATTAATTTTGACTTTATACATTACTTCCTGAGAGCTGGATCATGAGTGCATGTTTTTTATCTATCTGTGGAAAGTGGAGGGAACAGGGTGAATGTGTTAAATAATTGGATGCTCTAAGTTTTTAAAAATATATATTTTTTTCATTGTACAGTGCTCCTTTAACAAAATGAGTTTTCATTCAGTGTTTAAAATGTTTAAAATATTCTCTATTAAGCACATTACACACCAAATGAGACTACCCTGTCTCTTTATCAGATTGTATATATTTTAACCATTTAACTGCCAATTAGTAAAGCTGCCATGGAGTACGTGCATGTTAAAACCTGATGACTTCACATAATAATATTCCATTGAAAGTTACTGAAACTCAGAAATGCAAATGTAGCTATTTTTTAATCAACTCCCTAGACAATTGAAACATCCCAGGAAATGAGAGATAATGAAGTGAGACAATTAAATCAGAGAGTGGGTAATGAATAAAGAACCTAAAATATTTTCTGAGCAGCAGTTTCTATAATGAAGCGTCCATCAACTAGTCAGGTAATGCTAAATAAAAATGAGAGTCAGAGGTCTAGTGGTTTCTATAATGAAGCTTCCAACACTATTCACATAAAACCATGTAAAAATGAGTGTGAGGCCAACATTACATGTTATGTATAAAAAAAGAGATTGTATGTCACTACCCAGAACCCTTAGCTGCAGTGAAAGAATGGTCTAACCTATTATTCAAATAGTAGACCCACCTGCTATGGGTCCAAGGGACACAGAAATTGAATGTTGCAGTCATGTAAACTATGAGCCTCATTCAATTAGAAGGCTGCATCTCGCGGTATACACGCCATATGTCTGCGGGCCTGCTGCGGGCTTGCACTCTGCTACAATTACGGTGCTGTTCAATTGAACAAGCCAGCAAGTTAGGGGCCGAAAGCTGAAACAGTAAACCCTGCACTCTCACGTAGCAGTTCAGGGCGGGAACATGATGAATTAAGCAAGGCCTTAACAACCCATTTCGAAACAGCCAATAGAAAATGAGACCGCCATCATTACGGCAGTATAATTAGTGTTTAGAGGTCCGATATGCAATCAGAATAAAAATACAAAAGAATAAAAATGAATGCCGATACTGTTCTAGTCCATGTGGGTGGCCTGATATGTATTAACTCATTAATTCCCAAGATCGATATAACCCAGAAATAAAAAATATTTATTTTTGATTGTTGATTTGCAAGCTTGAGACTGTTGTGCAATTAATTCTAATGTCTTTCATCGCTTCCCCCGTCATTTAGAGTGCTTTATTGATTTTTTATTTGCATTTACAGTGCTACTGACATGTCTTTAACCCCTTAGCGAGTCCTGTCTAGTACTTGTAGGATTTTCTCCTACATTTGCCGTTTACGCGTGTGAAAACATTTGCGGGCTTGCGGAATTGTAGCAATTGAATAGCAATTTGCGATTTTAGTGATCGTAACTCTTGCGGATGGGAAAGAGCAAAGGCTTAGATGGGGGCGTAAGTTCCGGTTGTAACAACCACAAGGATTTCAAGCCGTAGGCGGTAGACTGTTTGAATAGCAAATTAGCTTACGGGCTCCATTACGGGCGCCCGTAACTTACAATTGCTCAGTTGAATGAGGCTCTTATATGTCTAAATAAGCAAGTTAGCAGTTCATTGTTTTCAGCAAAAACATAAGCCTTAATCAAGCAGCTGGGGGGGGGGGGGGTAATGCTGAAGTGCAAAGCACTGGGGCCCACTGCAGGGTAGGGGCCAACTGCTTCATTGCAGCATCCTTGGGTATAGGAGAATTCTTAATGTTTTAGGGGAGAGGGCTAGATATTTTTCTTTATAGAAACCTGTTCAAATTGCCCTAGGGGTGATTAGACCACCTATGTATATTTCTGGCCTTTATATACAGCAGCGCTTCTCAACCTTTCTAGTGATCAAATTTTCCAAGTTGTGGCGACCACTAACACCAACATTGCTCCTTCATCGCAGTAATTTTACTACTGTTATGTATCAAAATATAATTATCTGATATACAGGATGTATTTTCATTCATACAAATTTAACATAATTAAAGCGTAGTGATTAATCACAAAAACAATATGTAATGTATATTGTGAAAGTTAAAAATAGTAAAGTTACAAGAATGGAAACGTTTGTAATCTTTATGATTATATTGTCTGCCAACATCTATTGAATGACAATTATAGTAAGAAAGTACTAACTACCAGTGGAAAAAATGTGTAAAATGAAAAATTTTACAGATTAGAATAGACAAAAAAACTAATTTCTGATGGTTTTAGGCGACGCCTGGCAAATCATGATTACACCACCGAAGGGGTCCAGACCCACAGGTTGAGAACCGCTGATATACAGGGTCATGCACAAGTAATACAATTTTTTCATGAATTTGTAATCTATGCCAAATATTTTATTACAGTACAAGCAGAATTTTACAGAAAATACATAAGCACATACTTATGTGACATAACACAACAAACATCAATGTTTCCGGCTTTATTTTTTATCACAAAACCTTTAAGGACACCCTACAAAAAAAGAATCGTGACGTGTTAGGTCTGGGGCTTGAGCTGGTCCACATCGCCCTATCCACCTCCCTTCAAAATGCATGTCCAATCATTCTCTAGTTGGTCCATGGTCATTAGATTCGAAATGTATATACACTCTGTTAACATTCGTTTTAAAAAGTATTAATAGTAATAGATGTACCACTCCTCTAACAGTCCCTGATAAATGTTGTATGTCATTCTCTGACACACAATGTCCTGCTGGAAGTAAACTCCAACTACATGTTCAATTCAAGGCCAAAATTCTGCTTGTAGGACATATAGGTAATTATTCTGATTGACAGTACCATCAATTGACAGTGCTTATGTATTTTCTATAGGATTTGGTATAAATTACAAGCTCTTGAAAAAAGGGTGTTACTTGCCTGACCCTGTATATACACAAGAGGGAGAGAGACGGATGTTGTGAGGGCCTCCCAAATTATTTTGCACCGAGGTCCTCCATACACCATTCACCACTAAAGTATTCATTGATCCTTGCGTGGCTCTGTGGGTTGTCTCATGTACAGTTATTATTTCTTAAAAAAATAATGTAGATTAGGAAAAACTTTATATGTTTGTGAAGTTTGTAATAAATTAACAACATTAACAGCCGTGTTATCTGTAGGTATAATCTTATTGTAGGTAAAAAATGTATTTTAGCAAAATCTGTTAGTACCTGAAGACTTCCTGCTGGCTTGGAGAGTAAGTGGGATTGTTCTCTTATTTGTTTTGTCTATTGAAATATGAAACGAGGGAGATGTGTTTACTCATTGGTGGATTCTGATGAGATTTAAACACAGGAACCCTTCTTCCCATAGGATCAGTAGAGACTGCTTACAAATATACTTGCAAGGCTTGCTTGCCCTGCTCTTTAAACACACCTTAAGACTTGAAAAGGAAATAGGACTATTGTGGCAGTTTCCATACACTACTAGAGTCTTCTAAAATTATGATTTTATGCCCATGATTTACATTGCTGCTAATGGTGTTACTTTGTTACTAACTTTACAAGCATTTTACGTTTTTGCTAAGCCACAGTGGTCCTCTATTGACTCTGCAATTTACAGCATAAATAAATCCTGTCCCTTTAAGTACCATGAGGATACCTTTCTTGGGAAGACCCTGTCCCTCTCTCTTAATCTATCCTTTAGACCCTTGAATTACTATTGATGTACACAGCAGTTAATCAATAAAAATGTGGGCCATTAACCCTACTAACCCTAGGGATATAATGTTAAGTTTTGGAAATATTGACAACTTTGTTTGACATATTTCATTTAACCTCTCACACATTCTTAGCTTTGTACATTAATAGCCAAAAATGGCTAATCTCTTTGTCTACCACTAATAAATCATTACATAAATCAGCACATGTACATGAAACCATATTCAATCATCCTGCCCTATTTCCTCTTAATTTACTTTATTTTAAATAAGAATGAAGATGTTGATAGTTTTGTTGAAGTTGTTGGCTGACTGTGCATGTTACAAAAGCAGCACCATGATTGTATTATAACATTTGCAAAATATTTTATGTCATCAGGAAAAAAATCACAGCTCTGCTTTTATAGGATGCCTTAAAATATTACAACACTCATTAAATGACTTATTTTTGTGTTGTGTTTGCGTTCTATTTATCACTGTAAAAAAATATATTATATAATAAATTATTGCAGCCCTTTAATTTACTTAGTATATACCCCACTATTAGTAATGCCATCCAGAAATACTGTCTATAAAACAGATTTATGTCAGAATTTTGTCTTTGTAAACCAGAATTGGGCCTGGTACCCAAGTTTCCAGCTGCCACAGAGTTGACAAATTTATCAGAAATTTCATCCCAGAATATTATTAGAAGGCAGTAACCAAATAACGAAAAAACGTTAAGAGTAAAAGTTGTGGAGCTTTGCCACTCACTGCACCTGAGACTTTAGTCTAGCGCAGTGCTTCTCAAGAGCTAGTCCTAGGACTGATACAGTTCCCTGAGAATTTATATGCCCGTCCTCTGGAACAAGAAGGAGAGCCTGACACTTTAAACATACCACTACCTTTAGTCAGCATTGCTCTCCTGAGAACTGGAATAATTAAAATGCATTGTGATCTAAGGGCACCAATGGACACAGTTAGCAGGGCTCCTTGTGGTCGATTGTAAAACATATTTGGGTAATACACTTATTATGATCTCATTTTGATGCACCTATAGGTTAAGTGCCATGACTTATATTAACAAGCAGCATACAGTAAATAAACCACACATGAGTAAGTAGTGCAGCTGTATTGATGGGCAGAGAACAAACACTTCTAGCAATGTGAACTTGGAGACTGAATTGTGAAAAGGTCCAGACTCACTTACAGGACACATAACAGCAGTGGGGCGCAGATCAAAACACACATGGTTTTCCAACACCAGCTACCGCACTGCTTATTGATCTGTAATACTGATACACAGGCACAACTCACATACTTGTACAATTCTCTGCATTTCTGCAGGGAGCACACACTTATAGTTGTGCTTTACTACAGTCCTCTCCATAGAGCCATGCATTCTCATAATACTTTTCACTGCATTCTCTTAATCCTCATCTAACATCATGCCAGATATGAACCGCCTCTAAACATAAGATGATTTATTAGTGATTAAAACAAGAGAATGGTGTCAGCTCACTTACCTGCTACAATACTCAGGAACTGTTCAGGCCCTTTCTTGAATATGCATTTGCTACCAGCATTCTACATTTTTAAAAGAACTCTCATAATTATCATCACAGCCAGAATTATGGTGTTTTAAATCCTCCCAGATGTGGAGCTTCTTAATACTCAATGTGCAGTAAGACATCAATAGCAATTTTGGGAATATCTCCTGCTGTCTCATCCCCTATCATCCTGCTCCTCTTACTCATATTCTTCACTCAATATCCTTCATCTACTCCCACCTTTGCTTCCCGACAAATGACCATAACAGCATCCTAAAGACGCCTCTTACCTTGTGTACTGGTAGTTGATGTATTCCTGGGTTGATAGCCTTCCACCTGCTTCTCCCTTTCCTGCTGTCTCTTCGGACTTCCAAAGTCTTGGAACCCATATCAGCCTCTCCTAATAATATAGAAAGCCTCATCAGATATATATTGTACCACATATATCTCTAAAGTTCAAACAACAACCTAATGCCATTTTGGGGACATGCAAATGATTGTATATTTTCTGGTCCTACCAGTACTCATCAGCTTCTTCTTCATCCATCCCAACTGGTCCAATCCAGACGGGGTGCTCTGTGAGAGAGGTAGAGACATGCATCTATCCAGAGGGAACTTGAAAGAAGGAGGTAGAGTGAGTGGAGTTGGAGGGAGGCGCAAAGGCTGAAACAGATAATGAATAATCAAGTTAGCACTGAGATCCAATCAGAATTACATACACATCAAATGTTTCTTTCTTCATACTGAAGTTCAAATACCAATGCAGTTTGGGGGGAAAACTTCATATGTGTTGTATGTAAAATTAAATTAAATGCATTACCAACTATGTAAGCCATGAGCATAAAATGTTTCTTTATATATATGTACCAAACTAACAACATTAGCAGCTGCATAAACTATGAACAGAATAGTTTTTTGACAAAACCTGAAGTTTTGAAGACTCTGTTTATAAGTACAGGAATTCATTTTGTGTTTGTTACATCACATCCTGAGAGCTAGATAATGTGTGTGGATGTGTTTGTACTACCCTTCCATATGTAGAGTCATCAACATTGTTTTTCTAATTAAAAGCTAGCTGTATGACGTTTTTTATCCTGATTAATTATGCTCTTAGGCTGACAAAGTTTTCAAACATATTTTTTTGTGCAGATTTCCTGTGAAATGCTTTTTATGATCCTGGTTTGCACAGCCACTAATGTTTTTTTTTGTTACATACTTCACAACATTACAGGGGTCCATTAAGAATTTCTATTTTGGGATGATTACTTTACCAAATAGGAAGGCTAGTATTAAAGGAATTATTCAAATTATACAAAATAGGCTATAATGGCTAGAAAGCAGTTTTGCAAGCAGGCTTGATATGTCATTGTTAAGAAAATGTATCCTTTTAAATAACATATTTTCATATAGACCTCTATTCACATACACTTCCACTCACAACTGATGCAACAGCAACCTTGTGGTAGTTTCTGATTGGATGATCTCATTCAGACCACATCCAAAAATGTACATGTGCTGTCCAGGCTAGCTGTTTTTTTGCTGATAGCATGTAATGATTTTAAACTTCCAAAAACGTCATCTCCCTTAGTATGATGGATAGCAAGTTACCTATATATTTTAATTTATATCTTTTCCAAGTTGTCTAACAACACTAGGATAATGCATAGATATTAATTGATCGCGCCTCTGGAAGTTGAAAGGAAGATGACACCTCAACATTTATTGACTTTATTTTGAAGATAACCACAACCAGGACTTTACATTTTTGATTGACCCAATCAACAATACATACATACATACATACATACATACATACATACAGCATACATTTTTTGCTCCCAAACTAGAGCTTTTTTTGAGAGGTAATATGATGGTTTGAGTCCTAGTGCATTTTGACTTTCAAATTATGTTGTCAGCATCACTCTTAGAGATAATCAGCCTTATTAAATTGTGATTTGGTAAATTAAGTTTTTAGTTTGTGAAGACCTTGCACTTGGATAGAAGTTCACTAACTAAAAACTTCTGTAAAAAGATATGATGTGAGGAATAAAAATTACCCCCAACATCTCTGACATTTATGGGGCCAACTATCCGGCCTTTTTTAAAGAACTGTCTGCTGACCTGGAGAGGTGGAACAAGTTCTGTATCTCTTGGTCCGACCGAATTCATACGGTCAAGATGAACATACTCCCTAGAATTCTATATTATTTCAGATCATTACCAGTTAAGTCCCCATTAAAGACCTAAACAACTTCCAAAGGCAAATTGTGAGGTTCATATGGCGAAATAAAACCCCAAGAATTCCAAAACTTACAATGTTTAGACACAAGGGCAACTGTGGACTCTCGTGCCCTTATCTCAAGCTCTACTATAGGGCGGCTCAGATTTCTTTTCTGCCCCAAGCTCACTCCACTGAACATCAACCCATTTGGGTTTTGATGGAAAACCAACGGCTACAGCCTTTGGGGTGGGACACGGTAGTAAGGCTCCCGAAATCCCATTGCCAGCCACATACATACCTCAACCCCATGATTAGACTGTCCGTGGGATGCTGGCACTGGGCAAACTCAACTGACCCCTGACCTCTCCCCGCTCCTGTCTATTACCACCTCTCCCCTCTTTGTAAAAGACCTGCCCAATGACTCTAAGGTCTGGTGGACCTTTTATGGGTTGGATAGAATAGGGTCTTGGTTCAAGGACGGTCAAACCATCAACTTTGAGCATCTTAGGGACAACTTTGACCTTCCTCTAAAGGAGCACTTAATTTGTTGTAAGTTTAGACACTTTATTTGGACTTTGAAGAGGACTCTTGGTCAACCCAAGGTAAATAGGATGACACGCATTTGCAAAAATGCCCCTCTAACCAAAGGTATTCTAGGACTGATTTATGAAAAATTCAATAGCCCATTAAATAACCGTAAACCTAAGCCCTTGATAAAATGGGAAGAAGACCTGGGTCAGACCTGGGACCTGGAAAAATGGGGGCGTATTAGCCAGAGACTAGCGAGAGGCTCCTATAACTACAGCCTGCGGGAAACTTAGCTGAAAGTACTCCATAGAACTTATATCACCCTAGTAAGACTCAATAAGATGAACCCTCAAGAGCCCGACACTTGTTTTAGGGGATGCCCAGAGGCAGGGACCTATATTCACACATGGTGGACCTGCCCTAAGGCTCAGTATATCTGGTCAGTATATCTGGAGACGGGTTGGCCGGGGGACGCATGGCGGGGCACCCTCGCTGGAGACCGGACAAAAATGTAAGTTGATGGGAACTGCACTTGTGGGCTTGCTGCGGGGGGCTGGAGATGGGAAGGTCGTTACGGAGGGAAAGGGGTATCCAACAATGAAAGATTTTGTCATAGTCAGTCTCTCCCCCTTCTTTTGCCTAGATACTCTTGGAAAAGTTATAAGTTGTATTTTCGTTTTACCTCTTTGTTTCTGTCTAGTTTTTGTTTTATAATGATATTTTTGTATGTATTTTACTGAAAATTTAAAATTGTTGATGGTGTGGCTCACGAAGGAACTACAACAGTGCAGTCATCAATCAGGTTTATATATTTACCTGTGTACATCACAACTACATTTGGTATGTTACTACTAATCGAGGCTGTATTTTGTATACTTTGTGTTATTTTGTATACCTTTGTGAGTCAATAAAAATTATTGGGGAAAAAAATATGCTGTGTGCTTAAATAGAGCCCTTTTAAATTTACAGAATCGCAGTTTAATAAGGCTGATAATCTTTATGCAATGTACTGACTTGCAGTGAAAAAACAGTGAAGAAGAGTTCCTACCGGAAGGATGTTCTGATGCTCAGAGACATGGTCAGGAGATAATGGTACAATATCATCAAATCCATTGGTTTTGTTCTCAGTATCCAAGTCACTTGAACTTCTGCTGACATTATCTAAAGCTTCAGTGTCAACTTCATTAGTTTTAGAAGCTGCTTCAACATATTCCTTGGGAGGTTTCTCAATCTCAGCAGTAAGATGTCCCTGAGGAAGGCTGGAATCTTGGTTATCAAATAACAGTGATGGATCCTCTTCTCTGGTTATATCCAGTGTATTGTCCCAATGTTCCTAGAGACAAAAAGAAGATTCACATGAACATACCAACAGAATCTGATCAGCAGTGATCAATTTCTTTCCAGACGGGTCATAGAAATTTAATGGCTAAAGAAGGATTCATGACCAATGTTTACATATATAACACTACAGATGCAGTTTGATTTCTAGTTCACCAGCATTAAGTTATTCATAGTTCAAGAAAAACAGTATTCCAATCTCAAACAGCCACTGAAGTGGTCAAACGGTAGGGATTCATTTGTTTAAATAGTAATTGATTAACAATAAAATAAATACTTAAAGAAGAGTGTTACTTTAGTTCTAATCCCTAAATTATTCTATAGTGTTGAGAATATACAGTCAAATATATTATATACTTAAGCATAGGACTTTGATAGTCCATGATTATAGTTTAATAACAAATATATCAAGCTTTTGAAATAAATTACTGTACACAATACATTAAATACTTACCTATAAGAGAACAAATAATGACTTTTAGTTTTAATCCCCTTTTTTTAATGTTTTTAAGCACATGTTTCTTTTTTGGAGCTGTGAACTCTAATAAAGTTATGCTTTTTGATTTTCTCTCCCAAATTCACCTTTGATAGAATTACAATTGTTAAGCACTATTGTTTGGAAATTTAATTGCCTATTAGTTTCTATTACACTGTTTTAAAAAGTACATTATAAATAAATAAATAAATATATATATATATATATATATATATATATATATATATATATATATATATATATATATATTAGAGTAAAGAAAGCATACATTTGTGTTCACATTTGGATGTCTAAAACTAGTTAAAAAACTTGTTTCATGCCCAGAATTCCAAGAAATACAGTATACAGTTATTACACTGCATTCTGGGAACCTTGGCAGGGACATGCAAATGTGCCCACAAAGGCTTTGCTCTTGCAATCCATAACCATTATAAACATGGCTTCCCTTAAGTAAATGTCCGCTGTATCAAAGGTTGGATTATACACAAGTTAGGAATCCTACCCACGTATAGCTGTTTCAATGTTACTGCCTCTAATCAGCGTGGGGCTGGTTCCTTAGCTTGTAAAGTGGATATTTTGATGAGATAGTTGACCACAACAATAATATATATATTGGTGCTAAATCAGACAGAACCAGAATACACTAGCGGAGAGATCCAAAAATCCCAGACTGTTGAAGGCATACATATTACACAAAGGAAGATGTATTTTTTAAACAAGTATATTGCACAGCTGCTTATATAACTTCAAATTAGAGCACATTGTGTAATGCTGGAGCATCCTTGCTAGTTTAAAGGGTAATTTCATAAAATCCATAAAAGTCAGTCCCACTATCACTATAGTCATAAATGGGGTTTTGGACCAAGGGCACTGAATCTGCAGCTTAGAGGATTCAATTAGCCCATTTTGCAGCCTTGACAGTTTTATAAATAGCAGCAAATGCATCTACAGGTCAACACCTCCATCCAACAGAAAGCAGAGAATGATGGAAGTGAGTGCTCTGGTACTCAGGGATGTACTCTTAGTGGATAGATCTATGTCTCAGGCTAAAAGCTACAGCTACTGCCCCAAACATCATTTTCCAAGTATTTAGTAACAATATTACAGGTAGCAAATAAGTAATGATAATATTTACAGTAAAAATGCACTGTAATTCTAGATTTTTTTTTACTAGGGACCAGCTAGTTACCTTCAATGCTCAAGAGATGCTTTGAGATCTGTTTTAACAGGTTGATATTAGAGTGCCACACTATATTTTAATTTGGTTTTGCACTGATTTAGTATATCTATAAATTGTACTAATAGTGATGATATGTGATGATATGTTTAAAGTGTTAGACTGTCCTCATCCTTTTTTGCTCCTGAAGATCAGAGATAAAATATCAGGGACCAACTGCTTTATCATATATTGTAAGCTATTAAGAGCTCATCTGTTGCACTAAGCTGTATCTGTGCTTGCTAATTGTACCAACTGTACTCGCTGCAGAAAATGTTGGTGCTATATAAATAAGAGTAATAATAACAAAAAAATATATATTTAATAAGATATACTTGTGATAATGTAGGTTTCCTGCCGCCACCAGCAAGACTACATGGGTGTCGGAGATAAAAGCAACCTATAAATGTATCTTTGTATGCTATTGTATGCTCTCCTGGCCATCTCTGTTCTTGTCTTGTCTTTTCTTTTCATGTATTTGGGGTCCTTAAAGGGCCACTTAATTCAGCACTATTTGGACCACATCAGTGTGAAGATCTCCTAAAAGCATGCTGACATACTTTTTGCATTTATGAAATATGTGCATTTTTCACTGAGAAATCAAATTAAATAAAATCTGTTTTTAAATGTGTAACTGACGGCCCACAGACTACTGCAATACTACAACCAATTAGGTTGCAGGGGTGTGTCACCCATTCAAGTCAATGTAAAGGCTTTGTCAGACTGCTTATATTGCATACATTTAAAAAACATTTTTTATTTATCATTTTCACATACAATCTTGTGCTCTGTCATACCATGAAGAGCACTTGCAGTGAGATAAATAGCCTTTTCAAGGGACATGGAAGGTTTCTGGATTACACTACAAATATAATATACGTATGTATCTATTTACTTTTATGTGCTTTCGTTTATTATGAAGTGCTTATAAACTCTGTTTTTCTGCCTAAAATCATTCAATGTGTATCCGCCCTCTGCAGCTCATGAGGATCATGAATACACAGTTTTCAAATTAGCCAATCAGGAGAGTCAGAACCAACTGAACTACACAAACTAAAGTAAAGAGATACATAGGTATATTATATCTGCCCTTCAAGCATGAATATGTTTTGGAAGCTGAAACCTAATAGACTTGGGAAAGATAAGTCAACAATGTTGATGACCATACCCATTATTCCTTTTATCACAGGCTGTAACTATCAACTATATTAGTTGTGGTAGTTACGAATTGTCAGTCACACCATGTTAAAAGTTACAGGCTTGCGCATGCGCAAGGAGCGCCAAAGGCATGCACGACTTTGCTACAATGAGCGCCAAAGGCGCAATTCGCAAGGCCCACAGGCTGCAATAAGCGCCAAAGGCGGTCATTGCAGGCCTCCCAATGAACGCCCAGGCTCTCATCACAAGGCACGCAAGACTTTGTCATTTAACATTACAGGGGCTGCAATGGGCGCCTGCTAGCAAGACTGTGCAAGACATTGTGGTCTTTCAGGGCCCCTCTAAGGGTCATCTGTTCTGTCATGGTTATTATTTGCCCGAGGACGCTCCACCGATGAAGGATGGAAAATGATTGAAGGCGCTCATGGCGATGCCCGTGATTAGCCCCGAAGGACGTACAACTATGGCGCTGATCGCGAGGCACGCAACAAAATTTAAAAAATTACAGCTTTAACGGACAATATTTTTTTAAAGCACGTCGGGGGACCACCAAAAAACTCTAATTACATAAAAAAGTTAACTTACAACCTCACACACAACACAGGGGGAGAGGCAGGGAGCCTGTGAGTGAGGTAGCAAGCTAATTTGAGGCTTAATTGGTGTTTTTTGAAGATCGAAAATCGACTAAACGAGGAAAACAATGGCGGCTGTAAAAACGTAAATGTTTTTAAAAAGGCTCAAAATGAAGCTGGAGCCCGTAGCACTTAGCCGATCAATGCCAGGCCTGCAATACTTGGAAAATACAAGCAACGGAGCTCATCGCGAGGCATGCAAAACTTTAGCATACAAAGAGATGAGAAAGACACAGAGGGGGGAGAGGGTGAAAAGAAACACAGGGGTGAGAGTGGGGGGACACAGACACAGGGGAGGAAAATAAGGGGAAAAAAAACAAAGGGCAGGGAGAGAGGGGGAAACAGAAACATAGAAGCGAGAGAGGGGAAACAGATACAGGGGTCATCCTGACGCCTGCAAGACTTTGAAAAAGGCTGGCAATGAGCACCAAAGGGGGAAGGAGTATGAGTATCTGTGTGAGATACGGTGCCTTGCAAAATTATTCACCCCCCTTGGCATTTTTCGGGTTTTGTTGCCTCACAAACTGGAATTAACATTTGTTTGAGGATTTGCATAATTTAAATTACAGAACATGCCCACAACTTTGAAGATTTTCTTTTTTTTATTGTGAAGCAAACAACAAATAGGACAAAATAACCGAAAAAGTCAATGCGCATAACTATTCACCCCCATAAAGTCAATGCTTTGTAGAGCCACCTTTTGCAGCAATCACAGCTCCAGGTCACTTTGGATAAGTCTCTATGAGCTTGCCACATCTTACCACTGGGATTTTTGCCCATTCTTCCTTGCAAAACTGCTCCAGCTCCTTCAAGTTGGATGGTTTGCTCTTGTGAACAGCAATCTTTAAGTCTCACCACGGACTTTCTATTGGATTGAGGTCTGGGCTTTGACTAGGCCATTCCAACACATTTACATGTTTCCCCTTAAACCACTCAAGTGTTGCTTTAGCAGTGTGTTTGGGGTCCTTGTCCTGCTTGAAGGTGAACCTCCGTTCTAGCCTTAAATCACGCACAGAATGGTACAGGTTTTACTCAAGAATATCCCTGTATTTAGCACCATCCATCTTTCCCTCAACTCTAACCAGTTTCCCAGTCCCCGCTGCTGAAAAACATCCCGACAGCATGATGCTGCCACCACCATGTTTCACTGTAGGGTTGGTGTTCTTTGGGTGATGTGATGTGTTTGCGCCAGACATAGCGTTATCTTTGATGGACGAAAAGTTAAATTTTAGTCTCATCAGACCAGAACACCTTCCCCCATACATTTTGGGAGTCTCCCACATGCCTTTTCGCAAACTCAAAAAGTGTTATTTAGTTTTTTGCTGAAAGTAATGGCTTTCTTCTGGCCACTCTGCCATAAAGCCCTATTTTACGGAGCATACGGATTATTGTTGTCCTATGTACAGATACTCCAGTCTCTGCTGTGGAACTCTGCAGCTCCTCCAGGGTTACCTTAGGTCTCTGTGCTGCCTCTCTGATTAATGCCCTCCTTGCCCAGTCTGTGAGTTTTGGTGGGCGGCTGTCTCTTGGCAGGTTTGCTGTGGTGCCATGTTCTTTCCATTTGGTTATGATAGATTTGATGGTGCTCCTGGGGATCATCAACGATTTGGATATTTTTTTATAACCTAACCCTGACTTGTACTTCTCAACAACATCGTCCCTTACTTGTTTGGAGAGTTCCTTGGTCTTCTTGGCAGTGTTTGGTTAGTGGTGCCTCTTGCTTAGGTGGTGCAGCTTCTGGGGCCTTTCAAAAAAGGTGTGTATATGTAATGACAGATCATGTGATACTTAGATTGCACACAGGTGAACATCATTTCACTAATTATGTGACTTCTGAAGATAATTTGTTGCAACTGAGCTTTTTATGGGCTTCATAACAAAGGGGGTGAATACATACGCACATGCCAATCTTCTGTTTTCTATTTCTAAAAAATAGTTTTATGTATATATTTTTCTCATTTCACTTCACCAACTTAGACTATTGTGTTCTGATCCATCACATAACATTCAGATTAACAAAACATTGAACTTAAGGCTGTAATGTAACAAAATAGGTAAAAAGTCAAAGGGGGTTAATACTTTTGCAAGGCACTGTAAGATCTGTGTTTACATATGTTTAAAAACCCTCTTCAAATAGCCCACTTGATAACAGAATTCAATGGCAGTGTAACAACAGAGTTATCACATATAATAGTTCTCGTATTGCGAGTATGTCGGTAACACCATGTTAAAAATTGAGTGCCCGATAAACTCGCAATTCCGACGCTCTCACAAATTATGAGTTGCACATGCGCATTGCGCTGCGTTAGACGAGCGTATGCGCAGGCGGACGTGCACAAGAGCGGAGACACAAGAGGGAGAGGAGGGGGAGAGACACAGAGGACGCACACACTCGCAGGCGGCCGCGCACGCGCGAACGGGGACATGGGAGGGAGACACAGAGGAGGGGGGACTCACAAAGGGGAGGGAGAGGGGGAGGGGAGAGACACAGAGGAGGAGGGAAAAGACAAAGGGGAGGCAGGGGGAGGGGAGAGACACAGGCGCTAATTGCGAGTACAGCAAAGTAGAGGGGGGAGAGGCTTGCAAAGCGTCTCCTGTCAAGTAGAGGGTGGGAGTGGTAGAGGGAGAAGAGGCTCGTAATGAGCGCAGAAGGCGCTCATTGCTAGGCATGTGAAGAGCACTGAAGGCGATCATCGCTAGGCCAGTAAAGTAGAGGGGGGAGAGGCTCGCAATGAGCGCCTGCCATCAAGTAAAGGGGAAGGGAGAGGATCGCAATGAGCGTCCGTGCATGCGCGAATGGAGACATGGGAGGCAGAGGAGGGGGGAAGACACTGAGGAGGGGGGGCTGACAAAGGGGAGGGAGAGGAGGGGTGGGAGAGACATAGAGGAGGGGGGAAGAGACACGGGAGGGAGGGGGGAGAGACACAGACGCTCATTGAGAGGCCCGTGATGAGCGCCGAAGGCGCTCATTGTAATTCCAGCAAAGTAGAGGGGGGAGAGGCTCGCAATGGGCACCACATGCACTCATCGCGAGGCCAGTAAAGTAGAGGCAGGCTTCAAATTGCCAGGCTTAAAATGTTATTGCCGGGCAAGTAGCTAGTCTAAATATAAGAACCTGTCTGATAATGCTTTTAAGTTCCCGTCTTGCATACCTCCTAATGTCTTTATTAGATACTTCACAAGCAAATTAAGTCTTTCCAGACCTCAGTGATCCTTTAAGATGAGGCTGGTATGTATTTTCTCCTCTGAAGAGGGCCATTTTGTCAGCTGGCTTAGTAAAGCACAATTCAATAACAACAAAAAAGGTGTCATATAAAATACTACACACAAAATACACATTAAAGATACATAAAATAATAATATAATAAAAACTAGATCTCCTAGTTTAGGGTCTCATATGGGAAAAATACAGCAAACACCCAGGTCCTTAGAAAGGCCATGATCTGCGGGTCAAGTAGATTGATGTCCTGGTGGGGCATTAGCCCGGTTATCAAAATGTTCTTTTAAATGTAATAACAAGTTTACAATACCCCTTCAAGAAGCCGTTAAAACAAAGCTCACTACATGCAACATAAGCATTTAAGGCATTGCTAAGAACTGTATCTACCTCAGTGTATGGAAAGTTAAAGTATTCTGTACAGAGGGATACTTCCAGTGTGTCTACTGGGAGATGCCCTATCAGACTGACACCATAGCAGAATAAGTGCCCACAGCTAGAGGGCTCGCCTCCCGAGGGGACCAGACATGCAGACATCACAAGGACAGAAGAGACTGGACACGGGGCAAAGACACGAGGAGGCAGGAAGATAGAGAGACAGGATGAAGAGCTCACAGTGCAGAGAGAGAGAGAGAGAGGATGAAGAGCTCACAGTGCAGAGAGAGAGAGACAGGATGAAGAGCTCACAGTGCAGAGAGAGAGAGAGAGAGAGAGAGGATGAAGAGCTCACAGTGCAGAGAGAGAGAGAGAGACAGGATGAAGAGCTCACAGTGCAGAGAGAGAGAGAGAGACAGGATGAAGAGCTCACAGTGCAGAGAGAGAGAGAGACATGATAAAGAGCTCACAGTGCAGAGAGAGAGAGAGAGAGAGAGAGAGAGAATGAAGAGCTCACAGTGCAGAGAGAGAGAGAGAGAGAGAGAGAGAGAATGAAGAGCTCACAGTGCAGAGAGAGAGAGACAGGATGAAGAGCTCACAGTGCAGAGAGAGAGAGACAGGATGAAGAGCTCACAGTGCAGAGAGAGAGAGAGAGACAGGATGAAGAGCTCACAGTGCAGAGAGAGAGAGAGAGAGAATGAAGAGCTCACAGTGCAGAGAGAGAAAGACAGGATAAAGAGCTCACAACGCAGAGAGAGAGAGTAGGGGAATAAAGAGCTCACAATTTACAGAGAGAGAGCAGGGGAATAAAAATCTCAGAGCTCAGAGAGAGAGACAGCAGTTGGAAAAAGACTTCATATTGCATAGAGACAACAGGGGGATAAAGAGATCACGGTACAGATCAGGAGACAGCGGGGGGATAAAGAGGTCTTAATGCGGACAGAGAAAAACTGTGAAAGACGGAGAAAGCAGTGGAGAGAGGATCAAATGCAGGAAAGACAGTACAGGTTCAGAGAGAGAAAAAGAACAGGCACAGAGACAGTCCTAAAAATCAGAGCAAAGTAGAGATGTTCACCTTCTGGAACCTCCCCTTTCTTCCTGTTCTCTCTCCTGCAGGAAGTCATGTTTCAGTGTTTCACAGTTGTTACTTACACACTACCAGTGTAATTCTGCTACATGCAGTCACTGAAGCCCCTCCCTTATGTGTGTGGCCTTAGCTCACAGGTATGAAACATGGCACCCTACATAGAGAAGAAAGCAGGAGATTCCAGAATGTAAGCATTTATTACTCTGAGGGTAATGAAGTAAGTGAAGTGTACATTTTATATGACAAGTACATTGAGGACAATAAAATGAATTAAGTCACCAAGGTTAAATATTTATACCGTGCTTTACCTATTTAAAAAGTCTAAAGCTTAATGTCATGCATATAAAAGATCTTGTTTTATACATAAAAAAAAAAAAAGACGGACAGATAAAAGCAATTTGTTTTACTTAAGGACCAAAGACACATGTTGCTGTTAAGACATCCATAAGGCTCACTACCATCTGTTTCCTGTTACAATTGAGGATTAAAAAATATCAACACTGTCTACACGTATTCAAATTAAAAAAACTCTGTTATTTAAAATGTGATCTTTTAAATGCATGCTAGACATTTTTGGATTACAGTAGCCCTTTAACATTGATGATGTAAACAGTGACCAGCAGATGGTGCCAAATACTTTTATAAAGTGATCTCCTGTGCCTAACTCCTCTATTTGTGCTACAATCAAGGAACCACAGTAAATATATATATATATATATTTTGCATTGTTCAGCTGTTTCCGACTCTCAGTGACCTCATGGACCGTAACACAACAAGCACATCTTTATGTCCATGGTCATGCCGATCCACTTGGTTTTCATGGCAGAGATACTGAAGTGAGTTGCCAGCTCCTTCTCCATTGGGCCACAACATACAGTTTCTGGTATTCCAAGGTGGTCTCCCATCCAAGTACTGACCAGGTCCAACCCTGCATGGCTTCAGGGTGACCTCTTGGTTCACTGACTGGAATCAAACTCAGTACAGTATTGAAAACACCTAATCCTCACTACTGGACCACCAGGGAACCCTACACCTCATGTCAATAATGTTGCTACTTGCAAGATGAGTCTTTTTAAGATGCATAAAAAAAATATTGATTAATGCACTGATCCTGGAGAACCACAAACTGGATGGATATTTTAGAGGAACAATATAATACAGATACAAAATAAAACCCCACAAAACTGATAATTATGGAACTTATGGACTATTGTAGTACAACGGATTCATTTCGTTATTTTAAAGAACCATTGCAGTGCATTTACAAGTGAGGCTCACGTTTGTTTGCTGTGCATAGACTATTTAAAACAATATGCAGCTTAAAATAAATAAAAATTAAAACATTTTCTTGGCTTTTAAACTTTGTGTTTTCTCCTTATCTCCTCCTACTTGTGTCATCAGGGTGTGTGGCCAGCTCTTCCTGTGTGCTGGACTAAAAATGAAGTCTAGTTTCTGCTTTGGACTGAGCATACTCGGTAAAGGGGTGCGGGCTATGATGGCTCATGAACTATGGCTGGACGGGGCTATAGGGTATGCAAGCACGTTACAATAGAGCTGTTACCACGGTGTAGACAGTGGGGGTGGAGCTAATGATGTCATGGAGCAGGGCCCGTAACATCAGCCCAAACTACTTCCAAGCTCCAAATTAGACCAGCATACAGACAGAACTGGCCATGCCCCTGATAGACACAGGTAGGAGAAGATATGCAGCCATGCTTGAGGGGAAACAGACAGTTTAACATCTAAGAAAATAATGTTAACTGTTCTTTATGTTAAACTGAATAGTGTTTTTAATAGTCTATGCCCAGCAAACAAACACATGAGCGTTACTTGTAAATATGCTATATTTGTCCTTTAATACTTGTCTAGAAGTAAATCAATTTTAAATTCAACGTAGCTTTTACAACTTATATTCAAATTTAAGTGTTTCTGCCTTCATCCAATATTCCTTGATCTCTATCCCATATCAGGTGTTAAGGGGTGAGGGAAGATCTGCCTAGAAGTCTGTCCTAATATGAGTATTTAACCGTCTCTTTCCTTGGTCCTGGTGAAAAAGAAGTTGGTCAGTCTCCTGGGCACACACCCCTTGACACCTAATAGTGAGTAGAAAGGAGCTATACTAGATCAGCAAACACTAAATTGGATATATAAGTTTTAAAAGTGGTCTTGAATTTGTTTTCTGATTTTATTACTAATTAAACCAATGAAACCTTGTTGTATGAGAACTACAACAACACTTTAAAGGACCACTGCAATACACTAGCAAGAGAAACTAGTTATTTGAATTATATATTGATAACTAATACAATTTCATGGTTTATAACAGCAACATTAAATATTAAACTCTCTTTCAAAGATTAGAGTCTGATTCTCCAGTCCTAGGGCCTCATTCAATTGCGATTAGGTCAATTGAATAGGGCTCTATATAAGCACATAGAATATTATTTTACAGAAGTTTGTAGTTAGTGAAGACCTTGCTTTTGGATAGAAGTTCA
Organism: Discoglossus pictus; assembly: GCA_027410445.1. Classification (NCBI taxonomy): domain Eukaryota; kingdom Metazoa; phylum Chordata; class Amphibia; order Anura; family Alytidae; genus Discoglossus; species Discoglossus pictus. The sequence continues at coordinate 96,204,046 of CM050168.1, forward strand.
CTAACTAAAAACTTCTGTAAAAAAATATTCTATGTGCTTATATAGAGCCCTATTCAATTGGCCAAATAGCAATTGAATGAGGCCCCTAGAGTTTTAAAAACTGATTTGAGACCACACAATCGTTCATAGGGTGTCCCACAGTAAAAGCTTGTTGCCCAGACAAACCCCTTTAATGTATCAAGTCTCTAGCTAATGAAAAGCACTGTGTTCATTTTCTAAATTGAATTTATTAATCATTGAATAAAAATTTAATTATTTTATTAAACTAATGCTGAATTAAAACATTTAGATCCTCTTCTAAGGTCATAATTGTGATCATTGCAACCTTCCAAATTAGCTCTGCAAAGATCTGCCCGCGGTAGCTCATGTACAGTGTTTCTATAGTACTAGATGTATTAGCCAATCACAGACTGTGTGACAGCTATTGTTAAAATGTTGCTGAAACACAGTCTGTGATTAGCTAGCACATGTAGTGCTATAGAAACACTTTGTGCATAAACTACAGTAGGCGGACCTTTCAAACTACAGTAGGTGGACGGTTTCAATGAGTAAAAACAGAGCTTTTTAGCACTAGTTAACAAAACAATGCAAATAAACACTAAAATAGATTATTATAATATTGAAAACAGGGAATCCTCCATGTTTCTTTAAGTCTTATACCAACTGCATCTGAAACGGTGCCAAGACCTCTTTCTATTGTCTTCGGTGTAACCCATATGCAAAACAAAAAAGATTGGGCATGGCAGACCCAGACATTAGGTACATTACTCCCCGGGGTCTGAGAATGCCGTCTTTTGTTGTCGTCATTGCTTACACTAAAGACAACAGATTCAGAGGCCAAGGGGCAATTAGCAACTATTGTCAAGTATCTACAATTAGCAAGAAATAAGAGTGTGCTTAGTGGGTGGATCAGAAAGAGGGACTGACTGGTAACATTTGCAAACTGTGGTGTTTTCTGTGGAAAACCACATTTAAAAAAATACATTCAATTGATGAGTACCTGTAATTATAGTTTTAAATTGCACAATATGGGAATTTTAACTGTGTCACTTTAATCGGGACCATATAAACTGTCAATAATGAAGAGTATGAAGTTGTATATTAATTATATCTGAGCAAGGCATTGGAAGTGCTGAGGATGTGGCCATCAGATAGATAGATAGATAGATAGATAGATAGATAGATAGATAGATAGATAGATACATACATAGATACATAGATAGATAGATAGATAGAATCCATCTGCCAACATGGCTTCTGGGATAATATTTAAAGTAACACTGCAGAGGTTCCACATGTGGAATAACTTAAAACTGTAGGTAATAACAAGTAATTTATTAATTTATGTTATTAAAATACATTGCCCTACTAACATTGAAGTTTGCCATTTTGATGATTGCCAGTAGATACTGATAAGCCATTGAGGCATTAGGTTACTTTTCTTCAGTGCAGTTGCCTGGATACTGAGCACATTTAGTCTCTTTTTGTGCAGGAGACTGCACTGAAGACAACAGACCAAATTACTCTGGGGTTTATAAATGGTATTGATAGCTAAAATTGCAAACTGTTACGTACTTTAACATAGGAAAAAGTGTTTTTTTAAATAATATTCATTTGATAGAAGAACTTGTTTTTACCTATAGTTTTGAACTGCTTGACTAAGCACTTAACAGTGCTGAGCCTTGTAATATATTATAGAAAACAAGGAGAGACTATATCAGGGGGTTTTATTTTGCTAAATGTTGTCATTTTGTGTGTGTCTGGATAACCACCCAGGTCCGTTTATCTGTTTATACAGAGCAGATATGTTACATATATATATATATATATATATATATATATATATATATATATATATATATATATATATATATATATATACACACACACACATATCATATATACGTGCTCTGGAAATATTCCCTCTGACACATTAGATGATTAGATGTGAGCCACATTCCTACTCACTGTCTCCGTTGTAGAAAAAACGGACAAAATCAATACCTAACATTAAACACATGTAGTAAGCTCAGCCTGAAATACCTAAAGAAATTAATTTGGTTAGTTTGTTAAAGCCCAAAGCAGCCGATATGGGCTGTAACAATAACTTCTAAGGGAGATTGCAGTCAATAACACAGAATCGATATTCTCATAAGAAGAGTCAGACCAGATTGACTGCACTGAAACCTAACCAGCAATGGCGGCCTAGTGATAATGTCATTAAAGGGACACAACAAAGCTTTTAAATATGGCACAAATGAAGACTATAAGTAGTAATCAGTTGCATATTATTTAACAAACACTACCTCAAAAAACGTATATTGACTTTTATATTTTTATTGATAAATCAGCCTTTTTCATCATCCCACTCAGCCCTTGTCTTTATCAGAGCTAATCACTGCTGATTGATTCATTGGTTGAACGAAAAGCAAGTGCAAAAATCCACCTGAACATGTACAAAATGCCAGATAAAAGATCAGAAAGGCTGATTGACAGGTATAACTTACAAAACGTCAGTAAAAGTTTACTATAAGTGTTTATTGTTATGTGTAGATTTCCATTTTACCATATTTGCTGTGTCCCTTTAAATTAATAAAATTGATTTGCCATGCATAGATCAACTATTGTAATGTATGACACAATGTGCTTCCTAAAAGCAGATTTTAATAATTCTTCAAATACATAGGTGAAATAACAAGACTTTTACCTCCTCACTGGACGTAGAACTAGTGGACAGGCTAAAACGAGAGCCAGCTGCAGAATCGCTGTATTCAAACACATCCTCATCCTGCCCCTCCAGGAGACTTGTCTCTTTTCTGAAAGTATTTCTAGAGTTTGTTCCTAAATCTAATTTTGATTCCTCCAATTCCAGAGCTTTGGTTAAAGAATTCTCAGAACACGTATCTAAGCCCAAACTAGGGCTCTCTGTTTCAGTGCTGTTGTGTTCCTCAAATTCAGGAACAATAGGTTCTGTCAGTGATGAATCTTGGGGCACATCTTCCGTGCAAGAGGTTTTGTCTAAAGATACAGTATCATCCACAGTTTGTCCGTGTACACACACTAAATCACACTGCTCTCTCTGTGATGTTGGTTCAAGTGCTATTTCATGAAAATCAGGGGTGTCTTGGACATGATTGTCCCAGATCCCTGAATCGGGAGATTGGAGATGTTCTAAAGGGAAGACCAATGCATTTTCATTCTCTATAACAAGAGGCTCCTTGATGGAGGGTGTCTGCATTCTGGGAGTCCGTGGAGTAGACTGCGAAACCTGGTCCTCAGATGTAAAAGACTTAGAAGACCCTCTCCATTTCCTGGCTGCTTCCGCCACATTGCTGAAAAACCTAATGACGCCACTAAAGTTTTTGGATTTAGTAGCACTGGAGCTGTCAGATGTTTTTACCTGTTCTATATTGTCCTCAAATCTTTTGTTAATGTCTGTTGAGGAAGTGATATCAGTTGTGGTTTCTACATTTTGTATAGTATGTTCATGGCTTTTGTCCAGACCTTTTGCGTTATCTTTGGTAGCCAATGAAATCCCTTTCAGATAATTCCACATATAAGAGCTCCGGCCTCTACGATGTTCCGGTGGGATTTTAAGTCCCCTCCTCTGGATTTCCCCTTCAGCAATAGTGGAACTCTTATTGTTGTGGGCATGTCTGCGATGGCTACTCATGCTTTGACTGTCAATTAACTCTGAATCCCCATTCATCCCAGCAGCAATATCCCTCAACCACCTATTCTCATTAGAGTCACATTCCGAAATACATATATTTAATTCAACATCTTCAAACGAGTTGTCAAAGTCATCAATGTAACCAGCATAGGAGTGCCTATATGGTCGGTGGCTGTCTGTGAATTTTCTAGTCCTGAACAGAGCATTTGGTATAGCAACTTCTGGTTCCTCTGTAGGGAGATTCTGGACCTTGGCCTTTGAATTACGAAGAACAGAACTTTTAGATAAAGTGGAAGACCTTAATCTCTTGAAGGATCTCACCTTGTCCATAAAAGATAGTTTAGGTTTGGGGTCAGTGATCTCACTAGTAAGAATCATCGATTGTGGCCTCTTGCTTCTACCAGTATTGGCTCTCCTTCTGTTGACAAAACTCCAAATGCGGGTCCCTTTGGCTTTCTTTTCAAACCTAACTGCTGTATCGTCCAGCTGTGTGGATACCCCACTTGTATCACAAGCTTCAAACTCACAAATCGCCATTGTGTCAGTGGTCTTCTCCTTGGGACAAGCTTGGTATGTTTTGTTCATATAACCATTGAGGATTACCACAGAGTGGTTATTAAGATCGCCATTTATCATGTCCATGGCTGAGCCCCCAAGGCCTGTCACCACATCACTACTTCATCCAATGTAAAGAAAACTGAAAAACCAAGAAAAACAATGAAATTAGAATGCAGACTAATACAAAATAGGACATCAAAGTACTTGTGTGCAGTGACTTATTATCAAACAAATTGTGTTGGTTTTATTAAAATGTTAAACTTTAGTTTACCATTTAACTTTAATCTAAAAGGGGAAACATTTACCATCTTACTTAGAAGAAACAGACTGGCTAGTTGTTATATACCTATGCATTAATATTGGTAGCCCACAATGGAGATAGTGCTAGTACATGTGAAAACAAAATGATGGTTAGCACAGGTCATGCACAAACATAGGAAGTTAGTGTACAAAAGAGTGATTTCCTAATAGCAGATGTTAGAGTTTTTTTAAGAATAAAACTACCCTTAAAAATGTGTATTTTTAAAACTGGAATGTATTAAAAAATTCAATTTATTTATACAAAAATAGCTGTGAATTTACTACATTTTGGCTTTCACTTCGCTCCGGAGGTCCTCCCACCATACTTGTTTGTTATCTATGATATGTCAAGAGCCATATGCAAAATTAAGCCATTAATCAAGTGAATATCTAATTAGGTATTGATAACAAGAAAGGTCTAATGGGAAGATCTCCTCAGCTTTATGACAGCAACAATGTAGTAAAGTAAAAATTTTATTTTTATGTTACTAAATAAAAATTTTGATAACTTCCAAATGCAATTTTCATAGTACTTTTTATAAGTACTTTTTATCCTATAATGTCTTGGGCCTCTGCTGCAACCACCTTAGCCCTGCACAATTGTACACTAAGTTCACACATGGAGGATGGATCGACTGTACCGATATAGGACAGTTAACAGTATCACTAATTAAACCCATCTTCCTGCAACACCTCCATTAAACTTTTTAGCCATTATTGGATTTGACTGAAATTGACGGCACCCCCTTCCCCCTCACAGGTGTGGAATCAGATAGCTTGTATCAATAGGTGTAAACACTGCTCTCCAGAAATATAAACACACATACAACTTCCAAGAGTTTCACAGATACTATCAGAGTCCCATGTTTTTGTTTTTTTCAAAAATCTACATTTAAAAAAAAAAAAATTAAACTAATAATTTGAATTTGCTGGGCCCTGGATGAATTTATGATATGTAGGTGGAAGTTCTCTTTGTATGAGAGGCATTTACATTTCTGGAGAGATATGGTTGCATTTTCAAAAGTAAGGAATCTGCTTTTGAGCCAGTGAGGGGAAAGGGATGTGGTGTCAATTTCAATCGTATCCAATTACCTTAGCAAAGGTTCTCTCTCCCCTCCTTCCCCACCCTCTCTCCAAAACACACACCCTCATGATCCAGCTATCAGGATGTGATGCAACAAACACAAAATGGATTCCTGTACTTATAAAGAGTCTTCAAAAATGCACATTTCCCCAAAAATGTTTATACACATGGCTTACACAGCTACTAATATTGATCATTTGGTACATACTTAACAAGTGTCTTTTTTCTTGAACTCCAGTAGTCCATTAGATATATAGACTACTGGACTGCAAATCCACTGTGCTCAAACACTAGAGTTATAATGACAGGCATATGCTGTAATGGTTCCATGTTTAAAAAGGGTTTGGAATAAATGGTAAAAATGTATTGTGTGCTCATTTGCATGTCCCCACCCAGTTTCCCAGAGCACAGTGCAAACATTGTATTTCTTGAGATGCTGAGCACAGTATAAATTTATTAACTTATTTTAAGGCATGCAAATGTACACATGGTGGGTTGTAACTGGCTTCTACTTACACAGCACTGACTTAGAAGATACAAAGGTGATAGGGTAGAACGTTTTATATAGAGTATATCAAATCATTTATTTAAGGTTCAGGAGAGATGTATCTTTCAGATAAAGAGGAATGCTAGAACAAGGGATCATGATTAGAAGTTGATAAAACATGCAGTGGTAAGCTTCAGCAGTATTACTTTGTCGAAAAGGTAGTGGCTACATGGAATAACCTAGATATACATAAGGCTATAGTGGGTAATACTTAAAGGTACATGGAACTTATATATTTGTCAGAAAGGCATTTAAAAAGAGCAGGTTTTAAGCATTACAAAAATATTTGCAGAAAAACAGACACTGCAAATTTTAATATATTGAAATTGTTTATCTCCAAATTTTGTAGCAACAACTACTGTAGGCTACTAACGTCACATGTAAATAAGCAATAATAAAGTCTCTGATATATTACATTTTATGTGCAATTATGCTGCAATGGAATTTGACATATTGTTTTCTGCTGACCAACTTCCTGAGGTGACTGAAAACTAAAAGTTTCTATAAGCACAATAGGAATGTGGCAGGTAAAATTGTCAGTGCATTCAGCCAGACTAGTTAGTAGTTTATTAGTTCACAAGGATCCTCCTGAGAACGTTCATGACTACATAGTAAAGAATAATAGCATATACAAGTAACAAAAAAACAACTCTATATATTTATATATTTATTTTTGTCCATTATCAAGTCTATTTATGCTAAAAACAATACAAAAGAAAACTACCACATCGCTCCTTCTTTTTGTCAGGTTATTGTGAAGCATCAAGGCAATGCCCCAGCTGAGTTATGAAACAATCTCCAGGCTGATTGGTTGCAGACAATTCCCCAAATGATACTTCTCAGACACAGGTACTGACATTGCTGCGAGCCTGCATTTTCACATAGCTGTTGCTTGTTTTATAAGAACAAAATTGTGTTTGAGGGAGATAAGAAAAATATAGCATATGGGTTAATATTTATTTCCAAACCCTATGTTTGTTTCTGCTGCAAACACCCAAAACAATATGTAAAAACTCTGCAGCTTTTCTGTTATAGCCTGTACATAAAGTGAAGAGTAACCGATGCAAATTAAGAAAGATTCTTTCAGTACATTTCTGGACTTGTAGAAGAATGGAAAACATGATAAGCAAGAATGCACAAGAATGCTGACTTTAATCAGCACAGGATAACATACAGAGCTACTATCTGTGCAAATTATACCAGGCTATAAACCTCAGGACAAGATGTCAGAGAGATATAGAGTTACAATGAATGTATTTCATGGACCACTGTCATGCCCTAATAATAGCAGCTAGATTTTTCAATTAGATAATAATCATAATAAAAGTATTATTCAATATTTATTTAAAAAACACATTATTCAATATTAAATTTACTTTCAAAGACCGGTTGCTGTTAGCATCCACCCACTATAAGGCTAAGGGGGTAGCTTTGTCTATTAGACAGTGCTACATTTTCAGCCATTAAGGGTATATGGAAGTTTCCCTGGGTTTAATATTAAACAACCAAAGTGTTTGCATATCTAAATATCCTTTTGAAAGCTCAAACAGTCCCTGCAAAGGTCTGCCCCCACATCTCACGCATACAATGGTTTTATTGGTAAGAGATGTACTAGCCACTATATTGTTTCTCAACAAAAATGTCCTGTGTAATTGTTTCAAATGTCAGTACATCGTTTATTGTATGTATTTATTGTGGGTGCTACCCTACGTTAAGTGAAGATGACAGATCATAACTAAAAAAAAAACACTTATACTGCTGTGAAATGCACTCAACAATTTCATAAAATACTATAATTAGCATCAATGAATAGAAAATTAAAATTTAAAAGACAGACTTGGCAACCGCACCTAAAACACAGGTGGACACAGACATCACCACTTTACTTTGAAGCCACCATGGTTTGGCTCACAAACCATCATATCCACACTCAAAATCTGGCAATATAAAATATAAATTGCCATTAGCTAACCAATAACTGATGTATAGAAGGTAAAAAAAACGAATTTACATAGACAAGAGTGACTTTCTCTGTTCTCATTATTTATCTTTATCACTTACAAAGTAATCAAGAGCCTTGCCTGTGATAATATCGTCTGCTTCTGCAACTCTGTGGGCAGGCATAAATTATATCACAGCATAGGCTTGTGCCTATTGCATCAGGGTATTGACACACATCAATGTCATTATGTTACTAGTCCACATCAACAACAACAACAACATAGGCCCACATCAATGACTTCACAACATAGACCCACATTAATAACTTCACAGAATAGGCCCACATTAATGACTTCACAATGTAGGCCCACATCAATGATTTCTTCACGAGCACTGACATCAATGACATCACGGTTTAGGTCCATATTAATGATGTCACAGCATAGGGCCACATTAGTGATGTCACTAACATCAAATTTTCGGTTCGCGAACAGCGGACGCGAACTTCCATCAAATGTTCGCGAACGGGCGAACCCGGCGAACCGCCATAGTCTTCAATGGGCAGGCGAATTTCAAAACCCACAGGGACTCTTTCTGCCCACAATAGTGATGGGAAAGTTGTTTCAAGGGGACTAACACCTGGACAGTGGCATGCCGGAGGGGGATCCATGGCAAACTCACACGGAAAATTACATAGTTGATACAGAGTCTGGTTTTAAGCCATAAAGGGCATAAATCACCTAACATTCCTAAATTGTTTGGAATAACATGCTTTAAAACATCAGGTATGATGTTGTATCGATCAGGTAGTGTAAGGGTTACACCCGCTTCACAGTAACAGACCAATCTCCCCGTTTAATGATCCGCAAACAGTCCCTTTGCACAACAGCAAACTCCCCATTTGCACAAGGTTGGATACCAAGCTAGCCATGTCCCGTTCCTTCTCCTCACTGATGTCATTGAAGGTCTCTTCCTCCACCCAGCCACCAAGGGTCCCCGAAAGGTGACAACAAGCCCCCTGGCACGCCTGCTGTGTTTGGTCTTCCACCTCCTCAAAGCCACCTTCCTCCTCTGATGCCTCTTCTTCAGACTCCCAGAGTCTGGGGGCTTCCACTGCCCAGCATGGAAGATTATACACAGGTCAGAGTCTGGGGGCTTCCACTGCACAGCATGGAAGATTATACGCGTTGCCTCTGTCTGCGTTATTATAAGGTGTGTACTGTTAAGTAGTACTATTCCTATCGGTTTAATCCCTGTTACGTCCACTATCAGGGGACGTGTATATGGCATGGATTTTTGGAAGCGGGAGATGGAAAAAGATGCTTGGTCGGTCCTCCCACTTCAAATTTGGGGCACTGCGTGTGCAATCTAAGATGCCACCAGATATGAGTGTCACTGTGCACTGGCAAAAGTTGGCAGAGTAGATGCAATAGGCTTCACACACACGCCTGTAGGCAGGCAATTGCTATTCAATCTATTACAGTCAAAAAAAGTGTTGTTTTATGTCACTGAGCACAATATAAGCTGTGAGCCTGACACAGGCAGGCAACTGAAATTAGATTACAAGAAAAAACTGGTTGTTTTCAATGTATGTTACACCACCAGGTATGAGTAGTGAAAATAAGCACAATATAAGCTGTTAGGTGTTAGCCTGTCACCCAAACACGCCGGCAGGCAGGCATAGATTACACAAAAAAAAATATAAAATAAAATAAATTATGTTCAAAGTTTCCTCAATGATAAAGTATAGGGGGCGAACCGAAAAGCGCATGTGTTCGCCGTTCGTGGCGGACGCGAACATGCGAAAATCGCCTCGAATAGTTCTCCGGCAAACTGTTCGGGACATCACTAGGCCACATCCCTGAAATCACAGTGTAAGCCCAAATCAATAACAATGCGGTACAGACAATAACATCAGAGTAGTCTCACATGAATTAATATTAACAGACCTTTTGAGTTAAGGAGTATAGTCTTTCTGGGATGGCCTGGCACAGGTGTGTCCCCGTGGTAGGCATTCCTAGCAAATCTGGCCCAGGAATAAGGCAGGTTATGTCACCTCAACTTGTATTCAAAGCAATGCCTATGCTGTAAGATTGTTAGCTACTTGTTGCTGTTGTGCCATGCTCTTTCCGTTTGGTTATGATAGATTTGATGATGCTCCTGGGGATCATCAAAGATTTGGATATTTTTTTATAACCTAACCCTGACTTGTACTTCTCAACAACATTGTCCCTTACTTGTTTGGAGAGTTCATTGGTCTTCATGGCAGTGTTTGGTTAGTGGTGACTCTTGCTTAGGTGTTGCAGCCTCTGGGGCCTTTAAAAAAAGGTGTGCATATGTAATGACAGATCATGTGACACTTAGATTGCACACAGGTGGACATCATTTCACTAATTATGTGACTTTTGAAGGTTATTAATTGCACCAGAGCTTTTTATGGGCTCCATAACAAAGGGGGTGAATACATACGCACATGCCAATTTTCTGTTTTCTATTTCTAAATAATAGATTTATGTACAGTATATATTTTTCTCATTTCACTTCACCAACTTAGACTATTGTGTTCTGATCCATCACATAGAATTCAGATTAACAAAACATTGAATTTAAGGCTGTAATGTAACAAAATAGGTAAAAAGTCAAGGGGGTGAATACTTTTGCAAGGCACTATACATGTAAGAGTTACATGATTCATGCATTTCAAACGGCATCAAAATGAAATGCATGGTGGATTACATTTTCTAATTTAAGATAAATACATATACTCTGTATAAACTACATCTTCAAACTGTCATGTTTCTCAAACATTGCAATTAGCAGCTCAAGGTCAGGATGTTTGGAACAAGGTGTTTTGTACATATAATAATAGTTTGTCAGCGCTGTGGTGAAAGGACAAGGAGAAATACCCATCATAGCAGGGAGGCAATTTACAGGTTCTGACCTGCGTTTATATGAGGGGAATAGTGGCCCAGGAATGGATCTCAGACAAGCCCTGTACACTGGAATGTTGTGATCACAAAGGTATTTTTTCCGGCTCCAAATAAATTCCAGTCTCATACTACTGATGATCACATCATTCTATATCCATGCTAATGGGACAGAAAGTTTTGCAAGTTAGTGTATCTTATCGTTTTTAAATACACATTTAGCATATTTAGATTACTTGAATTTTTTCAACATCAATGCAACCACCAGGACCAGCCACTTGGAGCCATGTGTTGGTCATATACCATATATCCCAACTCTTCCTGTTTTTAGTGAAAATCACCCTGTCCCACTGAGGCACCCGAATATATCTCTTTTGAAGGAAGGTCCTACATTTAAGTACACAACTCCAGCCCTGGTAATGTCCCATTTTCTCTGGTTCAACATCCATAAGAAAGATGGAAGCCAAGAATATCAGTTATACAGAATATGTCTGCATGGAGCAATTTGCACATTTTAAGTGTGTGTATATCACTAAAACTTAGTTTGCATAATTGTGGCAACAATTTATAATAGTGAATTATTTTTTTGAAAACGTGTCAACATTTGATGTAGGATGTACTAGCACCAGTGAAGCACTGCCATTTGAGAATAACATGTTTGTGTCTCTTCCTCTCTCTCCCTCTAATTCCCAACACCAGTCTTCCCCCTACCCAAACCCCACTCATGCCCTGAAACCTACGTTATTCTGAGGAACATAGGGGTACAATGAGGATAGAGGACCACGTTTATTCCCTGTCATTCTAAAAACACAAAACTACATGGAATTAAACCAGTAGAGGTTTATGACACACAACTTAAGTAGGCCTATCATTACATCTAGTTGTATTATTATTACGTTACAACTGTATGTCTATATGCTATACTTGGGTAGATTGGTTTTCTTACTAAAGCATTCTCCTATGTCTGTAATATAGCAACCTCAGTTTAGGCCCAGCCCAAGCACATTTTCAGGAGGAGGCCACCTGCCTCAAATTGCTAACACAGTTTTATGAAAAAGAATATCCATATGTACAGAAATGTCTACATACTTAGAAATTTCTGTCCAAGTGCAGATTACATTTTCTGAAATGATGCAAATATATATAGCACATATACACTTTTTATATAGACGCTTGCAGTAATCCCAGTATAATAAATGAGACATGGAGGGTGTACTAGAATTAGTTGACTAAGCTCACTGTAAATACACCCCTGGTTTACTTCTATATCTCTCACCAATTCCCTCTCTCTTTGTAACTGTTAATTCTCTCACACTAATTCCCAGTTTCATTCTTTTCCTGACAGGTCTCCACTCACTCCCTTAAGTCTATTTTATCCCCCCCAAAAAAACATGGTGCAATTCTCCATTATATCAATTAGTATATAGACACCCTAACCACTCACATCTGTAGTTACCAAAATCTGCTTATAGGTAAGCAAACCATAGATGGGCACCAACCCTCCACTATCTCTCTTCTGTTATGACGTGACCCTCACAAGAACTCAATCCAGCCTCTATCATGATGCAACACACTAGCAAAAACATATCATACCTTATATTTAGTCTAGCAACCTAAATTTACTTACCTGATCTATGTTTGTATTGCTTTTTTTTATATTGAAAACAATATTAAAGAGCATATCTATGGATGTAATAAAAAGAGCATAGAGCTGGAAGTAATAAAATAGTGGGCAAGCTGGAAAATAGTGCTCTTTACTTTCACATAATCAAAACAATCAATATTACAACCCTGAGATGGGCTCTTCCCTAGCTAAAATAGTATATAGTGAATTATGAGTAGTGATAACAATTAAACAATGATATATTCCTCATATAGACAAAAGTGATAAAATCCCACACTTTATCCGGGTTAGAATGGAGTCCTAACCTTTTAGGGCTAAACAGTGAAATGTTATCAATATCAATATCATTAAACCACAAATGAATATCAATATCATTAAAGATGAAAAATAAAAATGTAAATCAAAACTAAAACTAATAATTATGTGAATCAAATAAAGATCAAATAATGTTGTTGCCATGTTGGCAGTACATCTCTTCACACATCACTTCTGGCTCCTTTTTGGCAATTTTATAACTATATATATATATATATATATATATGTATATATAGCTAGGCAAGTTACTAATAAAGGATAATAATAATAATAATAATAATAGTCTGGCCTGAAGCTTAAGTGGATACATTCTGCCATTATTTTGTGCAGTTGAGGGAAGGGGAAGTAATTGGTAGCCAAATTGGTGAGTGAGTTTATATTAAGATTCAGGCTACTGCACTACAAAGTAAAAAATCATGTTTTCCCAGCTCCGTACCAGCCCAATATGCACTGAATAGGAAAAATTACAGGCATTCCAGCATTTATACACGATGAGAGTCTGCTTTTAAGATTTTGTCAAGACACAATTTTATTGCTTATGGTTTACAAAGTTGTTAGATTGTCACTTACTTCACAAACATATGAAGACATTCACAAACTATAGTGGTCAGTTAATATTGCAACTTATAGTGGATATAAAAAGTCTACACACCCCTGTTAAAATGTCAGGTTTCTGTGCTGTAAAAAAATGAGACAACTTTTTCCACCTTTAATGTGACCTATAAACTGTACAACTCAATTGAAAAACAAACTGAAATCTTTTAGGTGGAGGGAAGAAAAAAATAAATAAATAATGTGGTTGCATAAGTCTGCACACCCTCTTATAACTGGGGATGTAGCTGTGTTCAGAATTAAGCAATCACATTCCAAATCGTGTTAAATAGGAGTCAACATACACCTGCCATCATTTAAAGTGCCTCTGATTAACCCCAAATAAAGTTCAGCTGCTCTAGTTGGTCTTTCCTGAATTTTTCTTAGTCGCATCCCACAGCAAAAGCCATGGTCCACAGAGAGCTTCCAACGCATCAGAGGGATCTCATTGTTAAAAGGTATCAGTCAGGAGAAGGGTACAAAAGAATTTTCAAGGCATTAGATATACCATGGAACACAGTGAAGACAGTCATCATCAAGTGGAGGAAATATGGCATAACAGTGACATTACCAAGAACTGGAGCTCCAAAATTGTTGAAAAGACGAGAAGAAAATCGGTCTGGGATGCTACCAAGAGGCCTACAGCAACATTAAAGGAGATGCAGGAATATCTGGCAAGTACTGGCTGTGTGGTACATGTGACAACAATCTCCCGTATTCTTCATATGTCTGGGCTATGGGGTAGAGTGGCAAGACGAAAGCTTTTTCTTACGAAGAAAAACATCCAAGCCAGGCTACATTTTGCAAAAACACATCTGAAGTCTCCCAAAACCATGTGGGAAAAAGTGTTATGGTCTGATGAAACCAAGGTTGAACTTTTTGGCTATAATTCCAAAAGATAGGTTTGGTGCAAAAACAACACTGCACATCACCAAAAGAACACCATACCCACAGTGAAGCATGGTGGTGGTAGCATCATGCTTTGGGCTGTTTTGCTTCAGCTAGAACTGGAGCCTTAGTTAAGATAGAGGGAATTATGAACAGTTCCAAATACCAGTAAATATTTGCACAACACCTTCAGGCTTCTGCTAGAAAGCTGAACATGAAGAGGAACTTCATATTTCAGCATGACAACGACCCAAAGCATACATCCAAATCAACAAAGGAATGGCTTCACCAGAAGAAGATTAAAGTTTTGGAATGGCCCAGCCACAGCCCAGACCTGAATCCGATCGAAAATCTGTGGGGTGATCTGAAGAGGGCTGTGCACAGGAGATGCCCTCGCAATCTGACAGATTTGGAGTGTTTTTGCAAGGAAGAGTGGGCAAATCTTGCCAAGTCAAAATGTGCCATGCTGATAGACTCATACCCAAAAAGACTGAGTGCTGTAATAAAATCAAAAGGTGCTTCAACAAAGTATTAGTTTAAGGGTGTGCATACTTATGCAACCATATTTTATTTTTATATTTTTTCTTCCCTCTACCTAAAAGATTTCAGTTTGTTTTTCAATTGAGTTGTACAGTTTATAGATCACATTAAAGGTGGAAAAAGTTCTGAAATGATTTATCTTTGTCTCATTTTTTAACAGAACAGAAACCTGACATTTTAAAAGGGGTGTGTAAACTTTTTATATCCACTGTATATTAACTGTACTTATTATTCAACACTATCTCAGGGCATGCAAGCTTGCTAAAAATATTGAAGAGTGAACATGCACAAACTGCAGACAGAAGGGATCTGCACCAATGGTAGATAATGTGTGCCAAAAATCTTACGAAGAGCTTAAAAAATACACATGTCTCCTGGCCAAAGATTAAAGAAACTCTGCATTACAGTGTAATAAAAAAAATATTTTACTCGAGGTTTCTTTTTAATACAAAGCCGAGAACAGGAAAATACCAGAGTCACACAGAAGAAAGTTTGGAGCCAAGACACTTAGTCTACACAGATAACAAATAGCAGGTTACAGATCTAAATAGTTTATGGAACAAAATGTAATTTAAAACCACTCAGATGTTGTATAGTCTACACTCCACTATCATGTACAGGAGCTAAAATCAAGTAGATAAGCTGTAGAAACTCTTTCATTTGTAGTGTTTTTCCTTTTTTTTCCCCTTTTTATATACTGCAATGTTAGCATTTAAAACATTCAAACTGGTTGTTTACTTTGAGTCTTATCTGCAGTTCAGCTGCACCGGCCATATATTGAGATTATTGAGACAAGATCTCTCTAGATGCGTATATGCTCCCTTCTCTGCAAGAATGTATTTCTACATTTGTTTCTTTTGGCGTTAAAACGGCTGAAGAAACCAAAGGAGAAGGTTAACATGCCATATGCAGGGAGCTTGTAATATTTGGTTTGTTCAGCGTCTAGGAAGCTCTTTGCAGCATATATGTAGGATAGTTGAACATGGTTAAATAAAATTGTTATAAAACAGTGAAATATGCATAAATTAAGAAAAATCAGAAGGTTGCGTTCACATGATTTTTAGCGCTCTGTGTGATGATGTAGGGCAGCCTTCGTAAATTCCACGTCCCTTTAATGAGCCTTCTGCCATAGTCAGTCACAGTGTGAAACCATAACGCTGCGTGACAGTTCCTCTGTGTTTGCACAGCAGCCTTTTCATTACTTTAGACACTGACAAGCTTATCTAATAGCATCTGACTTTTGCATCTGAATGGTAAAAATAATAGATCTCCTACTCCGACCTCAAGCAGCTAATGTGCAGCATTGGATGATTATGAAAGAGTTCCCTCCAAATGCATCAGAAAAAAACTCAGTGTTTTCTTTGGTTCTTACAAAAGTTCTTACAACTCATAAGAAAAAAAAAACTGAAAACTATTACAGCAGTACAGTATATTAAAATGAAGATGGAGCTTGTAATTTATGGTCCCTTCAGTTTTTTTTCTCTTTATAAATTCAATATAAAAGCAAGTACAGCTGACCTGGAAATAAATCATGAAATAAGGAAACATTTTGAGTGCTGTAAAAGCTGTAGCATTTAAAAACAATTATTTAAAAAAATTAAATAAATGATATAAATATAAATTATATAAATTCAATGTTTTCAACTTCTCCACTTGATTTGGACTGCTCTGCATGATAGTGAAAAGTACTGAGCTTAGAGTCCATTTAAAGAATATAATTTTGACTGAGCACTATAATCTGAAAATGTCACTAGTATATATCATTATTAACAACCATTAAATTCATCATAATAAAAAAGAAAAGATCTTTAGCAATGTAAGTAACATAGAGAAGTGTTCTTTATTACATCAACTTGAAGGTGCTTTTACTTCGCTCTTCTTGTCATTGGTGGAAATATGTGATAAAATGACACTGATTCATCCAAGGTGGCCTTGATCATTTAGAACTTGTAATAGCTTTTTATAAGGAATTTTAAAACATTTAAATAATCATGAAGCTGTTGATAAAATATTCTTTCAGTCAGGGCCATGGATTTTACAACACTTTGCCAATATTGATACAAACTCATCTACAGATAAAAGCTAATATTCTTTTGAGGAGTAGAAACTGTGTTTAAGGAAAGCCTAACCTAATACAATTGTATCTTATATTCAAGATTTCCTTGCTTTTTAATATATATCCACTGTCAAAAAGATAATAAAGGTGAGAAACTGTTACTCTTTGGACTTCTTAAAAGTAAGTGAAGTGTAAACTTTAACTTTAAAACATTTACAAAAAATACACATTTTTGGCCCACAGAGTCATTTTAACAGTGAAGCTGAGCCATGGGATATTGATACAAACTGATCTGATCGAATGCCTCGAAACCTTACATGGACATGGATATTTTCTGGATTTTTCTAGGTTTATAATATACTTATATATCTAATTACTTCTATTACTTTATTTTATTAAAATATACTTATAAGCTCTGATTTTACTGCTGTGACTTTGTAGGGCTGGCTTTGGAGTGACTCATACTAGCCAATCAGTGCCTGTCTAGCACTATATTGTAGAATGTTGCTGAGAGATGGTCACTGATTGGTTCATATTACAGAGTATGTGTCTTCATGGGCTGTAGAGGGTAGGCCCAAACTTGTATTATTAGTAAGATTTTAGGCATTAAAAACAGAACTTATAAGCATTTCTTAATAAAATACATAAAGACTATACCTTCTCTCTCTACAGAACACACCTCAGAACACAGCCTGCTACAACTTCTGCTAACTGAATTATCCTCCCCCAACTATATCACAACTATTTCCTACAAGCTACATTTTTTGAAGGAACATGCACATACTGCTATAACATTTCTGTAATCTACTCAAGTTGTATGCAATCTGTTTGAACCTATTTCAATGCTTCATTCTAAACTGACCACCTTCTTTTTCTCCTGTATCTGTTCTTCCTCTTCACTCCTCCCCCTACCCACACAGCCTGCTCTTCAAAGGCCCTCACTATACCTTCTCTCTCTACAGAACACACCTCACATTTTCCCATTTGCAGGTTATATTATCTGATCACTAGGGGCAGATAATATATTACACACTACAGTCATTCACCTCACACTGACTCTCTAAGTGATCTCTTCCCTTCTCTTCTGTCTTCTAAATGAACCTTCTCTTCTGTCTTCTAACTTTCATTTCCTTTCTGACCCCTGCTATTCCTGATCTGTTACTGTGCCCCTGTCTCTGCCTCTCCCATACCCTTTAGATTGTAAATAGCGAGTTTCCAATCTTGTAGGGTGCTTTGGAAAAAAAGCATTTTTTACAGAAGATTCAAACCTCAAAACAGGGCCTTCCACTGATTGTATTCCTCCTTGTTACCCTGTACAGCGCTATGGAATATGTTGGCGCGATACAAATATAAGATAATAATAAAGTAAGTAGAAACATAGATATGTTATATACCTAGTAAAATCCCAAAACTTTCCATGCCCCTTTAACTCTGTGTGTACCTGACTTTTTTACATTTTGATCTGACTGCGATTATACCTTAAACGTGTAATAAGCCTGTAAATAAAGAAAATGCCACCAATGTCAGACTGTATTCCGGTTTCACCGAAGTGCAGCAAAGGAAGACTGCTATTTGTTTAAAATATGTTAGCTAAAACTAGGCAAAATTGAGGTATACAGTGAGGGGGAAAAGTATTTGATCCCTTGCTGACTTTGAACATTTGTCCACTGACAAAGAAATGATCAGTCTATAATTTTAATTGTAGGTGTATTTTAACAGTGAGAGACTAACCAAAAAAAACAAACAAGAAAAATCATTAAGGTTTTGAGGCTGATGTTTGGCAATTCGAACCTTCAGCTCCCTCCACAGATTTTCTATGGGATTAAGGTCTGGAGACTGGCTAGGCCACTCCAGGACCTTAATGTGCTTCTTCTTGAGCCACTCCTTTGTTGCCTTGGCTGTGTGTTTTGGATCATTGTCATGCTGGAATACCCAACCACAACCCATTTTCAATGCCCTGGCTGAGGGAAGGATGTTCTCACCCAAGATTTGACTGTGCATGGCCACGTCCATCGTCCCCTTTGATGCAGTGCAGTTGTCCTGTCCTCTTAGCAAAAAAACACCCCCAAAGCATAATGTTTCCACCTCCTTGTATGACGGTGGGGATGGTGTTCTTAGGCAGCATTCCTCCTCCTCCAAACAGGGTGAGTTGATGCCAAAGAGCTCAATTTTGGTCTCATCTGACCACAACACTTTCACCCAGTTCTCCTCTGAATCATTCAGATGTTCATTGGCGACCTTCAGATGGGCCTGTACATGTGCTTTCTTGAGCAGGGGGTACCTTGCGGGCACTGCAGGATTCCAGTCCTTCACGGCGTAGTGTGTTACCAATTGTTTTCTTGCTGACTATGGTCCCAGCTGCCTTGAGATCATTAACAAGATCCTCCTGTGTAGTTCTGGGCTGATTCCTCACCGTTCAAATGATCAATGAAACTCCACAAGGTGAGATCTTGTATGAAGCATCAGACCGAGGGAGACATGCAGTTATTTTGTGTTTCTTCCATTTGTGATAAATCGCACCAACTGTTGTCTTCGTCTCACCAAGCTGCTTGGCGATGGTCTTGTAGCCCATTTCAGCCTTGTGTAGGTCTACAATCTTGTCCCTGACATCCTTGGACAGCTCTTTGGTCTTGGCCCTGGTGGAGAGTTTGGAATCTGATTCATTGATTGCTTCTGTGGACAGGTGTCTTTTATACAAGTAACAAGCTGAGATTAGGAGCACTGCCTTTAAGAGCACTGCCTTTTTACTTAAGAGAGTGCTCCTAATCTCAGCTTGTTACCTGTGTAAAAGACATCGGGGAGACAGAAATCTTGCTGATTGATAGGGGATCAAATACTTATTTCACTTATTGACCTGCAAATCAATTCATAAAGTTTTTTTGTTTTTTTTTGTTATTTTGTCTCTCACTGCTAAAATACACCAACCATTAAAATTATAGACTGATCATTTCTTTGTCAGTGGACAAATGTTCAAAATCAGCAGGGGTTCAAATACATTTTTTTCCCTCACTGTACATGTATAAAGTAACATCTAAACAATAAATAAATAAAACAAATCTATTATCAACTTAACTTTAAGGCAGTGATGGGCTACAGGTGTCCCTGAGGCCTCATACGACCTTCTGACACTTCCTATGTGGCCCCAGCTTGTTCCCTTGAGTGGGAGAGCGCGCCTCTCTTCAACAATACAGAGTCCATTTTAACCCTATCCACAGACATCTTTTGACATGTATTTTAGGCAGTCCTACTAATTATACCCATGCTAATATGATAATTCTCATTAGCAGGACTTTCTAACAACGGGGGAGATTTACTTAACATCGAAGTGTCTGAGATGTGCATGATTGTATTGAATGTGTTCCATCTCCTTTGAGAAAAATTGTCTTTCAGACCTCATCATAACAGCTCTTGTGATAGCTTAAAAATAAAATTATTATTTACAGATAAGAAAAGTGAAACTGCCTTATTTCCATAGCAAGTCCAAGCAGGTAACCAAAGTTCTCTGAATCCAATCATGTATTCAACAATCAATGTCCATAATAGACATTAATGGATTAAGAGGTGGCCTGAACTCTAAATGAATAAACACTTTCACCAACAGCACTTTTACTGTTGCTTTATAGCTAGTTTTATAAACTGCATATTACTAATTTCTGAAAAAAAAATAGATGTTCCTTATATATAAAATGCATGTTCTTGTCCCATAAATTATAGAAATATTTAGGCAAACACTTAGACACAATAAAGAACTATTAATTACCTTTACTACTTGGCCCAGTTTCCTTTAAAAAAAAAAATATTATTTACTACACTCCTTGAAATAAAATTACTTCCTGCCCGTTAACACTCGATACACAAAAACTTGGACAAGGATAGCGTCCAAATTTAAACACAAGAGAAATATTTTTTTAAGCTTTATAGACTTGATTACATAGCTCCTGTATGAAATCTTATTAGTCAAAATCCCACTTAAACTCTAATGTTGCTATTGCCTATATGACACTTTGACATGTAAATGAGTGATCCAACATGTGATATGTTCTGCTCTACATGTGTTTCTACTTAAAGTGGCAATATATGGTTTAAATACTCATTTCGATTTGGCTGAAAAATGATTGACACATATTTCAGCCAATTAGAAGCTTTGTATAAGGTGTGGACAAGGTGAAAAGCTGTCATTCTGTTATTTTTTTTATAAAGATGCTGGATTATTATTACATTTTTTTTGGATAGCCCTTTCCGCAGACTGAACAGAGGATACAAAGATCTTTAAGCAAGAGAGCTAGGCCCCTTTCGAGGAGAACCAGAAGATGAGATCAGATGGCTTCAGTCAAGATTGGAGTGACTATTTATTCAGCCATGTAGTTACTTTTTGTATTAATTACAGTATTTTATTTAATTTAATCAAAAAATTAGGACAAAAGATAGCTCAAGGTTGGACAAGTGGAATTAACTAATAGGGTGCTACTAGGGATAAATATAATCATATATAGCAAGAGACACAACAGGGTTCCCTATTATTGTGCACACCTATATTAACTCAAAAAAGAGCTAAACAAAATGTAAGATTAAAACTTAGCCTTTAATAAATACTTAAAATATTTATAAAAATGCAGAAGCAGGATGTGTAAATATAAGTCACTTTAATGTGATATAATAAATATCATATAATAGATACAGATATTAAAAAGGAATAAATACCAAGGCCCTTCATTCTATTATCGGCCTTAGGAGATGCGGGGCCGCAAGGACCGGCCGCAAGCTATTTGCCTATTCTATTCCCTTCCGGCCGGGGACTCCGGCAGGCTTGCGGCCGGCGCCTTGTTATCCCTTGCGGCCGCACGCGCCGCAGGAAAGCCTTTGATCTTAAACGGCCGCAAGAGTTTCGGCAGTAAGAAAATCCTGGTTGCTATTCAATTGCTCCGGGAACCCTCTCTGCAAGGCTAAAACCGAGCCGCAGCTTACTTGCAGCAAAAAGGTCCCGCAGGCACACAATTAAGCACATAATAAAGCCATAATAAAGCCATCCTGCACTCTGAGGAGACTATAAAGTTATTGTAGGTGTTAGCATTCATAGCACAACATTCCCCTACACTCAAATTCGTAAATAATGTTTACTTTAATTTATGTCAACTATCCATGGAAAAAGTCCAGAGGGCTTGGAGCACCTCAGACCCGCCCACGCTGCGGCCGGAAAATAAACAGTTAATGAAATCTCGGATTTGGGCTGATGTGCAAGCTTGAGAGGGGGTTGCTATTAATCCTCGTGTCCCCCATTATGATCCCTAGCATTTACAGAGCTTTCTTGAATATATATTTGCTTTTAAAGATTTCTGAGCTTACGGCCGGTTGCAAGATATACGGCCGATAATAGAATGAGGGCCCAAGTACTTAAATATATCACTATAGAAATTTTATAAAGGTGCTAAATCAATAAGTGCTTAAAGTGCATAGAACCAAAAAAATGTAGGTTATTTTAAAGTGCTAAGATTAAATGGTGAAAATTAGTATATATCTAGTACATGGATATGGATTCCCCTATGTCTGGGGTGAAAAAATGCTGTGCCACTTATTAAATATATCCTAAAATTTCCCCTAATATATGGGGCTGTTTAGGCAGCAATAAAGTGACTAGTGCAATTGCATAAGCCTATATTTCATTCCTTTCTTCGGTATAATTTGGTAATGTGATATTGGGCTAAAATCTCTATTTTTTGTATATCTATTCTGAAGCTTTAAATATATAAAGTACATATGCTGAATTGCTGAAGCGACTAGGGAGACTCCTATAGTAATGTATTCACGTTAATAGTGAAGTACTGGTTTGGGAGCTCCTACACTGCGTGCCACGAGGTTTAGACGCCTAGCAATGACGTCATCAACCTGCGTGCACGCTCCTGCGTCTGACCCAATGCACGTTTCTGGATTTTTTTTTTCAGGTCAGACGCAGGAGCGTAGGAGCTCCCAAACCAGTACTTCACTATTAACGTGAATACATTATGATAGGAGTCTCCATAGAGAGCGGGCGTATAATTATTTTATATAAAGGTGATCTAACCACCTACATCTCTGTCTGGATCTTGACTTTGTTGTGGTGAAGGGGCTTGTATACTTCAATGAAACTGTGGGCTATACCAGGTAGGGTCCCCCAAAGACAGGCAGGTAATAGCAGAGGTGAGACAAATTGTGGTCCACTAGAGAAGTAAATTGGTAACCGACACCAATATTTTTGCTCAGATAACCTTATGGATAAGAATGACCAGACACATAATGATAGATGTGCCTGGTGTGCTATGTTCCATGGCGTCATGCAGAGTCGGACACAACTGAACGAGTAAACGATAATGAACAATTCATACAGACACTCCGAGCTGCGTGAAGAACATCTTGGGCAATACATTGTACTAGGGGACAAAATGAGTGACAGAGTTAATGAATGGAGGGACCTGGTGAAATATAATTTGGGATATTCCCCTCACAACTTTTCTCTCTATCGCTATGTAAATGTATATATGTGTATTTTAAAAGCCAATGGGGGCAATAATAAAACAAACACAACTATCTTTCTACCCAGTAAGGGGTCCTGGTGCACCGGTAGTAGCACCACCCCTGGACAAAGATCTCAATCAATCACTGCAAAATTGGGATGTCTGGTAACCCTATTGTAGATGATAAAATCAAATAAACATCAAGAGAAAAGCAAGGCATGGGTGCTCATTATCCCTAATTATGTTTTCAATGCAATATAACAATGAATATGCTTTTCTGGAACAATCTGGATCACTCAAACATGCAAGCAGCAGAGGAGGAACTACCGCTGGTGCAAGGCACCAAGGCCCCTGAACTCTGAGGGGCCCCCACGGACCTCCCAAGGCCCCTGCGGACCTCCTGCGGCTCCCAGGTTGCCACGCGACCCCTGCAGCCATCCCATGGTCCCTGCAATTTCATGAGTCCTCGTTGGCCCCCACCGGTTTTCTGTGGCTCTGTGGGTCTTTTGTGGCCCCCATCGATCCCCTGTGGCCCCTGTAGAACCACTGTGGCCCACATGGGTCCCCTGTGGTTCCCATGGGTCCTCTTTGACCTCCCATGGGGCACCTTCAGCCCCTTGTGGCCCCCCACAGGCCCCAGGGGCACCCTGCAGGCCCTTATGGCTCACTCAGGCCCCCACAGCCCCTTATGGCCCCCGCTGACCTCCCGTGGGCCCCCTGCTGCCCCTTAAGTCTCACTGTGGCCCCCACAGGCCCAGGGCCCCCCTGCCCCAACTGCAGGCCCTGTGGCCCCCACAAACCCTTATCGTCCCCGTTGACCTCTGGTGGCTCCTTGCGGACCTTTGCGACCTCCCTCAGCCCCCTATGGCCCCTTGTGGTCCTCTGCAGCCTCCTTCAGCCCCCTGTGCCCCCCACAGCCCCCTGTGGCTTCCCACTGGGCCCCTGTATGCACTAGCTCTGCCACTGGCAAGCAGGCATTTCAATTAACAGATACAGTATATTGCCTCAAAAAGTCAACTCTCAACCAACTCTTATTATTACCCAATGCAAACAGCAGCTGGTTCTAATTACATGACAATTTTGAAAATCCCCCCAAAAATTAACTACATAGGTTTGCATTTTAAATATCAGGTTTGGTTTTGGGCCATGTTTTATGTAAATTATTTCAATTATGTTTTTTTTATCAATTATACACCAAATTAGCTTGTAAAAACACTCAATCCATTAGTACAGTTGTCATTAGATTCATGTTAACAGCCAAAATCTAAACAAAAAGTGCAACTTTGTAAAACAATGGGGCGCACAAAGCAATTCTATTCTTAAACCAAAACAATCGGAGGAAACATTTCTAAATAAATCTCAAAGCAACTGTAATTTCTATTTACTAGAAGATCTACAAAGAACCAGGGAAACTATACAAAGTCTTAAAATAATATGACCCATCATAATTTATTAGAACTTGAGAGTTATTGTATCAGAGGGTCAAAATGACAACAAAGCTGCAGAAAAGTCCGGTCGGAAGCTTGGTTGTATTGGAAGAGGAACTGGCAACAGAAAAAGAGAGGAAATGATGCCATTCTATAGATCCCTAGTCAGACCTTACCTAGTTATTTGTAGAGCAGAAGGTTTAGTAGCAGGAGGGGTACAATGAATGCATGGATAAAATGTAAAACAATGTATACATTTGAAGGCGGTAGAAATAATACTGATGTTGGCACATATGTACAGGAGAAAATTAGGGCCATGCTCTCAAGAGAACTTACAATCAAATGAATTAAATAAAGTTTAGGAGGGAAGTGTCTTCCAGCTCTTATCTGTCAAATTTATGTTTCCAAATCATTCTGGACTATGAAAATCATAAAAGGAACTCTGTAGCCACAAGTTTGAATATCCTTATGAAGATACAGTCGCCAAAATCATGCACAGTATTTATTCTAGGTGAGGTCTAACTACTGGCTCTACAGAATAGCATTATTAGCTCTCTTTGGACCTTGCCCGTTATTCCAGTGCCATCCAGCGCCAGCAGCAAATGTGAGCACTGGTGTCGACTGGCACTGGAAGAGTCCTATCAGCTGTGGATGTTGCTGCTGCCCTCTTTATTGTATGTTTATTGTGCTTTAACTGAGGAGAATGGGGGACCTGGGGAGGAGGACGAGATCAGAATACGGGGGGGGGATCAGAATGGGGGACTGGGGGAGAGGAGGAGGTCTGAATGGGCGGGGGTAGGAGATCAGAATGGGGGGAGTAGGAGATCCTACCCCTCCCCCCCCAGGTCCCTTATTATGATTGTCTCCTCCCCCCAGGTCCCCAATTCTGATCTCCTCAAAGCATAATAAACATACAATAAAGAGGGCAGTAGCAACATAAATAGCTGATCGGACTCTTCCAGCGCCAGTCGACACCAGTGCTCACATTTGTAGCTGCAATTCTGGCTTATAACTGCGCCATCTAGCGCCAGTTCCAAATTTGCTGCTGCCGCTGGAATAACGGACAAGGTCCCTCTCTTTTTCTGCTGTGCTGCTAACTCGGCCTCCAACACAATAAAAAAATCAATTTAAAGGATCACAGTAGCTAAAAAAAAAATTGTGAAGTATATAGCCTGGGGCAGAGCTATAAATGTAGAGCCCCCTCAGGACCCCCTTGTCCCAACCTGCCAAGGCCCCCACTACTGGCTGAAAATTGGTTTGTGCCCGTTTAAAAAATAAAATTTCTACAGAAGCTCCAAGAGTTGCCAGTGTGGACCAGTTCAGTACAGTGGGGATGTGTATCAGGGGAGAGAGAGAGCAAGGACTGGATTACAGCAAAGTACAGGGGGGATAGGTTCTGTGAGGAGGCAGCAAAGGAGATAGGGATGGGTGCTGCATGTGGATGGTGAGAGGGGATGGCTGCTGACAAGAACTGGGTGCTATGTAGAGATGGATGCTAAGAGGGGTGGGTGAAGAGGGGGAGGGATGTTGAAAGGGACTGGATACTATGTAGGCAGGAAATAAGGGAAGAGGAAAAGCTTTGGGAAGGGGTATCTGGGGAAGCAGCTATGGCAAAGGGTTTTGGGAGGGATGTAGTTATGGAAAGGGCACTTAGGGTGTAGAGCTTATGGGAAGGTGTCTTGGGGAGGGGCACTGAGTGAGTTGGTTGTACTGGGGAAGGCAGCGTAAAAACATTTTTACAAACACCCTTGGGGAGCCAAACCGGGGCCCTCCATGCTACTGTGATATAGGAAATGGCACAGAAGAGAACACATCTTCTAACATGGGCTGACAAAATGCTTCATAACAGGAGATGAAAAGCTGAGCTAAAAATGGAGCAAGAAAGTAGAGTTAAAAAGTGCAACTCCATTTTTTATCTCCGCACATTTTAACTTTGTAGCTTCATTTTTAGCAACACTTTTCAAAAGTGGAGATAGAAATTTGAGTTAAAAAGTGAAGATAAAACTTTAGATAAAAACTGGAGTTAAAAGTGGAGATGAGGTGTGGGGGCTCTCCATTCTCTAGCTCCACCACTGCTCCATCTTATTGTTGGAGTTTTTAGGGGCAAATCATATAGAGAAGTTGATGAAGCTGACAATAAGCAGTAGTAAAGTTGGGTAATGGAAATACATACAACAAAAAAGATGGAGATGCACTCGATTCTATAAATTGTTGCATTTTAAGTGAATCATATTTTATGACAGCTTCGAAATTAATTTTGATTTTAAGTTCTGGATGTTTTTGTCTTCTTGTGTGTGTATGTGTCAATATTGTATAAGAACCTCTGTTGGTACATGATATGTTGGAGAGCATTGGGATATTTTCAGAGCACTATATGATGAGTTGTTTAATGGCAGATATCACAAGGTTGAGCTGGGTCCTCCGGGTAACAAGCTTCTTACATCACAGGTGTGTCATAATAGATGATGTCACCGAGCCCAGGACACTATATAAGGAGATGTGGTAGGAGGCAAAGCATATTCACAGCATGAAAATCAAGGGAGGAACATTTGAATAACCATGTGCCTGTGTCCGGTAAACATGATTATAGGAAGCCTCAAAGGAAGAAACTCTACCTTGCACAGGGAGACTGAGAGCTTGCATAGATAATGGTAAGGTTAAATAACTGGGGGATTAGGTTAATTGTACAGACAGAAAAATAGATTATAACAATTGAAGCAATATGATTGACTTTCTAATTTTAGAAGAAGCATAACAAATGTAAACGCAAATACTCTGTTATGTTATACTCTTATGTTGTTTCTTGAAACTTACTATTACTATATTTTTAAATCATAATCATGAGCCCTCATGTATTTATTGTACCCCTTGCATTTTTCTGCAGAAAATGGTAGCGCGGTATACAAATATAGTAAATAATGAATAATTTCACCTATGCAGGGAGAGAACTATGAGGTGAGTGTAGAATTTGTTTTAGTTTATTTATGAGTCAGTATAGAGTTCAGTGTATGTATGTTAATGCGGCCAGACCTCCCCTACCTAGAACTGGCATGGCAAGGATAAACTATGCAACATGTTTTTACGAACCATTCCCATAAAAGGGCAGGTGCTGTCACATTAATGAATGTGTGAGTATTGATATTTTTTTTAGT
The DNA here is from genome assembly GCA_027410445.1 of Discoglossus pictus. Classification (NCBI taxonomy): domain Eukaryota; kingdom Metazoa; phylum Chordata; class Amphibia; order Anura; family Alytidae; genus Discoglossus; species Discoglossus pictus. Next base: position 96,232,157 of record CM050168.1, read on the forward strand.
ATATATAATCTTATGTGACTAATTATGTGAGGATGTTGTCTTCCAGAATATCAGAGTTGTGTTGCCAACTTCCCCAGGAAACAAACCACCAAAAAGGGACAGTTACCCTACAATCTCTTGTGTACCTCTGAATATGTCACAATAGATGCCCAGTTACTATACAGATATAGGGACAGAATATCTGCAAGTCAATATGTCTAATGTACAAATACCTTAAAGAGACATTGTAGCTCTATATTTATATTATACTCTTTATAGTAATTGACTTTGGCAATACACAAACTATATAGCCTTTTAATTTATTACTTATACATACAACTGTTATTTACTGAGCTAGCCATTGACCTAGTTGTGTATCTGCTTCATCAACAGAAAGGGATTTTGTACACTTAGATTTCCATTAGTCCCACTGGAGGAGCTTACCTTAGGATTACTCATTTTTTTCATTCAATGTTCCAAGTTTTAGAAGTAGTTAAGCACAAAAAATGGTGGCTCTCATTACAATACACCTGCCAAATAAAAAGGCTACTGTTGCTTTACTTTCTAAATATTATGTTGATTATCAAGTGTAGATCTTAACAATAGAGGTTGTAGGTTCTAATGTTCTTTAAAAGTCAGAACATCAGAAGTGACAGCGAAATCTTTGAATGGATACTATATTAGGGAATACTCATTGAGGTGCCTCGTCTCTATGACAGATCAGACATACCCTTCTCTTCAGTAAAATGACAAACATGCTCAAATGTTATGTTATAAAACTCCATTCGTTTAAAAAAATAAAATTTCTTCTCTACAGAACTACACCCAAGACGGAACTGAATTGGAATATTCTTTGTCATCCAATCTATAAATATAAATGAGGAAAGATTCCATCCATACGGAGATAGTACTGTGAGGTGAGTATATCATGTTTCTATCATTTATGTGTGAGAAAAGCCTTTTCTTCAGTGTATGACCAGGCCTGCCCTTTAAATTGCATGGCAGACATTTTTTTTGTGTGTAATCTCTTGTGAGCAATTAAGTGAAATATGTCTATAATGAGTATCAGAGTTGTGCTGTCAACTTCCCCAGGAAATAAATAACCAACCGTGTACACTGACTAACAGTCTCTTGTAAACATTGGTATATGGATATAAAAATATCCTTTGTTACAATGAATTACATCAAAAATTACTAAAAAGATGCAGGGACTTTTGAAGGACTGCAAGGCAATATCTTAAAGCTATACTGTAGCTCTATATATAACATTATACTCTTTTGAAGAAATAGACTTTGGCACAGCCTATATAATTAATTACCTATCCCATGCAATTATTCTTGACTGGTGGCAATCATTGTCTTGTTTGTGTAGCTGCTTTTCCAGCAGGTAGGGACTTTGAAGACTTTCAATTAGTCCTGTTGTAAGCATATAACACTAAGGATTGACACATTTTTTTCTACATTTAATATTTCTTGAACACTAAGGATTGACACATTTTTTTCTACATTTAATATTTCTTGAACACTAAGGATTGACACATTTTTTTTCTACATTTAATATTTCTTGTTAATTGAAGAAACAGTTAAAAAGAAACAAACATGTTGGCTTTCACTGCAGTATGCTACAATTGCATATAATATTTAAATGCTAAAATATTTTGTCTGTGATCATATACACATCCTTCTCTTATCTAACATAATAATAATGTAAAACTACATCATTTTTTAACTTTGTTTCACTTCTCAGGACTTCAACCCTCAAGAAACGTAAGCAAAATGGAACTGAATTAAGATGTTTCCCAAAATATTCTCTGCATTCTTTGTCATTGACTGCATCATTGAAATGATAATATTTGAGAACATTAGAAGATACTGGGTTTTTCCTGACAGCTACTTCTCTTCGATTTAAATAGACAAATACTACTGGCTAGATCTTAGCTGTGTAAGAAGACATTGAAGAGAGTGTGTGTGTAACACACAATCACTGAGAGACTCCATGACACATCCATGTACTGTAAATGCCCAAGTACAAAACATGCTGTCCTGGAGGAGGAACACAACCCCACAACTTCTAATATGCTTTGTGGAGAGAAATCCCAAACAGTAATAATGGAAGACCCTACTGGATACACAGCCACCTCTTCCAGTGTGTCCTGCCTGCTGACTGGATTATAGCCATCAGACTCTCTCACCCTCTTGTGTCACTTCCCAATCTCCTTTACACTGTAAGCTCTCGGGAGCAGGGTCGTCAATTCCTCATGTGTCAGAATGTTTGTCTTGTCCTTTGTCGTACAGGGTACCCCATGTAAATAGATATGTGTGTCTTGCGTTTATCCCTTATTAATCCTCTGAAACATTTGTAAAGGACATTGTGGAAAACATTAGCTCTTTTTGTCATTCAGACTCTATAGTTATCTCTTCTGAGCAGGCACCTGAACTACCCTGCATTAGAGACTATGTATTATCATAAGTCAAAATGATAATACGCTTATGTTTGTATCAATAAAAGCTACAATTTTGCTCTGTGGTTTGGTCTTTCTTCCATTGTAAACATATCTCAGGCACACTAATCATGTAAACATATCTCAAGCACTAATCATTTAACCCTGCACAGTACTGGTATATAAAGATATAGCAAGATCCAAATGGTCCTCCACACTGCAGGTATATATATAAATAGCCAACCACTCAAATGTATAAACATAGTAAACTCCATATAGGCACATACAAATACAGCAAACTCTGCATATTACTGAAATATAAAGATCCCCAGCTCCATATAGCCCTGCCCATTGCACTTATTAATGCTCCTCATCTTTATCCATCCTCTTCTCCTCATGTAAACTCCTCTAAAACAAGTGTGAGAAAGCACAAGGTGGAGGAGGGGAGTAATTAAGAAGCTCAATGCAATGGATGAGTTTGGGCAGGGAGGAATTAAGAAGAGAAGTGGATGAGTGGGGGTGCAGGTGCACCTCCAGGGGGGCCTCACAGTCTTCACACTCCCTTCCCAAGCTTCCTTAGCACTTTCCTTAGCGCTGGCTTTCCTGTGTCCCACTCTGGCCACTGGTGGTCCCCACTGCTCTCTCTTTCCTATGGCCTTCTCCTGGCCCCTGGTGGTACTCGAGGCCCTCCCTAGCCCTTGTGAGCCCTGAAGCAGTGCTCTCCATTCTCCTTAGCCCCTCCGCTGCCTCTCTCCCCCACCACTCCGCTCAATGGACCCTTTTCCTCTATTCTACCTTCTCTGCATCTCTCGCACCATCTTCCATCCTCTTCCTCTCCCCCTTCATTTTCTTTCCCTCCATTCCCTCTTCCTTCCTCTATCACCTCTCTTGAATCTTCCCTCTCCTCCCCCTCTTTCTCCTGTGCTTCCCATTCTCTCCTTTCCTCTACATTTCTGCTCTCCTCATTATTTTCTCCCTTCACTCATTCATCTTTTTGTCTCTCTCCTTCACTATCCCCAGCTCTCCCCTTCTGTTCTTCCTCCCTCATCTCCCTTTTGTCCTGTTTAATCACACGCTTCACAATCCCTCCACAGGATCTCTCACTCCCATCTTCTCTACTCTCTCCTTTGCTCACTCCCTTTTTTCTCTTTTCTCTTTCCATTCTCTCCCTCTTTGCCCTTAATTGTCCCTCTTCTACTCCTCCTTTCTCTCCATTTTATCTCCCACTTCTCTTCCCTTATTCTCGATCTTTCCTCCTCCTCTGGGGCTAAAAAGAGGTAGTATGGCAGGGTAAAGCAATATGGAGCTGAGAGTTATATCTAGAGGCAATAGGCATAACAAAAAGGTAGTGGAGAGCAGTGGGATGCAAAGGGAGGTGACAGGAGGTAGTTGTAGGCAGTGGAGTGGCAGAGCGAGGTAGGAGGAGATTAAGAATATAGGTTGGGTGTAGGCTGCCGCAGAAGGAGGTAAACTGGATAGCGTGAGACCATGGGGGATACAAGCAGTTAGGACAGAGGGAAGGAGGTAGTTTCAGTGGGGAAGATAGCAGGAGGGGAGGTGAAGGCAACAGGGTTGGTTGAGGCAATGAGGGGTGGAGGGGAGGCAGTGGAGGTTAGGTGGAGGCAGTGGGAGGATAGGTAGAGGCCGAGGGAGGTAGCTGTGTTGCAGTAGATGAATGCAGTGGAGAGCACAGAGAGACAACGGAAGGTAAGTGGAGGCAGGAAAAGGTTGGTGCAGGAAGTGGAAGGAAGAGGAATGTATTGGGGGATAGGTGGAGGCAACTTGTGGTAATGAAGGCACAGCAAAGTAGTGGAGGGTGGTAGGTAGAGAAAGTTGAAGAGGGGAGTAGTGGAGGGTAGGTGGAGGGAGGAGAAAAGAAGTAAGGAACATTCTTGCTCCTTCCAGCACTGCTTCTTTCTGTCAGAACCCTCCCCCAAGCTCACTTCGGGGGAAAAGTGCAGCATGCTAAGGAGAAACGACTACACTAAAGAAAATAATTTTAGAAAAATCTACAAAATAAAAAAGATTTAAACATATTTCTACTGTCGACTTTGCTTTAATCCAGTGTTAGGCAACAAGCAGGGTTCCCGAGGCCCTCAGACACTCCCATGCAGCCCCCAGCCTTCACTGGAGTGGGAGAGCATGCCCCTCTTCAATATCCATCGAGTTTCTCTATAAACAGCAAATACTACTAATTTGCACTTCTAAATACTTCTAGTCTATATATACTGCTAGTATTACTAATTCATTCCTTTCCTAAAGCCATTTACATTTATGCTTTGGGGGGAAATCAAAATGTTTAACGTATGGTAGTCCTTTGAAGGACTCAGGAACTGTATGAGAGGTTTTCAAGTAATATTAGGTCACCTATCACTACTGAAGTCTCTTTTTTCCAATATGCTACTTTTTAAATAAGTGGAACTTATCATAGGCAAACATTTTAAATAAAGATGAAAAAAATAAATAAAAAATAAACTTTAATTTATAAACTATTATACACTTGTAGACTTTTTGTATCTCCTAGTTTAACTTTCACTGTGCTTGATAGGACAGATGAAATGCCTTTACAAATCGAATTTGATCACCCTGTCCACCTACTTCTTAGTATGGGCTTGTCTGCACCTAAGTGTCTCTGATTATCCCAGTTTTCAAACAGCCTCTTATCACACTGTCTCTAAACGTATAGCGTTTGAGAACGGCTCTCACTTTCTATATGGTGTAATTATTATTTTACCAGATAACAACCTTTTCAGGACAGTCTTTCCACCAAGTGTAAACCTTGCTCCTCTCAATCAACCCTGACCCCATCCTACTTAAAAAATGCTTTCCTCAGGCATTAATCTGATGTTTCTTAATGATTTTGAGTGGTTGAGATGCCTAGGTACTTAGACATACAAGAAACCGGGAATACCATTGCCTTGAGATGGATCTCAAAATGTCAAGGAATTCCTGATTTCTTAAGCCTTCTCTAATTACTTAATTTAGCAATACACATTGAAAAATAATGCGGTATCATGGAAATTGTCATATCACTATTAAAAAAGGCTTGTAAACAAGCCTCCACTATACAATTTGAAATTCACCACATTAAGGGGATCTGATGAGAAGTAAAACTATTATTTTATCAAATATAAAAAAATGGCACCAAAACTCCTAAATACAATTAAATACCTAGCTCATTCAAAAACCATAGTTAGGTATAGAACATTTCAAAACTACAACAGACTTAACTGGAAGGCTGACTACCCCTCACCCAAAATCTAGCTTGGGTGATTATCATATCCCCACACATTTCACAGTCCCTTTTATATGTCATATGTCCTGTGAGTTATTTGGCAAGTATATACTGTATATATATATATATATATATATATATATATATATATATATATATATATATATATAAAGGCTGTGTAATGCAGCAGGCTTAAAGGAAGCCATGTTTGAAATGGTTTATGGATTGAAGAGCGAGGCACATGTCCCTGCTCAGCTTCCCAGAATGCAGTGTAATAAAGTTTTTTCTTGGAACTCTGAGCTGGAAGCAGGATTTTTAACTTGTTTTAGACATTCAAATGTGAACACAGATGTACCATTTATTTACTATATATCACCTATAATAGCTGTGGATATGCGGCCCGTTGGTCATGCTTTGCAGCCCGCAGTGAGGGTCGCAATCCTCCACCCCTTATCTTCCCTCCTTCTCCCTTATCCTCCCTCCTTCCCCCTCTCAAATAACATTCCTGTCCCCTTTGCCCTCTCTTACCTTGATCCTGCTGCTTTAGCGCATCTTCTTGCTGTGACGTACCAGCATATGCTAATGATGTGACGTCACATGCGCATCACATCACCAGCATATGCCAGTTCCGGACACACGCAGAAGACGCAATGCAGGAGCTCGGCAGATCAAAGTAAGAAGAGAGGGGAAAGTGGATAGGGAGGTCAGTGGAGAGGGGGGAAGGAGGGAGGATAAGGGGGGAATGGGAGGAGGAGGATGAGACATGAGAGAGAGGAAGGGGATAAGGAGACATAAGGGAGGGAGAGGTGGGGGGAAAGGAGACACAAGGGAGGGAAGGGAGGGGTAAAGGAGACACAAGGGAGGGAGAGGTGGGGGAAAAGGAGACACAAGGGAGGGAGAGGTAGGGGGGAAAGGAGACACAAGGGAGGGAAAGTGGGGGGAAAGGAGACACAAGAATGGAGAGGAGGGGAAAAGGAGACACAAGGGAGGGAAATGAAGGGGAAATGAGACACAAGGGAGGAAGAGGAGGGGGGAAAGGAGAGACAAGAGACGTAGAGGTGGGGAAAAAGGAGACACAAGGGAGGGAGAGGTTGGGGAAAAGTAGACACAAGGGAGGAGAGGTGGGGAAAAAGGAGACACAAGGGAGGGTGAGAAGGGGAAGGAGACACAAAGGAGGGAGAGAAGGGGAAAAGGAGACACAAGGGAGGGAGAGGAGGGGAAAAGGAGACACAAGGGAGGCAGAGTAGGGGAAAAGGAGACACAAGGGAGGGAAAGGAGGGGGGGAAAGGAGACACAAGGGAGGGAGGGGGGCAATGAGACACAAGGGAGGGAGACTAGGCAGGAAATGTGCTCAGAGGGCCCATAGTGTGGAAAACAGCATTGCCAGGCTTACAATTTTACTCCCGTCATTTTTGCCGGCCAATTTCCTAGTATATTATATATATATATATATATATATATATATATATATATATTGATGAGAGGTAGTAACCTTGAAACTGCTGTATGTGGATGGGATTCCTATCTTGTATATAATCCAACTCTGGCTTTGCTCAAAGCTGTTTGATACAGCTGGCATATGCTTAAGGGAAGCCATGTTTGCTATGATCATGAATTGCAAGAGCGAAGCCTTTGTGGGCACATTTGCATGTTTCTACCAAGGATCCCAGAATGCAGTGTAGTAACTTGTTTTAGACATTTAAATGTGAACACAAATGTATATATATATATATATATATATATATATATATATATATATATATATATATATATATATATATACATCCAGCCTGGGCCATTGGGTTGGAGATAGTTGGTCTAGGTGAGTGGAGACCACTGGACAGAAAGGCACTCCCACTTCTTCCCAGGTCTTCCTGTACTGGTCCACCAGGCTAGCGTGGTGAGTCGTCAGTCTTGCACCCACACTCTAATGGCTGAAGGGCAAAAATTGTTCCAGCACAACAACCTGGGCAGCTTCCTCAATCGTCTGGAGCTGGTATCCTTTCCACCACCCATAAGCATGGTGGAGCTTCCATATCAGCTCTCCATATGAATCCTGGGCTCCCCAGGTCAGGTCCGGGAATTGCTTTCTGTAATGATCAAGGGTCAACTGGTTTTAGGCCAAAAGCACCTGCTTAACTTCATGATAGTTCTCTTCAAGATGGCATGTGGAGCTGTGCTGGCTCGCCCTCTAAGCAAGTAGTCTGACCTTGGGTTTGACATGTTGGAGCTGGCACTGCAGCTCAAAGTCCTGCAAAGAGCTGTTGATGTCCCCCACAGAATCATGAAATCAATGAAATGTGGTTAATAGCTGGCTTCCTCCCAGGTGACCACCACACTGAGGTACCTCCTCTGCACCTTTAGGCTCTTAGTATTGGACAGAGAAGCTTTATAACTGGGTTCCTTCCTGGTGGCATCCTTGGAGTCATTGGGTACCCCCTACTGTAAATCATCTCTCTGATCTTTCTCATGCTGAGCTTATCATACTGGGCCATCTTTACTGCTGTTTTTCCAGTATCTCTTGTTTGGCTTCTCCTCTGCTACAGCACCAATCCTGCTTGCTGCCACCAGTTTGTTAATAAGGGTGTTTGGGTATTGGTGCTGTTGCCTTCTAGTACTGGACAAGGATAGTAAGGCATGGATTGAGAGAGCCAGGATGCCATGAGCCTGACATATATTAATGCAACTTGGCTGAACAGCACTTGCCTTCAGCAGACAGTTAGGATTCAATTTTTCAAAACTGCAGTGACAGTTGCAAAAAAGAACCTTGAGTGAGGGTCTGTGGTCACAATATACATATGGCATGAAGCAATAGCTGGGTGGGTATATAGTTCTACAATGTGTGTTTGTGTGTTATCTGATTCTCAAGACGGATGGCATTTCAAATTAGGTGGGTGGAGAGCCACCAAAATCGGGCAGGGAAGAACACTGTGAAGTATTTGCTAATCTACACTGGTCATTTAATTACTCTGCTGTCTTGGGTCAAATTGTCAAAATCACCCTAGGACGAGAGACTAGAGGAACCAAGAGGAAAGTGGGGAGAGAAACGGACAGTGGAAAATGGAGATAATATAAAGCACAGAACAGAGAGATTTTATTTATTCTTATTATAGTGGAACCTCTTTATTCATCATTAATCCATTCCTGATGGAAGACGAATACTGATCAAATAAATATTGAATCAGATTATCATTGAATTAATCTATATTTTGATTACCATGTCGTGGATGGCTTTTCATTACGTATATTGGATTTTTGGACAAGTATTGCAGCATTTTTTTTGCCGAAAAAAAAAGGGAGTATTGGATTTAATGAATATAGGAGCTGACAAATATAGAGGTTCCACTGTATTATTCATATTTCCTAAAGAGTCATAGTAACAAAATAACATAGTATAATTATTTAGGTTGAAAAATACTTTTAGTCCATCAAGACTAACCTTTTTTGATCATCTCTGATCCTTGTAATTAGTGAATTGTTAATTGTTATTTGATCCAAAGGCAAACAAAAGGCAAACAAAAAAAACATTTGACCACTGCCAAATGTCTCATAAAAGAGAAAAGAAAATCCCTCCTGACCCGCAAATTCTTGTAATCAGCTTACCCCCCTGATCAATGTCCCTCAATCTTTAGATATCCAACATATCCCAGTATGCCCTTTTAATCCAAAATGCTACCCTTTTTAAAGTTATCGATTCCATGGTATGCCTGTCATTAGTGTGAATCCTTTTCTTTCTTTCATTTTTAAGGTGGAGTCTTCTTTCTTCTGACCTCAAGGAATGTCCTCTTGTCTGTGGAAAATCTTTTGGACAAAATGTTTCTCTGACCAAGCTGCACCATTTTTCTTGAGAAAATAAGTGTCATTTGGTTAATCTTTCTTTATAGCTTAGTCTGTCCATTCCATCTCTTATTCACTTTGTTTCCCTTCTCTGTAACTTTTCCAGATCTGAAATTTGTTGAAGTGGTGACCTAAATAGTGCTCCATATTAAAATAAGGGCATACTAGAGATGTGTTTAGTGGCAGAGTTATGTTTGCTTCCCTTACTTCTGTCCAATTCTTAATACCTGCTAATATTTTACTTGCCCTGGCAGCTGCTGCTTGTCATTGAGCACTGTTACCTAGGTGGTTGTCCACAAGCACTCCCAAATCCCTTTTTATCTCAGATACCCCGAGATTTGTTCCATTCAAAATTGCATAACTTTACATTTATTTGTATTAAATCTCATCTGCAATTGAACTGCGTCTGTCTGCTACTTTATGAAAGTCCCTTTGCAATGAAAATACCACATTTTCTGATTTAATTTCCTTGCACAACTTAGTGTCATCAGCAAATACGGAGACAATGCTTTACAACCCTATTTCTAAATCATTAATAAATATGTAAAGGAGAGTCAATATATTCTTTAGCACTATTTACAAGGATACATTAAACACAAATTATAAAGGTAAACAATTTATAAGGTATACAAAAACAAATACAATAAAATGCAATAAGAAAATAGACAATTTGGTGCAAAAGAGTTGAGGTGCCCATTGCAAAGAGATTACAATTTAAGGCAGATGTGCCAAACTATGGGCCACTGACCACCGGTGATGCATTCCAGTGGTCCCCAATACAGCTGGGATTACAAAAAAAAATTATAGAACAAAATTAAGAAAATTAATTAAAAAAACAGCACACAAATACATAGAAACTATGTTGTGTGTGCACACACATGTTACTTTTCAGTTGTGTATAGTGCATTTTAGTTGTCAAGAAGCAAAGACTCAGCAGTAATCAAGTGGTCCACCAGACCCTGATAAACGTTCAACTTGTTCAGCAGAAAAGTTTTGGAGCCACTAGAACAGTGATGAGCAACCTATTTCACTTGAATGTCTCTATAAGGACCTCACAGTGATGTAAATATTTTTTAAATAATTCTACAGAAATACGTTAATTGGTAATGGCTGTATACATAACTAGGAGTAGTAATTAGGGTACAGTAGGGTTTATTTTCTAATTTCAAGGCTATATAATAGGACTGTGTTTTTTTTTTTAAGTGGGACATGTGCTCTCATTACATAGGACTGAGGGGCACACGGAAAGTATATGATGGCCTTGTGTGGCTACCAGGTTTACTGTTACCCACCACTGCACTAAACCTAATAGGGATATTTTGTAATAATTCCTGAGAAGTCAGAGTTTGAAACCTCCAAGAGCAGATTCTTTTATTATGAAATATTCTGCAAACATTATTTATACAATGAGAACCAGAAGCTTTTCGCACTAGTTAAAGCTATCCCCTCTTACTCAAGTTCTCTTGTCATTAAAAGCTTTCCTCTTGTACTTTGTTAAGGATACAACCAGTACAAGGTTTAATGGCATTTTAATGGATTCACAACATTTGATTCAGGACTATAGGAGTTTTGTGAAGCTACCAACAGCACAATATAAGTGAAAAAACAACCAACAGAATCCAAATGTATTTAGCATAAGTGGGTGAACAGGTTCATAGAGAGAAAACAGAAACATGGACTAATGGCGTCATAAATGGAAAAATATAGGGCCAGAATGGCTACATTTCAAAGGAGTTTTCTGATTATCAATTGTAAGTTTACGAGTTTCAATCCTGTCAGGTGCTTTTGGAAAAGCTCTATATGTTAGATTTTACAAAGACAGGGCCCTCCATTCTTTTGTAATGTGTTAAAATTGTTTCTATCTTGTACTTAACCCCTGTTTAGCCCTACGGAATATGTTGGCGTGTTACAAATAAAGGATAATAATAATAATAAGTACTGGTTTCTACTTAGTGGTGACAGCATAATCCCACCCCAACCATATAAAGATCTAGGGTTGACAAATTTAGATGACAATTTGGAGCCAGACCGATTAGTGGGGAGACAGAAAAACTTTTGTTTATGTGCCAGAGAAGAGATTATGTATAGAAATATATGCGGAATAACTGAAAAGTTAGGAATCCCAAAGTAAAACATAAAGAGTTATGGTTCCCTTGCTCCGGACATTTGTCAAGCTCCGATATAGAAATCCACCCATCATGGAATGGTAAAAATATATTATAGAGTGCACTGTAGGGTTAATTAAATATGGTTTCATTTATAATTTGAAAACTTCTTCTCAAAAAAAAAAATCAGTGTTTGAGTGAAAGAATCAATGTAGCTTTTAAAACACTTATTCTTCCAGACTTCTGCAGATCTTCTTCTCCCCACTTCATATTAGGTGTGGAGACAGTGGGAGAAGACCAGGAGGCTTTATCAGCCTTCTTCTTTGCAGTGGGAATTGCAGGCAAATATAGATAATCAGAAAAAAATATTGACAACCTCCTGGGCAGATCCTCTTCCATGCTCTGGACACCTAAGAGGTAGCTGAGAGAATCAGCCCTGCATTGAACCTGCAAACTAAATACTTGACATACTGTATATATTACTAATCATTTTCTAAATAAACTAAAGTGACTATCCTAAGAGTCTGCGTCTATTTTAGTTCTTACGTCATTGTAAGAAAGCTTGAAATAAATTACTTTTTTAAAAGCATATGATTTTGCCCAATAACGAAAGTTTTCATTATCTACAAATAAAATATTTTTTATTATCTTTTCAATCTGACAAAATATTTCCATTAGCACAATTTTAAAAAAAAGTATGTTTTTGCCTTTTAAAAGGGTATTCTTTCAATTATTTATTCTAATACTATCAAATTTAAACCAGGAGAAAAATATAATTTTCAATTAAATGTTGGAAAAATATTTAAGAAAAATTATAGCAACTGAAGTTTGGTAAAATAATGAAATCTTATAAGGGTAGTAAAAATATTTTTTAACAGAAACATCATTAAAATACTTATAGAAAACATTTATGTTTCCTTATAAATTAAATAAATACATTGTTTTAATTTTTTTTAGAAATTGTTACCTAGTAGGTATCTTTTCTTACTCTTCAATATAATCTCCCATCTTATCCTCCAAAAATATTATTACAATTTAATGTTGTTGCAACACTTATTTTTGTTACTTCTAGATGGAAACTCCCCAAATTACCTTTTTCTATATTAATCCAAATAATTAATCACATTCTTATAATGGAGAAATTAACTAGTACTTTAGAAGATAAAATAAAAAAATATAAAATATCGGTTGAATTCAACTTATGCAAATCACTCAATGGACCACAAAAGTCCCCTCTATGTGATCTGCACCATTTGATAGAGAACAAAAAGGCACATGGAAAAGGAGTTTTCATTAAAAATTGATGCAGAATTCATAGTTATGGTCAAATGAAGTCAGGCTATTCCACTGTGTTGCCTCTGCCTGAATGAGTAATGAGCTCTGCACAGAACAATGAATAATTAATTAGAATCCGGTGTAAAAGGTTTGAAAGCAGTGAGTCATTGTAACTACTACAATATATTCTAGCAATAAGCATAAGATGTGAGCTGGTGGCACATAGCTAGTGTTTCTGCCTTTGCAGTAGATGTTAATGAGTTCACTTCCAAACAAATGTTATTTTTTTCTTTACTGTTTGAAAAATCAGAAATATGTACTTTATTTTATATTTTTTTTAAAGTGAGTCAGGGGAAAGGTGCACAGTGGGGGGACAGGGAAATGAAACTTTTCACCAGCAGATGTATCAAAATCTAAGTTTTTCTAATTAAAAAATTTATTTTTTATTTTTTTCCTGAATAATTATACTCTTATACTCCGATTTTCCAAACATGTATATTTTTCATTGTACAGTGAAATTACACTCACATAAGTGTTTACACTTTCATGTTCAAAAATACATATAATGGTTATTTATGGTACTTATCTACAATTTAAAGTATCCATTTTTATTAAATCTTAGTTTATACAGAGGAAGCATGCAGACTTTTGCGTGTGGTAGGATTCAGTCTTCAAAGAGCAAAAAGTGGTTTAGAATAGAGCTGTGATTACAATCTGTGCAAGTTTGCTTTATTTCTTGTAGCTCATCTAATTCCACTGATATGCCGAATTCTTAAAACAACAAAGAGCACTGTATATTTCGGCAGAACTTCCAGACCACAAGTTAAAGGTACATGGAACACAATTCTTTGTGTCATGCATTTAAAAGGGTATGCTTTAAACATTATCAAAGTTGTGTTGTGCATGGAATTAAAACCTGTTTTAACTTCACTGAAACCAACAAGAAATGCACACACCGTTCATTCATCTGAAAATGCACATTTCATTGAAGGACAAGTATGACTGATACAGTTATATTACTGCTCACTGGTTGACAGAGACAAGCCACCAGATCAGTTAAACATTTGATTCATTTTTTTTCTGCTTTGAGAGCTTTAACTTACACAGTGGTGTGTTTCTAAACATAACTTTTCAGATGAATCAAATAAACAATGCATTCAGTGGCCAATTAAGAGATTAGTTGCAGTTGTGCTCAAAAGTTTACATACCCCTGGCAGAAATTGTGAAATTTTGGCAAAGATATCCAAAGCCTTGAAAATGCCAGTCAGTACTGTTCAATCACTTATTAAGAAGTGGAGAATTCGGGATCTCTTGATACCAAGCCAAGGTCAAGTAGACCAAGAAAAATTTAGGCCACAACTGCCAGAAGAATTGTTCGGAATACAAAGAAAACCCCACAGGTAACCTCAGGAGAAATACAGGCTGCTCTGGAAAAATACGGCGTGGTTCTTTAAAGGAGTACAATATGATGATACATGAACACAAATGAGCTGCACGGTTGAGTTGCCAGAAAGAAGCCTTTACTGCGCCAATGCCACAAAAAAGCCTGGTTACAATATGCCCTAAAGCACCTTGACATGCCTCACAGCTTCTGGCACACTGTAATTTGGAGTGACGAGACCAAAATAGAGCTTTATGTTTACAACGATAAGCACTATGTTTGGAGAGGGGTCAACAAGGGCTATAGTCAAAATAATACCATCCCCACTGTGAAGCATGGTGGTGGCTCACTGATGATTTTTTTTTTTGGGGGGGGGGGGGGGGACTCTAAATGCACAGGGAATCTTGTGAAAATTGATGGCAAAATGAATGCAGACAATTTGCATTCTTCTGCACGAAGGCTGCACATGGGACGGTCTTGGACTTTCCAGCGTGACAGTGACCCTAAGCACAAGGCCAAGTTGACCCTCCAGTGGTTACATCAGAAAAAGGTGAAGGTTGTGGAGTGGCCATCATAGTCTCCTGACCTTAATATCATCGAGCCACTCTGGGGAGATCTCAAATGTGCGGTTCATGCAAGAAGACCAAAGACTTTGCATGACCTGGAGGCATTTTGCCAAGACGAATGAGCAGCTATACCACCTGCAAGAATTATGAGCCTCAAAGACAGCAATTACAAAAGACTACACGCTGTCATTAATGCTAAAGGGGGCAATGCACAGTATTACGAACTAAGGGTATGCAAACACGGTCATTTAATTTTTTCCTTGTTACCATGGTTTGTTTTATGATTGTGCCATTCTATTCTAACCTACAGTTGAATTTGAATCCCATAAGAAATAAAAGAAATGCATTTTGCCTGCTCACTTATGTTTTCTTTAAAAATGGTACATACAGTCAGGTCCATAAATATTGGGACATCGACACAATTCTAATCTTTTTGGCTCTATACACCACCACAATGTATTTGAAATGAAACTAACAAGATGTGCTTTAACTGCAGACTTTCAGCTTTGAGGGTATTTACATCCAAATCAGGTGAACGGTGTAGGAATTACAACAGTTTGTATATGTGCCTCCCACTTTTTAAGGGACCAAAAGTAATGGGACAATTGGCTGCTCAGCTGTTCCATGTCCAGGTGTGTGTTATCCCCTCATTATCCCATTTACAAAGAGCAGATACAAGTTCCAGTGTTCATTTCAAGTGTGCTATTTGCATTTGTTGCTGTTAACTCTCAATATGAGATCCAAAGAGCTGTCACTATCAGTGAAGCAAGCCATCATTAGGCTGAAAAAACAAAACAAACCCATCAGAGAGATAGCAAAAACATTTGGTGTGGCCAAATCAACTGTTTGGAACATACTTAAAAAGAAAGAACGCACCGGTGAGCTCAGCAACACCAAAAGACCTAGAAGACCACGGAAAACAACTGTGGTGGTTGACCGAAGAATTATTTCCCTGGTGAAGAAAACACCCTTCACAACAGTTGGCCAGATCAAGAACACTCTCCAGGAGGTAGGTGTATGTGTGTCAAAGTCAACAATCAAGAGAAGACTTCACCAGAGTAAATACAGAGGGTTCACCACAAGATGTAAACCATTGGTGAGCCTCAAAAACAGGAAGGCCAGATTAGAGTTTTCCAAACAACACCTAAAAAAGCCTTCACAGTTCTGTAACAACATCCTATCGACAGATGAGACTAAGATCAACTTGTACCAGAGTGATGGGAAGAGAAGAGTATGGAGACGGAAAGGAACTGCT
Source organism: Discoglossus pictus (assembly GCA_027410445.1). NCBI lineage: Eukaryota > Metazoa > Chordata > Amphibia > Anura > Alytidae > Discoglossus > Discoglossus pictus. The sequence goes on from CM050168.1 coordinate 96,248,231, forward strand.
CATGATCCAAAGCATACCACCTCATCAGTGAAGCATGGTGGTGGTAGTGTCATGGCGTGGGCATGTATGGCTGCCAATGGAACTGGTTCTCTTGTATTTATTGATGATGTGACTGCTGACAAAAGCAGCAGGATGAATTCTGAAGTGTTTCGGGCAATATTATCTGCTCATATTCAGCCAAATGCTTCAGAACTCATTGGACGGCGCTTCACAGTGCAGATGGACAATGACCCGAAGCATACTGCAAAAGCAACCAAAGAGTTTTTTAAGGGAAAGAAGTGGAATGTTATGCAATGGCCAAGTCAATCACCTGATCTGAATCCAATTGAGCATGCATTTTACTTGCTGAAGACAAAACTGAAGGGAAAATGCCCCAAGAACAAGCAGGAACTGAAGACAGTTGCAATAGAGGTCTGGCAGAGCATCACCAGGGATGAAACCCAGCGTCTGGTGATGTCTATGCGTTCCAGACTTCAGGCTGTAATTGACTGCAAAGGATTTGCAACCAAGTATTAAAAAGTGAAAGTTTGTTTTATGACTGTTAATCTGTCCCATTACTTTTGGTCCCTTAAAAAGTGGGAGGAACATATACAAACTGTTGTAATTCCTACACCGTTCACCTGATTTGGATGTACCCTCAAATTAAAGCTGAAAGTCTGCAGTTAAAGCACATCTTGTTAGTTTCATTTCAAATCCATTGTGGTGGTGTATAGAGCCAAAAAGTTTAGAATTGTGTCAATGTCCCAATATTTATGGACCTGACTGTATATCACCAATTCACCAAGGGTATGCAAACCTCTAAGCACAACTGTATTTGGTCATTGCTTTACTTAATACTTAAGAATTAAATTCATTACACAAGCTGTAATTGGTGCCTGGCTTAGAGAAGGGTTTAAGCCTTTTTGCAGCTACCTAATTGCTTACAAACTAAGGATGTCCTGGTTGCATATCCGTCTTTCACATTAAGACAGGAAGGGCATGCAGGAAGGTAGTACAAAGAATATGCACAAAGGGGGGTTTAACCCTTTCACTAGCAAGGAGACCTTTAGTCAATCAGCCACACGTTAGACCACTCCAAATTCCTATAGAGTCTCCTTTTTTTAAATTATAGAGATCCTCCTCCAGCTTCTCAAGGACTCAAGAGTCACATATTTATCATATTCTTGTGTCAGCTTTGTCAGGAAATTAAATAATTGGAAGGACTCAGCAAAGGTCTTGAGTTATTGCAGAAATGAACACATATTAGGAGATACATATAAGTTAAACAATTGTATTTAATTTTTGAGAAGAAGAATGAGATCATTATGGTTGAAAATTAAGTATTTTAAGCATACATTAACTGAAAAGATCCTCCATTTCTGTACGTATCTTTATCTAAAGCCATCATAAAACTGTAACAGTGGGGTGGGATATGGAGAATGTTTTTATCAAAACGGTAAGAGTTTTAAGTGTAAAAGTTTTATTAGTTTTACTGATAAGTAATTAAGCATATATCATCTGAAAATATCCTCTCTTTCTGTATATACTTTTATCTAATGTGGTGGTAAGAAAGAAGAGTGGTAAAAAGGTTAAAACATAATGGTTGCATATATATTTAAGTTTTGACATCTTATCATTATTCTTATTTATTAATGGCTTTAGATAACTTACAGAAAGGAGCATCTTTTCAGATAATTTATTCTTAAAATACTTAACTTTCAACCACAACTATCTAACACATCTCCATTTTTAATAACACATTGCAATTACATTTATTGATATTTATGTGTGTGTTTCATGGCTATTCTTTGCTCTATCACTTTAAGCCATTAAGCCTATTAACTTATCACCCTGCCTGTTAATGTATATGCATGTCCCTTTATTCGGGTAGCCATGGCTGTTAAACAAAATTCCAGGTAAATGTTCACAATAATAAAAATAATACTATTTGCTTGCTTCTGAAATAAATTCTGGAAAAGTAAAATCGACTTAGTTTTGTAGTCAGATAACCTGATGAAGTTTACATAGAAAAAGCATTGATTAGGAAGGGTTAAGTATTTGTAAGCAGTGCTGCAAATAATTTTTACTTTTTATATTTCTACATAGAGAGTTTACTATTATAACTGCCCTTTTTAGGGCACATAGATCTAATGTTTACTATCCGGTATCTTTAGTAACACTCCATGGGACCCTTCAAGAGCTTGCGGAGATACAATTTTTATCCACTCATTTATAAGTCTGTGTTATTTTTTGGAGTGCAGTTGTGCTATTCAAGCATTGGAGATACATTTGGAAAATTATCTTGTGAGTATAATTTTATACAGTGTCAAAAGAATTCACCATGTTCGGCTCAATGCTCTCTCCTTCTGGTTTCTTTCCTGTAGATGTATATGTAGTTTTGTTCAAGCTTGGGTTAGGTCATCTAGGAATGATGTCACCAGGCACTCTACAAAGAGGTGGAAAGGAAAACATGAGCCTTCCGTTTTCAGTAGCAGAAGGAACTGGTTTCCCATGGCAGCCCGGAAACCAGGGCCAATGATCCAGATCCTCCACCTTACTGGGGAGAGGCCAGATGGGGTCTGCTACTTTTTTTGTAGAGATATTGAGGGGGGGGGGGGGGTAAGACTTACTTTGTATTTGAGTTATTTTTTTTAGGTTTAGGACAAAATTTCCGCAATCTCTGACATTATAAATTAGGAGCAATACTGTTTTCTTTGATGGGTTTTTTGAGGATGCATTTTGTCACTATGGGAATTGGGAGCAATATAATCATGATTTAAACGACCACTGCACAATGGAAAAATAAAATATGTGTGAAAACTATGGCAAAGGCATAATTAATGTGAAAAATATCAGTTAGTTTTTAATTGCAAAAAAAAAATAAGTTTTGAGGTATGGTTGTGGCCAGAAAGATAAGATAGCCACAGTTCTAAGCTCTATGGCCCCTATTCAATTGAGCCATTGTTAGTTACTGGAGCCCATAATGTAGCCCGTAAACTAATTTGCTATTCAATTGGCGTCTTTTAGCTACCCACAAACGATTTGCGGGTTACAGGCCGAAAATCCCTGCGGTTGTCAAAATTGTAACTCCGACCCAGCTAAGCCTTTGATCTTACAAGCCCTTAAATATTACAGTAGCAAATCGCTATTCAATTAGTACAAGCCCTCAAGCCCGCAATTGTTGTCACACCCGTAAATGGCAAATATAGAAGAAAATCCTACGGGTACCAGATAGGATTCGCAAGGGGGTTAAACACCTGTTCATAGCACAGTAAATGCAAATAAAAAAATCAATACTGCACTTTAAATGACCGGGAAAGCGAGCGATCAAAGACATTAGAATGAATTGCACAACAGTCTCAAGCTCGCAAATTTGCAATCAAAAATCATTTTTTTAACCTTTCATTTCCGTGTTATATCTCGGGAATCAAGGAGTTAATACATATCAGGCCACCCACATGTACTAGAACAGTACTGCCATTCATTATTATTATTTGGTAAATTGCGAATCAGATCGCATATCGGACTTCTAAACGCTAATTGATTGAGGTTTAACCTCCATGTTTTACTGAAGTCATGATGACGGTCTCATTTACTATTGGCTGTTTCTAAATTGGTAGTTACGGCCTTGTTGAATTGATCATGATCACGCTCTGAATTCTACTTACAGGTACATGGTTTACGGTTTAGGTTTTCGGCCAGGTAGCTGCGGACTTGATCAGTTGAATCGTTCTGTAACTGTTCTAAATTGAATAGGGGCCCATGTGTTGAAGTCAGACAAAATGGTATATTCTATACAGAAGATTTAGAAAATGAATATGAAAATTAACTATTTTCTCCCTTTTGTATTAGAAAGAGAGTATTTGATAAAACAGACAAAAGTATTAAGAAGTTTAACTGCTCTTGGAGGTTTTACTTAATATTCTTCAAGCAAAAAACAACATTTGTAATGTTTAAAATGTGCTCTTTTAAATATTTGAAAAAAACAGGTGTGTTCCATGTGCATTTAAGGTCAAGATTTAAAAAGTTACTTATACAGCTGCTAATATTTTTAGTTTAATTAATGTATTTAACAAGTGTGTGCCATTTTGCTTGTATTGTAGCTGTGTTTTAAAATGAAACATTAAATGTGGAGGTTATTGCATCTTGAAAATTACATAAATAAATAAATGCAATTGCAAATGGCTATTAAAAAGAAATGTTGAGTGGAAGTGTTAAATAACAACTGAGCTTGTAGGCGTGTTATTTTATACATACATTATATATACAGAACCTCTGCATACCACTCCTGGCATTTTGTTGTTTAGTCGTTCAGTCATGTCTGACTCTCCGTGACCTTATGGACCATAGCACGCCAGACACATCAAGCTCCATTAATTAACTCTCATAGTCAGAAAGATGAAGAAGTCCATGAGTTGATTAAATCTAGTCACAGAGACCTTTGTACCAAATGGGCATGTCTGTCTTCCTCATTAACCACTGCTGTGAGAGTTAATTCATTTCCCCCAGATAAAGAGAGTTAAAGAGAAAAAGTTCACGTTTAGATTTAATTTATATTTAAATACCTACCTTACAAGAGCAATTACCTAACATTTACACTCAAAATATTTTAATAACCACTGATTGAAACTGCATTTAATTTCTGAAATATCTGGAACATTTTCTGTGTCACTTTAAGTTAGAAAAAGCAGTAAATAGAGTGTTGATTGAACAACTTACACTACATTAAGATGTACCCTATACAAATTGTTGCAAAATTATATGACTTTTAATGTGCTGTGCATTAGTTTGGGTAGGTGCACAGGTGCAGATGGCATCAAATAGATTGAAATACACTGAGATAATCTATACACAGATGGCACTGTTTCATCCATGTGGGATTCATCAATGTGTTTCTAACTCTTGCAATGAATATATAGCTTTTAATAATAAAAAAGGTAATATACTGTATATATAAATATATATATTCAAGGATGGAAGAGCTCAGTTTAGCAGTTCCAAAGTATCCTAATGGGGCCTCATCCCACTTTTACAGGACATACGGTACTTATGGCCACTGCACCTAATGGATTTGGAAACTATAAGGTGAGAACGTTCCTGGCTCATAATATGTTTGTTCTTGCCCAACATCTGCCAGAATGCTTGAAACCCCAAACACAGCTTCCAGGTCCCTAAATATAGATCTTTATTTAGAGCCATTGTTCTCCTAGGTTAAAGGAATACCCTGGAGTGTTTCTTTGTTTTGTAACTCAAATCCGGAGGTCTGTGCTGACATTTAACCCATAATTAACCCAATGGTATACAAAAACAACAAGGAAATATTATTAGTAATCTTTTCACTGCTAGACGGTACAGCAATGCAATAAGACACAGCAAACAAGGGGTAAAGAAAGATGGATACAAACAGTCCTATAATACTTTATTACAGGGCTACTGAAATGGCCTAATACGAGGAGTGAGTTGTTTTGATTATATATTAACAATGATAACTTTTCTATTTCCCGGTTTATAACAGCAAAATTCAATAATAAAAAGGTCAGAGTCAAACAATAGACGTTATTTTGTTTTTAGTGACTGATTAGCAGTCAATCAATGTAGCTTTTAAAACTAACATTTGAACTTAGCATTGTAGCTTCCAGCAGATGTGCATATCTGCTCACCCTGCTAGGTGTCCGGGAGTTAAAAACCTCCTGGACACCTTATAGAAAGTAGAGAGAAGTCCAAAATACTAAACTTCAAATTTAAGATGTAAATGGTATATTGTTGTTTTTTTTCCCTTTAAATAATGATTTAATTGCTAGCTACCTATTAAAAAAGCTAACAAAACCTTATTGTATGAGCATGGCAGTGGTCCTTAGAATTCACTTTCAAAATAAACAGCCTCATGTAGAGCTGTTTGTCTACACCCAGATAATTTCATCAAGTGAGAAAGAAGTTGTCTGAAAGACAGGTCTAAAGGATTTTAAGAACAATCTGTTTAAATAAGATGCCAAATAATCATCCATGATGAGTCCCATCAGCAAGAGCTTGTTGCCAAGGAAATTCACTTTAACACATCATGCCACCAGTCAATGGAGAGCACAGTGTAGCAGCTGCTACCACTAACCATATTTAGCTTATAGTGGGTATAAATAGCAGCAGCTGAGTTTGATCTTTAAAAGTAAGCTATATCCTGAAAATGACTTTATAAATATTGAATATGATCATTCCCTAATTACAATATCTAGCTCCTATTGGGGCAAGAGTCAGGCACAATAATCACACAGATGTTAATAAAATGTTGATTTAGCCTAATTCAAAGATTTTGACACATGATAATAATGAGATAAATTGCTCACTCATAAAAGCTAGGTGAATAGGAAAAGTAACAAAATGCAATTTTATAAACATGATTTCCTTAAAAAGGTTGGCAGCTAAGTATATTGCAAAGTTGATTATTTTACAGCAGTCCTGAAACACTGCAGAGGCCTTTTAAATGGGTGCTGTACATGATGGTGCACCATCATTAGGAGAAGTGGACCAGAGTTATCAATGTGTTATGCTAAGGACCACTGATGTAGAGCAGTCACAATGAATGTTATGCTCTTTTCAGTTTTGTAATTGTTTTTAAATTCTGCAGTGTTAGCTTTTATAGCACTCAAACTGTTTATTTTAATTCAAAGTTATCTATGATTCTGCTGCAACAGCCAAGATTTAGAGTTTCGGTAGAAAAAGCTTGAAAGGTCTTAAGAAACTAAAAATCATATAAAAATCATCAGAAAATCTACATGTCCTATCTGAATATCAATGGCTTTCGTCCATGTGGAAAAACAGCAAACTGAACTGGAAATACCCCCAAAAATATAAATTTAATAATAAAACGCATTTCAAGTAATTAATAAAATTAAAAAGATGAATTTTGCAATACCAGAATGTTTTAGGAGGGTATGTAGCACATTCAATTGGTCTAGCAAGATAGCACTGACAAGGTTAATAGCCGCATAACTCTGTAAGTGCAGAGCAGTCAGCTGTCTGATCTGATAACGGGAGGTTGTTATAGTCCTGCTCTGTGCACTCCATGTGACAGGGGACATCAGGTCATGCACATTAATTCACTTATGTATGATTTATTCTTTTGTTCTGCCAGTCTGAGAGAGATGAGATGGGAGCCTCCCCTGTGTAAACCCACAGACAAACACACCATAGACTTGACATTGGAATCCAGTGCTTGAGAGTTGCTACTATATTTTGCGGACAAACGGAAAAGTACAATACAACAGCATTTATTTATCAAAGCAGTTGTTAAATCTACTTTTTCCCCACAGGAAATAGTACATAGTAAATATAGGGGTGCACAACTCAGCCACGCAAGTTGCTTAATAAAGTATTCCCAGAATTATCCGCTTTGTAAGCTATGAACATAAAACATTTTTAAAGAAAATATCTAAATTTCGCAAACTCAGAGTATGGTTCAGCATGTCACTATAGCTTGGAGACTGAGGACATGTTCATATCTACTAAATAGTGGAGGGAGATCTCTTAATATATGACCATCAATCCCCATCTCCACACATGCATAGAAACCAGTAAATTGTAAGATTAGCTGCAAGACCTTCTCCTGCAAAAATGTAAGAGCACCCTCTTACATGGAATCGTCATACATATGTGTAATAAAAAATATATAAAAAACATACATATGCACACACCTTTTTAATTGCTCCTAAACATGTCTTCCCCTTCTGGATCTCTACCTTGTTGTGATGAACGGGCTTGTGTACCTTAATGAAGCTGCGAGCTATATCATATAGGGACACCCAAGATGTGCAGGTCATAGCAGATAGGTTAGACAAATCACAGTCCAGTGGAGAAGGAACTGGCAACCCACCCCAGTATCTTTGCCAGAAGAACCAGACACAAGATGTGCCTAGTGTGCTGCAGTCCATAGGGTTACAGAGAGTTGGACGCAACTGACTGACTGAAGAAAACATGTCTTAGTGGTTTCTCACTAGTCTAACAGGCCCCTGAGGCTGACAAACCTTCCAATAACATGACATAACATTGATAGCTTGTGGTGTCTCATGTATTTTTAATTGTTGTCATACGATATAACCAGTTCAGAATCACTGTGCAAGATTAAAAATTCTTGTGAGTATCTCTCTCTCTTTCTCTACTCCTTCTACACTACTATAAAGAAATATATATTATATAAAGAGCGTATTTATTGAATAAAATTACTGCCAATGTAGATGCTTTAAAAATGTTGTTGAAGGTCTGTACAAATAACAGAATTATAACACACACTGACACGGCACATATAACCCTCTTTGCAGGCGTGTGCTAAGCTAATGAGTACTAATATCTATCACTCAGGCTGTCTGCTCGACAAGACTGTGCATGCTACCGACATGCTTTCAAGCCAGTGTATCTTGTTCAGTGACTGTGCACACTCACATCAAACAGCATTTTTCCTTAATCCATTAAAAAATCATTTTATGCGAGTCCTGAAATGCTTCTCATTAAGTGGTATCTCCATTCCAAAGATGCAGACATCAGGACTCGCAGATGTTATTATCAGTAGCTATATATAGTTCAAGCATGATTGCAAATAAAAGTTAATAAACTAGAGTTGATATTAATTTATTTTTACATTCTAAAAAACGTTTTCCAATTTTCAAGAGTAATTCTTTAGGTGTTTATATTAAATATATTACTGCAATGGTGCCTTAACAGTAAAGTGTGTGCATCTCCACAACAGAAAAAGCAGCACAATTACTTTTACCTTTTTGTTTTATGCGTATTGAACATGGAAACATCTTTGTGGGAAAGAGGTAGAGGTGGATTAATTGTAAACAGAGGTACAGATAATGAGGCTACTATATACCTTCTAAATTGTAAGCTCTTTGGAGTAGGGACCTCAGCTTTGTTGCACCAAGCTGTCTACTGACCCATTTCTCTCATACATTTATTATATTCTATCTGTACAAACAAGGACCCTCAATTTTTATGTGTTAATATTGCATTTTTTATTTTGTACTTAACGCCTGTATAGCACTACGGAATATGTTGGCGCATTACAAATAGAGTTTAAAAAATAATAATAATTTCTACTTTTCTTAGAATTTGTCTATATGTTAGTAATTTGCTAATTGTACCCACTGTACTTTATTCTACTTTGTAAATAGTGCTATGGAAAATTCTGGTGCCTTACATTTAAAGATTAATAATAATAATACATGTTTTTGAGTGTGATTTGCTAAAATGGACTCTGAATTGTTAGGGCCATTTTCTTCCACTGTAGAGAATATGCTTCGGGCCACATAGGAAGAGTCTCCGGGCCACATGAGGCTCCCATGCTCCCTTTTTTTGGACATTATGGGTTTGGGCTGCGTCACTGGTGTGTGCGCACTGACATTGTGCTCCCGATTGGGTTATGCACGCGCACGTCACAGCGGCATCCAGGAGCAATGCAGGGGTTGGACACACGGGACAGAGGTACAAGGCGAGGGGGGGGGGGTTGGCTGACCATGGGGGTGTAGGAGATCATAATGGGGAAGCGGGGCATGAGGAGAGGGGGTGGTTTGGGATTATGAACTCTTACACCCCCAGGGCCGCTGTGACGCGCGCGTGCATAACCCAGTCCAGCGGGCAATGCACCCTTAGATTGTACGTTTGCGAGTTTTCAATTGTGTGTCCGTGTCTTGGAAACAAGCACTATGTGCATTTGATTATATGCTCAAAAACAGGGCCTTCTTTATAAGATGTTAAGTTTGTTTTTCGCCTTGTACAATACCACTGTACAGCGCTACGGAATATGTTGGCGCGATATAAATAAAGACAATAATAATAATAATGTCAATGCGCGCACACCAGTGGAGCACCCCAAACCCATAAGGACCGCCTGTTGCCCACCACTGCCCCAGAACTTAGCTTGATTGTTCTGGGGCAGTGGTGGGGTATTTTTGGGGAGGTAGGCCCATGAAATACCCAAGCCTTAAACAAAACAGATCGATGAGTGAGTCACTCAAAACAGGACCAGCACATTTCAAATAAAATAAACTCCCCATCAAATACATCAATAAAAACAGTCTGGCAGGCCTTATCTAATCCCAGCTGCAGCATATCAAGATTCTCAATGGCTGTACATGGCAGCCCTTTACAAGTCAGTCAGGCTGGTGTGTGTGAGGAGATAAGAGGGGGGATCCTCTGTCTGCACATCTGATAACACTTCCCCCTTGTGACCCTGGAATTCCTCTCTCTATGAGGGTATTTTTTTACAGGGCTGTTACAGATGCCACTTCCTATCCCCTCCTCCACTTTTACAATGTACAAATTAATGCACTTAGCACAACACTATTTCAATGTGTTTAAAAACAGCTTTATCTGTGTCCTGTCTACTGCTCACACAGTACTTCAGCAGAAAATACATCGCCATGTATAGATTGAGACCGTATCCCCTAAAGGATCATAATAAATCAGAAAGAAAGGCAAGACAAATGGATCATGGTCTAAAAGGCAAAACTTGATAGACTTAATCACCTGAATATATAGTGTATGGAAGATAGAAGAGAGATGGGAGATATAATAGGAGTCATGTACACAACTACTATTTTAGAGAAGGGGTAGTAGATAAGAGGAAGAATCTTCCATAGCACATGGTAGGGGCAAACACTGTAAAGGAACTCAAATATGCCTAAAATAAGCATACCGCCAACCTGATTCAGCCAACCTCTTTAGGTAGATACAATGGCCAGACTAAAAGAGCATTTTAGTATCTATCTGCTGACAAATCTCTGGTTCTCTATTTACAACACTGCTCCCAAAAGTGTGGATAGATAGAAGAAAGTGAGAATGGATGGATGGATGGACAGATGGATGCATACATATTGAGAGAGCTTATTATTTATAAAGTTGATCTTTTGTGAGAAATCTTACATGGAAAAAAAAGCTATTTTCCCTCTAGTATATAGGCTGAAGCACCTTTTCTCCAAAGGTGTGCGGCAGAGAATCAAGCACATTTCCTTACACTCTACTACTAATAAAGAAGCAGCTGCAGTAAGTTGTGTTCCACACTCTGCCACAGTGATAAAGATGGGAGGAGTAAAAATCAGGGGAAAACCAGATATGTTTAGTTTACATTTTGTTAAAGAAAGGTCAATTATTTTCAATGACAATAAATTAAAAATTAGGTTATACTTTACTACATAGAAGTTATCAAAGCTGGACAAATAGAATGGCCTCTTTATAATATAAAAGAAATGTGTATTTAATCCCTCACACATTATTTTAAATTCTTAATAAAGTAATGAGCAGATTCACTGTTTATGATATTGATCAAACTAGTGTGACTATTTACATATTCCTATTAATAGAAGCACTGCTCACGAGAGATTATTCAAAATAAATTCAGGAACACATTTTTAGTAAAAAATAAAAATGATTTTAAAGTTGAGATTAAAGTAATAATTTTACTGGCAAACAAAGAAAAAAAAAAAGAAAGTTTTGCAAGCATTCAATACTGCTCAGGCAACATTCACTCACTGGACAAGTTCTATCCATCTCAGAATCAATGAGGTCAATGTAGGTGAAAAAGCCACAAAGCCACAGACCAAATACAAAGGGTAACTATAGTTCAGGCGAGTCAACAACAACAAAACTGACCAGATAGATAAATCGTTTTACAATATCGTTTAGGGACACTAACAATTTGAAACAATGCTAATATTGATACTTCTGGTACCTAGGTAACTATATAATATATATATATATATATATATATATATATATATATATATATATATATATATACCTGGAAGCAGGTTTTTAAACTTGTTTTAGACATTCAAATGTGAACACAGATGTACTATTTATTTACTGTACGGTGGAGGGCTTCTATCGCTCTTTTGCCCACCATATTATAAATGATTGTTGTGGTGAACGAACTACTCATAAGGTCCACAACACAGGCTGAGATCCCGCTCTATGCTGATGATAGCCAGTAAGCTTGAAACAGCTGTACATGGATAGGATACTCAGCTTGTGTAAAATCCAGCCTTGGCGTTGCATCAAAGCTGTGTAATACAGCATGCATAAGCTTAAAGGAAGCTCTGTTTGATAATGGCTATGGATTGATGAGCGAGGCATTTATGCGCACATTTGCATGTCCCAGCTTAGCTTCCCAGAATGCAGTGTAATAACTGATTTTCTCAGAATTCTGAGCTGGAAGCAGGTTTTTAAACTTGTTTTAGACATTCAAATGTGAACACAGATGTACTATTTATTTACTGTACGGTGGAGGGCTTCTATCGCTCTTTTGCCCACCATATTATAAATGATTGTTGTGGTGAACTATCTACTCATAAAGTGCACAACACAGGCATAGATCCCGCTCCATGCTGATGATAGCCAGTAAGCTTGAAACAGCTGTACATGGATAGGATACTCAGCTTGTGTAAAATCCAGCCTTGGCGTTGCATCAAAGCTGTGTAATACAGCATGCATAAGCTTAAAGGAAGCTCTGTTTGATAATGGCTATGGATTGATGAGCGAGGCATTTGTGCGCACATTTGCATGTCCCAGCTTAGCTTCCCAGAATGCAGTGTAATAACTGATTTTCTCAGAATTCTGAGCTGGAAGCAGTTTTTTAAACTTGTTTTAGACATTCAAATGTATACACAGATGTACTATTTATTTACTATATATATATATATATATATATAAAAAAAAAAAATTCAAATGGTAATATTCATCTCTCTAAATATTGAATAATTATAACCAAAAGGAGCTGGAGAGCTGATAGGAAACTGCATTTTCTCTTTTGGAAAACATAAACAAGTGAGATTTATGGTAGTAAATGAAATAAGTTGATTTGTTAAGAAGAGTAATTATAATTATGACAATTTTTTGAAAATATCCCATATTAGCAAGACATTCATGTGAAAGTAAATCAACTGTAGAAAGGGTCCTGTGCAGCAGCAGCAGGAGGTGCGACCTTTTGTCATTAAATTAAAAGTTCTCTTGACAACACTGTATTGACTCTAACTATATAGGTTCATAGTAATTATATACAAAGCACATTCCGGGTGTAACCTATTGTATATTAAACTATTAAAGCTACATAATAATTTATTAGCAAACCATAACAATGTGTTATGACAGAGAATGGGTTAAACATGCTCAGACATAGAAGGAATTCCAGGTCCCATATCAGCAGCCGAGACTGAGAGGAGCGCAGCACATTATCACTATGGCCTCCTGCCCTATAGTCGTGGTTATTGGGAAATAGTGGCCTAAACTACAGGACTAAATGTCCAGAAAAACACACATCACAGATGCTTCCTATTGAAAAACATAGATAGAAATATATATATATATATATATATATATACACACATATATACAAGTATACCCTGCTTAACACTAACCCTTTGAGCGCTGTTTCGCTATAGTGCTCATTTTCCAGTAAATCCAAGTTTTACGCTAAACTAAACAACTTGTGCTAAATAAAATATGTCTGGATTAAAAGAGGTGCCAGATTAACCAATGCCGGAGAATCGTTGTTGTACATGTATATACAAACTAGTTCTCGCAACTGCTTAAAGTTACAAGTTACAAGAAAGTGATCCTTTCTTGTTATTCAAACACATACAGCCTTATTAAATTGCGATTCGGTAAATTTAAAAGGGCTCTATTTAAGCACACAGCATATTTTATTTACAGAAGTTTTTAGTTAGTGAAGACCTTGCTTTTGGATAGAAGTTCCCTAACTAAAAACTTCTGTAAAAATAATATGCTGAGTGCTTAAATAGAGCCCTTTTAAATTTACTGAATCGCAATTTAATAAGGCTGATACTCTGTACTGACTTCCGATCTGTTTACTGTATGTAATGGATTCCTCTAAAGCCCTTTGTAAATCCGTACAGGCTGCAGGTGGCCATACTTCAGTCACACTCCACATTACTGCTGGGACACGGGTTGTAACTCTGACAATAAGCAGGCCTTGGGGAAGCTCCAGGGACTCAGAAACCTTCTGAGATCTTTATCTGCCAGTCATTGCTGCTAGGGTGACTCCCTGACCCTAGTATATAAACACATAGGCCACAGTTCACTAAAAAGGCAAGTGAAAAGAGTGCAAGGCTACCCATTGCTACAGTGTGCTGCATTGAAGGAAACTTTGATTGTTGAGAAAGCTTCTATATGCACAAATGGAACATGGCAGTTAAAACGGTCAGTGCTCTCAACAGGACAAAAAGAAAGTTACTTATTATAAATTATTTAGGACAACTCTCCTGAGAAAGGTGCTGGCAGAATCCACTCAGAAAATAAAAACGGAACCCTTCAGTAAATAATGATTGCATATGAACGTTACAAATGTTAAGTTTGTGTTTCTTTCTGAAAAAGTTCTCAATTATCAAGTCTGCCTATTCAGTAGACATACGGAAAAAATACTGACCACACTATTCCTTAAAGCAAGGCCTAGATATTTATGTATATACTTACTGTATATATTCCTTTAGATTGTAAGTCTGTGAGTTTTCAATTGCGCATGGCGCCTTGAGGAAAGCACCATAGACACTGGATTCTAAGCTCAAAGACAGAGCCCTCCATCATTGTAATATATTATTACTGAATTTGTCTTTGCCTGGAATTTAACTTATGTATAGCGATATGGAATATTTTGACGCGTTACAAATAAACAATATATATATATATATATATATATATATATATATATATATATATATATATACATACTTTTCCTTATTATGCAAAATCACGTGTCAGTCAAATACGTTTACAGTAGATGCTGTGTATTTATAATAATAATGTATATACAACTTTTCTTCAAAAGGGGATGCCAAGCACTTAGAATGGTTTGGTTTGATTATACTAATATCTATATAATATATACAGGGAGTGCAGAATTATTAGGCAAATGAGTATTTTGACCACATCATCCTCTTTATGCATGTTGTCTTACTCCAAGCTGTATAGGCTCAAAAGCCTACTACCAATTAAGCATATTAGGTGATGTGCATCTCTGTAATGAGAAGGGGTGTGGTCTAATGACATCAACACCCTATATCAGGTGTGCATAATTATTAGGCAACTTCCTTTCCTTTGGCAAAATGGGTCAAAAGAAGGACTTGACAAGCTCAGAAAAGTCCAAAATAGTGAGATATCTTGCAGAGGGATGCAGCACTCTTAAAATTGCAAAGCTTCTGAAGTGTGATCATCGAACAATCAAGCGTTTCATTCAAAATAGTCAACAGGGTCGCAAGAAGCGCGTGGAAAAACCAAGGCGCAAAATAACTGCCCATGAACTGAGAAAAGTCAAGCGTGCAGCTGCCACGATGCCACTTGCCACCAGTTTGGCCATATTTCAGAGCTGCAACATCACTGGAGTGCCCAAAAGCACAAGGTGTGCAATACTCAGAGACATGGCCAAGGTAAGAAAGGCTGAAAGACGACCACCACTGAACAAGACACACAAGCTGAAACGTCAAGACTGGGCCAAGAAATATCTCAAGACTGATTTTTCTAAGGTTTTATGGACTGATGAAATGAGAGTGAGTCTTGATGGGCCAGATGGATGGGCCCGTGGCTGGATTGGTAAAGGGCAGAGAGCTCCAGTCCGACTCAGACGCCAGCAAGGTGGAGGTGGAGTACTGGTTTGGGCTGGTATCATCAAAGATGAGCTTGTGGGGCCTTTTCGGGTTGAGGATGGAGTCAAGCTCAACTCCCAGTCCTACTGCCAGTTCCTGGAAGACACCTTCTTCAAGCAGTGGTACAGGAAGAAGTCTGCATCCTTCAAGAAAAACATGATTTTCATGCACGACAATGCTCCATCACACGCGTCCAAGGACTCCACAGCGTGGCTGGCAAGAAAGGGTATAAAAGAAGAAAATCTAATGACATGGCCTCCTTGTTCACCTGATCTGAACCCCATTGAGAACCTGTGGTCCATCATCAAATGTGAGATTTACAAGGAGGGAAAACAGTACACCTCTCTGAACAGTGTCTGGAAGGCTGTGGTTGCTGCTGCACGCAATGTTGATGGTGAACAGATCAAAACACTGACAGAATCCATGGATGGCAGGCTTTTGAGTGTCCTTGCAAAGAAAGGTGGCTATATTGGTCACTGATTTGTTTTTGTTTTGTTTTTGAATGTCAGAAATGTATATTTGTGAATGTTGAGATGTTATATTGGTTTCACTGGTAAAAATAAATAATTGAAATGGGTATATATTTGTTTTTTGTTAAGTTGCCTAATAATTATGCACAGTAATAGTCACCTGCACACACAGATATCCCCCTAAAATAGCTAAAACTAAAAACAAACTAAAAACTACTTCCAAAAATATTCAGCTTTGATATTAATGAGTTTTTTGGGTTCATTGAGAACATGGTTGTTGTTCAATAATAAAATTAATCCTCAAAAATACAACTTGCCTAATAATTCTGCACTCCCTGTATAATATCTTATTTAAAAAAAAATATACAATGCCTTATAACAGTATGTTATTCAGTAAAACCTGTAGCCTCATTGGTGATTTAGTTCAGTTTTTCATCTTTATCACTTACCCAGCTTCTCCAAACATGCAAGTAGTTGCACAACAACTTGCAATTCCTTCTCTGTGCCTTCCCCTCATGCACTGGACAGGAAGGATAACAAGCATCTCTGCCTCTAGACACCAGGGCTAAAACTAAGATTTTTTTTAAATGTTCATGCACTTGCCATACATAGCTGCTTTTGTTGTTAGATTGTTATATACTTCCCACATTTGTAAAGTTCTTCTGTAACTACAGTGATTGTGTAACGCAATAATTTCCATATACAAGAACATAAAAAACACATAAACACTCATTCAATTTGGAGGCCGCAAGTCCCGTGATCTAGGCCGTATGTCTGCAGGTGTGTTACGGGCTCCCATTTATCTCTGATTACGATGCTATTCAATTGCTCAACACCGCAAGTTACTGTCCCAAAGGCGACTCCGTAAACTATGCACTCGTTCGTAGCAGTTCAGGGCGGGAACATGATCAATTAAGCAAGAAATCAGAGGCCAAAAACCCGTAATCCGGTCGGAGCTTGCAACAAGACGCCAATTGAATAGGAAAATGACTTACGGGCTCCGTTACGGACGCCTGCATCTCCCGTGGGCAAAATTGAATGAGGCCCTATGTCATGATTACATTGTTCAGTGACTGTAATATTACCAGTAATTATGGATATGGCCAAGAGCGCATGACATTGTTATCTTGTATCCTAGTTATAATATGTTATAGAGGGAAAATGTGATATAGAACAGAATATATGTATAAATGGTGAAAATGGTCTGCACAGAAGCTAGAACATTGCATCTACACACATTCAGGCCTTGATTCAAGGTAGATAACTGCTCCTTAGGAGGCATGAGCAAACACTTAAGATTAACATCAATGTTTTCTGCCCTAGCTAGCTACAGACACCTGTCATGTAGTTTAGACATCTAGTAAGTTTTATCTCAAGGGCTTCTAGAGCAACATCACACACATACACAAAGGTACACGCGGGTGTGATATGGGACATGTATAAATATGTTGGTTCTATGATTCAATAAATGTTCAGTCCAAGTTTTACACATCCACAGTGTGAGGCTGTTTTTTTGTTTGTATCATGAATTGGGGAGTGGTCTCGCCGGAGCCCAGTAGTAACCTGTATCCAGTATTCTCTGCCTGCACCTCTTCAGATGCCATCTTTTGTGCCATCTTTAGGTTTGAACTAGGTTCATATCACGGCCCCTTGAAGAAGCAGATCGTGACACACTAACACCAACAAAAAATAGGAAAAAGCATGGGCATTAACTTGTAAATATTTTAGGACTGTCCCGTGAAACTACTACATTTATTTTATAAAGATATGAGTTTAGTAAACTTGCAGAATTTATGTTTAACAAGTTTATAATGTCTGATTAAATAAAAAAATATATGTAATGGGAAAAATCTGCATTTATTTCTTTATTTTATATATTTTGCAAAAACAAGTCAGCCCTTTTTCCTTAGAAACCGGCCAAAATCCTCATTTGAAAAGCAAAACAAAATGTGCAGATTACATGAACTGATGACACAGTCCACTGAAGTTCTTTATATCTGCAGTTTGCTTTGCACACAAAATTTCCAGACCTTATATGTCTGTTCTCCTGCCCTTAGTGTACTGTGTATCAGGAGATCTACGAGGTTGTGTCAGCCCAGTACAAATTATATCAGTCAGGATTTGTATGGTAGTTTGTTATGATTGAGCTTCTAAAGTTCTAGTTAATTGGATTTGAAGCCAAGAAGGCTCGAGACAAGGTACCAGTCATCTATTATAAAGCAGATTTGTGTGACATTTTAGCAATGGTGGGCACCAGGGGCCGCTAGGAGCCTTCAGGCACTTCTCATGTGGCCCGCAGCCTGTTCTCTGGAATGGAAGAGCATGCCCCTCTTCAACAATGCACAATCTATTATATCTCTCTAAAACTAGCAAATAATGCACAACCATACTTCTAACTACTTATCCTAACTATTTATTCCTCTATGACCAATTAATTACTTTCCTACAGCGATTTTACCATTGTGCTTTTGGTAAAATATAAAGGTTTAAAGCACTAATAAGCCATTTTAAGGACTCAGGGGCCACACATGAGACCTTCCAAGTGAAATAGGTTGTCCATCACAACAGTATAGCCTACAACTACATATTAGAAAAAAATATTTTTATGAAGTATATAGCTAACATTAGCAGCTTTGATTAAAATAACTATTTTCAATAAAAAAATGTTTTTTAACAGACTTTTTCAGTCAGTGCTGGCATGCTTGTTATCCTTTCTGTTTAGTGCATGATCAGTGCATGTGTCTCAGTAGAATGTTACTAAAATGCAGTGATTGGCTAGTACATCTAGATCTATAGAGGCATTGTGTGCAATAGTTACAGGGCACAGGGACAGTTTGGAAGGTTTCAGTGAGTAAATACAGAGCTTTTAAACACTTGTTAATACATTTATGCTTATATATGCAAAAACACTTAAGTAGTTAATTTGCATATTAAAAACAAGGAATCCCTTTAAGTCAGTTAGCTCTGTCATAAAAATGTAGACAATATATGCAAATAAACACCTAGATGGTTTACACTCATATAAAAGCAGAGAACCTTCCATGTCCTTTAACTCCAGGTCACATTATTCTGGAAATATTTATCCACAATTGTACCTAAAATAAAGTCTATAAAGATAAATCTGGTAATAGAAATGAATAATCAGATATGTTGTTCTAGATAATTGTGTTTTCAAGGCTCCTTCTCACTAGAGAAGACAGATAGAAGGGGTCTCACAGACAGCAAGGTCCAACAAATAATATTTTAAAAATATAAAAAAATTATATTATGTGATCTCAATATAATTGTGTTGTATACATTGAGTAAACACTTCATGGGGACAGTCCCAGGTAACCACAGACAGGAATCCGGCACCAGTGATGCCCTGTCATCACCTGCCACGGATACTCAGCATGGCCGCCTGCCAATGTCAGGCTCCCCTGGCACATGGGGATGTTTAAATGAATGTCAGCGGGTGGGAGGGGAAAAGGCCAGGAATTCAGACAGAGAGAAGGAGTGAGGGAGACAGACGAACAGAGAGAAGGAGAGAGTGCATGAGAGGGGGGAAAAAGACAGAACGAAAAACTGTGTGGGAGATACAATGTAAAAAACTGTATGGGGAGAAAGAGGAAATGAGAGAGATAAACTGAGAGACAAAAGAGGGAGAGAATAAGAGAAAGATGCACATTTGAAAAAGAAAAATAAAGAAGGGATGTAAAACTGAATGAGAAAAAGTAAAAAAAAACTGTATGAGAGAGAAAAATGAGAGATAAAAAGACAGAGTTAATGAGAGCACATGAGAGGAAACAGAAAATATGTGAGAAATAAATAGAGAAAAAGAAAAACGAGAAAGATTAAGTAAGAACTAAAGTACGTGCATGAGAGATATAATTACTAGTAAAATAGATTGCAAGCACTTCTGGGCAGACTTCCTATTGTTCAACTTAAATATACACTGTTTCACCATTCACTGAACCAGTTTGGGTATCCAAGGTTACTTCCTTCTTCACAAGACTGATGATATCATTTATAGGAGCAGCTTCACAATATGTAATAGTTAATACATTCAAACAATAATAGTATTTTCAATTTAAGTTATTCAAAAGAAGAACTACAGGATAATAGTAAGGAACTGGCAGCAAAGGGGATTTATACCCATTTTCTTTTAAAACCATTTGACTTCAATTTAGATAAACAGGGAGACAGACTGATTTATAGACAGATACACATAGATAAACAGGGGTAGACAGACAGACACATATTTTACTGTACAATTTGGTAGAAATGGAAATTACTTGAATCAAGGGTTTCAAATATCATTTGAGAAACTGAAATGTTCTTTATTAAAAGCTTAGAAATATAAATGTTTGGATTTCAATGCAAAGAGCCCCCAGCCATATCTACAGGCCTCAACAAAGCACAGGGAAAAACATCTATCGAGCTGGGGAAACTGACATGCTTTAAGTTTAGTAAATTAAACTTAAAATATGGTAATTATACCCATAAATACTCTGAGATAGTGAGTAAAATAGTTTTCTTTAATGGCATAGCATCAAACCATATCATTATTTTTAATTTGCTTTTCATATGATAGTGAATTAGTTTAATTAAAACACATATTATTAGTAGTTAAGTATAAAGAAGTAATGGGTCCCCTGGTGGTCCAGTGGTTAGGATTCAGCGCTTTCACCTCTGCAACCTGTGTTTGATTCCAGTCAGTGAACCAAGAGGTTACACCACCCTGAAGACATGCAGGGTTGGGCCTGGTCAGTACTTGGATGGGAGACCACCTAGGAATACCAGGAGCTGTATGCTGTGGCCCACTGGAGAAAGAGCTGGCAACCCACTCCAATATCTCAGCCATGAATACCAAGTGGATCATGTAACTGTCCATAAGGTCACGGAGAGTCGGACACGACTGAACAATGCAAACACACACATAAAGACCTAAATATCCTCAGTGGCCCTCATTCAATTGCAATTTAGATTTTAATGGTGCTGAGGAAATTATTTTAAACCTGATCTATTCATCACAGCCATATTTTGTTGGCTTATCTGCATTGTAAACTTTACCATAAGTCATCAGCAGAGAAACTGGCCCTCATTCAATTGCGATTTGGCCAATTGAATAGGGTTCTAAATAAGCACATAGCATATTATTTTTTAAAGAAGTTTTTAGTTAGTAGGGCCCTCATTCAATTGCAATTTGGCCAATTGAATAGGGATCTAAATAAGCGCAAACCATATTTTTTTAAAGAAGTTTTTAGTTATTAAGCATCTATCCAAAAGCAAGGTTTTCACTAACTAAAAACTTCTTTAAAAAAAATATGCTATGTGCTTATTTAGAGCCCTATTCAATTGGCCAAATCGCAATTGAATGAGGGCCAGTTTCTCTGCTGATGACTTATGGTAAAGTTTACAATGCAGATAAGCCAACAAAATATGGCTGTGATGAATAGATCAGGTTTAAAATAATTTCCTCAGCACCATTAAAATCTACCTGTAATATAACAGGACAGCATTTTCTTTCTCTATATAAGCACATACATATAGTGATGCTTTTTTTATTGGACAAACATAGGGCCTCATTCAATTGTGATTTGGCCATTTGAATATATAAGGACATAGCATATTTTTTTTTACAAAAGTTTTTAGTTAGTGAACACCTTGCTTTTGTATAGAAGTTTACTAACTAAAAACTTCTGTAAAAAAATATGCTATGAGCTTATATAGAGCCCTATTCAATTGGCCAAATAACAATTGAATGAGGCCCATAGTTAGAGTGACATTTAGACTTGCTATCTGACTTGATAGAGAGAGGTACAACTCCCTAAAGCTTGTCACTATAACTATATACAGCAATACTCTGATTATCCATCTATTTTACTGGACACTCACAGCTACCTCACTCTTTATATCTATATGAGCAGGAAATTCCAGTCTTTGAAGGATCAAACTGCCTAGTATTTAAGGATCGCACTGCTTAAGTGCATTTGGCTCACTAAAAATAACTGAAACGTCAGTTCTCAAGCAGAGCGAGCATTAAATCCTTGATTGTTTTATGGACCACAAGCATTTGGATTCAACACCTTAGACATACAACGACATGTCACAGCTGATGCAGTTCTTACTGAGCGACAACATTCGTAATGCATGCGAAAAAATCCAACGAGGCTGTTCAGGCTGGATTAATTGCTTCTGATAAAATATAATTAATTTGAAACATGGTCTTATCAATGCCATTCTGTATCAGCCTGCAAAAAGGCACTATCTATATTAAAGATAAATGGTTATGCAATAAGCATAAATAAAAGAGTTGTTACAATCTAAAAAAAACATACATTAACAATACATTATTATTGTTTAAAGTCATTTCAGCCTCTCAGATGGCTTCCTTTGGACAATGATTCAATGACTGAGAAGAATTTCCGTCCCTTGTTTTGAGCATAACAAATTTTAACTCTTGCACTGCTACGCACTTGGAGATATATAGTTTTAATTTGGGTATTAGGTATATGGAACATCCTTTTAGCAGAGGTGGTAAGGAAATTAAGTAAAGAAACAAGAAAACAGAAGTCTAGGCGGCTGATACATTTTTTATGTGCCAATAATTTTTATGGATGTTTTATTATATTATACTGTTTGTTCTGCCGGTATTCATGACTGACAAACTTCACAAATTTCATACTGTCAAGTTAAAACGGACCAAGTACTCTCGTTTTAATAATATTTAGCAGTCCAGCTGTTCAGCCGTCTCTTCTCCAAGTGTTTCAAACCCAAACAGATGCTGCACTGACATATTTTCAAATAAAGTCTTATCTGGAAAGAATACAAATAGTAGTGGAGATGGGCATCACACTTACAATTGTAAGTGATGATTGTACTACTGGAAGCAAAACACAGGGAAATTCAATACAATGGTACAATTTATTATAATGTAATGCATTACCTAGTATATTTATAATGTTACAATAATGACATTCCAGATGCATAATGCTACAAAAATTACATTACAATCTGATAATTTTACAGTTGTGACATCACTGATGTAAGATTATTTATTGAAGAGACATTGACCAAATGTTTGATAGTAAAATTTATATATATATATATATATATATATAGTTGTTCAGTTGTGTCTGACTCTACATGACCCTATGGACTGCGGCGCGCCAGGCACATTCGCTATATGTTTGGTTGCGCATACCCATAGGATACTGGAGTGGGCTGCCATTTCCTTCTCCAGTGGAATGCAATTTGTCTGACCGCTCTGCTATGACCTGCCCATCTTGGGTGATCCTACATGGTATAGCTCACAGCTTCATTGAGGTACACAAGCCCCTTCATCACGTCAAGGTTGTGATCCAGAAGGGAATATATATATATATATATATATATATATGTGTGTGTGTGTGTGTGAAGTGCACTATAACATGACTTTCTATTTGAATACACAGAATATTGAACATATTACAATCAACTCTTAGCTCAGATATCATTACAGAGAGCTTACAATCTAGTTGCGGTGCCTGATTCACGGAAGATAAGGTAACTTGCTGAATCATGTGCTCCTAATAAAGATGTTCTCACCAGTATTTGGACTCAGTATTTCCAGACAGTAATGTGCTATGAATCATTACAGCCAGTGTTATTGTTTTAGCAGAAACACTTCTCTTAATTGGATTAAACAATCATGAGACATTTAAATTAGGGCCCTTGGCCAGTCTGTCAGACCCATTTAATTTTACTTTCTAAACCTGGCATGACCAACACGTGTCCCATAGACCATCATCTGGCCCTCCAATGCCCTGAAATAAAAGCTGTGAGTTGCAATTAATACATTAAAGAAAATAATAATAATTGTTCACTGGCCTTTCAAAGCATGATTATGTAGTTTGGCTACAAGGTCCATCAACCACTAGCTACTCTGCCACTTTATATTCTGTTTCTTGGCAGTATAGTCCAAGCAACATTGCACTATTTTCTGCTTACCACTTCTTCAGGGAATTCAATGTGTCTACAAACTTTCAATACAGAAGAGCTTTTTATCTCCAAGCCCTTGTTCTACGTCTTTAATGAAACTTTTACATCTTATTCTGCATTCAACATAACAAGGGGCATATTCTGCACTAATTCAAACTATACACATAGGGCCTCATTCAATTGCGATTTGGCCAATGGAATAAGGCTCTAAATAAGCATATAACATATATTTTTTAAAGAAGTTTTTAGTTAGGGAAAACCTTGCTTTTGGATAGATTTTTACTAACTAAAAACTTATTTAAAAAGTATTTGTTATATGCTTATTTAACACCCTCTTCAATTGGCCAAATCGCAATTGAATGAGGGCCATAGTATTGACACATTGATGTAGTATAACAAACCCTTTATATGTACTAGGTTGATTCTAATTATCCAGACAAATAACAATTCAATAAAACTATATAAAAAGATTAAATACTAAAATAATACATTTTAATGAAATTAAACAATATATTTTTATTTACATGGTACCTTAATATTTTGAGGCTGGAGAACCTCTTCTGTCATTCATCAGCTGTGGTACATGTCTGCTGTCAATTAAAGACACCAGAGTATCCCAATGCCACAATGACCCTCAGTGGCAGCCAGCAGTGTGATCAGCACTGTACATCCAGTGTGCACTGCTATGTGTATCCTTAGCACAGTGCTTCAGTTGTGCTGTATCATAGATACAAATGTAAACTCCATCTGAAGTTGCTTCTTTTAATCCATCACAAATATTATTATTGTGGAAATGTAATAAAAAGTTGTTGTTCTGTATCATTAAATGTCTTCCACAAAAACAAGAGTGTAATCCTAGCAGATCCACGTGTTCCCAGGCTGAGTGGTGTTGTCTGTGAGCTCAGGAGCACGAGTGGGAGTTGAGTCCAGGGGTGGGGAGCAGGCAGAGCTGTCTAACATGAAATGCCTCCTCTCCCCAGAGTAGGGCAGGGCTGCTTGGAGCCTGTCTCACCTCACCAATAGCAGAGCCCAAGGCTGATCTCACTGCACCCAGCACTGAGTATGTCACCAGCCTGGCTCCTAATCAGGAATCTCCAACTGCACAGTCAAAACTTCCTGCCTGAAAAATAAGCCAGTGCCCTTTGTTTTTATATTTCAGGCTCATGACACCATTGCTTATAGTGGTCATTGTTTTCTTTAATTGCTTTTTTTACCCCACTGTTCCTTTAGGGAATATTCTCAATACAATCAGTAGAAAACACTATGATAATAGGGATACTTAATGAAGACCTGTGTAAAGTGGTATATTATTGGTATTATTATTATTTAACTTTACAAGTTTATTCAGAAAAAAATTCCAGTGCTTTACGCCATAAATATTTAAAAATGAAAAAAATAATTGAAATGGGAATTGGATCTTTCCTGTTGGCTGACCGCAATATTGGCCAATAGGTTGGACAGCCAAGATGTCAGTGGATTTCTTGTCAGTGTAAAATTTATAATCTGCTAGTACCCTAGCGCCTACCCCTACCCCGTAACCTTACCCCTACCCTAAAACCTAAACCATACCCCTAACCATAAGCCCTAACACCTAACGCCACACTTTAAGAAATAAACTAAAAAAATGGCCAATCCACCTAGTGGACGATATTGCAGCCAGCCTACAAAAAAGGTCCGGGAATTTCATTGGAGTAAAATAATATTTTTTTGAGAACAGTGACGCCTTTATTATATGAAAGATACCTAGTGGGATTAATTCCAAGGGTTAAAATAATTATATATTGGACATCTTTATTTCCTTATATAAAACAATATAATCCTTGGTCAGTCACACAGGGCCTATGTCCCCTTTGGGGGATCCTCCTCACTAAAGAACTGTTCAGAACACGCCAGGTGATCCATCCATTCTATTCTGACCATACATTCAGTAAAAAACAAATTATAAAACACAGACTAATCAAAAATCCTTTAAGAAAAAATGGGAATGAACCCCTTGTCAGTAAGTCCCTACTGCTAGAGATATAAATTGGAATTTCAATAACTGACTAAACTTCATAGTCTTCATTTTGTTTTTTAAATGTACTTAACCCCTGTATTGCACTATAGAATATGTTGGTGCGGACCTTCCCACACGTAGTGTCGGCCATCGGCCACTTGGTCTCACGTCCGCTTTTTCAGTCAATTTCTTAAGGTTTAGGGTTATGTGTTAGGGGTTATGTGTTAGGGTTAAGGGTTAGGCATTAGGGTACTGGCAGATTATAAGGTTTACACTGACAAGAAAGTCACTGAGAACTCGACCGCGCCACCTAGTGGCCGGTGGTTGCCACTGCATGTGTCCATCCAACAGGAAAGATCCGTTACAAATAAAAGATCATAGTAACTATCCCTTATTTGTAACGCTCCATCATATTCCCTACAGGGTTTAAGTACAAAGAAAAAATACAATATTAAACACATTGCAAAAATTGGGTGGCCCTGTATTTAAGCTTAAAATCTTACATACATACATAGTGCTTTTTTCCCAAAACACCTTACAAGATTTAAAACTTGCAAACTTACAATATAACGGGAATAAGTATTTATACATTTAAAGTGCAACTGTTAACATAGGTACATAGATTTGACAGGAGATAAGAACTACAAAAAAAAACAAAAAACATTTTGGGCCATATTAAATTCCAAGCCTGTAGCAGCACCGATACACCCGCAAAGCCTGGGGGCTTGAAAATCGGCATAGTTACAGAGCTATTAAATTAGCCAAGCCCGCAAAGGACGTGGCCGACACCCAAACCCGTAAACCATTCTTGCACACGTTGCTTGTGTGGGGGGCGTGAACATGATCAATTAGTCAAACCCGTAGTTACATGTTTAGACAGAGCCAATAGTAAAAGACATAACCCTCTAACAGCCGGGCGAACAGCTCTACTGGAGAAGAGGGAGGGCAGAATAGGCAGAGCAACAGACATTTTTTGGTGGTAGGGGACTCTATTATTAGGAAGGTAGACAGGGTAATTTGTCACCCAGATCCCAGCAATCGAACAGTTTGCTGTCTCCCGGGTGCTCGGGTTCGGCATGTTGTGGATCGGGTGGATAAATTATTGGGAGGGGCTGGTAATGAACCGGCGGTCTTGGTACACATTGGTACCAATGACAAAGTTAGTGGAAGATGGAGCGTCCTAAAGAATGATTTTAGAGAATTAGGGAATAAGCTTAAAGCAAGGACCTCCAAGGTAGTATTTTCTGAGATACTACCAGTGCCACGTGCTAGCCCAGGGAGGCAGAAGGAGCTTAGGGAGGTTAATGCGTGGCTAAAAAAGTGGTGCAGTGCAGAGGGTTTTGGGTTTTTAGAGCACTGGGCTGACTTCTCACTTGGGTACAATCTCTATAGCAGGGATGGATTGCACCTTAATGATGAGGGCGCTTTTGTGCTAGGGAATAGGATGGCAGAACGGCTGGGGGAGTTTTTAAACTTGTAGGTGGGGGGGAGGGACTATATAGAAGTATTGGGGTAAATAGGGTAGAGAGGGAAAGGGATGAATTATTTACCCATGGGGGAGGAGAAGGGGGGAGGGTTACAATAGAAAGTAGGGAGCTATTAATAGGGGCCTCAAATACAGTGGCAGGCACTTCACATCAGCAGAGCCATAGCAACATAAAGTGTATGATTGCAAACGCAAGAAGTTTGCCTGGGAAAATGGATGAGCTAGAAATATTAGCAGTACAAGAAAAATGGGGCTTAATAGGCATTACGGAAACATGGTGGGATGAATCTCATGACTGGACTGTTAATCTGGATGGTTATAACCTATTTCGGAAAGATAGGGGAAATGGTAAAAGAGGAGGAGGGATCTGTCTTTATGTTAAGCCTGGATTTAAGCCTATAGTTAGAGAAGATATTTATGCTGGCACTAACGGCATCATTGAATCCTTGTGGGTTGAGCTAAATAGTGGAGGAGCTAATTCTAAATGCATATTGGTGGGAGTATGCTATAAACCCCCAAATATAGCTGAAAGTGAGGAAATACAATTATTGTTACAGATTGGAAATGCAGCTAAGCATGGGCAAGTTCTAATAATGGGAGACTTTAATTACCCTGATATAAACTGGATAAACAAGACCAGCAGCTCAGCTAAGGGGAGCAGGTTCTTGAGTACACTCAGGGATCATTATCTAGCCCAGGTAATACAAGAACCTACTAGAAATGGGGCCATCTTGGATTTAGTCATCACAAGTAATATTGATATAATATCAAATGTAAAAATAGGGGAACCCTTGGGGAACAGTGATCACAACACAGTCTCATTTGAGATTGAATACAAAAAACAAAGTTGTAAGGGGCCAACAAAAACTCTAAATTTTAAAAGGGCTAACTTTAATGGGCTACGGGCAGCAATACAACATATAGACTGGGACAAAGAACTTACAGGGAAGAATACTGAAAATAAATGGACAACATTCAAATCCTTACTAAATAAACATACTCATCAGCATGTACCATGTGGAAATAAAATAAATAGGAGTAAATCACATCCCATGTGGCTTAACAAGGACTTAAAGATCATAATGAGGAAAAAGAAATATGCATTTAAATTATACAAGAAGGAGGGAACAGAGGCATCTTTATGTGACTATAAGGAAATCAACAAGTCTTGCAAAAGGGCTATTAGACTGGCTAAAATAGAAAATGAGAAGTCAGTTGCAATGGAAAGTAAGACTAACCCTAAAATATTTTATAAATATATTAATGGGAAGAAGGCCAGGAAGGAATCGATAGGACCATTACAATGTGACACAGGCCATCTGATAATTAGTGACCAGGAAAAGGCAGATGAGCTAAATAGGTTCTTTTCGTCGGTTTACACAAGGGAGGTACCAGTGGTTGGGACACTGCAACATAATGGGGCTACACTACCTTCACTAAATAATTGGTTAACGCAGGAAGAAATACAAAAGAGGTTGGAGAAAATAAATGTTAATAAAGCCCCAGGTCCTGATGGAATACATCCAAGGGTACTGAGGGAGCTGGGTTCTGTAATAGCCAAACCATTATATCTAATCTTTAAAGACTCGCTCACTACAGGGTCTCTACCAGATGACTGGAGAAAAGCAGAGGTGATACCTATATTTAAGAAGGGATCTAGAGCAAATCCGGGGAATTATAGACCAGTGAGCCTCACTTCTGTAGTTGGGAAGCTTTTAGAAGGGTTAATAAGGGACAGAATACAAGAATATGTCTATTTGAACAGGATCATAGGTAGCAGTCAACATGGATTTATGAAGGAAAGGTCGTGTCAGACCAATCTAATTAGTTTTTATGAGGAGGTTAGTAGGAACTTGGATCAGGGCAACTCAGTGGATGTAGTCTTTTTAGATTTTTCAAAGGCATTTGATACAGTGCCACATGGAAGACTAGTGAGCAAACTAAGGGATACAGGAATTGCAGTAAATATCTGCTCATGGATCGAGAGCTGGCTAAAAGACAGGAAGCAAAGGGTTGTTGTAAATGGAACATACTCCGATTGGTCTAATGTGATAAGTGGGGTTCCTCAGGGCTCAGTATTGGGTCCTCTCCTTTTTAACATATTTATTAATGACATTGAAGTAGGACTCGAATGTAGTGTCTCCATTTTTGCTGATGACACTAAGTTGTGCAAGGTAATAAAATCAGATAATGATGTACTTTCCCTACAAAAGGATTTGCATAAATTAGAGAAATGGGCGGCTAAATGGCAGATGAGATTTAATACAAATAAATGTAAGGTTATGCATTTGGGAAGGAACAATAGCCAAGCAATCTATAATCTTAATGGAGCAAATCTAGGGGTATCAGATATTGAAAGGGATTTGGGAGTACTAGTGGACAACCACCTAGGTAACAGCGCTCAAAGCCAAGCAGCGGCTGCAAAGGCAAATAAAATATTAGCATGTATTAGGAAGGGTATAGAAGCCAGGGAAGCAAATATAATTCTGCCACTATACAAATCTCTAGTACGCCCTCATTTGGAATATGGAGTACAATTTTGGGCACCACCTCACAAAAAAGACATTTTAGAGCTGGAAAAAGTACAGAGAAGGGCTACAAAACTAATAAGGGGAATGGAGGGGCTAAGTTATGAAGAAAGACTAGCAAAATTAAACTTATTTTCGCTAGAAAAAAGGCGTCTAAGAGGAGATATGATTACGTTATTTAAATACATCCAGGGTCAATATAAGGCTTTGTCAAGTGAACTTTTTGTAGCAAGAGATTTTCAACTGACAAGAGGACATCCGTTGAGGTTAGAGGAAAAAAGATTTCACCTTAAACAAAGAAAAGGGTTCTTCACAGTTAGGGTGGTTAAACTGTGGAATTCTCTACCAAAGGAGGTGGTGACAGCGAATTCGATAGACAACTTCAAAAAGGGGTTAGATATATTTCTGAATAAAGAGGGCATTCAAGGCTATCCTAGATAACTAGCAAGGAATATTGATCCAGGGAGAAATTTGATCGCCAGTTTCTGGGGTCAGGAAGGAATTTTGCTTTTTTTTCCCCTTATGAGACAATTGGCAAAGTTTCAATGGGGTTTTTTTTATGTTTGCCTTCCTCTGGATCAATTAACAATAATTAACAATTAACAATAATAATAAATAGTCCAAATTAAAAAGATCAATAGAGATCTAAAAAGGTTAAACTTGATGGACTAACTCTTTATTCATTCTCCAATACTATACTATTAATAATTATTTAATCAATAATTTAATTAATAACTAATCCGCATATTGCAGATCAGAGGAGATCTTAACAGGTTGAACTTGATGGACTGAAAGTCTTTTTTCAACCTTAATTACTATGTAACTATGTAACTATGTAACATAGGGCCTCATTCTATTATCGGCCGCAGCCGTTGCGGGGCCGCAAGGACCGGCCGCAAGCTTTCCGGCTATTCTATTCCCCTCCGGCCGGGGATTCCGGCAGGCTTGCGGCCGGCGCCTTGCTATCCCTTGCGGCCGATCGCGCTGGAGGAAAGCCTTTGATCTAAAACGTCCGCAAGGAAATCGGCCCGTAAGAAAGCCCGGTTGCTATTCTATTGCTCCGGGAACCCTCTCTGCAAGGCTAAAAGCGAGCCGCAGCTTACTTGCAGGAAAGAGGTCCCGCTAGCACCAATTAAGCACATAAAATAGCTCAAATAAAGCCATCCTGCACTTTGCAGAGTCTATAAAGTGATATTCGGTGTTAGCAAAAATAGCACATAATTCCCCTATACTCAAATCCGTAAAATATATTTTTTTTAATATACGTAAAATATCCATGTAAAAAGTCCAGAGTGCTTGGAGCACCTCAGACCCGCCCACGCCGCAGCCGGAAAATAAACAGTTAATTTGAACTCGGGTTTGGGCTGATGTGCCAGCTTGAGAGTGGGTTACTTTTAATCCTCATGTCCCCCAATATGATCCCTAGCATTTACAGAGCTGTACAGTGCAGGCTTGAATTTATTTTTGCGTTTTTATATTTCTGAGCTTACGGCCGGTTCCAAGATATGAGGCCGGCCGTAAGAGGAGATCCTTGCGGGGCAGTATAATAGAATCGCGAGTTAACTGAACCCCCGCAAGGAATCGCAGCCTTACGGCCGATTTACGGCCAATAATAGAATGAGGCCCAAAGTCATCATTACGTCACTGAAAAGTGGAGGTTAGATCTCATAACCTTACGGGTTTGAATTACGACTTACGATCGGACCTGCATTCCAGAAATAATGCAATATTAATAGATTAAGAAATATTATATTCAAGTCCATGCTAATTCTATTATATGTATTAACACTTTGATTGCCGGGATCGATATAACACGGAAATTAAACATAAAAAAAGGATTTTATAATGTTGTGCTACTAATTGTAATACCTAACATCATTTTCCCTTTACATATAAGTACAGTAGTGTGTTTATATTTGCATTTACAGTGCTACAGATAGGACTTTAACCCCCTAGCGGGTCCTCTCTAGTACCCGTAGACTTTTTTATTCCATTTGCGGTTTACGGATTTGAACGCCAGTGGATTCGTAGCAATTTAATAGCGATTTGCGAACGTAACATTTACGGGCTTGACAGATCAAAGGTTTTTTGGCAATGGAGTTCCAATTGCGATAGCCCGTATGGTTTTTCCGCCTGTAACCTGCAGATCATTTGCAGGTAGCTGCAAGAGCCCAATTAAATAGCCGTAAGTCTAGTGGGCTCCGTTATGGGCTACGTTGGGGGAATTTAATAAGACTGCTAGTCTACCTATTCTGTTTACTTCATGGTTTCATTAAAGGGATATTGAACATCGCTGTTTTTTTTCCATGTATTTAAAAGAGCCCATTTTAAACTCTACAAAAGTTGATTTTGTTAATTAAAAAAAAATTAAATCTGTTTAAAATTAAATGAAACTAGCAGGAAATGCGGCAAGCATACTTTAGTCTGTAGATCTTATTGGCTGATAGATTGCAAGCTGCAAAGATGTTAAAAATTTAGCTCTGAGGCTTTCATTTTAAAAAAGAAAACACTGAAACACATTATATAATATCTTCTATTTGATGCAACAACGAAAAATTTACTATTGTAAGGTCCCTTTAAGCCTCAAAATTGCCTTATTTATCCCAGGCATGATAGAAGTATTTAAGTTTGTCTGACCCTATCACTTAACTGAAAGGCTTTGCTGTTTGTTTACTACCCTTTTTGTATTGAAGTACGTTTATACATTACACCTAAACCTCTTGTTCTTGCATTCCTTATCTTCTGTAAGATACCCGCCTCTTGAACAGTTCAGCTTTCATAACTTTTAAGTAGTAATGATCTGCATAAACAACTTTTATGTGATTAGCATAGTAAACCTAGGGTCTCATTCAATTGCGATTTGTCCAATTGAATAGGGCTCTATATAAGCACAGAGCATATTTTTTTACAGAAGTTTTTAGTTAGTGAAAACCTTGCTTTTGGATAGAAGTTCACTAACTAAAAACTTTTGTAAAAAAATATGCTATGTGCTTATATAGAGCCCTATGCAATTGTCCGAATCGCATTGGAATGAGGCCCTAAGTGAATATCTTAACAATATTTTGTAACCGTATCACTTACCTACACATCTCCAATTCAAGTGAATTTAATTTGTAGCTGCTGCTAAAAAAAAACAAAAAAGTCCGAGAATATAAATACTCATGCAGGGCCTCATTCAATTGCGATTTGGCCAATTGAATAGGGCTCTAAAAAAGCACATACCATATTTTTTTTAAAGAAGTTTTTAGTTAGTGAAATTCTATCCAAAAGCAAGGTCTGCACTAACTAAAAACTTCTGTAAAAAAAATATGCTATGTGCTTATATAGAGCCCTATTCAATTGGCCGAATCGCAATTGAATGAGGCCCTAAATAAGCACATAGCATATTTTTCTTAAAGAAGTTTTTAGTTAGTAAACATCTATCCAAAAGCAAGGTTTTCACTAACTAAAAACTTCTTTAAAAAAAATATGCTATGTGCTTATATAGAGCCCTATTCAATTGGCCAAATCGCATTGGAATGAGGCCCTAAGTGAATATCTTAACAATATTCTGTAACCGTATCACTTCCCTACACATCTCCAATTCAAGTGAATTTAATTTGTAGCTGCTGCTAAAAAACAAACAAAAAATCCCATAATATTATAGCTAGCATAAATACTCATGCAGACATTAAGAAACGGAACCTCACATGTTCTATAATGCATGTATTTGTAAACATATTTATCATGAGAATTAATTTAGATAACTTACATCAAAATGACACAGACAAGCTGCAGGTGGAGTTGCCTATTACACTTTTTAGACATAGTTTAAATACAAGTGGAAGTGGAACATACAAAATGATAAAAATGCTGTTTTATTGCTTTCAGTGTCCGTTTTATCACGATGATAGAACCTAGCTACCTTATTTAGATGTATTAACAGATCAGATGGTAGAAGAGTAAGCACAGCTACCTGCTTTTTCCCTGTGTCCCTTAATTGTTATATTTCTAAACCTCAGATTGCTCACTTTTAAAATATACTTTGTAAAATAGAAAATTGATTATGATAGTGTGATGAGAAGTCAGGGTAACGAGTAGGTTAAGTTGGTTCCACTTCCTTTGCTCTTTTATGAAGAATACTTATGAAATGTAGTGAATGGGACACAAACCTTTTATTCTGCATTTAAAAGAAAATGATTTATACTTTACAGAATGTACAGTAAATTATACAAATTGAATAATATTAACACAAAAGTAAAACAGAAATAAATAATACAAGATATGTTTGATCCACCTTATTATGGCTAGTGATACTTAATGGAAAGTCTAAACTACTGTCTATGTTTTCTTATTATTTTTTTACATTCAAAAGATTTAACCTTTTTTGTAATGTTTAAAACTTGATCTTAAAAAAGCATGGTAGAAAATGTTGGCTGGCGGCTGCCCTTTAAGGATTATCCTGTTTAATAAATAGGTTTATTTTAGAAAGGAGGTATATTTTATATAACCCTGCTTAACCTCACTTAACCCCACTTATCGTAACTTAAAGGGACAAAGCAAAGGATCCAAATATGGAATAATTTTAGAATTACATGTAGTTACAAGTACTTTATTGATTGCTTATTATGTTGTTTATATAATATTCATAAACTTACATTGAAGTTTCTGTTTTTCTCTGCCAGTCAGCCCCTTCCACAAACTCTTGCTTTAATCTGTGATAATCTGTGTTAGTATGTAATCATTGCTAATTGCTCATTGTAAATTTGCACATGCCCAGACTGTTTCTAGCAATTGCCTTTAGGTTGAAAACAATATCTAGCATTTCACTTGCCATTTCGGTTATTAAATCTCTGTGGGATTAATTAGGAATAAATAATATCTAAAACAAAGATAAAAGCAAGGTCTTCGTAGATAAACCTGAAAGGCATGAAAGGCTGGCTAAAATACAAAAAAATGCAAACAACAATGCAATTTTACTACCTGGAAATGTATTATTAAATAACATTCAACTGATAAGTACTCATTACTACCAATAATACATTTAAATTGACTGTTTTGCAGAACTACAATTCAAAATACACAAAATGTTTTTTAGAATAGACATAAAAAAAATATAGGGCCATATTCTATTAGCTACTTGCAGATGCCTTAAACTCATAAATTTGGCTTTGGGTATTTTTTTAATAAATGTTTATATGCATTCTATTGACTTAAGAATTCATTAGTGCCAATAAGTCATATTTGCTGAATATGTAGCAATATTAAGAGTGATTTTAAGTGTGTATAAATGTACGAATTGAGCAATAGAATATGGCCCATTGTCTATAAGTCGTTACATTTTATGTGCACCTAAACTGCTGTGGGATCTAACATTTTGGTTTCTGATGATCAATTTCTGAGGTAGGAGTTATTTGATTGCACAGAAAGTTTCTATCTGCATGATGTCAATGGGCCTCATTCAATTGCGATTTGGCCAATTGAATATGGCTCTAAATAAGCACATAGCATACTTTTTTTTAAAGAAGTCTTTAGTTAGTAAATACCTTGATTTTGGATAGAAGTTCACTAACTAAAAACTTATTTAAAAAAATATGCTATGTGCTTATTTAGAGCCCTATTCAATTGGCCAAATCACAATTTAATGAGGCCCAATGTGTCCAATAAAACCACCTGAACTAGTTGTAATAAATGGTATATGAGCGGAGATCTGTATTTGATGTCATCATATAACTTTATTACAATCGTTTTAGATCCTATGTTCCATGTAATAACATTGGGCCTCATTCAATTGCAAGGTCGCAATTCACAGTATACAGGCCGTGTGCCTGCAGGCTTGGGGCCTCATTCAATTGAAATTTGGCCAATTGAATAGGGTCCTCATTCAATTTGAATTTTGTCAATTGAATAGGGCTCTATATAAGCACATAACATATTTTTTTGACAGAAGTTTTTAGTTAGTGAAGACCTTGCTTTTGGATAGAGGTTCAGTAACTAAAAAGTTCTGTGAATTTTTTTTGTATGTGCTTATATAGAGCCCTATTCAATTGGGCAACTCGGAATTGAATGAGGCTCTAGGGCTCTAAATAAGCACATAGCATATTTTTTTAAAGAAATTTTTAGTTAGTCAAAACCTTGCTTTTGGATTGATGTTTACTAACTAAAAACTTCTTTAAAAATATATGTTATGTACTTATTTAGAGCCCTATTCAATTGGCCAAATTACAATTGAATGAGGGCCTTGGACTCTGCTTCAATTATGGAGCGATTCAATTGAACAAGCCCACAAGTTATGGGCTAAAACCTGAAAACATAAGCCATGCAATCAAAAGTAGCATTTCAGAGCGTCATCATGATCAATTAAGCAAGGCCGTAACTACCGATTTAGAAACAGCAAATAGTAATTGAGACATCATTCAGTCAGTAAAACATGGAGGTTACATGTCAATCAATTAGCGTTTAGTGGTCCCATATGTGATCAGATCCACAATCCTGCAATGTAAAACATCATAAAAATGAATGAAGGAAATGTTCCAGTCCATGTGTGTGGCCTGATATGTATTAACTCATTGATTCCCCAGATTGATATGACACATAACAAAAAACATTTTTTTATTGCAGATTTACAAGCTTGAGACTCTTGTGCAATTAATTCTAATGTCTATCATCACTTTCCCCGTCTTTTAAAGTGCAGTATTATTATTTTTATTGCATTTACAGTGCTATGAACAGTTTTAAACCCCCTTGTGAGTCCTATCTGGTACCCGTAGGATTTTCTTCAACATTTGCCATTTACGGGTGTGAAAATATTTGCGGACTTGAGGAATTGTAGCAATTGAATAGCGATTTGCGATTGTAACGCTTGCGGTCTTGAAAGCTTAGATGGGTTGTAAGTTATGGTTGTAACAACTGCAGTGATTTTCATCCCGTAACCCGTGGATTGTTTGCGGCTAGCAAAAAGACATCAATTGAATAGCAAATTAGTTTACGGGCTACATTACGGGCTCCCGTAAGCCACAATATCTCAATTGAATTAGGCCCATTGTCTATTTCAATAAAAAATATAATAAAAAAAAAAACTGCCTGAGCATCCAGTAGCAATAATGGCAAGTTCACCCTGCTTTGACAGTAGCTGCAGAAACCAGGCTTAGTACATAAAATGGAAGCCTGATGTCAAGAATTATTGCTTATACAAAGTTAAAGATTTAAAAGTTGTGTTTTTTTTTTAATTCTAACAACTTTTATTAAAACTATAAAGCTTTGTTATTCAAAAGACCATAAGGGAAAAAAGACGTCAGTATACTTTTAATTTTCCATCAGCCTGCCATGTTTTTGCATTAGAGACAAGTCACCCAGAGGTGCTTGTGTTCGTGTAATGTAGATTACTCAGCACTGTCATAAGCAGGACTTTAATGCATGTTATAAAGAGCATGAGGCGTGTCACACAATAATAATATCATGTTAAGTGGCACTTTCACAGTTAGGTTGGGCCCCTGGGGCAGTAGGACAACAAGTACGTGATTTGAGGCCTAGTCTGTGACGTGTCGGAAGATACATTTGTCAGGGTGGGTATAAAATTAACTGAAACACCTCCCATTGTATGTTTGATAAAGAAAGAAAAGCCATTTTACACATCTACCTGCCCCAAACATGTCATCAGATCTGTTTTCCCACAGAATATTTCAACACACAGTAATCCTACTTTAATTTCAAAGTCCAGGGTTATGCTTCATGTGAAGTGAAGCTTTGCTCTAGCACAGTGCTTCTCAACCTTCTTGATCGAGAACAGTCTGCTACCTTCCAATGTTCAAGGGGAACAGCTTACAGAGCCAGGACATTTTGAACAGGATAATACTACACATTACACACTACATTTGCACTTAGTTTTACACTGGTTTCATCAACAACAGTGTAACTAATGGTGGTGGCATGTTTAAGGTTCTTCTCTGTCTTTGATCTAGACATCCAACATGGTCAAAGGGTTGGTTGTTGAGAACCACTGCTCAAAAGTTCTGTCATCCATCTTGACTCCACAGTTCTGTCATCCATCTTCGCCACAGATGCAGACATATACACACACATATAAACAAACATATACACACACACATATACACACTAAGCCAGATCCACAGAAACTTATTCACATTGTCCATCGGCTAGCTTTTCTTCACTGTTTTAGAGAATACCTTAATATTTTTAGGAGACTCTGATTGTGTCAAATTGCATTCTTGGACCTCTAGTTGGTCTGTAGCTTCAGTTGGTCTGTAGTCTGTAAGGTTTGTTATACCAGTTGCTCTGCTATTTAGTTATATTGTCTAGTGACAGTTTCAAAAGAAATTAATAGAAATGTCTTGTAAATTTAAGGTTCCTCCCAACATTTTGTCTTTGTTGTAAGGAACAAAATCTACTGCCATTAAAGTAAACTTTTATACAACAGTTAAAAATTAAAGGCTATAATTATTTATTTTAAATTGTCTAAAATATATTGTATGTTATCATGCAAAATATTTTAGACATGTTATCTGTAAAAGATCATACTATAAATATGACACCAAAATAGTCATAGTTCCCTCAGTTTTTTAAGGGTACAAATGGCTACAAAATAGAGATGAAAGTGGAAAGTACTTCAAGTGCTAGAGATGCCATGTTCAGGGCCTTCCACTCCCTTCCTTCCCCACACCTCAAACTGATAACCTAATGGCATCATACCTCAGTCATCATACCTCAGTCTTTTCCCTAATCATTTCCCTCATAGCTGGAAGAGGCTTTTAGGAAAGTAATCATAGCCAAATAACCTTGAAGTGACAATGGATTCTGGGTAATAACATTTGAATAATGACTTAAATGAATACACTTTAAATGTGGATCTTGTAGCGGAACCCATCACTGTTTTAAACTGTTTTATGATTATTATGGTTAAAATATGATCCTACTATATATATATTGGTTGATGTTCTACAGAATATATTGGCTCAGAATATTAGCCAGACTTTTGCAGACCTAGGCTAATAGATAATCCTGTTACAGAGATTCAAGAGATAAGAAAGTTGTAAAGGATCCTTGCATTTTCCAAAGTGTTTTCATTCTCTGATAAGAACAAAGAATGATCTAATTAAGGTCTGATTGTATCCAAGTTGCCAGGGAGGTGTGACTCACCTATTGTCCTATATGTGTATTGTGTGGGGGATATGTGCAATGTCTGTGTGTTATGTGTAAAAACATACTTTTACTAACTTTTGAACCCCTGGTCTGATTCATGCCATTTTTGTATATGTTGTTCCCCTGGGTGAGAGATATTGAATGGTGCGGGACTTAAAGGTGTACCCCCTGTATTTGGGGTACATCCAGAATGTGGTTAAAATTGTGTCTGTTTTAATTGTGTTACCTGTTATCTGAGGGGAGGAGACGTGGGGGTTGAACCATGCAGATAATTGGCTGTTGTGATAATTATGTGGGTGTAGCCCTTCAGAGGGCAACATTGCATAAAAGGAGATTCCCTGTCATTAAAATATAGTTCCTCTTGACCCTTCAAAACGTAGCCTTGTCTCGTTATTTGAGGGGATCGCTATCATACTGGGGATTGCTATGCTTCTGCATACTCCCTTGAGCTGTAACTACTGAACGCTTGTTCCTGATGTACTATCCTTGGAGTCTGTGGTGGTTTTGGTGTCCGGTGCGGTGCTTGTAGGCCTCGACGCAAGCTAGGACGCATCCATCAACGGAGGTACCCGGTCGGGGTGCCAGTAGATCCGTTACATTGGTGGCAGCGGTGGGATGGTCCTTTTCATCCCCAACGCAAGTGCTGAATGGAATCCCAGTACGCTAGACTGAAAAGATCCACACTAAAGGATCTCTTGGAAAACAGGGAAAGGAGTGCCAGCAACCGACCACGGAGAGAGCTGATAGCTGACTTACTGGAGCTGGACGAGATGGATCGATCCATGGAGGTCGTGGACCAACCTTCCCCTGCCAGCGAGGAGGAGGAAATTACAAACCTGGTTCAGCGGAGATTATCCATGTACCCAGCAACATCCGTGGAGCTAATAGATCAGCTGTTCCGGGAAGCGAGAACGGAGATACAAAATAGGAGGGGGCACGAACTTGAACTGGCAAGAGCTAGACAACCCCTGGCACATACAGTTCATACTCCCCCACCCGCTGCTACAGTAAAGAAAATACCCTTCACTGCCTTCAAAGCGTTTGTGGAAAGTGAGGAAGAAATTGATGGATATTTGGCTGACTTCGAGAGGCAGTGCTCACTACACCAGGTACCACCAGACCAATGGGTCACTATTTTGGCTGGAAAGCTATCAGGAAAAGCAAATGAGGCTTTTCGGGCGCTTACTGAGGAAGATATTGCGCAGTATCGCCGGGTGAAGGCTGCACTGCTCACCAGATATGCCGTCACCCCAGAAACTTATCGCCGCCGCTTCAGGGAGTCTAAAAAGAAGTCTGCAGACTCCCACATGGAATGGGCCAGCAATATACAAAGGGTGGCATCACATTGGGTGCGAGGGTGCAATGCCAACACAGGAGAGGAAGTACTACAGCTATTCCTGATGGAACATTTCTTCCAAGATCTGGCGGCAGACATACAGGATTGGGTGAGAGATCGTCGCCCTGCTAACTTAATCGAGGCAGCACGGCTAGCGGACGAATACGCAGAGTCCAGAAAGGTGAGCCAAGGGTCCACACGACCAACCTCTAGAGCAGAGCCACGCACCTCAATGCCCGCTGCAAGCACAGAATTTCGGGCCCCAGTACCCCCAGGACCGCCACAACCTCAGGGGTCTAACCACCAACCCCAGGATTCTTACAAAATGACGTGCCATCGCTGCGGCAACCCGGGGCACATTGCTCGTTATTGCCCCTTGGGATCAGCCAATAACAACTGGAGGCGCCCGACCAATAACCCAGAGATCCCTTTATCACGTACCTCTGCTGCTCACTGCCTGGAAACCAAAGGGAGCCCTGAGGAGTGTTTGGGCATCCTGTACGAGGCAAACCCCATACAAGCTGCATCCCCAGACAACCGCCAGCATCACCGCCAGGAGGTGCGTGTAAATGGACAGGTAGCACAAGGCCTAAGGGACACTGGCGCTACCATCACGTTGGTGCAGAAACATCTTGTGAAACCGGAGCATGTATCTACCCGTACTGTTGCTGTCCGTGTCGCAGGGGGGGCTGTTTTTCGCTTACCCACCGCCCGGGTACACTTGGATTGGGGAGTCGGGTCGGGAAAGACCACAGTAGGCATCATGGACAATTTACCTGCTGAGGTTGTGCTGGGCAATGATATTGGCCCTCTAGCCTCAGCCTTTTTACCCACGACTGCTGCTGCTTGTCCAGTGACCACCCGCTCACAGACCCGTACCGAGGACGATCCTACAACAGGTCGGGAGACCCAGGTAAGCCACAAGCAGACACTTAGCACTAATGCCACAGAGAGACCCATAGCGTGGGACACCCCCGAAGAGCTTGTGAAGGAAACTAGACAGGACCCCACCCTCCAAAAGTACCGAGCATTAGCCGACAATAGAGGGGATGAGCGGGAATGTTTTATATGGAAAGGGGTTTCTATGGGACAGAGATTGTGGCCCACCTTTTGGACATTGGGATACTGGACTGTTGGGATGGGATCCTGGATTTTTTTGGGTGGGTGTACAGGAGAAGAACAGTGGGCCCTGTGCAATAGCGGCCCGACCACGAGCTGGGGGAGGAATGTACTCTACAACTTGGGATGGTTTTGCTAAAGGACTTCAGTTCATTTGGAAGGCTGATGCTTTTCTGCCTAATTATTTAATTGTCTGAAACCAGTTTGTAAAATGTATTTTCCCTCTCCTTGAAATGTTTATTGCAGTAATGCTGATGGGTTGTCAAACTAGAGAATTGACCAACAAATACTTTTGTCCGGACATCCCCAGGCCGATCCGTTGGGATCAGACCGTGTATGCCGGCTTATGGTCACGGGGGAGGTGTGTAGCGGAACCCATCACTGTTTTAAACTGTTTTATGATTATTATGGTTAAAATATGATCCTACTATATATATATT
The DNA here is from genome assembly GCA_027410445.1 of Discoglossus pictus. Taxonomy (NCBI): domain Eukaryota; kingdom Metazoa; phylum Chordata; class Amphibia; order Anura; family Alytidae; genus Discoglossus; species Discoglossus pictus. The sequence goes on from CM050168.1 coordinate 96,290,326, forward strand.
GGTTGATGTTCTACAGAATATATTGGCTCAGAATATTAGCCAGACTTTTGCAGACCTAGGCTAATAGATAATCCTGTTACAGAGATTCAAGAGATAAGAAAGTTGTAAAGGATCCTTGCATTTTCCAAAGTGTTTTCATTCTCTGATAAGAACAAAGAATGATCTAATTAAGGTCTGATTGTATCCAAGTTGCCAGGGAGGTGTGACTCACCTATTGTCCTATATGTGTATTGTGTGGGGGATATGTGCAATGTCTGTGTGTTATGTGTAAAAACATACTTTTACTAACTTTTGAACCCCTGGTCTGATTCATGCCATTTTTGTATATGTTGTTCCCCTGGGTGAGAGATATTGAATGGTGCGGGACTTAAAGGTGTACCCCCTGTATTTGGGGTACATCCAGAATGTGGTTAAAATTGTGTCTGTTTTAATTGTGTTACCTGTTATCTGAGGGGAGGAGACGTGGGGGTTGAACCATGCAGATAATTGGCTGTTGTGATAATTATGTGGGTGTAGCCCTTCAGAGGGCAACATTGCATAAAAGGAGATTCCCTGTCATTAAAATATAGTTCCTCTTGACCCTTCAAAACGTAGCCTTGTCTCGTTATTTGAGGGGATCGCTATCATACTGGGGATTGCTATGCTTCTGCATACTCCCTTGAGCTGTAACTACTGAACGCTTGTTCCTGATGTACTATCCTTGGAGTCTGTGGTGGTTTTGGTGTCCGGTGCGGTGCTTGTAGGCCTCGACGCAAGCTAGGACGCATCCATCAACGGAGGTACCCGGTCGGGGTGCCAGTAGATCCGTTACAGATCTCATAGCATAGAAATTGACATGTCAAAGACTGAGCTCCTAATCTTATCACCGTCTACTACAGCTTCTGTACCACTCCTCATATAGCTCTCACTGTTGACAATGCCATCATCACTACCACCTCCCAGGCCCGTTGTCTTGGGGTTCTACTGGATCCTGCCCTCTCTTTCATTTCTCGATGCAATCAATAATAAAATCTTGCCATATTAACTTAAAAAAACATTTCCAAAATGACTCACTATCTTACACAAGACACAATTAAAGTTCTAATCTACTCTCTCATCATATATCGCCATGACTACTGCAACTCTCTTCTTGCCCACCTCCCCATCACCCGTCTGTCTCCACTACAATCCATGATGAACGCATCCACTGGACTCATCTACCACACCCAACGCTCAGTGTCTGCAGCTCCTCTCTGTCAGTCACTCCACTGGCTTCCCATAGCCTCCAGAATATAATTTAAAATCATGCACCATTATATGTCTGCTCATGTTTCAAAATACTCCCCTAAATGCCTTCTTTGCTCAGCTAATGACCTTCTTTTGTCCTGCTCTCTTACCATCTCCTCTAACACCCGCCTTTGGGACTTTTTTCATGCTGCCCCTATTGTTTTGAACCCGCTCTACTAGACTATCCTCTTGCCTAAAAACTTTAAAATTCTCACTAAAATGCATCTGTTTAAAGAAGCTAATCACCTTCATCCTTAATATGCACAATGCATCGATCACCCTTCTACACCACACATACCCTTTACAATGCAAGCTTTCATTCTTGCTAGGTGCTTTAGGGAAAGCACTGTGTACGTTGGATTTTAATCTCAAAGACAGGGCCCTCCATTCTTTTCCAATGTGTTAAAACTGTTTTGACTTTTACTTAACCCCTGTATAGACCTACAGAATATTTTGGCATGTTACAAATAAAGGAAATAATAATAATAAGGTTGTTTCCCCAAAATGTCAAAAGAGACATTGCAGCACTAATTTTTGAGAAATGGAAATTATTTTGTGATATTTTAAACTTACTCTTTTAAATACAGTTTAGCAAATTTGTGTCTTTAACCTAGCAGACCCGATTTCTCATAATATTATTCATTATATAGTCTTTTCCACAGCAGCTAATGAGTCTGGATAATAGTGCATTTTCCACAGAACAAAGCTTTACCCAATCATTATAAAACATTTTCCTAGTCATTAGTAAAAATACACCAAATTTGTATTTAAGGATTTATTTTTATTTAAATACTTACAAAAAAAGATCACAATGTTTTATTCAGATCTCTCATATGTCATACTAAATTTCCACTAAATGATGTCCTCTCCGAGGTTTTCTGAGAAGTCTGAGATCCACTGCCAATATGGTATTACTATGGGCATTGCTTGCATTTCATTTCCCAGAATCCTCAGCTGCAGAAGTCACTTCTCACAATATTTGGCTGGAGTACACAAAACTGAGTGAAAACAAGTCTGCCGGCATGCTTTTAAAAAAACATATTTATACCTCTCCTTGGCTGCAAAGAAGAAATATGATGCAAAGTAGGCCACGCTTGTAAAACTGTGGGAAAAAATGCTGTCTCATCACAGATTGCCTGACTCACAGCTTCATGTTCATGCAAAGTCAGCCCAACCACAATTTCCTTATCCCATAATAGTTATAAAAATCTTTATGTGAGCTTTATATAGTTATACAGAATAGATACCGGCAAAACTGGCAACAAAATGACCTATTCCAAGTGAAAAAATATTTTTTTGTTTTATTAAATAGTAATTAAATTCCAACACGGACATTATCTAAGGTGTAAAGGTAGCATGACACCCAATAACTATTTGGTTTTATTTTTAAGTTGATATCATTTGGAGCCTCCGAACTGGGATGTACGCAAAAAAGTCTCAAAAAACAAATTACTGGATATTCTGCTTAACAGCCCTGTTAGGACCTCCCTCTAAAAAATAATGAGTTGGAAGTGTTAGCTGCAGCCAGGAAATTCTAGAATAGGAAAACCATATCTCTATAGAACTCCATAACTCAGCTGGTGCTGTAAAAACATTTTCATTTCATACTCTTTTTACTGCTTTATAATTGTATATGCTGCTGTGATTGCTTGTAAACCCTTATCAGCCCTATTAAATTGCGATTCGGTAAATTTAAAAGGGCTTTATTTAAGCACACAGCATATTTTATTTACAGAAGTTTTTTGTTAGTGAAGACCTTGCTTTTGGATAGAAGTTCACTAACTAAAGACTTCTGTAAAAAAAAATATGCTGTGTGCTTAAATAGAGCCCTTTTAAATTTACAGAATCGCAATTTAATAAGGCTGTATGTTAATTAGGGGAAAGCTCGCTGGTGCTGTTGGGGACATACATTACCATCTCCCTCTAAAATCTTATATGATCTCTTCACATAAATAAAAAAGCTTAACTTTTGTATTTGTTAGTGTGTATGGAGAAACCAAAGAAAAAAAGATGATTTCATTGTTTTCGCTAATATCTGCATGCTGCAGTGAGGAAGGGCATTTGGAGGAATTATTTTGTTATATATAAACTTATAAAAATGTGAAATATACATCAATTCTAAAAAGTTTTTTTGGCAGTTAGTTTTCAGTGTCATGTTTCCCTTTACTCATTCCTTACTCAGATGCAGAACATTCAGACATGTTTTTACTATATTGTCTCCCTGCTCTTGTTTTTCCGATGTCACTTGGTACGTGAGCACAGACACCCCCAAAGCAGACAACAAAAGACAAAGACATAAAAGGGGCAGAATTCCCAGAGAGAGGAAAGATGTGGGAATCACAGGAATTCTATAAACTAAACAATCTCTGAGCTCTGTCCAGGTCTGGAGAGGGGGTGGTTGTTCATTCTGTTACAAACAATATCAACATTTCCTGTCCTACCCAAAACTGTGCAGGACGGGATTTGTATTATACACAGCAACAGCAGAGAGAACACATAATAATGCCAACTACATAACGGACAACATTTTCAACATTATTCTTGGGAAGCAAAGCACTTGTATCCAGAAAAAAATAAGCAGTTTCGTCTGGTTGGATAAAATGGATCTATCCTGTTATGTGCACGCACGGCACGGGAAGGCTCTTTGTGCCGGGAACGCTCGTGTTCCAAAGTCCCTAACCCTAACCCCCTACACGAGTTACTGGCCCTATCCCTAAACCTACTCCCCTATTGCTAACACTAAGCCCCTAACCCTCTACAACCCTTGCCGCCCCTAACCTCCTACACCCCCTTGCCGGCCCTAACCCTAACCTCCTAACCCTCTTAGCCAAACCATAACCCCCTAAAAGTAAGTTCCTAATCCTAAGCCCCTAACCCCCTACACCACTTACCAGCCCTAACCCACTAACCCTCTAACCCTAACCTATAAACCCCCAACCACTTACCGGACACAGCTCCATTGGGACGTCGGCGGCTCGCTTCCCGTGCGTGCACATAACTGGATAGGTCCGATAAAAGTTAAACAGAATAAAGCTGTGAATTAAATCAGTGTCAGTTAGCCAATTTCTGCAATGTCATGAAAATTTGACAACAAATATGCAAATCCTTAAGGGGTCACTGAAGTCCTATATTTACATTATGCCTTTCTGAAGACATAGATTCACTCATGGGAATGTATTTTGGAATATCATTTATACATCTTGTAAACTATAAACAATTATACGCAATTGTGTTGTGTACGTGAGCTGCCATCTACTGTTTGCTGCTAGGATACAGAGGAACTTTCAATTCTTTCTTATAAAAAAAGTTGTAAATCTGAGTGCCATCCCTTCCACTGGTAGCCACTGAAATCTTATCTGTATCCAGCATCCCCTCGGTTCTGTCAAAGGGAACAGATAAGCACAGTAATAGTGGCTACCTGCATAATGTTTGTATTGATTTCTGAATATTATTATTATTACAGTTTATTTATAACGTGCCAACATATTCCGTAGCGCTGTACATAAATTAAGTTCAGACAAAGATAAATACAGATTGTTACTCATTCTTAATTCTATGTCTTCAAAAGAGGATAATGAAAATGTGTGACTTCAGTAGTCCCAACATTTCTAAATATATTTTGAACTTATTCTCTTTTAATTGAGTGAATTCAGTTTAGACATTATTGTCAAGAGTATAAAATGTGGATTATGCTGGTCAGCTATTTTGTTCTGTTATGAAAGTGAGGCATGAGGAACTACTTAAAAAAACTTAAACACTTAACACTGTTCTAGAAATGGTGTATTTAGCAGGACCTTACTAATTTTGCATTATGCCTTTAAAAGAACATGTGGTAAACCAAATTAATTTAACCAAGGAACCCCTTTTCTCTTAAAAGTATTAATATAAATCTGAAATGCCACCAATGGAGTCTCACCACTGCTGCCTCTAACCCCTAACATTGATTGTTGGTTAAATGGAAATGGAGTTCATAATTTTTAAACCAAATGCATATTTATTTTATAATAATTTTTATATATCCCAGATATTCCTCCAGGCTTCGTACCTCACTGATAGCAAAAGATTGTTTGCTTTTGAGGTTCTGAAAGGACCAAAAATCAAAAGCTCCCCACAAATGTCAATGCACTATCTGCTGCAATAAAAAAAAAATGTACGCTTTTACATTTGGTTTCTTCAGACATAGGGAGTTTGTCCCCGTAAGTTAAATATATGACCAGTGCAACTGAACTACAGATACCACATAAAGTAAGTCATAGAACACATTTTTAACAATTTCTTAGAGATCTTAATATTGCCATTGTCCCCATTTTGCCTGGAGAGGATGAAACACGTCTACTGTTATACAAGGTTATTTTCGGATAATCATTGTCCGGCTCCCCTCCTTTTCAAAACCCCTTTTCCTGCCCTTCTGACACTCCCTCAGTTTGTGTGAGGGAGGAAATCTCTCAGGAGGAGCTCTGTAATACTGAAGCTATGGCTGAGCCTCAAATTCATATAGGCAGGACTTTATGATCGCAAATTGTATGTTTTTGTTTACATTAGCAGAGCTATTTGTTAAATTATGAATAATTGCTGTTTTTATCTTTCAGCTAAAATATACAAGTCGTAGTTTGCATTATATTCCAGTGGTGGTGCTACTGCTGGTGCAGCAGGTACAAAGCACCAGGCCTATAATAGGTTAGGGGTCTTCTCCTACCTGGAGTATAGTATGTTTCTTACTGTATTAGGGGAAATTTATATAAGGGTAACCTGACATCTTACATATATTTATGGTACATATATCTTGGACTGTTTTAATGGCCCCTAACAGGTACCTACCTAGTATAGAAAGTTTGCAAGGGGGGCCCAAAAATATTTTGCACCTGGGCCCTTCACTTACTCTTTCTGCCTCTGTTATATACACAAACCTACACTACCTCTCATACACAAAATTGGCAAATAGAGCTGACTGTCTAATACATGCATATTTCATATTCATATTATAACCTATTTTATCTAATTCCCCTTCTGGATTGTTACCTTGTTGTGGTGAAGGAACTTGTACCTCAGTGAAGCTATGAGGACAGACAAATCACAGCCCACTGGAGAAGGAACTGACAACCCACTCCATCTTTGCCATGAAAACATTATGGATGAGCACAACCAAGGTCACGGAGAGACAGACACAACTTAACAACTGAACAACAACAATTTTACCTAATTACTTATTGGAATATGCACATGCTCATGCTTCTCATTGTCAGTTGTCTTTAAAAGAAAAACAATACAGATAAATAAAGTGTCAATTATCACCATGAAGAATGAGCCCATGCTTTGTCGGTGGATGAAAAAGCTGATTGATTGACAGAAATTATAGACCACACATTAAAGAATACTGGCATTTAAAAGTTGTAAAATATAAAGGTTATGTTTATTTTATTTTTTGCTTATAAAACCATTTTCGAAATTATCATGTGCAGTTATTAAAATTAAAAAAAATCAATAATTTAAATGGTAAAAGTCTCAATAAAATAAATTTGAATTCTAGGTTATAACACAATAAAGAAATAGGAAAGTTTATGGGGTGACTACTTATATAAAGCACTGTAGTTATATCATACCGTACAGTTGTGGTATTTTATATCATAGCTTTTGATTTTAGACTGATTACAACCTCAGCCTCAGGTGAGATTACATTGGCTTCTCCTAGTGACACACACAAGGATCTCTTGTGCAAGATGTGTGGGGTGTTACTTATAGAAGGAGACGCTGCCTGAGGCAGAGGAGAGGACTGCGCAAACCTGGTGTAACATGGGAAGAGTGTTTACCTCACGCCGGAGCAAGATGCTGCTTCAGGCCTTTCTCAGTATCTGCTTCCTTCTGCATAGTAGTTGAGCTAGGGAGTGGAGGGCTTGCTGCAACTAATTTGCCCCCCCACCCCCTTGTAACTTCTCCATACAAATTAGGTGCCTATAGAGATCAATAAAAAAAAGCCAAAGCCAAAATATATTAGATGGTCAGATCAGAGGTGATCAGATTGACTTTCTTACCACTGACTTTTCATAAGAGCGGAGACAGGCAAGAACACACAGGCTAAATGCTTCAGTTATCTGGTATTGACTAGAAGTATTTCAAGGAACACTGTATTAGTTAGTTATTAGTTAGTTAGTTAGCCTTTAAAAGACCACTGTGGTCATATATTTAGAAAATACTATTTTAAATAACTACAAACATCTGCTCAAAGACAATAGTGACATCTACAACTGCCAGTGTCAATAGGAGGAATGGAATGCACATCATATATTTAGTTGTGGATCTTACTAATGTTGGTCACGCAATGTTAAATAATTGCGACCCTCGTAAAGCAAGGCCCGCAGTTGTGGGGCTGCAATGAGTGCCGCAGGAGCTCATCGCGAGGCTCGTGGGACTTAGGCTACTGGTGGCACTCATCGCGAGCTCTGTAGGACTTAGGACCGAAGTCCGTAGATGCAACTGCGGGCCTCGCAAGCTGAGGCTGTACTGAATTACAAATTTAATGGCCGAACCACGGAACTGGAAAGACCAGCAAAAAAAAATAAAAAAAATATGCCTCAAGTAGCTAGTTAGTTTATAAGGACAGAAAACAAAAATGTTTGCCTGATGTAAAGAGCAATTACCAAAAGATAAAAATGCAAATTTGGTATTTATTTTTTACTTTCTAAAAACATTTTGCTCATAATCAAAAATAATTAATCAAAGGCCAATGTTGATGTTTCTGCTGGACCCTGAATGCATCCATCATATTTTGTTAAAGGTGTCATGTGTGAAAGGTTTGTTGGTATTCTTGCAGGAGCAGGGTGCTCAGTGATCATTGCAAGTACATCTTAGAATGTTTTGGGGAAGGAGCTGATGTCATTAGAAGTTGCAATGACATAACACATTTCTAACCCTTCTCCATCTTTCCTCCTCCCCAACCTCCTTCCAGTGATAGATAAAATAAGCATACTCCTCCAGGCTACAAGTTAGCAGCAAATACTCAAGGCAGGCAAGATGGACTAAGTACACAGTGTTCAAGGAGTTTAATTTTCTCTAGACATGTCTGAATGCTCATTGCTTAAACCAGTGGTAGTCAACCTGGTCTCTACCGCCCACTAGTGGGCGACTCAAACTTTCATGGTGGGCGGTAAGGTAATTACTAGGTGGCATATATATGCTGGAGACCCGCAGCACCACCTTTGGCTGGTGAGAGAGCCTAGGTATTAAAAGGTTGACGACCCCTTGAAGTCTTCCCTAAAACTCCAGCAATCCTTTTAAAATTAACATTGCCATCTTATAATGGTATTTTTTTTTTTAAACTCTATGTTTTTTGGGGGGTTTACTATGTGGGTCTTTCAGTGAAATAATAAATGTATTGTCTTTCGTTCTCGGTCTAGCAGTTCATAAAAATAAGGGATTGACCAAAAACATAAAACATAGTGCCAAAAGGAAGATTGTCAAAAAATGTCAAAATGTTCATCATCATATTTGGAAACTTCGGTGACAAGAAAATATGGATCCAGACAGGACCCTGAACACACACACACCCAAAGCTATATTGAAGTTGAAAGTCATAGAAAGTCCCCTTCAGACTCCATGGTTGTTTGTCTGAGGTGAACCTTGCTGATCTTGCTCATGATAACTATAGAAGCTCTTCATCTTATAAATTGTTTGGCCAGCTTCCACATCATGGGACTTAACTGTGACAAAATACTTCATGTTCAAAAAATTGCATATCATGACTGAAACATACAGTATATTGATGTCAAGACTAGAGGTGACTTCAAGCTCAACAGCCAGATCAGAAACACGTCCAGCATCCAATGTCTTCAAATTGACAAATTACTGTATTTGCAGACAGATTACTTGAAGTTATTAGACAGTACAGACAAAGACATTGATATAGTTTGATGGTCCACATAACCTTTCAATGACAAATCTGAACAAAAAAAGGTCTGTGTGAAGTAAAAGTACAACTGTAGGGTTAAACTAGGGCCAAAGTCAAAAGAGATAGAGACACTGTACTTTCATACAGTATTGGTAGTGCTGTGTTATAAAGAACTACAAATAATAATTGACCAAATGATTTTAAAATGCTAAAAAATAAAAACTTTTACTTTATTACCCATTATATGTAGATTTGGCCATTTCTATTATTTTCTTATGTCCCTGTCTTTTGTGTCTCATTTGTCAAGGTTCTTCCACACTTGAAGGGCAGATAAGCAAATTCAGTTGCCTATGAAATAAATACAAAGAGCGATTCAGCAAGTCAATGTGCTAATCTTAGCTTTGAGAGTCCCCACCTACTTGGCAAGTAACATATTCTTGCTCACTGTCAATAGTGAGTTCTTTAAAATAGCATAGTACAAAGATTCAACTACAGGATCCATATGATGGATATGAACTCCAAGTGCAGGAATCTGTCTCAGATCTTCAATGTCAGTGTAAACAGATAAGTAAACTTCAAATTCCAAAGTGTTTTTAAAGGCACACTTCTCTTGTAGGCAGTATGCCAAAGAATCATAGTTGAGCATATTATTTAAAAAATATATATTTTTAAACTATATATTTATTTTTATTTTATGTGACTCCATTTGCATCTCTGATCAAGCAGGGCATTCCTCCTTTGCTGGTCAGTCACTCTAGGACTCCTGGATGTAAATGTAAATTATGGAGGAGTGTGCAAGAGTTGTTTCTGTGCTTACATGCAGAGCCAGGAGGAATAGTGTGCACACACCAGATCATTTAAATCCACCTAGAGATACTCAGCAGCAAAGGAGGACATGTAGTTCTTGATCATTGCTTCAAATAGAGTCACATGGAACAAAAATACAACATTTAAAAATAAGTAAATATACGTTTTTTTAATAACATGCTTAATTCTCACTGTTTTTTTATTTATTTTTTATTTTTTTTAATCTACTATAATAATTGACGAAAAGTCTGTAACATCTGCGCAGTGATTACTGCACAGGTGTCAGGCATTTTCATTAAAAAGGGATGCGAGCAGGCGCTCTCCACCGCTCGATGGCCAGGAGGACCGTATGAGCATTTAGTTGCGAATGCTGGGACATGCGCATGCACATTTCCGTCCGGGACACACGCACATTGCCAACCTATGCTCTCCTTTCCAGTCCAGCTCTGATCGCCCAACTCTCCTTGGAGTGATATTAGATTTTGGCAGATCTTACCAGAGAGCACTGAGCCAGGAAGGAATAGAGACAGTCAGAGAGAGAGTGGGAAAGAGAGCGAGAGAGAGACAGAGAGAGAGAAAGGGGAGAGAGGGATAGAGAAAGATAAGAGCGAGGGGGAGGGTAAGAGAGAGAGCAAGGGGGAGAGAGAGGGAAAAAGAGAGGAGAGAGAGCACAGAGCGAGAGAGAGCGCAGAGAGAGACAGCAGAGAGTGAGAGAGACAGCACAGAGAGAGACAGATAACATTATATGATACCGTCATTTATGATGGGCAAGTTACTAGTATATATACAATTATAGACAGACTCAGCAGAGAACTGCAATAGTAATTAACACTGGGTGCAGAGGTTCTCAGAAACAGAGTAATTGGTGAAGGTAGAACATTCTAAATCAGAATAGAAGCCAGCAGTAGTAAGGTTTCAGCAAATGCAGAAATCAGAGCTTATTCAGTATTCAGTGCAGGATCAAACAGTGGAAACACGGTCAGACACTGCAGCAGACCTCTAAATTACAGGCAGGCTTAGAAGCAGAATGGCAATGCTGCAGACGACTATACAGCAGCAAAGACAGTAGAAAGAGGTCCTCAAGAGCAGACTGGGAACTGAAGGCAGGAACAATCCCATAGGTGGATGCTGGAACTTGAGCAGAGTAGATGGTAAAGGGGTGAACCCCTGCCAGACTGGAACTACAGTATATTGATAGCACAACAGAGCCTTACAACTGGCACTTTGCTGTGAACTCAGCCAGACCTTAAGTCTCACTCCATACAGACTGTCTGAGCCCCAGCACCAGCCAATGACTAGGGGGTGGGGTTATAACACAGAGGAGCAGACCCATCTTTCCTAGGTATCCCTTGCGGCCTGCTTAGCATACTCAGTCTGTCAGTCAGGTACAACAACTTCCTTGGCCTACCTTGATACCTACCAGAACAGGTACTCCTGACAATGGGAATTAGAATAGAATTATCTGGTACAATGCATAAGAGTGTGGAGAGAGGGGGGAGGTCAGGGAGGAGTTTAGCATTACTGAGAGGAGGAGGGGTAATGAAAATTAACACATAGTAAATATACAGCTGATACAAATTACAGATAAAATAGGAAAAAGTCTGCATGGCTGAATGAAACAAGTTACCTTGTGCCCAATGTCGCCTCAGTTCCTTCTACCTCCTCTTCACTAGAATAACCTACACAGGATTCACACCTCCCTGATGATATTCTTCTTTTCTCTTTCCATACCTGCTAGATCTTATATTCTCCCACCCTACATTTCTTGATCTTACAGCATGACCGTGAACTTCCCATTGCACTATTTCAGAAACAAATCCAACCCTCACTTTATGCTCAGCCTATTATGTCTGTTCAACAAATGGAATCTTCTATATCTTGAAATAAATAATGGTCCATTTTATAACTATGTAAAGTGATTAGATGAACTTAGATAAAGACGCTATATACAAATGTAAATACAATAAAATAAATGTGAAATAAGTCATTTTGTAAATTGTGATGGAAGCTACATGATACTTTTAATGCTTCTTCTAATACATTTTTATAGTGGAGTATCTCTTGATCAGACTAACAGATTCCATATTTTATCACTGACTCACTGAGTAAGCAGATAAGATTTACCTACTACCACAAACCACATCCACTTATAATTTTATAGTGTGGTTAGCATTGCTAAATACTAGAGCTTATTTGTAAACCAGACATGAAATCAGGACAAGCTAAAATTAGAACTTTATTGAGTTAGAAAAATATTTTTCTTCAGACCATCTGAAAAACAAAATTAATCATAAACTATTTAGCAATTACCGGTAGTTTATTTAATTGATCAAGTGCAAAGATCTCATTATTCACCGTTACTGTATTTTACCAGATTTGGACTTTATTTTATGTTTATTCACTTTTTTTTATCACAGATGCCCAAGTCAACAAATATATATATATATATATATATATATATATATATATATATATATATATATATATATATTTGCCTGGCAAGTAATATTTACAAGCATGTTAGTATTATTTAGGTAGTATTGGTTCACATATGTGTTTATGTTGGAATTTTAATTATTCTTAAATTTTCACTTTCTGTTTTTTTTGTTGCTCTGAATATATATATATATATATATATATATATATATATATATATATATTGTCTGTTTCACTCCCTACAAGGCAGTGCCACTCACTGAAACCTGGTGAAATCAATAGAAGCAGTGTTGCTCAAGAAGCAACTGTAGTTCTTAAAAAACATAACATGTTTGTGAGGTATATAATAAACTAACTACATTAAAAGCAGTTTAAGACATGAGTATAAAACCACCTTAATTTTTAAAGCCACTTTATATAGAATGTTCCATCTTATTTGTCTTCAACATTTCCGGCTAGCTCTAGACAGCATGCTTTATTTTATCTATCATTGAAGAGAGGAGTGAAGAGAAGGGGAGGAGGAGTGGAGAGCAGGGAAGAAGGAGTTGTCATTATTATTATTATTATCTGTATTTATATTGCGCCAACATATTGCGTAGCGCTGTACAGGGGTTGAGTACATGGCAAAAAACAAACTGAACACTTTATAAATAATGGAGGGCCCTGTTTTTGAGCTTAGAATCAAATGCACATAGAGCTTGTTTCCAAGGCACTGACACAAGATTGAAAACTCGCAAACTTACAATCATTGCAGCTTTTAGAATTGGACACCTATCCCTTCTACTGCACATGATCAGACTCAGGTAGTTGCAAGGATTGCTCATACACAGTTGTAAACGCCTTTCTCTCACACAAATAATCTTCACCAAAGTATCATGGTAGCTTCCAGGTACCAGTAGATTATAATTCTGTTTTTTATTCTGATAAAGACTGCTTTATATTATATTTCCCTGTCTAATTATGCTTTCAGACTTGATACTTAGACCCACAAAAGTACAGTATCAATTAAATGTGTCTCATTAGAAGACACTCACTAGCACTCATTGAATTAATTTCCGTAAAATTTTTTTGCAGAATCCCACTCACTAATTTTTGGTAAAAGTGTGTCAATCAGTATAATTCTGCCTTACTCTTTTAACAGAGTGTTACACAGTGTGTTGTATGACATGAGATACAGTTTGATTATTTATACACCACAATACGGTTTCATTTGTTGAATTTTTTTTTTTTAATTCTCAATACATAATAACATTTGAAAACACGCCGGGGCATCATAAAATCTCATCCACAATTCACACATGTCCTACAAGCAAGAAGTTATAAAGGCAGCAAATCCTGAAACCTGACCTTGCAATAAAGCAGGGCTGTAAATCCCAACATGGGTCAGTCTGTGGGACAGTTCATTGAGTGTGAACATTCCTGCCATGCCTGCCCAGAGGCTCCAGAATGATGGAAGATGTGGATGCAATGGGAAATGTGGGGGACACCATCAACAGGAGGAACTGGGATATTTACTAATTAAAGACTCAAGTTAAAGGGCCACTATAGTGGTAATAAAAAAGGGGCTTGTTTGTTTATTTAGTAAATAATTAGCAACAAAATCAATATCTGATTTTTTTAATTAAAAATAACATTTTAAAACTTACATTTGAAATTTAGTGTTTCAGGAAATAGGAGAGCTGCTTCTCTATACCCTCTTTTATATGCCCAAAATACTGTAGTAAAAACTTTGACCAGTTTAGGTTTACCTGCAGTGGCCATTGCAAGGAAGAATGGGGCATCATCCCCTATAAAAAGTGTATAAGCAAAAAAAAAAACTGCTACAGCCTCAAACACTAAAGTTCAATTGTAAGTTTTAAAGCTACAATCAATGTTTTTCTTTTAATACTGTAAATCTGTAAATTATACCCTAATCTGTGAACACTGCTGTCATTTATTCCAGTACTGTCCAATTTCTTTTATCTGGGAGACAGATCATTATTGGCCAGGGAATGGGAGTGCCAAATGTATAATAACAATTAAAAAATATATATCTGAGTATATAAATCAATTTATTTTATGTATTGTATGAAATAACTAAAGATTTTGGGACTTTATATGTGAAGTTCAACGTGATTTATTCTAATAATGCTATGTCTGTAAGGAGACTCTCACTTGCAGACAGTGGGCCTTAGAAAAGAGCTGGTGGGCTACATCTGGCCCATGGATGACACTGCTTTATAATATTATCTACCTAACTTTTGTTAGAACTTTCTTTTATCTTTTACATAGCTAATAACATTTGTTCCAAGTAAACACTATCTGTTATATTTCATGCCCTGCATTTAATATCCCACACAAAATCTTATCAATTTTCCCATCAAACACATTTATATTATTCCACCCATTTGTACTACATAAACTTTTTTATTGTTCTCTGCATGCTTTGCCTACAGCTCATCCCATTGCTACATATTATAGGATATAGCCTTTCCCTTAACTCCTCACGTTATTGTAAACACCAACTACCTGATATTATTCCCTAATTCTCCATATTATCCCTTCCAACAAGTCAACTCACTTTCTTCAGTTCTCCACCACAAATGCTCAGCAGAGAGAAAAGCATCTGGAATTCTCCACCTGATGTTCATCTCCTCATACATGTAATTACTTGTCTCCTCTCCGAGGCCCGCCAGCCTCTAATACAGACTGAATACATCATCTGACTCGTAAAAATCAACCATCACCTTTATCCTATATCATATTCACCCTCTTCCATTATGCCTAGTCACTAAACCATATGAAGACATGTTAAGGCAAATTTTGTAGCTTAAATTGACGTAAATAAGATTCCAAATTTGGTGTAAATTAAAATGATAGGAAATTACAAATATTTTTCAGTTATTAATGTTATTATACGATGTTATTAAAATTATTTTTTATTTAATAAACTGACTTTGAAATGACAAACAAAATGATCTTTTCTGAGAAAACCTACAGTGAAAATTGCTGCTTTCCCACCAACTTTAGAATGGATCTCCTGCCAACTTTTACAAACTGTGGCAATGTATGGAGCCAAATCTCTTGCAGACACCTGTTTGCTGCACAACTTTAGTGGCAGATCAGGGAAAATATTTTATTAGTGGAAGTTTTCTCACAAAAATCAACATTTTCTGATCACAACGAATTAAAAGTTTTATTTACTACTTGAAATCATGATAGCTGGGGCATTGCAGGGGCCGTGTAATCCTAGAATAATGTGCATGATGTAAACTCGCTCATACCTGTCAGAGAGACATGTAGTCTGCACATTCTAACTGAAATGTTTGGTTTAAGACATTTTCAAGATATCCTTAAAGGGACATAAGAACACAAATGGATTTTTTTTATGCATTTTAAAAAAGCACACAGTTTTTAAATGAAAAAAAATATTAATCAAACCTGTTCAAACTTAATTCAAACTGGCAGGAAATGCAGAGGATAATTTAGCCAGTAGATCTCAATGACTGACAAATGGCAAGCTCCCAGGAGCAGTTAAAGATTTTAATACGTTTTTGAAACCTGGCACATTTATTTAAAAAAATAAGACACACTGTGACACATTATCAAATACCCTGATGCAAGAAAGAAAAACAAAAATGTCCATGTCACTTTAAGCTTATCTGAGGCATGCTTGAATTCCTTGGTTGAGTTTGCCCCTATTACTTCTGGACTCTGCTCCGTTTATCTAATACTCTCTGTAAAGTAATACGTTACATTAACCCTGCATCTTCACGACCGCTGCTTTTCTCTTTTTCTAGACCATTCTTCCTTCCTGAATTTGATTAAATCCTTTGATTGTCCTCTAGGCTATATGTATTCAGTCTTTCCTTGTGAATGTTGTCTTTTACACCATGCACCATTTAACTGCCTTCCTTTAAATTCTTGCAAATTTGTAAATATGCTTTTGGAGCTAGGGGATCTAAAAATGCATATTGTAAATTAGGTTCAGGCAAGGCCATCTGTTAATGGTCATATATCTATCTGGTGGTAGAGAGATACATGTCAAACCATAAACACAAAATAAATACAGGGTTGAGTCACATTATTATGACCTCAGCAGCATGTAGCCAATGAAATACGGCACGTGTCGTGAGGTGGCTTGGTGGGTATATAAGGTGACATGTAGGCATTCTGTAAATATTAGTTATTATTAGTTATATATTTATCTGACTTTGAAAAGGGGATGGGCATTGGCTTTCAGGCAAAGGGTGCCAGAATTTATTTTACAGAGTAGTTTCTGAAGTGTTTGCATGCTAATGCGTATCAAACGGCATGGAAAATGTAGAGCACCACGTGCCATTGATGTCAGGGGTGAATTTCGGCTACAAAGATGTGTAAGGGCCAGCCGACAAGCTACAGTTGAGAAATTCACCATCCAAATGAATGAGGGGCTACCACTGGTGTGTGTACAGTGAGCCCTGTTGCGTATGGGGCTGACAAGGGTTCATTGTTAGAAATGTCTTCAATTTGCACGACAGTACAGAAATTGAACATCTTTTGATTGGCAAAGAATTGCCTTCGCTGATGAGTCACATTTTCTGCTCCATAACTGGACGGAGGTTAGTGTGTCAGACGCAAAACCGACGAGAACAATCACTCTGCAACCATTGTTGGAAGAACACAAGCTGGTGGTGGCAGCGTTATGGTCTGGGGATTTTTTTTAGCCATTGTCTGTGTCCACTCATACCACTGGAAGGCGCTCCCAACCTATTGGGTTATCTATCCATCCTTGCACATAAAGTACACCCATACATATTAAGTGTCTTCCCTGATGCAGATGGGATCTTCCAGCAGGACAATGCAACATGTCATATGGCCAGAATTATCCGGGAGTGGTTGGAGCAGCACAGCGAAGACTTCCAAGTAGTTTCCTGGCCTCCAAATTCCCTGGACTTGAACCCCATTGAGCACCTGTGGGACCACCTTGATGCATGTTTGTTTGTTTTCTCCACCACGCAATCTTCAGCAGCTGTCTTATGCACTCCAGCTTGCATGGCTCCAGATACCCTTGCCAAGTTTCTAGGATCTTTTTGAATCACTACCACGCTGTCACGCTGCTGTCAATGCTACACATGGCAGTTATCATATTATTATGGTGATCATAATAATATGACTCGACTGTGTATAAGAAGAAAAATAAATTAAATCAAAGAAGGAGGTATAGTGAAAAAGGGGGTACAGTATTCTTGGGGGGTCTGGTTAGGGATCTATACAGTGGAATTAGTGCCTCCCTTTATCTGTTGCTAATGCCTCTTCCAATGCAATCAAGCATTGTATCGGCTTTTATGTATTACAACTTTCTGACTTAGTGCCTGGCCAGAATAGCCTCCACAGCCTCATTTCACAGTTGTCAGTACCAAACTCACATTGATAAGCTCCATTTAAGGGTGAAACTGCAGTCTGTGAGTGGGGGCTTAAGCCTGCCGAGAACAGGGCACATTGTCCTAAATGGATCCAAAGTTAACTGGAGGCAAAAAAGGTGCTATATTTAGACCCTCACTTGCATGTCACTACCAATAATCCTTAATGGCAGTGGAATTACTGTCTACTGAGAAATTCTGTGGGAAAAAGCAGATCTTTTGACATACTTAGAGTCCAATTCAATTGAAGTTTCACATTTTACAGTAGCCCGTAAGTGAGGTCGGAAGTTAATTTGCTATTCAAATTGGCATCTTTTTGCAAGCTCCAAATGGGTTAGGAGTTACGGCCTTGAAGAATTGCAATGGATAAACCCATAACTTACAGTCTTCCGAAGCCTTTGATCTTTCACTTTCGCAAGCGTTACGATGGCTAAAATCGTAAATCGCTATTCAATTGCTCATTTTTCCCAAGCCCGCAAATGTTTACACACCTGTAAGCGGCAAATGTAGAAGAAAATCCTACGAGTGCTAGAGGGGACCCGCAACGGGTTTAAACACCTATTGGTAGCACTGTAAATGCAAATCAAAAATCACTACTGCACCGTAAATAAAAGAAAGCGATGACAGACATTAAAATGAATTGCACAACAATCTCAAGCTTGCAAATCGGCAGTAAATTACATTTATATTTATGTTTCATTTTGGGGGCTAAATCTCGGGTATCATGGAGTTACATATTAGTCCATCCGTATGGACTAGAACAATATTGACATTCATTTTCATAATTCTTTATTTTTGCGGTTTTGCGAGACTGATCGCATATTGAACCCCCGAACCTTATTGGTTGACATGTAACCTCCATGTTTTACTGCATCGAAATGGGAGGTTACGGGCTTGCTTAATTGATCATGTTCCCTTTCTGAACAGCTACGAACCAGTCCATGGTTTACGGAGTCGGCTTTGGGCCAGTAACTTGCAGGCTTGAGCAATTGAATAGCATCGCAATCGGAGATGAATGGGAGTCTGCAACACACCTGCAGACATACGGCCTACATCCATCGAGTTGCAGGCTTGCAATTGAATCGGGCCCTTAGTGTCTGGTCAGAGAACTTCTCTAGATATACTGTGAATAAGCTTATGCATGACTATTTCTCTCCTGTTGTGACATCAATCAGATTCACAAAATCTCAATCAAGACAAAACATGTATACCGTGTTTGTATCCTTAGGGCATTTTCCTTTAGTGGCTGTTAAACGTTTAGAAAAAAAACACAATAATGTGTTATGCTGATCATTAATCAATATCTTAATTACTATTGTTTCAGATACAGCACTTTGTGGAGTAAAAAAAAACGGTCAGGTCTGACTGGAATCCCAGGATAAATTAACACATATTACTCGGCTTTGAGTTTATTCATGCCATAATTAATTAATTAATTTTAAAAAGGGATATGTTTCTTGAGCAACAGGAATGTAGAAACTGTGGGGAAAAAGTAAAGCATCTGATTAAAAAAAAACTTGCTTTGCGTCAAAATATTGACTTTCTCTATGCAGTAATAGGAGATTGACATTACAAAGAGATAATGTGAAGGTCAATGTATAATTACATTGATTGTGTTAATTAGAAATACATTGACATAAACTTATTTAGAAGGTTTGTCGAAGGGAACAGCTTTGTTATTATTATTTTTATTATCTTTTTTTTTAATTTTTATAAAGTGTTACCCTGTTTATGTTTTTTAAACTAGGTGAATAGATTCTGAATTAAATGTGTACCTGCTCTTAGAAATATATATATAGATATTGGCAGTGGTATAACTGAATTTTTTTAGAAGGTTACACCCAAATAAGAAAACTAAAATGTAAATATAATTGGTGATTATGTGTGAGGACTCCTGGGCGTTGTGTCCTGTGTCCTCTTATGGACTGAGTCATCTCTGGCTCTGTGTCGGTTCCGTACTAAACTGAGCCATCTGTATGAAGTAATTAAACTGAGCTACCATTACCTGAGTAAGATGCTGTAATTCTAGGGTGATTATTTGTGATTTTATGGTTTTGACCCCTAACTGTTACTCAAATAATGTTGCTGCCCAGTGCTTGCTTAGACTTCTTGCCTTGATCATCTGGCTTGCTGCATGCCTCATCCTCGTGCCTGTGACCGTCCCACTTTCTGCATGCCTCAACCTTGTAACGCTGACCTTCCCACTTGCTGCATGCATTGTCCTCATACCTCTAATCATCCCACTTGTTGCATGCCTTGATCTTGTACCTCTGATAATACCACTTGCTGCATGCCTCAACCTCATACCTCTGACCATCCTACTTGCTGCATGCCTCAACCTCATACCACTGACCATCCTACTTGCTGCATGCCTCAACCTCATACCTCTGACCATCCTACTTGCTGCATGCCTCAACCTCATACCACTGACCATCCTACTTGCTGCATGCCTCAACCTCATACCACTGACCATCCTACTTGCTGCATGCCTCAACCTCATACCACTGACCATCCTACTTGCTGCATGCCTCAACCTCGTACCTCTGAATATCCCACTACCTGCTTGCCCTGAGCTTCTGCCTGTGAATAGCTGGCTTGCTGCCAGCGACAACCTTCTTTCTGTCACCACTGATCTCGACTGTAGTCTCCTGCTTCTGACCTTGGATCCATTATAGCTATTTTCTTCCAGTGAAATCTGTACCTGGGTTTAAGGGACGGTCCCACATGTGAGCAACACAAGAATAACATTATGTCACATTGTGAAACACAAGCCATAATTACAAGAGTGGACTGTTTTTCTTTTCAAATAAAATAGGAATAGTTAAAACACAAATATTACATGAAGATAGGTCAGATGTCAGCTAGATAATTTGTGTTTCCCTGCGGTCCATTAAAGGGTGTCTTACAATCTCCACTTCATTTCAGTGTTCTATAAATACAGTGCCTTGCAAAAGTATTCACCCCTCTTGACTTTTTAACTATTTTGTTACATTACAGCCTTAACTTCATCGTTTTGTTAATCTGAATTTTATGTGATGGATCACAACACAATAGTCTAAGTTGGTGAAGTGAAATGAGAAAAATATATACATAAAACTATTTTTTAGAAATAGAAAACAGAAAATTGGCATGTGCGTAAGTGTTCACCCCCTTTGTTATGAAGCCCATAAAAAGCTCTGGTGCAACCAATTACCTTCAGAAGTCACATAATTAGTGACATGATGTCCACCTGTGTGCAATACAAGTGTCACATGATCTGTCATTACATACACCTTTTTTGAAAGGACCCAGAGGCTGCAACACCTAAGTAAGAGGCACCACTAGCCAAACACTGCCAAGACCAAGGAACTCTCCAAAAAAATTAGGGACAATGTTGTTCAGAAGTTCAAGTCAGGGTTAGGTTATAAAAAAATATCCAAATTGTTGATGATCCCCAGGAGCACCATCAAATCTATCAAAACCAAATGGAAAGAACATGGCACAACAGCAAACCTGCCAAGAGACGGCCGCGCACCAAAATTCACGGACCGGGCAAGGAGGCCATTAATCAGAGAGGCAGCACAGAGACCTAAGGTAACCCTGGAGGAGCTGCAGAGTTCCACAGCGGAGACTGGAGTATCTGTACATAGGATGACAATAAGCCATACGCTCCATAGAGTTGGGCTTTATGGCAGAGTGGCCAGAAGAAAGCCATTACTTTAAGCAAAAAACAAAATGGCAATTTGATTTGAGGCTAGGACGGCGTTCACCTTCCAGCAAGACAATGACCCCAAACACATTGCTAAAGCAACGCTTGAGTGGTTTAACGGAAAACATGTAAATGTGTTGGAATGGCCTAGTCAAAGCCCAGACCTCAATCCAATAGAAAATCTGTGGTCAGACTTAAAGATTGCTGTTCACAAGCGCAAACCATCCAACTTGAAGGAGCTGGAGCAGTTTTGCAAGGAGGAATGGGCCAAAATCCCAGTGGTAAGATGTGGCAAGCTCATAGAGACTTATCCAAAGCGACTTGGAGCTGTGATTGCCGTTAAAGGTGGATCTACAAAGTATTGACTTTAGGGGGGTGAATAGTCATGCACATTGACTTTTTCTGTTATTTTGTCCTATTTGTTGTTTGCTTCACAATAAAAAAAAAACATCTTCAAAGTTGTGGGCATGTGGCGTGTAAATTAAATGATGCAAATCCTCAAACAATCCATGTTAATTCCAGGTTGTGAGGCAACAAAACACTGAAAATGCCAAGGGGGGTGAATACTTTTGCAAGGCACTGTATTCACATGAAAAAAACAAATGCATCACTTACCTGATTTGTTCAAAATGAGGACTAGTCACTAGACTTCTGCTTATATTGCCTCTAGTAACAGAAGTCTTTAGGCCAGAAGGTTTCTATTTTTATAATAGGTCACACCCTCTGAAAATATTTTAGTTTGCATTAACCTTCTGTGTACTGGTAATCTTTGTACACTTACACAAATATTGACTCTCCATTTCATTATCTCTAATTATGCTTTATTAATTAATGTGAGCATTTATTATTTACAAGACCTCACACCCTTCTGTTTTAAGCTATACATTCTATTTCCTAAAGAATAATAGAAACTTAGATTTGACGCAGATATGAATCAAAATGTACTTTTCCCCATTCCAACTACCTAAAAGCTTGACTTAGTTCACCATCAGGACTACCTGTCATGTTTAAGAAACAAAATTCTGTTTGACCCTACCTCTTCAATTAGAAGGTTCATCCACTTATCAACTACTCTTTCTGTAAAGCAGTATTTGCCGACATTTGGCCCTATTGTCCAATTCGTAAATGTATACACATATAAAACTGCTCTTAATATTGCTACATATTTTATTAGCTACTCGCAATCCGATTACGAGTTTCCCACCCACAATCACTACGGGCCAGCTAAAGATGAAAATCTGGCCTTATTACTCCATTGGTTTTAGAACAGCTCCAATATCACGAGCTCTAAATAATTATAGTTACACAAAGTCGATATTCTATTAGACCCGTAGCTCTAGCTCACAAATAGTCTAACCTGCAACTGAAAAAAAGTTTTGTGTCTTATGTTTATGTCAAAAATATTACAAGGAACTAAATAGGACCCGCAAGGACTTTTTCAAACACTTTTTTTTTTGCCTTGTATAAAAAAAAAAATCCAAGCAATTTTATAGAGAGCAAAGACATAACATGGCATGTATATCAATAATATGATACATTATTTGAGCTCATAGAAGGATTAATATATAACCATATCACATAAAAGATTACAGGCATTTTGGCAATACAGCTTCACAGGTTTCCTGGGATAGTTTGGCTTCATATAGTCTGGCCTAAACAATAGAGGGCTTACATGGCCACTTGTTGGTCTCAATCATAGGGACAGGACTACATGACAGGACAGTAAGGCTGGTGATAAAGTCCTTCTAAGCCCATTTAGTATCGCTGTGATTATTCTGGCAGACACCTACAGATCTAGCCAGACTCACAGAGGGTCACAAAACTTTTATTATGACTGGGTCGGGCACATGAGATTGGCAGGTTTTACTATAACCCGCTGCTATACCAATTTCTCATCCATGTGACAAGAGTCGTTGTCATGATCGTATAGCCAGTCAAGGGGAGTCTAAACTGAGGGACAAGTTAGGTAAATTTGAGATTAACTGCAGGAAATGGATCAATGGGGTATCAATTACACCACAACCCAATCAGAGGGATATCAGTTATAGTACTTGACACCTCTTAACCTTTGTTATTTCCTTAACACCAAGCTCAATCGGGTAAGAAAACAGTTTGTTAACTTTTTCCCCACACCAATGTGGTCTGTCTAGTCAACCTACATGACTCTCATTCTTACAGAGAGTATAGCAGGTTACAGCCGGTTAAAGCGGCAGTGCCATTTTACGGCTAGCCTGACATGGTGAGATTGTGAAGTGCCCACAACTATATGTGGGGATGGGGTTGGCATCATTAATAAAGACTTTATTCCCATCCAACTGTACACACTGGTAGAAGGGCGCAGCGACCTGGAAGGATGCCAGCCGTGCTAATTGTCTCTAAAATAGTCCTGCATAAGTCCTCATCCCCCATACAACACATACAAGTTTTGTTTTAAATTCTACAAAACTAAATAATCTAGCGTCTTTTATTAAATTTGTCCAATTTATTAATATAACAATAAATGTACGTGATAATCATGACAACAGTGTGGTTCTTTGAATTATTAAACTTGATAATGGGTAAAATGTTTCTAGAAAATAAAAATAAATAAATAAATAAAAACAGTCTTTCAATTTTCACTGTGATATGCAATTATTCTTTGCTAGTCTATTCCACATCCTTTGCTGGGCTGCTCCTTGCAACAGAGCTTTCTGTTATTCCGAATGAAAGCACTGACCATTTCAACTGCCACATTCCCATTTGTCCTCTCTGCATGCAAAGTCTTCTCCCATCTTAGGAAATCGATGTGCTGAAACAAAAATTGCATATTTCACTGAAGTACAATTGTAAATAAAAGGTAATAAATTAAGGTTTTTATATTAAATACTGATTGCATTTTCATCAGTAAACAAGCCTACTAACAGCTAGGTATGAATATTCCTCACAAATTGAATCCCCCAAAGCTACCTACAGAGTGTCCTGGGAAAGTTCAAAGCAGCTCTGTCTCTCTGTGTGTGGTGACTTTTTCTCTTTATCTGGCGGTTCTGTCCCACTGGGCAGCCTTTTTCATTGACTCAAATCTAGCAGACAGTTTTAAATAACAGCACTGAGAAGAGGAGGCACCTTGTGGAGCAAAGAGGACGTGGTCATGAATATGTGTGAAGGATGTGATTTAACCATGTAATTAAGTAGTATAAGTAGGTATAAAACACATTTGGCAGAGAACAAAAAAGGCCCATTTTGTCCATTCTATCTACTGGAGGTATAGCTTTATTAAGCCACACAATGGCTTTATGCTCATCCCAGACATGCTTAAATTCCCTAACAATGTCTGACTCGACCACTTACACTGGCAAACTGTTCTACTTAACTACTTCAAATTATGATCTTGTTTTCTTGGTTCCTCTTCTAGACCATACTTCCATTCTGGATTTTATAAAGTCCTTTAATACATTTGAAGGTTTCTATTATATCTCCCGTCCCTCTTCTTTCCTCTAACCTATTCATATTCAGGACTAGTGGGGGGGCTAGTGAATGGAAGGTCCCGGTGCAAAAATACATGTGGGCCCCTTAAACATATCCTTAGAAATGACAAACTTTCAAGAGATGCACCTCTCTTTTTCAAGTCAGAAGCGGTACTGATTAGGGTAAGCAGTGAGAGAGCAGATAATAAAAATAAAAATAATAAAAAATATATTAGATATTGATACTTTTTATATATTATAAGGAGAGACTATGTTAGGGGGTTTTATGTCTCTAAATGTTGGAAGTAATTTTATGTGTGTCTGGATAATCACCATGTCTGTTTATACAGAGCAGATATGTTATATATATATATATATATATATATATATATATATATATATATATATATATATATATTTATATTTAATAAATAGTACATTTGTGTTAACATTTGAATGTCTAAAACAAGTTAAAAGACTTGTTTCATGCTAAGAATTCCAAGAAATGCAGTTATTACACTGCACACTGGAATCTTGGCAGGGACATGCAAATGTGCCCACAAATGCTACTCTCTTGCAATCCATAACCATATGAAACATGGCTTCCCTTAAGCTTATGCAAGCTGTATCAAAAATATACTATATTGCATTAGACTGCGCTTCATCTCATCCCCCCTCCTTTATTCTGGTCTATATTCAGTACCTGGGCTGCCTGTCCTATTTCTGCTCCAGAGATCACTGCAGTATGGCTGTGAGGGGTGACTCTCTGCAGTCTGCACTTCCGGCCACCAGAGGGCACTTCTAGCAGATGTGCCATCAGAGGTCTTAGGAAGCCCTCAAAAACAGGGTAGGTGGCCCTGGGGCGCCCAGATATATATATAAAAAAGGAAAAAACGTGGATTGCCCTGGGTCCCCCAGTGAAGGGCCCTGGGGCATTGCACCGGCGGAAGCTCCGCCTATGTTCAAGATATGAAGTCTTTCCTTACACTTTTTATGTTTCAGACCAGGTGCCATTTTTGTTGACATCCTTTGAATTGTTTAAAATGTGTTAACACTGTCTGAAATACATTCACACTGTATTAGGTGAGGTCTAACTAGGGATTGATTACTACCTCTCTTTTCTGCTGCTAATTCCAAGCATCCTATTAGATTTTCTTGCAGTTTTGTTGCATTGCTTGCCTACTTGCAAATTATGCAATGTAATAACTGCCAAATCCCCTTTCTCTTCTAGTGCTGTCATGAAATTATCATTAAGTATATATTGTATATTGTACTATATTGTACTGGGTTTTGTGCGGTATGTGGTGTACAGGGTGTTTAGTAATAAATAGGTACAAATATAGATGGGTGAAAAAAAGTGATGATCTTAGTACTGGCGAGTATTGAAAACACTGCAAGTCAGTGTTGTATAGGTGAGAAATATTACACGAAGACATAACATTCATAGCCAAACATTTCCTAAAGCACAGCGCAAGACCCTTCAAAATACTCACACACAGTACATTAACGCACACCAGACATACATGTAAACATACAATATGCACAGAATCAGGCAGACATGTCTCATATACAAACATCTAAGAATATATTATAAATCTCACACACCATGCGTAAAGATAAGATATACACAGCATGAACCAGGAACGCACAACTTAAACAATCATGCACAGAAATACACAAACCATGCTGCAAACACATCCAATAAAAATACATGCAAACAATCACTCATCCCTCATGTAAATGTAGTTGCTCAGGTGTGTCTGACTCTCCATGACCTCATGAACAACACACCATGCTGATCCATTTGGTTTTCATGGCAGAGATACTGGAGGGGCTGGTATTCCCAGGTGGTCTCCCATCCAAGTACTTACTAGTGTGACCTCTTGGTTCCCTGGCTGGATTCAAACCCAGGATGTTGTGGTGAAAGCATTTGCATCCTAACCACTGGGCCACCAGGTAACCCCACATACACACAGTTTAACTAAACACACACATCAGCTGCAAAAACCTAACAATGTGAATGGGTTATATGGTAAAAAGAAAATGTAATTATATTGCTTGCTTCCCCCAGAGCAAATTTGTAAACATAATTCTGCCACTATACAAATCCCTAGTACACCCTCATTTGGAATATGGAGTACAATTTTGGGCACCACTTCATAAAAAGGACATTTTAGAGCTGGTAAAGGTACAGAGAAGGGCAACAAAACTAATAAGGGGAATGGAGGGGCTAAGTTATGAAGAAAGACTAACCAAACTAAACTTATTTACTATTTAAAAAGGCGTCTAAGAGGAGATATGATTACCTTTATATAAATACAGCCAGGGTCAGTATAAAGATTTGTCAGGGGAGCTTTTTGTGCCAAGAGGTTTTCAACTGACAAGAGGACATCCCTTGAGGTTAGAAGTAAAATGATTCCACCTTAAAGAAAGAAAAGGGTTCTTCACAGTAAGGGTGGTTAATCTGTGGAATTCTCTACCAAAGGAGGTGGTGACAGTGGATTTGATAGATAACTTTAAAAAGGGATTGGATATATTATTAAATAAAAAGGGCATAAAGGGCTATCCTGGATAAATAGAGAGGGAGTATTGATCCAGGGATGAATCTGATCGCCAGTATCTGGGGTTAGGAAGGATTTTTTTATTTTTTTACCTGTTGAGACAATTGGCAAAGCTTCTCTCGTTTTTCTTTTTTTTTCTGTTTGCCTTCCTCTGGATCAAATAACAATAAATCCACGTATTGCAGATCAGAGGAGATCTAAAAAGGTTGAACTTGATGGACTAAAGTCTTTTTTCAATGTGTGTACATTTGAATGTTCCATGTTTAAAATGGCAAGTGGATTAAAAAGAGAGAAACATATTATACATGTCCCTGCCCAGTTTTCCATAGCGCTAAGTGTATTTTTGAGATTCTGAGCAGTCATGCAAATATACACACAAATTTTCGCTTTATTCTGTATGGTTGCGGGCTTCTCTCACTCGTTTGCCTACCATAAATAAATACAATTATAAATGAATTCTATCTATGTATTTATGTATCTATGTATCTATGTATCTATCTATCTATCTATCTATCTATCTATCTATCTATCTAACCAAAAACATACAATTTAGCGTTACCAATATAAAGGGAACCGAATATATATATTCCCTTTATATTGGTAACACTAAATTGTATGCTTTTGGTTTTATTGCATTCATTTCAGAACCTGCAATTTTTAACACTGCGAAAAGGGAACATTTCCTGTAGGCCCTTATCTAACAGTCCAAACCAGCACTAGCGTTGCATGATTATCATTCAATGTTAGACACGACTACCCTCTAGTGGTCAAACCTGATTTTACCACCCAGGTAGGATAAAATTGTAGTACTGTACATGTAAAATCTTGTGTGGGTCTTCTTGATTCTGCTGCTACATACTCCCATTAATTGGTTCTGTTTGTACAGCATTCCAGGAACTAGAAAGATTATTAACAGGGGTCATATGGATCCCTTCACAGAGAATGCCCGGTGTCATTGCAAGATTTGTGTACCTCCTATTTGTATCACTGCACAGCCCAATGTCTTCATCTACCGTATATACTCGAGTATAAGCCGACCCGAGTATAAGCCGAAGCACCTATTTTACCACAAAATACTGGGAAAAATGAGTGACTTGAGTATAAGCCGAGGGTGGGAAATGTGCTGCCCCCTGTGTCCCTCTTGTGTCCTTCTTGTGTCCCCCCTCTCTCTCCCCTGTGTCTCTTCTCCCCTCTCCCTCTCCTGTGTCTCTTCACCCCTCTCCCTTCCCTGTGTCTCTTCCCCCTTCCCTGTGTCTCTTCCCCCCTCCCTTCCCTGTGTCTCTATCCCCTCTTCCTTCCCTGTATCTTTCCCCCCTCCCTTATCACCCTCCTCATCCCCCCTCCTCATTCTCAACCTCCCTCCTCAACCCCCCTCCTCATTCTCAACCTCCCTCCTCAATCCCCCTCATCATTCTGAACCACCTCCTCAACCCCCCTCCTCATCCTCAACCCCCTCCTCAACCTCAACCCCCTCCTCATCCTCAACCTCCCTCCTCATCCTCCATTCTCATCCTCAACCTCCCTCCTCATCCTCAACCTCCCTCCTCATCCTCAACCTCCCTCCTCCTCAACCTCCCTCCTCAACCCCCCTCCTCATTCTAAACCCCCTCCTCAACCTCAACCCCCATCCTCAAACCCCCATCCTCATCCTCAACCCTCTCATCCTCAACCCCCTCCTCAACCCCCCTCCTCATCCTCAACCCCCTCCTCAACCTCCCTCCTCAACCTCAACCCCCCTCCTCATCCTCAACGTCCCTCCTCATCCTCAACCCCCTCCTCAACCTCCCTCCTCAACCTCAACCCCCCTCCTAATCCTTAACCTCCCTCCTCTTCCTCAACCTCCCTCCTCAACCTCAATCCCCCTCCTCATTCTAAACCCCCTCCTCAACCTCAACCCCCTTCCTCAACCCCCCATCCTCATCCTCATCCCCCCTCATCCTAAACCCCCCATCCTCATCCTCAACCTCCCTCCTCAACCCCCTCCTCAACCCCCCTCCTCATCCTCAACCCCCTCCTCAACCTCAACCCCCATCCTCATCCTCAACCCCCTCCATCCTCAACCCCCCTCCTCATCCTCAACCCCCTCCTCAACCTCAACCTCCCTCCTCATCCTCAACCTCCCTCCTCATCCTCATCCTCCCTCCTCAATCCCCCTCCTCAACCTCAACCCCCTCCTCAACCTCCCTCCTCATCCTCAACCTCCCTCCTCATCCTCAACCTCCCTCCTCAACGTCAACCTCCCTCCTCAATATCAACCCCCCTCCTCATCCTCAACCACCATTCTCATTCTAAACCCCCTTCTCAACCTCTCTCCTCAGCCCCCCTCCTCAACCTCAACCCCCCTCCTGAACCGCCCATCCTCAACCTCCCCATCCTCATCCTCACCCCCCCTCATCCTCAACCCCCATCCTCATCCTCCCTCCTCAACCCCCTCCTCAACCCCCCTCCTCATCCTCAACCCCCTCCTCAACCTCCCTCCTCAACCTTAACCCCCCTCCTTATCCTCATCCTCCCTCCTCATCCTCAACCTACCTCCTCATCCTAAACCCCCCTCCTCACTTTACCCCTCTAAATACCTCCCCCTCTCCCTTACCTTCATCTGCAGCTTCTCCTCCGGCCTCCGCTACTTCTTGCGTCGGCACCCGTTATATGCTAATGACGTGATGTCACATGCGCGCCACGTCATTAGCATTGGCCGGGTCAAGACGCAGGAAGGTGCGTGGAGGCCAGAGGAGCAGCTGCAGATGGTGGTAAGTGAGGGGAAAGGGAGAGGGGGAGGTATTTAGAGGGGTAAAGTGAGGAGGGGGGATTAGAATGAGGTGGGGGGTTGAGGATGAGGAGGGGGAGGGAAAGAGACATGGGGGTTAGAGAGACACGGGGGGTAGAGAGACACGGGGGGATAGAGAGACACGAGGGGGGGTTAGAGAGACACGGGGGTGGGGGGAGAGTGACTCGAGTATGAGCTGAGGGGGCCCTTTTTAGCCTAAAAAAAAGGGCTGATAAACTCTGCTTATACTCTAGTATATACAGTAATTAAAACCTTTGCTGCTAATCTTACTTCTTTCTCTGTTAGCTTAATAATATGATGGTTGGTTTGTAATTAAACAATTCCTGTAGGATGATCATAGGCCCTGAAACAGCGAGTCTCTAATTAACCCACTGCCCTAAATGGTCGTTCAGCCTGCAGTTGGGGCTCTAATGCACTCTCACTTTCTTTCTTTATTACCTACATAATCTCAATTTCTTCCCATCTCCACCACTTCTAATTCTTAACTTCTGAATCTCCTTTATCGTCCCTCTCATACCCTTTCTCTCAATACCTTTCCACTTTCTCTATGTGCTCTTTTCAGTCTCTCCATCACTAATCACTCTCTCCTCTCCATTTCTGTCATCAGCCTCCTCTCTACACTGCTCTCCAGACTCTCTCATCATTCTCTACTTCCCACTGAGTTCCACTCCAAACTGTACCACCTTTCTCTCTCCATTTCCCTCCAAACTCTTTGATCGCCCTCTTCTGGCCTGTCCTCTTAGTCCCCTCACATTTCCCTCATTACACCCCTCCACTCCATGTCTAGTCTCTTCTCCCATCATTGTGCTTTCTCCAAGTCTATTATTTTTTGAGCCATTTATTTGCCCCAAGCCAATCTTATTTCCTTTCTTTTGTTGTTACAACCAGCGGCGGCCGGTGACTTTCCAACTTGGTGAGGTGGAAGACAGAGACCTGGCCCCTCCCCTTACATTGACTCCACCCAATAGTATAAACCCCTCCCCTTCACAGCATGTTACCTGTATAGACCCTGCCCAGTGACACAGACTCCATCCACAAAAGTGATCCCATAGAGAGAGACAAGGATAGAGATAAAGGAGGGGATAGTGAGAGCATGATAGAGGGGTAAAGAGAGGGATAGAGAGGAAGGGATAGAGAGAGGGGAAGGGATAGAGAGAGGGGAAAGGACAGAAAGAGGAGATAGAAAGTTAGAGAGATAAATTCTACTGTATGTCTTTTCTTCTATGCCTCTCTCCCTCTCTATCCATCTCTCATTCTACCCCACTCCCTCAATACCCCCTCTCTCCCCCTCCCTTCTATCCCCATACCTCTCTATTCCTCCCTCTCTTTATCTAACCGTCTAAACCTAGGTCAGGTATTTTACAGCTGATACAATAATGATACAAGCAGATACTATGATAGCAGCAAATATACTGAGAGAGTAAAACTGCATAAATAATTATTATATTTAAAAAATAAGTTTGAATAAATCTATATGATTTTTAAAAAATATTAATTCAGCTTATAGGCTGCCTATGCATAATGAATGTTAAGTTGTAAAAAACATATTTGAGTTTCGAGCCTCGCGAAGTGAGGTGAGACGTTCAGACGGAGCACTTAGGCGATGAGTGCCAAAGGCACTCATTGCCTGCAAGCCTAGCAAATCGAGGAGAGCCGTTAATGCAGAGCACTTAGGCGAGCCGTAAGTAGCGTGGTGAGCCGTTAAGGCACTAAAACTCGCAGCACAAAGAAGATGAGCGCCAAAGGCGCTCATTGCCTGCTTGCCACCAAACACAAAAAAAAGGAGCTAGGAAAAATACAAGGTTAACGGCGGAACTGCAAAAAAAATAAATAAATAAATAAAAATACAACAAAAACATCACACACAGCATGGGGGAACAACCACTACGTCTGTGAGTGAGGTGGAATGCAAATTTAAGTTGATTTGGACGAGTTTCGCCACTCGAAAATCGCCTAAGCAAGGAAAAAAAAAATGACCACAAAAAAAAATGTATATGAGGCTGCACGAGCCCGGACCATGCAAAACACTGCCAAGCGCGTAGCACTTTCACACAGGAATGTACGAGCTACAAAATACGCTATTACAAATGACGGAAAATGCTCGCGAGCCGCGTAGCACGTTGATAACATTACGAATCTACAATGGCGCTTTACACAACTAAACCAACGGTTTGCCCTCGCAGCCTATTTCTAAAGCACAGTTGGAACATTCATTACACTTTATCATCAGGGCACCAACACGCAAACTGTACATTGTATGCTGCCAGAAAAGACAAACAGATTGTTAGCTCTTCAGGCTATTGATTGCTGGATATATTAATTACAAATAGGTAAAGTACATTAATTTATTCAGTAACTAATTTATTCATTATTAGTTAACTAAATATAGATAAATATATATCTCTCTTTCTGATGAGTGACGAAGGTGCTCAGAGGAGCAAAAGTACACAAGAGGAGAGGCTCGCAATGAGCGCCGAAGGTTCTCAGAGTACAAATCGCTTTACATTGTGTCAGACAGCATTGCCATGGCTTCAAATTGTATTGCCCAATCATTTTTGACGGGCAAGTTGCTAATATATATATATACTAGTGACTTGCCCGTCAAAAACTGACGGCAATTAAATGTGTATGTTTTGAATTCTGTTTTGCACTTAATATGAGTGTTTGACACTTTTAACCTTTTTTCTTATCTATAAATATCTATAAATATATATACAACAATTATGTTAATTGTGTTTATTTTTTAATATGCAACTTGTAGGTTACCTACTGCTAAACAGTTTTCTTTTACAATCTTTACATTTTTTTTGTTTCAAAGATTTTTATTCAACAGCTTTTATGTTACATAACAAACAATTACATTGCAAACATCTGTTAACTGAAATTATTGAGATAATTGTGTCCATTGTTATTTAAATATAGTATTCATATCAATAAACAATCATTCAGCCAGATATCTCACATTTTTTCTTTTTTGTTGATGGTTTTAAGTAAATACGCAATTAAAGTTCCACTCCTAAGTATTCCTCACTACATCCATTCCTATGATCTCCCATGCCACCCTCAGTACCTTTTGTCGTCTAGATGAGTTGCCTCTCCGCTTCCCAGCTCTACCCGTTCCAGTCCGCTCCACACTCCACTCCACGGACAAGCCACCGCTGTTAGCCAAAATGTAATGTTCTTTCCTGTCCAGACCTTACAATGTACTATCTGGAGACTGAATCCAGGGTCCCCACATTTCTAGGTAAATGTGGTGAGTGTCCAACAAAGTGTGAGTCATTCTCTCGTTAATGCAAAGATAATTTATTTTGTTTATGACTTCCTGAAATTGAATATGACTGCTTTTCCATCTTCTAGCAATTATATTTTTGGCGGATAAAAAAATAATTTGGGCCAATTTGTTCCCCTTATTACCCAGCCCCTGGTAATGAATTCCCAACAGGCAAGTCGAGATTGATGGTTCTAGGGGAGATTTAAGAATTCGTGAAGCTAATTTGGTAGCTTCAATCCAAATATTAGCCACTCTAGGACATTTCCACCACGTATGAATAAAGTCTCCCCTTCCCTGGCATCCTCTAAAGCACCTATCTGAAGTTGTTGGAGATAGCTTATTTAGCCTGGCAGGAGTCATGTATGCCCGGTGTAAGATTTTCAATGAGGTTTCTAGCAAGCTATAGTTATATGAGCCCTTAGATAGGCTCAGAAAGGATTCCACCCATTTGTCCCCCTCCCAGTTTTGTTGCATGTCTATCTCCCATTTCAATGTGTAAGCAGGCTTCCATGAAGCCTTTGGGGCATTAAACATAGTGTACAGTGAGCCTAAGGTTCCTCCAGTTAAGTTTGTGTTTTTACATATTATTGACATCCACGATTCTTCGGGCGGGCCATGAATCCTATGTATCTCCTCAACCCATTGTCTAATTTTGATGTAGTTAAACATTTCTTGGTGTGGTATCCCTATTTTCCTGTTCATTTCTGCCTAAGAAATAATTCTGTCGCCCTCAAACCATGCCTCAAGTTTGTCTAAATTGTGTGTAGTCCAGAATGCTTTGGAGTCAGCTGTGAGGGTGGTCGCTAGAGGGGTTGATGTAAAGATTGAAGTAAGAGGTGATACGGGGTGAATCAGCTTATGTTCCTTCCTAGCCCATTTCCATATTTTCAGCGTAAATTTAGTTATAGGGTTATGGATTTGGGAGTCAAACGGGTGCGAACTCGGAGCCCATAAAATGATTTCCCATTTTAATGGGGCCATTTGTAGCTCTTCAATAAAAACCCAATTGGGCTGTAGGGTGGTAGACTGTATCAACGGTATAGAGGCAATTTGAGCTGCCTTAAAGTAGGTATTGAAATTAGGGCAGGATAATCCTCCTATAGACTTATGTTTATACATAGTATGTCTGGCGATCCTAGGAGGTCTATTTCTCCAAACAAATCTAAAGACCTGGGCTTGAAACTGTGCCAATTCCCTGTTATTAATTTGGATCGGCAGAGTCCTGGCCAGATAAAGCAGCCTCGGCAAGATGTTCATCTTGACCGTGGCTATTCGGCCCGTCCACGAAATCTGCCTTTTTGTCCAGCTGTCTAAGTCCCTTCGAAGAGTCTTAAATAGGGGTGGGTAATTGGTTTTATAAATATCCGCTAGTGAGTTAGTCAACTTTATCCCTAGATAGTTAATGTAAGAGGCAGGCCATAGAAAGTTGTGTACCTTTTTTAGTTGGTCCAAGATGTCCCCAGGAATGCCCACACTTAAGGCTTCTGTCTTGCTATGGTTCAATCTCAGTCCAGAGAGAGTGCTATATTCATTGATTGTGCTCAGTAGGGCGTCTATGAAGGAGCTAGGATTCGAGAGAGTGCACAGTAGGTCATCAGCAAACAAAGAACATTTTAGATGCTGATGTCCCACCCGCACCCCCCTCCATAGAGGAGTTTGCTCTTATCGCCTGGGCCAAGGGCTCTATGGCCAAAGCAAAGAGCAGCAGGGACAGAGGGCACCCCTGTCTCGTGCCTCTCTCTATATTACTACTAGCCATCTGGGAGCCTGGTAGTTTTAAAGTGGCCTTGGGTAGCGTGTAGTAAGTGTGTAATAAGTTTAAGAAGTTGCCTTCAAACCCAAACTTTGCTAACGTGGCAAATAGAAAGGGCCACTCTAGGGTGTCAAACGCTTTCTCTATGTCCAATGCGAGCAGGCAGACCGGGGACCCCCTAGACCTAGCCAAATGGATGACATTTAGAGTTCTCCTGATATTGTCGCCAGTTTGCCTGTGCGGGATGAACCCT
The DNA here is from genome assembly GCA_027410445.1 of Discoglossus pictus. Classification (NCBI taxonomy): domain Eukaryota; kingdom Metazoa; phylum Chordata; class Amphibia; order Anura; family Alytidae; genus Discoglossus; species Discoglossus pictus. The sequence goes on from CM050168.1 coordinate 96,325,855, forward strand.
GACTGGTCTTTGTGAATCAAGGAGGGAAGGAATATTGAGACCCTTTGAGAGAAGATCTTGGCAAGCAACTTGACATCCCCATTAAGCAGCGAGATAGGTCTATAGTTTTTGGCATCCCTCTGATCTCTACCCTCTTTAGGGAATATTGTTAAGTCAGCATGGTTTAGTTCTGGGGGGGCAATCTCCCCTCTCAGTATCGAGTTAAAGAGATTACATAGATTAGGAGCCAGAAGTGTTGAGAATTTCTTATAGTAGATATTGGTGAACCCATCCGGGCCCGGGGATTTTCCTAGTTTTAGTTCCTTAATCGCTTCTAGAACTTCCTTTATAGTAACTTCCTTATTTAGAGAGTGTAAGTCAGCGGGCGAGATCTGAGGAAGGTCCAGTGATTTTAAGTAAGAAGCAATGTTATTTTCCATGGCCACCTGTTTAGTGGAGTATATATTTTGGTAATATTCCCTAAAAACTTTTTGTATTTCATTTTGGCTATATATGAGGTCGCCCTCTTTATTCCTGATTTGGGAAATCCTGGATTGGGCGTACTTTGCTCTCAGGCTTCTGGCTAACAATTTATCCGGTTTGTTCGCTTTATTGGAAAACAAATGCTGCGTCCGTCTTAGTGCCTTGTCCGTTTTTATGGACAATACGCTATCTAGCTCCAGCCTCGTCTTGTCTATCTCTGTTCTCAGGGTGGAGGAGGGGGAGAGCTGATTTCGTAGCTCCAGTCGTGCCAATTTGCTCGCCAGATCTCTCTCTCTTTGTAGATTCTGTTTTTTGAACTGAGAAGCCAATTTGATGCACACTCCTCTTATAAAGGCTTTATGGGCCATCCAAACCCATCCCGCTCCCGTCTCCCTGCCCGCATTGGACCCAAAGAAGTCTAGCAACTCTCTCTCTATCTGCTCCTGAGTTGAAGGCAGTGAGATTTGGTATTCATTCAGCCTCCAGGTGTAAGGTATGCTGAATTGACTTCCCAGGTCCACTTCCAATAAAACTGCTGAATGGTCGGACCAAGTGCAAGGCACTATGGTCGCTCTGTGTGAGCTGTCAAGAAGTGAGCTGCTAATGTAAATAGTGTCAATGCGCGAGTAGGAGCCATGTGTGGGTGAGTAAAAAGTAAACTCTTTCCCTCTCGGGTGAAGTCCCCTCCAGGCATCTACCAGGCTAACAGAGTGCAGGAGTTTCTTAATTTGTCTAATTTTGTTGGAGAATCGGTCACTCACTGGAGCCCTAGATTTGTCCGCCTTTGGGTCTAAGACTAAATTTAAATCCCCTCCTACCACTAAGTTCCCCCAGTCCCCCCCCCCTTCCAGTGCCCTTAAAAATCTTATTAGGGCCTTATGTGGTGCCGTTGTGGGGGCATAAAAGGAAGCCAGAGAAATCGTGTTTCCTAAGATCGTACCTTTTATAATGATAAAGTATCCTTCACGGTCTACCAGTTTGGATGTTAACTGGAATTGGAGGTTCCTATGTAGCAATATTGCTACCCCGTCTTTTTTTGAAGTGTGGGTGGAATGGAAGAATTGAGGGTAATCTTTATTAAGATATGTAGGGGTCTTATGCCTAGCGAAGTGGGTCTCCTGTAGGAATATTACAGATGGTTTGTAAGTCTTATAGTATTAAAAGGCTTTCCTCCGCTTGAAAGGAGAGTTAAAGCCCTTCACGTTATGAGTGAGTACTGTTATGGGCATGGGTAAATTAATAAGATGTCTGTCAGATATGCTGAATTAGCCTTACCTTTCCGGCGAGCCCTGGGTGAGCGAGTTCTAGCAGGCTTGATTCTAGTTAGAATATAAAAGCAAGAGTGTGTGAGTTTTGATGCCACCCCCTGGTGCCCTATCATAAAAACAGTTGGCTTAATTTTGGCTTGGATAATGTAATTGTAAATGGGATTAGATTGTGCCCGTTGACCTGCAAACAGGCAACCACTAGAGCCTCCACCAAATAAGGATCATTACGCTTATGCCCTGAGACCCCGGGAATGCTAAAGGGGCACAGGAGGCGAGTAGGCAAAGGATGTGGGTAGTTTAAATTATTTGGATGGTGATTGGCATTAGGAGGACGGGTAAGCAGCGTAAGTAGCTGATCCCAGCTTAGATATACTCTAAAAATGTATGCTTTGGCAGGGACACAGTAATCAAAGAATGAATTGCTTTGTTCCGAACCCAGTAAAGGGTGGGTGGGCAAAGGTTGGTAAGTGAATGGTAGGTGAGCACAAATACAGAAAGTTGTGAGAAGAACAAATAGAGTGGTTATTGAAAAATCAAGCATTCTTAGGACCTCTAGCCCTAACCTATTCCTGTCAATCCGTTAAAGTACTAGCTGGTTCCACTTCAGTTCCTGCCGGCAAGGACAATTATAAATAAGATAAAAGGAGTGTTACCGTAATAGAGTAGCCAGATCTATAAATAATTTGTGCAAACATTAATAACAAAACTCTTGACATAAATTGTAAACAGTAGAAACAGCTAAACCTAGACCAGCCAGAGGGGTCTCGCCAGGCTAAGTATTATTCCCTCAATTAGCAACAGTAGGTGTTTCTTTAACAATCTACTACAACCTGCTAGGTAGGAAGGAAAAGCAAAACATGGGTTAATAACAGTTCAAAAGTCTTTTGTCAGCTGGGTACAACTCGTAGCAAAAGTCCTGAGTTCCTCCGGGAGCTAGCCCAAAAGGCAAAAAGTAGGGGGGAAATGCAGTACAGTACAGTTAGCTCAGTTCTGAGCAACCTTCCTGAGAGTCTCCCCTAGGTAGCAGCAAAAAAGCAAACAAAAAAAAGCAAAAAGGAAACAGGACTTTCTGATAGCATGGTGCCTCTTTAGTCGAACCCTCGTTTTGAACAGTCCTGAGGATAAAGACAATTGTGCTAGTGTGTCAGCGTGTCCATGTTTTGGCTAGGGCGTCTGTTGGCAGTTTTTGAGACGTGATCAGCAGGCCTCTTTTGTCTGGTCACTTCAGACCACTGTCTCTTCGGAAGAGGCAAAGTTGCTGAAGCAGATGCCATAGGGGCTGTGTCCCCCCCATTCAGTTCTAGACGCTTAAGAAGCTCTTGGCAGTCATCTAGGGAGCGTGTTGTATATTGGATACCTCCCACAGAAAAGATCAGGGCAAAGGGGAATCCCCAGCGATATCTGATGCCCTGGCGTAGCAGCACTTCCAGGGCCGGCTTCATCAGCCTCCGTCTTTGTAGCGTAGTTGGAGAAAGATCCGCAAAAAAATGGAGCTTAGCCCCGTCAGGACCAGTGATCGAGGTCTTGTTGCGGGTAGCTGCAAGGATCAGGTCTCTGGATTGTTGGCGCAGAAGCCGGACAATGATGTCTTTAGGGAGGTCTTGATTGCGGCTCCCCCCAAGGGCTCTGTGCGCTCGCTCTACCTCCCACTCGTGGTCCGGGTATCCTGAGAGGATCTCATCTATCGTGCCCTTAAGGTAGCGTGGTAGATCGACTATAGCCGTGGGGACGCCTCTAATCCTCAAATTAAATCTTCTGGATCTATTCTCCAAGTCCTCCAACTTATCTTCTATATCCGTGATACGGGAGGAATTGCCAGCAATGTTGGCCCTGTCCTTCTCCTGCGCCTCTACCACTTGGTCCATGGTTTCCTCAAGTTGATGAGTCCTCTGTCCGATCTCTTGTATGTCTTTTTGCAATGCCGTGACTGCTCCGTTGATATGGTAGGCCAGGAGCGCTTCAATTCTTGCCATTGAGGCACTATTGATGGATACCTCCGGTTGTAAGGTTACCTCCTGAGAGTCTAAATCTGAGATGTCCGATTGCTCTGAGGCGAGGTCTTGTGCCGGTGTTTCTAATGCTTCCAGAGTTTTAAAATGCTCGTCAATTTTTTTTGACGGTAAGGATTTTTATTTTTTCCCATTTCTGCGCCGCTGATTGTCTCCAGGTTGGCTGTTGGATGCCTAGGCATTCAGCCAGTTGCTCTGATGAGACCCCTCCGCTGCAGCTATATCCTCTCAGGTAATTAGATCCTCTGTGCTCGGTGCTGTCGGGATACACCCAGTTCCTGTAATGGTGTCTTGGTGTTTTTTTTTGTGGTCCTTGCCGGCTAGAACAATGTAGGGCCGCTGTAGTTACATCTCAATGTATTGTTGAGCTCTGTCAATCATGTGCTCTCAGTAGGCCCAAGCTGCTTTCATCAATGTCCCACTAGATGGCGTCAATGCTCTGTCTGGTGCGGGTGATGTATCTTGTTGAGTGCTGGACTGCACTATTTTCTGAGCACCAGTAGGTGGCAGTGCTGCTCCCTCCAGTGATGATAGGATGCTTGGTTTGTTGTTGTACCAATACTGAGCACAGGCCACGGCTGAAGCAGTTATATAAGGAAAGGTAAATCTTGTTACCATTAGTAATGAGGCAGTAGTAGTGAAGATGCAAATAAAGAGGTTGTATGCCCCCTTCTACAGTCATATAAGCAGTGCAAAGTCTTTGTCCCCTTAGGGTCAGTATCCAGGCCTTAGAATCATAAAGTCCTGAGCAAGCCCTTATATTACTTGAGTCAGGGAGCAGTGAGGTCATCCCTTAGTGTCGCTTTCAGTGCCAGTAAAGTTGCAATATCTTCAGGCACTATTAAGCACATAACCTCTGGGCTTGGTGTTGTCAGAGTCAGAGTGCAGATGTGGGCACTTGTTGCTGTGTGATTCAGATAAAGGCAGTCCCTTCTATTAGTTGTTAAGGTCTCTGTGTCTGCCTTCTCTGCTAAAGGGGAGCTTAGTAGAGTTTTAGTGCAAGTATGCTTGTGATCTCCCCCCAGCATAGGTTGTCTAGAGCATTTTGCCTGCCTTAAGCTTTCTAGGCAGGGAATGGGAATGCAGAGGCCTTACCAGGCTCAAGTCCGCCTCATGGCTTCACAAGATGGCTGCCGCCTCTTCGCGGGCTTTCTTCCTCCACCCAGCCTCTCCTTTGCTGACCCCTTGGCTCTCTGCCACAGGCCCTACAGGGCTCTCCGATGCCCTCCTGGCTCCCCCCTGCAGCTGTCCTGCTGCTCCGTGTGCTCCACGCACCTTGCACAGCTCTATGTGCCTCCCTGCCCGCCTCACAAGATGGCGGCCTCCTCTGTGCCTCCTCTCAGTGCCCTCTCCTCTCACCTCCGCTGTTTTCTTAGGTTCTGGGCACCTGGGGACTCCGGGCTCGTCTCACCCACCTCCTGTGGCTCATCCGATGTCCCGTCCAGGCCAGCACAGCCCCAGGGCAGCTGCTCCCTGCTCCGGAGCTTCTCAGCCAAGGGCGACGATAGCTCCGTCGGCGTCTCTCCTCCGCAGGTTGGGGCGTCCTGGGAGGGTCGGGTGAGCTTCACCTGATGCCCCCTCGATGTTACTGGGGAGTCCTCAGACCCTTTTAGGATTAATTTACCCCTAAACCTTGGCTCAGATCCCGGAGCTCTCTCTCAGCACGTCCTGCTGCCTTGGACGCTAGCTCCGCCCCCACAATCTTTACATTTTAATGTAAGAATGGGTCAACATTGTATGAATGAGTATTGTAAATATTACATAATGTATTGTAACATGCAACTTGTAGATTAACAACTGGTAAACTACATAGGTATTGAATCCAGAGAAAGGAAAACAGTAAAAAAAAACATTTAAAGTTAGCCAATTGTACCATTGAATTATACATTTAAATTGTACAAAAAGCTCCTCCTCCACTTAACATGAAACCTTAAATATATACAATGAAAGAACTTAATACATTTAAAAAAAGATAGTAATATTAGAAACAGTAACTTAAACTGTTAACGTTTAAACTTGATTTTTTATAAAATGCAACCAAAGTGTTTTGTGTGGCTAATCATGGTAAAAGGCCACTTCCAAGAAATGTAAACATGTTACTTTGTTTGTTTGTTTTTTTTTGTTAACTTTTTGTTGTTATTCTTGTAATTCTTGAAAATGGCACATAGTTTCCTATGTGAAATAGTGGTCCTCTAAAAAGATTCCTAGAGACATCTAATTTTGTCCTGGAAGTAAAACCACTGTTCTCTATGGGCCTCATTCTATTAGCGGCCGCAGCCGTTGCGGGGCCGCAAGGACCGGCCGCAAGCTATTCAGCTATTCTATTCCCTTACGGCCGGAGGCTCCGGCAGGCTTGCGGCCGGTGCCTTGCTATCTCTTGCGGCCGCTCGCGCTGGAGGAAAGCCTTTGATCTAAAACGGCCGCAAGAGTTTCGGCCGTAAGAAATTCCTATTTGCAATTCAATTGCTCCGGGAAACCTCTCTGCAAGGCTAAAAGCAAGCCGCTGCTTACTTGCAGGAAAAAGGTCCCGCTAGCACCAATTAAGCACATAAAATAGCTCAAATAAAGCCATCCTGCACTTTGAGAATACTATAAAGGGATTTTAGGTGTTAGAAAAAATAGCACATAATTATCCTATACTCAAATCCGTAAAATATTTTATTTTTAATATCCGTAAAATATCCATGTAAAAAGTCCAGAGTGCTTGGAGCACCTCAGACATGCCCACGCCGCAGCCGGAAAATAAACAGTTAATTTGAACTTGGGTTTGGGCTGATGTGCAAGCTTGAGAGTGGGTTCCTTTTAATCCTCATGTCCCCCAATATGATCCCTAGCATTTACAGAGCTGTACAGTGCAGGCTTGAATTTATTTTTGAGTTTTTATATTTCACAGCTTACGGCCGGTTCCAAGATATGCGGCCGGCCGTAAAAGGAGATCCTTGCGGGGCCGTATAATAGAATCGCGAGTTAACTGAACCCCCGCAAGGAATCGCAGCCTTACGGCCGATTTACGGCCGCTAATAGAATGAGGCCCTATGTTTTTTGCCATTTTCTAGAATTTCTTAGTTAAATAGTGGTCCTCTAAAGAGTCCAAGTGACATAAAAGTTCGTCCTCGAAATAAAACCACTGTTCTCTATATTTGTTTGTTTTTTTTGTTGTGAATTTGTTCTTGAGATGAAAGCATTGTTGGAAAATGGCACATAGAGTTTCCTTTGTGAAATAGTGGTCCTCTTAAAGAGTCCCAGAGACATCTCATTTCGACCTGGAAGTAAAACCACTCTTCTCTATATTTGATGTTTTTTCTTGTGAATTTGTCCTTCAGATCAAAGTATTTTTTTTTTTTTTTTGACATTTCTTGTATTGTTATTTTTTTTGGAATTTAAGTTATAGTACCTCATAGTAGACAATGTTTTTTGTAAAAATGCAGCCATCATCTAATAAATCACCCTGACTTTGGTTGTTTTCAATGTAAACTTTAATAGCCTCTGGATTCTTGCATCTTGAAAATGCAACATGTGTCTCTCCTTTATGGGTACCAGTTAGAATTTCAGCATATATGAAATGGTCCTTTAATTCTTGAACAATTAAGCTTGTCCCATTACATAGGCCTTTTTGGGGTTCATATTTCGCAGTAACATGACAATTGCACCTTTCTTTAGCTGCAAAATATATGGTGGCATTCCAGAGGGAGTTAATGATACCACATAACTGTTATCTACCTTTTTTCAACAAATAATGGCATTTTGGCCTTCTCTTCTTCTCGTTTTGCGAACCCGCAATTTTAACGTTGCGTTACCAGCGTTTTTTGCCAAACCCGCACTGCTGAGAACTATATATGTGACATATATATACACATTATACCGTATTGGTCCGAATATAAGCAGCACCCGCAAATAAGCCGCACCCGTAAAGTTCAAGGGAAAAAATAGAAAAAAGATAGTACTGACATATAAGCCGCAACTGTAAAATTGGAGAGAAAAAAGACTCTCAAAGTGATCAGCCACTGCAAGAAACAGGCTTTTTTTGCAGGTTACAGGCTTTACACGACGTTAGAATCACTAAAACCGTAAATCGCTATTCAATACCGCAGTCTAAAGCACTAAAATCGGCACCCTTAACTCGCAATCGCACACCCTTAACTCCAAATCGCGCATATCGTCAGTAATTTTGCATTTGCAAATAGAAGCCGTACGCGTTACAAGCAAAGTTCGCAAATTGGCATTGATTTTTTAAGCTGCACCCTTAACTCGCAAGGTCAAAAATCAGAAAAAAGGTGCGACTTATATTCGGACCAATACGGTATATATTTTACACATACAATAAGAGATCTCCCCCAAGAGTAAGTATACCCTCTCCTTATAAATAATTATGACATAGAGAGAGACTAAGACAAAGGACCCCTTCTGGATTGCTACCTTGTCATGGTGAAGGGGCTTGTTACCTCAATGAAGCTGTGAGCTATATCATGAAGGGTCACCCAAGATGGGCAGGTCATTTCAGAGAGGTCAGGCAAAATGCAGTCGACTGGACAAGTAACTTGCAACCCACTCCAGTATCTTTGCCATGAAAACTATATGGATAAGCACAACCAGAAACACAGACAGATGTGCCTGGCGTGCTGCATCCATATGGTCACTGAGAGTCAGACATGACTGAAGGACAGAACAACAACAAGACACATGGACTCACCTGAGCTCTGCAGCTGGTTCTCTCTGGTATAGGCCGGGCTAATGACAGAAAGGTCACAAGGCTTGGTGTGTGGAGCAGGGTAGTCAGAATCAATAAGACCCTAAGAGTATTGATAAAGCTGAAGCATGCACTGTAAGCTGGGAGTTGTTGTTTTTTTCCAATAAACTTCATTGAGCTTGTCGGGATTGCACCAATATATTCACTTCCGGGGGGACTGTGAGAGATGCTAACCCTGCAGGATTCGTGACTTTTCCCTCCTGGCCATTCTGATTGGGTGATGCTGCGTTTGACAGACAGGCTCAGCTCTATCGGTAAGATCACAGTTCGGACAGAGACAGAATTTAGACTGTTTTTTTTATTTTTCTTCTCACCTGTACCCTAATCTGTAGTAGTAGAAAAGTCACCAGATAGATGTGATAAGTCAGTGTATTTAACTACAGCCAAAGGGTTTTACAATTTAAAGTGACAGCAGCAGCTATTAAAAAAAAAACCAGAATATTGAACATGATTACAATATATATATATATATATATATATATATATATATATATATATATATATATATATATATATATATATATTATATAAATTATACAATTAAGTAAGTGATGGGGATTAAGTCAGTGCATTAATTTTGGGAGGGCAGTTGCCCATTTGCCCCTATGCACCAGCCATCCCTGCAAATGTGCTTTTTTAAAAATATACTGTATATATTTCTAGTACAGTCCACATTCAGTGGGGTTAGTCATCTTTAGGTAATATGGTGATTTCAGTCTTATCTCTTATCTTTTATTTATATGGATCCAATGTTTTGGTTTATTACATAAAACGTGTTCTAGGCAAAGTGACAAAGTGACAACACTTGTACATCAGTTCAGCAACATGATCATACACTTTATAGTGAATAAGTGATATGCAGAATGGAAGCTCGAAATTTACTTTTTTTGCTTATATATCGGCATCTACCTAATTTTTCTAGAACAAGAAATACATAGACCTTTATAGGTTAATAGTTTCATATATTTTGTTTGGGTCAGAAATTGTTACTGGATATTTTGTCTACACAACGATACTGCACTGTTAACCACTAAAACAGCAAAAAACAGGTAGTTGTGTTATGATATTCACTAGTATAACCAAAGTCTTGGCAAGCCAGAGGGTCAGCCATAACATTGCTGGCCAGCACTCTGGGCACCTCTATTGTGAGGTACAGGAATGAGGTCATAGTATGATGACATAACAGTGGAAGCTGCCTATAAAAGCCCACACTGCAGGTCTTCTCCTTCATTTCACAGAGACATCAGAAGATCAAGGTTGACTGATAAAGAGAGCTGCAGAGTGCCGGTTACCTGGCAAAGTGATTTGCAGTGTGTCGGTCCCACAAAATGATCTGAAGTTCTTCCATCTGATGGAGTGTAAAAAAAGAACTTACCAGGGAAAAAAATCCCACCATATAGTGAGAAAGGTAAGTCACCATATGTACTCTGCACAATTAGTTAGGAGGGTGGAAAATTATTATATTTTTTAAATAGATCAAGAATTGACTTAGATATTTTCATTTTAGTTTACCTCTTGGAGCAGTTTGTCATTGTTAAAACACATTGTATTATAGATTTACACTGACTTTAAAAGCAGAGTAAATCTATAATACAGATTTAGGGGGGGGGGGGGGGCAGCAAGCTGGGAGGACATATTTCAGCCTTGAACATTATTAAAGGTCTCTGTGACGCCTTAACAACAGGAGGTAGATATTTTAAATCCGGCATTAATACTTAAAATAAAATAATAATGAAGTAAAACAGAATTTATAGTCAATGTAAAAAACAGTATTGAATATCAAATGTACTTTTAATCATCAGTGCTCCCTACTTCACTATAGGGTAAATGGGAGGCTACTTCACTATAGGGTAAATGGGAGGCTACTTCACTATAGGGTAAATGGGAGGCTACTTCACTATAGGGTAAATGGGGGGAGATAGTTTAATCTAACAAATGGTGGTAAATCTTCAGGGTCAAAATTATACCAACTAATTGCTCCGTAGTGGCTGGAAACTTCTGGGTTAGAATATTTTTTATTTGCAAACAAAAAATATTTTTAAATGCTTATAAATGATTGTTCTTAAATCCCATTTAGACTCGGCCTTTCAAACAAACTCCCCTTCCCCCCTATATATATATATATATATATATATATATATATATACACACACACACACACACACATACATATACTATTTCCACATAACAGCCAGTCCCTCTTAACATTCACCCCCACACAGCACCCACCCCTCTTAGCATCCATCCCTACATAGCACTACAGAGTCCTCAGCTCCCATCCTCTCTCAGCACCCATCCGCACATAGTCCCATCATATACTTTATGTTGAATTGTCATGTTCAGAATAGAATTTTAAAATGCTTTTTAATGCTCTGTACTTTTTTGCTTATATACATGCATCTACTTAATTTTTTTAGAACAAGAAATTCATAGATAGACCTTTATAGGTTAATTTTTTCATATATTTATGGTTCAGAAATTGTAACTGAATATTTTGTCTACACAATGATACTGCACTCTTAACCATTAAACAGCAATATCCGGGTAGTTGTGTTATTATATTCAGTGGTATAACCAAAGTCTTGACAAAACCAGAGGGTCAGCCATAACATTGCTGGCGAGTACTTTGGTCACTTCTATTGTGAGGTACAGGAATGAGGTCATAGTGTGATGATATAACAATGGAAGCTGCCTATAAAAACCCAGACTCAAGCTCTTCTCATTCATTCCACAGGGACATCTGAAGATCATGGTTGACTGACAAAGAGAGCTGCAGAGTGCCAGTTACCTGGCAAAGTGATTTGCAGTGTGTCAGTCCCACTCAAATGATCTAAAAGTTTGTCCATCAGATGAGTGAGGCCCTGCTGGAAAAAGAGATCATCCCGCAATAAAAGAACTGACCAGAAGAAATTCCCACCATATAATGAGAAGGAAGGGTAAGTCACCATATGTAGTCTGCACAATCAGAGGGTGGAAATCATGTGGAAAATATTTATATTTTTAAAATAGATCAAGAATTATTGACTTAGATATTGTAATTTCAGTGTAGCCCTTGAAGCCCTCCCATAAGAATCTGCATAAGTAATAAGGCTGCAGTCTGTCACTATTACACTTTGTATTACATTGACTTTAAAAGCAGGGTGTAGGTGGTAACCTAAAGGCCATATTTCTGATTTTAAAACAATATTGAAAAAATTAAAAATCTTTATCGGCGCGCTAAATACACCAAATATTGAAAATAAGCTAATTTATGAAACATGAACGTGAGATATGATAAGCTGAGTCTCGTTAACAAGGAGACATAAAATAAGACGGGAAAACTGTGATTGTTGACCATTCACAATATTATTATTATTATCTTTTATTTGTATCGTGCCAAGATATTCTGTAGCTCTGTACAGGGGATGAGAACAAGGGAAATACAAGTTTAACAAATTCAGAAGGCGCTCCTTGCGCTGGTGGAGATGAGTGCCATAGGCGCTCATCCCTACGACCCCGTACGATTTAGACAGGGAGCAAAAAAAAATACGGCCCGTAACACTTACAAAAAGGAAACCGCGACTTCGAGAAGAAAAATACGAGCCACAAAAAATACGAACTTAACGGCTAAACTGTGCACACCGAAAAACACAAAAAATACAAAAAAAAAAAAACAAACCCCAAAAACATCACACACACCCAGGACACCTGGAACTGAGGTTACACGACAATTTCACTCCAATTTCCAGAGTTTAGCCACTCAAAAATCCCCTAAGCGATAGAAAAAATGGCCCCCCTAAAACCCCAAAAAACACTGCCACACACAAACGACTTTTACACAGGTACCGTGCAAGGTATAAATTACACTATTACAAAGGACGCAAAATTATCCAAAACCGCCTAACACATACACAATCGCCGCCATTTTACACCACTAACTTGCACATACTAACATTGACTTTACAGAATATGGAAGTACACAGCTACATAAACGGTTTCCACTCGCGCACGCAGCCTATTTACACTACACACTTCACACATTGCTGACACTTGCACCTCAGGTCACGAAGAATGAAATTCTACATTGTATGCTGCAGGAACATCAAAACAGATTGTTACCTCTTCAGCACATTGCTTGCTGCATATATTCATGACAAATAGGTAAAGTATGTTAATTTATGATTTCATTAAATAATTAATTATCTTTAAATACATGTACAGAAAACTTAAAAAAAACACCACACCACACGATTGCAATAAACGCCAAAGGCTTTCACTGCACGCCTCACAAGGTGCACCGGATCACCAAGGGTGCTCACAGGAGCAAAACTACACCAGGGGAAAGACTCTCAATGAGCTCCAAAAGGCCATCAGATTGGAACCTTGCAATCAGCGCCAAACGGGCTCGGAGAACAAAAAAAACACCAACGCAGAGCCTAGCAATCAGCGCCAAAGGTACTCACACAACCAAAACAATTGCTTTGTGTGCCAAACATTCCTTGACTTACAATTCTATTGCTGTCATTTTTTGACGGGAAATTGGCTATTATATAATAACATGCATACAGTAGTGATATTAATAAACATATCAGAATGTTTTAGACAATAAAGAAGAAAATAGTAAGCACAAGGATTTGAACCTGGGAACTTCACCACCACCAACTGCAGCCTTACCTACAATGCTAGCACTTTGATTGCTAAACTAACTGCTAGAAAATAATCAAATAGTTACAAATCACTCAGCCACTGTCTGATTCAAAGCCTATACATCTGATTCTAATATTCATTATCCTACAATGCTAGCACTTTGATTGCTAAACTAACTGCTAGAAAATAATCAAATAGTTACAAATCACTCAGCCACTGTCTGATTCAAAGCCTATACATCTGATTCTAATATTCATTATATGGTGCAGAGCTCATTACTCATTCAGGCAGAAGCAGTACACTGAGATAACCCAAATGCTATTGTTCATTATGAATTCAGCATCAATTTTAAAGAAGAATACACCCTTTACACACTCTATTTAGTGTTGTGCAGATCACATATGGTGACTTTTTTAATCTTTTAAGGGGCCAATGAAGTCTCATATATTTAGTATGCAATATTCATGCACTTGTGCATTCATGGTGGGTAAAATTATAGACTAAATATCAAATATGAGACTTGAATGGTTCCTTAGCATTGTTTTGCAGACGCTCACTGTTTATTAGCTATATAAATTAGAACATCTTGTGTAATTGGGAAACACATAATTGCAGATTTATATTCTAATGCCTTATTCCAATCATTTGACAAATTAAAAAAGGATTTTGAAATTAAGGAAAATTATTGGTTAGATAATTACTCTCTGAAATTAATGGTAGTTAATTCAGATTGTCGTTTGAAACAGAACAGAAATCGAACCGAATCTGAAAAACTCTGCTTAGAAGGTGAAGAGAAACACATCATTCCTAAATGTTATATTATATTAAAACATCTCTCCCAGAAAAAAAACCTCAAATATTAGTGAACGGGAGAATCATTTTGGGCAATGAATGGAGGAAAGTAGATTGGAATAAGGCATTCAAAATTATTATGAAGGCAACAAAATGTACTACTTTTAGAGAACTGTATTTTAAAGAAACTGTTATTATAGCATAGTTATAAGCAAAAGGTGTAATAAAAAAAAAAAGGCAAACATTAAAATGAAGCTGAAGAAGACCAAATGCTGATCCCACATCTTCTCTTTCAATATGAATTTTTCAGTAATATTAGTTAATTAAAAAAACTTGTTTGCTAAAGAAAACACATAGGTTCTCAAATTCATATGTGGTGGTTTTGTAAAGAAATTCATTTATTTTAACTTGTTTTACTCATTTATCCAATATAGTTAAAGGTAAACTGGAGTTGTCCCCAGAATTGATGCTTTTCCACATCTTCCCTACAAAGATGAATTACATGGTGAGATGTTTAGCCATACAAATTCTGTTAGCAGCTAAATGGTCCATCGCAGTGGTTCCCAAACCTCTCCTCAAGGCTCCCCAGACAGGGCGGGATTTTAATTTAACCGCGTGTGAACACAGGACAGGTAAGGAAATTAGAGGCTCCATTGCCTGTTGGATACTAATTGCCTCACCTGTATTCATTTCAATCTCAGCCTTTCTGGGGAACCCCGAGAAGAGGTTTGGGAGCCACACTGGTCTATATAGTATAGTTAGAAACTGCAAACAGTCTACAATTTCAACTTGGAATATGATGCAAAAAATTGTTAAAAGGAATAAATTGATAGAAAATGATTTGTTTAAATCAACTAATAATTTTACTGAGAAAAAATCCATATTGAGATGGAGGATGGGGAATCAGCATTTAATTAGTCTTCCTTAAAGGATGGTCCTTTTCAGCTTCATTTTAATGTTTGTCTTTTTTTAACTAACTCTTGCTTATAACTATGCTATAATATGGAACATATGTGCAATAGAGTCAAATATATATGAATAGCTTATTGTTAATCGTATTTGTATTTGTACTCAATGTATTTAACTTTAGCTTATTTGTTAATTGTGTTTATCTTTTTACTTAATGTATCCTTGTTTACCTCTTAGTGCCCAGGGGTAAGGACAATCCTTCATGCCATGGTTCCCCAGAGGTTTCCTCCACACGGGGGTTTTTCCTCTCCTGAGTGCTGAAGGATGACTCTTCGTGAGTCTAGAGGTAGATACAGGTTTTCGTCATATTTCAGACGATTCTGATTGCTACAATAAAAATGATGCTTCAATTTGATTTGAGTATGTGACTTTTGTTTTATAATAAGAATGGATGAATGATTCACACTAAGGTATGAACATAGAAAATCTATAAATGTAATTTATACCGGTTCTACTTGACCATTCATGAATACTTTTCCTTATGTGGAGTGGGAGCTAAACAATCAAAAGAATATGAACACACATTTATACACATACACAAACATCTACTGCTGGATACGGACATACTCTACACACATATAATTAGTACATTCATATATCATTTGAAGAACTAGACCTGTGATCATTTATATACTATACTATATATAATTAATAATAAATTAGCATTTTGTATGACTGCAATTTAGGCCCAAACTAATTTTTTTTCATTATTCTTTCTTTAAAAAAAGTCAAAAGCACAACAAATGCATCACAAACACTGAGATAATGAGGTGTTAAAGTAATTAACCTTGGTTATAGATATACAAGAAGAGCAGTGCTTGGAAGAGGTAATTAAGAATCCCTTCTTGGCCAGGATCCTTTTGTAGGCCTAGGCTGGCATATAATGTAGGTTTTAATTTTAGGCCACGGCTGGCATGAAGTAGATTTTAATTTTTTGTTTTAGTAAAGAAAAGAAAAGGGAACAGTAGACATAAAGCAAAGAAAAAGAAAAAAAAGGTGAAAGAGGTGAAGGGAATGTGAAGAGAAGGACTTGAAGGTTAAGGAAAAACAAAGAGGCGCCCACTAGTACCCCAAGGTATCTTAGTGTGGGTCTAGGGTTAAATATTCCATCAATTACCTCCACTCTTTATTGAAAGTCTTGTCTGAATGAGAAAGTAAACAACCATTTGGCCTTTTTGGAACTCAGTTGACGCATGTAGCTTTGAATACGCAAATATGCTAATTGTCAGATCTCTCTTATAGATGACACATACTGCGAAACCAACCTAATATAAGTCACCTTTCCATTTATATAAGTCACCTTTCCATTTATACATTCATTTAGTTATTTCAAAGTTAAATTCCTATTTCATGTGGTGTTTTGTGTGTGTGTCAATCTATGTTCATTGGTGTGTGCGTTACTTCAGGCCTGAAATACACCACTACTAGGGGCAGGCTGGAGAGCATGGAAGTGGAAGATGGACATCATGTGTATTTTGCGTTTCAGCCACAGACAGATGAATTCCCACTTAAGATGTGCAGCTAGCTATCCCTGCCCCCAGTAAGAGTCCAATATGTATATTTTTGTTTTCATTTGAATTTAATGCTATTTATCTTCCAAAAGGCCTTCACACCAAGTCCTCCCTCCTGTGTTACACGAGAAGTATTTTCTCCCACACATTCTTCCCTATAACCTATGTGAAGCATCCCAACTACTTTGGGGGTAACAAAGGAGTCAGATGAATTCCTATAACCTACAATACTTGGAACTATTTTCAAGAGGATGAGCTGATGTGAGCTGCACTTTATAATTTATCAGCATTTTCATGGCTTATTATTTGGGAATGTTAGGGGTTGGATATATTGGCTTCCACATAGAGACTGCTGAATTATGCCATATTTACACTTTTGTAACAAGACTCTGGGGAGTTGGGCTTTCTGCACCAAGTAGGATTTACTTAATTGGGATGTCTGGTGGCTAATGAGATAGGCTTATGCACCCAGTATCTCTTTAGACCAATGGACAGGGAACATGGTCTATCAACTATATCAGTATTTACCTATGGTGGGCTTCTGAATGGTGAAATATTTTGGTGCCTGTTGAGGTGGGACCCTACAACCTGCAATGTTTTTATTTGGGAATTGCATATATACTCATCATGACTATGCAGTCTGACCAGTCTATGTGCTGCTCACTAAAGGTGCTATGATAATACATGCAGTAATTGGCACCGCCGATGTGAGTCCAATGGGGTAGCTGCAGGGAGGTTTTACCATCAATACTTCTGACTTTTGTGTGCAGCAGGAACAGAGCCAATGACATCATTGGATGGGGTCAATAACATCATAGCCCAGCCTGCTACCAAGCTACAGCATGGGACAGCCCTCGGGTAGAGTTGTCTATGCCCCCTAACAATAAACTGGGAGGAAGAGAAAGCAGCTTTGCTTGTGGGGAAAACAGACAGTTAAAAAAAGTAAGAAAAAAATAATAAGTTTTATTTATTTTAAACTGCACCAGTAGCGGCTGGTGACTTTCCAAACTTGTGGGGTGGAAAACAGATACATATGGGGGTGGAAAAAAATACATATGGACATAAAGAGAAGAGACTAAGACACAGGACCCCTTCTGGTCACTGAGAGTCAGACACGACAGGACAGAACATCAACAGCAAGACACAGAGAGGGATATGGACTCACCTGAGACCCTCTCTGTGTCTTGTTGTTGATGTTCTGTCCTGCCCATTTGCCCCTATGCACCAGCCGCCCCAATTAAAACCAAAGCATATAAATCCTATAAAGTATTATAACTTGCTGAACTCATAGCAAATGTCCTGCTTCAAGTTGTGCCCAAAGAGGCAAGTCTCTGGGTACTGTCCATCAAAAGAGCACATCCATATAGGAATGTCCATATCAGTCCTTTCATTGAAAACCTGGACCTGTTAATGAACAAAAACACACAAATAAACAAGCAAAAATATCAGATTCTTCTCTTCCTGTTTCTTTTTTTCAGTATGTTTCTTTATTTCCTTTAACCCACTCTCCTTAAACAGTCCATTTGCCTTCTCTTTCCCTTTTTCCAACCTCAATTTTGCCTCCTCATGCTCTTTACTCGCACTCTTTCTATTCATCCATTTTATGTATATAATCAATCTTAAAGGGATAATGCAGTCCATGCTTTTTCTATCATGCATTTAAAACATCACTTTTTAAACATTGGAAAAAGTTTGCTTTTTTTGTATGAAAAATAATTGATCTATATTGCAGAAAAATTACACTAAATATGGACAGTCTGTGATTGTTTTTTTTCTCCTCTATCCTTACATGTTAAGGAAAACGGGGGCAGTGAGTCTTATGGACATCTGAACTGCAACATACCGTGTTTTGGTTCTAAATGGTTTTAATGTAAATTAACAAAATACAATTAACAGGGTCAACGAGTCATTGTTTACACTTCCTTTTAAATCAATGGTAAGATAGATGCTTAACAAGATATTTTTATTTGTATTGTGTGGTGTTAGTGTTATTTCTTTTTTTATTTATATCATTTATTTGCCCTGGGTAAAAAATAATTTTAAGTGAAATCAAAATTCTCTTTTAAATGCATGTCAGAATGCCTTGGACTACAGTAATCCTTTAACTTTCTCCCTTTTGCGTTTTACCCTCTTTTGATCTCTCCTCTTTACTTCTCTTTATTTATGCAAATATTTGTTGCAGAGCTTTTGTCTCTAACATACTGTGTTATAGGTCCAATCTGGACAAGAATATGGACCATATGTACTGAAGAGTGAAACAAGAGTGATAACATAG
This sequence comes from Discoglossus pictus, assembly GCA_027410445.1. Classification (NCBI taxonomy): domain Eukaryota; kingdom Metazoa; phylum Chordata; class Amphibia; order Anura; family Alytidae; genus Discoglossus; species Discoglossus pictus. The sequence continues at coordinate 96,344,514 of CM050168.1, forward strand.
GAATGGGGAGGAACTTCAAGATTGTTCTAACATCTTACCATTTAGTATATGGCCCTCTGAAATGTGCACGTTTCATCTTCAATTGGACAGGGGCCACTGGCTCAGGTAAAACACATCTCTAGTGGCAATTGGCAATGCCCGATAATTACATTTCTCAGCTGCAACCTTGCCATCAAACTGGTCTCTTCAAGCTATGATAGGCAATGGCACTGCCATGGAAGTATTATGAGAAATTACACTATCATAGAATTTGGATGGCTTGTTACTAAAGTATTAAGTATCGATTATTACTTAAAAATGGTCCATTATTATTAGAGGCAGGGGAAAATGAAAAGAGTACAGAGAAAATTAAGAGGAGGGGGGGGGGCATTGAGGAGAGAAAAAAGAGGTTATGTCTAATTCAGATTAACATTTGGCCCATTCAGGATGCACAGCAGTGAGCTGTGGACTCCATACACTCCTTGAGGTTGGAGGCCCACTAGCAAAATAAGGACTACCATACAAAGCAGCAGGAAAGGTCAAAGGCAAAAGACTACTGGCTGGAGCTGGGAACAGCAAGAGAACTTAGTCAGATCACAAGAAAAGACTGAGGGTGCCAGAGGTCAGAGGTGTCCATTAACAAAGCCAAGGGTCAGTGTGCAATAGTATAGAGTAGTATAAGAATGAAGCAAGGGATCAGGTGGCAGAGGTCAGAATAGTTCAGTAAATAAGTAAACACAAGCCAGGAAAAGCAATGCCAAGTTGAAGTGCTAAATAGGTGCCATTTAGGGCTCATGAAATATTGCCCCAGGCACTCTCCAAGTGGTATATGCGAGTTGGCATTACACCAGTATTGCACAGAACAAGCAAATATGTTAACTGCTATGTAAATTTAATGCAGAGGTGCAAATGGGTACAGGTACACAGTCAAATAATAACCTCAGAAACAACACAGCTGCACCACTGCTGTCAGCAAAAAAAAGGAGACAAAGGCCAAAGAGTGACCATGAGCAAACTAAGGGATATGGTATAGGTACATTAAGATCTTTCTCCTCTGCTTCACCTCTCTGTCCCCTGTGTGAGCAAAATAGATGGTAGAGGGGAGAAACTAGAGTAAAGAGGGAGAGAGAGCAGGCATGGTAATATAGTAGGTGTCATTACCATGGATAGAATTAGAATAGAAGATAAAAGAGAAAAACATAGAAACACAATAGAGAGACAGGAATTTGGGCAGAGAGAGAGAAATAAGGAAGCTTGTGATGTGGGCAAGTATTAATTTGCTTACCTCACTATAGCACTATAGCACGATAAAATCACAACCTGACAATAGTCTCAATATAGGGTATATACAGTATAAATGGTCCACTCACATTATTAACACCAGTTAATACCCCAAATAATCACAGTGTGCAGCAGGCACAGCACCTAGTGGGCGTTGAGTCAATAAAATGCTGGAAGGTTGGCAAAGGTATTTTGAACCATGCAGACTGCAGGGCATACGACTGTTGATGAAGAGTGCATGGTGGTGGAGGATCCATACGGCGAACATGGTGATGTTGTCCCATAGGTGCTCGAATGGGGAATTTGGAGGCCAGGGAAGTATTTGGAAGTCTTTTTTGTGTTCCTCTAACCACCCCTGGACAATTCTGGCCATATGGCATGTTGCATTATCCTGCTGGAAGTTCCAATCCACTCCAGGTAGGATAATCAACATGTATGGGTGTTCTTGATCTGCAAGGTATGAGTGGACCAAGACAATGCCAAGAAAATATTCCCCAGACCATAACACTGCTGCCACCAGTTTGTATTCTTCCAACAGTGGTTGCAGAGTGTTTGTTCTTGGAGATTTCGCGCCTGTCTATGAATCTGAAAACACGACTCATCTGAGAAACCAACCCCTTTACAATCAGAAGAGGTCCAATTTCTATACTGTTGTGCAAACTGATGCAGTTTCTGACAATGAATCCTCGTCAGCATGGGTGTAGTGACTAGCTGTTTGCTTCTGAGCAACAGGATTCACTGTACTATCATTTTAGACAAACGTATGGTAGCCACCTGGTTCATTTGGACGGTGAGTTGCTTGACTGTAGCATGTCAGTTGGCCCTCACACACCTTCATAGCTGAAGTTCACCTTTGACATCAATGGCACGTGGTGCTTCCATGCCGTTTATTCTCAATGGTTCCGTTTGTCCAGTCACGGTATATTTTAACCACAGTAGCACACGAACAGTTCACAAACTGCGCTGTTTCATAACAACTACCACCCTTGGCCCAAAAGCCAATGACTGTCTCCTTTTCAAAGTCGGATAAATTGCACATTTTACCCATGACAGCAATGGTTAATATGTTTGTAGAATGCCTACATGTCACCTTATATACCCACAAAGCCAGCTCACGACACGTGCCGTATTTCATTGGCTACGCCCTGCAGATAAAATCATAAATCTGAATAATGTTTAAATTATCAAGTGTCAGATTTTCTAACTTTATACTTGACACTTACAATAATTTATACATGAATTGGGAAACAAATTATTCAATAATTCAATCTGAATCTAAACATTATTATTATCAGAAATGCTATTCTTATAATATGTTAAAATGTGAGTGTCTACAAAGACCAAAATAATGTGATGTCTTACCAAAGTCCTAATTTTGGCACATGATTAGCCTTCTGTATCACTTTGCCTTTAATTAATTCACCCCCTTGCGTGACAGCTGAGCCTGCTGTGCTCAGTGCACACTGACCTAGATCCATAGCCAACATCGCAGTAGTAGCAACCATTTAAATAATCTCTCTAGCAAGATGGCAGACTCAGGCTCACTGTGCAGTTGTTCAAGTGGATAATCAGACACCACACGCTCATGATTTTTCAATGGCCCATACACTATTTATAGAAAAAGTGGAAATCTTTAGATTTTATCATCTTTCCTTTTCTTAAATTACTGTCTTTTTACTTCAATACTTCTGAATATCCCTGACAAGTCAAACGACCTCCACAGTGCTGTTTACCAGTGAATGCTTTTTCAGGTTTTTATCCCCACCCATCTTCACTTTCACTAAAATGTCTTTAAGAAAGTCTGCCAGACTAAAAATATTAATTGTATGATAGTTTCTACTAGGGGTTTAGCCGTCATAAATGAAAGTATAATATTAGATGTGTCTCTCCCCCATCACCTGTGTCTCTTTCCCACCCTCTCCCTCCCCTGTGTCTCTTCCCCCCTCTCGCTCCTCTTTGTCTCTTTCCCCCATCTCCCTCCGCTGTGTCTCTTCCCCCCTCTCCCTCCATTCCCGTGTTTATCTCCCCCATCTCCCTCCCCTGTGTCTCACATATACAGTTGTGATGACTATGGGTTGTTGCTAACACTTGAGGGCTCGCTTAGCAAAGCGAGGACTGCAGTTGCTGGCAAGGAGCGCCAAAGGAGCTCCTTGCTCTGGTGGATATGAGCGCTGTAGGCGCTTATCCCTACGACCCCGCACAACTTAGGCAGTGAGCGCCGACCTACGACCAGCAGTGGAAAATTACGGCCCGTAATACTTGCAAAAAGGAAATCGTCACTTAACAACAAAAAAAATAGGACCCGCAGCACTTAGAAAAAAAAGAGGTCAAAAAAATACAAAGTTAATGGCCGAAACCACGCTCATACAAAAACAACAATAACACCACCAAAATTAACAAAAATACAAAACAAACACCACTCACAGCACAGAGGGACAGGTACGACGTCTGGGAGTCAGGTTGCACGACAATGTAACCACAATTTGCCTAGTTTCCACACACGAAAATCACCTAAGCGAGAAAAAAAATGTCGGGCGAAAAAAAGAAAACCCCTAAACTTGCAAAACACTAACTTACAACAAATAACATTACCATTACAAAATGCCCAATTACACAGCTAAACAAACGGTTTCCCCTCCCGCACGTAGCCTATTTACACTGCACACTTCACACATTGCTGACACTTACACATCAGGTCAGCAACAGTGCAAATGTACATTGTATGCTGCAGGAACAAAACTTATTGTTAGCTCTTCAGGATATTGATTGCTGCATATATTAATTACAAATAGGAAATGTATATTAATGTATCATTTCATTTATTCATTAATTAGCATTAACAAAAATATATATATAAAATAAAAAGGACCAGGGGAGTGTATCGCAATGAGCCACAAAGGCGTACAGCGTGGGGCTCACAATGATAATGGAGATGCTACTGTTCTAAAATCAATGGCAATTGACCATATAAAAAACTAAACAAAAATATTAGAAGTGCTTATCTGAAAATGAGCAATACCTTAGTAAGTTTGCTCAATCGGTCTGGTTACCTACTCAGAGAGCAGCCTCTTTTTAGCTCACTTGTGCCCTTTACAGGGAGAAATATCCTGTAATATATCAGTCTGGTCTCACTCAAAAGAATGACCCAACCCTGAAATACCAGGCAATTATTCCTTGAACAGGAAAAACAGCAAACCCTGATGCGTTTCGGCCATGTGTGGGCCTTTTTTCTCAGATGAGCACCTCTACTCTTTTATTTTAGATTTTCTCACCTTATGGGTGATAGGGGGAACCAGACGTGGATTCCTTGGTCACTGTGCCTTAGGGAGTACAGTTGCACCTCATTGACAAGGCCCACAGAGGCCGAAACGCTGTTCAGGGTAGAATTGCATGTATCTCAAAAGTCATGCAATTTGGATATGACCAAACTATTACCATGCATACAATAATATAATTTATTGAGTTCAATTATCAATTTATAGACAAGTATACACTTTATGCAGAACAGGTTTTATTGAAACAATAGCAAAACCAAGAATTAACAATTGGATGTATCAAAACTTTCAAAACAATCTATTTTCAGATAGATCACAATATAAAATCAAAGGGAAATATACATTAAATACTAATTTCAAGTGATTTTACAACAAACAATTTAAAAACATTCTAGACTCAGTTAGGACAAGATTGAAATCAGTAAGAAGAGTATAAAATCTTATCAAACTTGGATAACAATTAGTTGTCTGATCCATAGAATGTATTTGGTATTAATATTCAATGATGTGTCATGAAAGCAGTAAATAGTTAAATACTGTATAAAACATACATGGTAGCCAGAATATAGAAATATGCTGAAGTAATATCAAACTACTTAGGTTATAATGTAGTTTATGGCAAACTAAATGCATTTTGTATATAGGTATTAGTTTATTTAATAAGGGGTGTTATAACAGAATTCATTAAACTGTAAAATTAATTTATCAAAGCAATCAGTCTGTTTTTGATAAATGGACACAAGGAGAAAACAAAGATGGATTGGGACATATGTTTGGACCATGACCCCCAAAACCTTATTTCAGGTTGTACTCACCTTATCAACTGTATTATCTGGACAATTTCAGTTTCTATTATATTATGTAATAATTGAAACTTGCAGTTATACTTTACCCAAAACTGTTAACAGGAAGACCCTTGTCTGGGTAGGACTGCTCCTTAATTTGTTTAGAAGGAATCCATCTTGGTCTTCTTTTTAGGAAGAACCTGTAGCAAAGATAGATATAGCCAACCGGAGCCTCCCTTTGTCCTAATACATAAACTCTTTCCTTTTCATCCATTACCCATCACAGGGCTCATTTCAATTAATTGCAAGAGCCTCCCACCATATTTGTATGTACATGCATAATTAAGATATGTCAATAAAATGGTGTATAAACATATTTATGTCCACTATGGAGCAAACTTGCTCCATGGCCCATCTAAGAATAAGACTATGAGCCAAATGAATTGTTTTTCTTTATAATTGAACTAGCGACTTGCCCGTCAAAAAATGACGGTCAATAAAATTTAAATGTTGTGAAATTTGTTTGCATCACAAATTGAGTCACCTACATTTGTCCCTTTTTTTTCTCTAAAAATAAAAACACATAATTATTTTTAACTTTTTATTTTCTTAACTTTCAACTTATATTTCCCAAACATTAAACTTTGTAACATGCAACTTGTATATGAAACATTCGTTCAACATTTTGTTAACAATACTAACACTTTTCAATACATATTTATCACTGAGTAACTGCGGATTATATTAACTTAGAGTAAGTAAATTGTTTTAACAATAACATGCTTTTTATCATTTGTAACATATTTGTTAAACTCTTGTTAAACTAAATTAGCATTGAATCCAGAGGAAGGCAAACAATAAAACCCCCCTATTGAAACTTGTCCAATTGTATCAAAGAGGGGGAAAAAAAAATTCCTTCCTGACCCCATTAACTGGCGATCGGATTTCTCCCTGAATCAATACTTTGTCTTTAAATAATACATTTCCAATTATTATTAAATACTTCAACTTTATACTAACAATACATATTTGACTATACCACATATATATTTACCAAACTTTTTTAAACATTCCAAAAACACATATTTAACATCTGAAATTGTAACTTCAAACAATAACATTTAACTCTTGTAAATTATGAAAAAATCAGTGAATTGTTTTGGGGGGCCAATCATGTAAATATAAAACTTTGAACCCATTCCAATCTGTTTCAGGATATTTTACTGTTGTTTTTTTTTTTTCCATTTAGTCCATTCTGCAAATATCAGATATATTTTCATAAGTGAAATAGTGGTCCCCTATTTAAAGAGTCCCAGAGTACTTTAATTTAGTACTGGAAGTCAAACCACTGTTCTCTATGTTTTTTTGTCCATTCTTTAGATGTTTTAGGTGAAATATTGTTTTTGTCCCATAAAATGTTGGCATTAAAATGAAACCATTGTCCTCTATCTTTCCAACACCTAATAGTAGACAATGTTTTTGGTGTAAACACATCCATTGTCCAATAAATGACCTTGAGTTTCGTTTTCTTCAACATGCACTTTAATTTCTTTTGGATTAGTGCACCTTGAAAAGCCACATAGAGTTGTCCATGTGCAAAAAACTGGTTCCTTTAAAAAAATCCCAACTGACTTAAAAGTTTGTCCTTGGGATTTATTGATGGTCATAGCAAATGCCATGATAACTGGAAATTGTCTCCGTTGAAGGACAAAGGGCAAACCACTCTCACTTGGAGCTAAATCAATTCTTGGTACAAAAACTCGTTCACCTTTATGGGTACCAGTTATAATTTCTGCATGTATAAAATGATCTTTTAACTCATGCACAATTAATCGGGTCCCATTACAAAGTCCTTTTTTTGGATTCATATTTCGCAATAACATAACAATTGCGCCTTTTTTCAATTGTAAAATATGTGGGGGCATTCCAGGTGGTGTTAACGAATTAATAAATTCGATACTAAAATTCGATTCACTGTCTTTATCATCTGACAGAATAGAATCTGCACTGTAATAATTCTTTTGTGGTGCATTGATGTATTTTACAATTTCGTTATTTACATTCAAGGCATCGATATTTTTTTTATGTTAATATTACTTTGTCTGCAATGTCTGTGTAATCCTCATTATTAAGAGTGTTTAGAAATATGGCTGATATGAGTGATTCATTGCAAACCATTTCTGATGGAATTTCAATGGTATCATTTGGTAAATGCTGTATTTCTGGATGTTTTCCATCTCCGATTTTAATGAGCCAGTCATTGAATTCATTTTGGCCTTCAGATCTCATATTTAATTCTAATTTGAGATGTGTAAATATTTGCCACAGTTTACTGGTCTTGATACATGTTTCAATGATCTCTGTTCTATTTCCATGTGGCACAACAGGTAATGTTTGCCTAAAATCGCCTCCTAACAGCATCACCTTTCCACCAAATGGCAACTTATTATCCATCACTTCTTTTAAGAATCTGTCAATACATTGCAGTGCATGACATGACATCATTGTTGCCTCGTCTATGATAATTAGTTTAGTTAGTTTGAATTTTTTTGCTTGTATGGAATTGAGTCGAATATCTGACACTGATGTTTCCAAAATGGGAACTGGCAGCTTAAATCCACTATGCACAGTTCTACCACCATCTAACAAAAGTGCAGCAATTCCAGTTGTTGCAAATGGCATAGCTATCTGACCCTGTGATCGAATATAACTCATCAAACAATTGTACAGATAAGTTTTTCCTGATCCACCTGGTCCGTCTAGATAGAAATACCAATCTTTGACCATTTCATCATCTGTGGCATTTGTGATGGCATGAAGTGCTTCAAACTTTAGATTATTTAAAGTTGCCAGTTTTTCTTGGGTTTTTTGTTTTTGAAGCTCAGTGTCATAATCATCAAAATTGATGTCATCTATAAGTCCTGGATCTGGTAAATTAAAACTTGCACAATTTAATCCATGAGCCAACAATATTTATTGTATTTCCATCAATGTCTTTAACAGAGCTATTGGTTCTCTGTAACATTTTAAGAAATCTTCTGACATGTTTAATTTAAATGTTTCCCACAAAGTGAAAGCATCAGGTACATTGCAAAATATACAAATGAATGCAAATTGTTGTCTCATTTGCTTAGGCATTTGACATAGTGCTGCTTCTTCCAGACACCTCTCTCATTCTGTATCATCAGCTATGAAATTTTGATGTCTTGCAGCTAATAGGAATGTCTCATAAACTATGTCATTCACTGTATGTAAATGCTCAAAACTCTGTGCACCGGGAACATGTAGCAGAAGTAATCTTAAGCTGAAACGTTCAATGTCCCTTGGACTGACGGTATAAATGCGTGGTATGATTTTATGTGTATCTCTTCTTCGTTGTCGCCATAGACCATTTACAAATACATAGTGATATGGTATCTCTATGTATAAAAATTGTCTGGCCTGCGTATCCTGACAATTTAATTTAAACCATGCAGTAAGAGTAGTATCTCTGTCTTCACTTTGATATAATGCAGTTCTTTCATTTCCTTGAGTAAAACAAACCAACTGACTTTGAGGCAAATGTACAGCTAAACGATAGATAGCATGTGACCGATCATGCATCTCAAATTTCAAAAGGCGCCATATTGCTTCAGGAGCACTCACATACCGAGCATCTAAATAATTTGATAGTTCATCATGTAAAATTGGATTTTCGTTTTCATTTCCAGCACCTTGTACAACAACAGTAGCTGCATCATATCCTTTGTATATATATTTATACACATACTTAATTGATTTAATCGAAGTGCAAGCTTCCACATTGATGTGTGCATTGTACTTAATGAGCAAATGTGGATTGTATAGAACGACAAATCTAATATTTTAACCTTTTGGCCCCGGATAATAGCTGTTTGTCCTTGTGTTCTTTTATACAAAGGATATCCATCACAATTTGCATAAGTTTGCATTTGAAATTGTTTTGAAAATTCTTTAGTACATTTTTTATTTTCCATACATGGTGAATTCGGATTCATCTCTCCACATGGGCCATGAATCATTCTATGTGTAACAATTTTCCAAAGTTTTGTATATTTTTCTTGGTCTGGCAATTGTGCAAAAATTACTGAATCCACTCTCTCTGCAGTGTTCAACTTGTCTTTTTCCTGCAGTATTAAAAGTATGTGAGCATGTGGCAATCCTCTTTTTTGAAATTCAATGGTGTAAACAAAAGCCACACATTGTCCAAACAAGTGTGCTTTAGTGATATCATGAATTAATGAATTGAGTTTGATTTTAAATACTCTTGCCACTAAATCTGGTCGGTCAGAAGTAGTTTGTCCCAGATTCAAATTTTCCTTGATCTCTGGCCATTGTGGATTACACGTGAATGTAATAAATAAATAAGGACCATGTCCTGGTACATTTTCTGCTAATGTTGCACCCATTGAAGCAAATGAAATTGCACTGTTATAAGACCTTATGTTTTGTTTGAAATTATTATAATTTGGAAATGTTGGATCACTCATAATGCATTCTAAATAATATGGAAATGGGTGTCTTAGTGGAAGTTTCACCTTTCCTTTCTGACAGCAACTAATGAAATTTCCGTCAGTAGGTCTTTCCTTTATAAAATGATAGGCCCCACAAAACTGACAAACCACATTAAGTAATCCACAATAATGAGTATCTACTTGTACTGCAGTAGTAAACACATTATCATGCATTTCTTCAACATAAATATCAGACCCACATTCTATATGTACATTTTTTTCTTGTGTGTCTACATTTAAATCATTATGCAAATTAGAATCATTGGACAATGGTTCACAGAGATGTTTTTGTTTACTTGGAAGCCCCAACACACTCACTTGCTGCTTTCTTACTCATCTTTCTTTTATTTAAAAGTCTCTGTCGATCTTCTTCTCGCAAGCGTTGTGAAGTTTCCAGTGTCTGAGCATCTCTCCACCTTTGCTTCCTTTCCCTTGCCAATCTTCTTTAGCGTTCAATTTTGTCTTCTCCATTGTCCGCCATTTTAATCTGTAATTTTAAATAGAGATGTAATTATTGTTTGTTCTTTGTTTTATATACATTTTTTTTTCCTTTTTGTACTTTTAGATTAAAGTAGATGAATAAACTAATAAAACATTTTCAATTGTTGCACTTTGGTCTGAAAGAAATGAAACCATTTTTCAAAGTATTTTATTGACATATATGAAATCGGAAATAGCTGCACATATCCATCTTTATATTATTAATCCTTCAATGACATTCCTTCTTGATTGAATTCACAGCATACCATCCTTTTTTTTTTTTTGCAAGTGTTGTAAGCTTCTTATTTTCTTTAAATATTATTATTAATTAGTATTGTCTTTTCAACTTTTTTAAAGTTTTGACTAAATATCATAAATTAATGACTCAATAAGTACTATCCATTTTCAATAAATTTCAATTTTCACCAAATATATAATACATAGCCTTTTTCTATGCGTCACTACAAAATAACATTTTATACCTGTGAAGATGATGTTGATGTTGTTCAAAGGCTGCAAACGTCACACTGTCTGTTTATTCCCTTGCAGATCCGAATAAACTGTAAAATCAAATAGATAATATTTTTAAACTTTTGCTTCATCAATATCATTAAATGAACATCAACAGACATATATTTGGCTACATTAAAAACCTCATATTTTTTAATATTTTGCCGTAGTTATATAATTAAAATTCTGTACCTGTCCAAATTATCCTTATGATGTTCAATGTGTGCAAACGTCACTATCTCTGGTCATTCACGTAGAGTTCACTGCAATTATAAAAAATAGTAAAATTAATATATAATATGTTACTTCATCTGTATTAATCAATTAATCAAATCAACTAAGAATCAATTAATGTTCATTAATATTAAACTAATGTGTGACTAAATCTAACATCAACATGTAAGCATGAGTATATAGCCTTTATTTTTTATTTTTGGTTTATTTTATACAAAATATATAAGAACTGAATTATTTAAATAATGTACATACATTAATAATTAATTAATAAACGTGTTCCTTTTTTTATGCACATTCTTAACCTTTTTTAATATTAATGATTAGTAATGATACATTATGAATGTTATTTACAAGTCTTACCCACAGGTAATCACGACATATCACAAAATAGTTCTTAAATTAATGTTCATTAATAATTAATGAATCAATGTGTTCCTAATTAATTAATGTACATTATGAATGTTATTAACAATTTTTTCACACAGGTAATCACGACATATAACAAAATAATTGTTAAATTAATGTACATTAATAATTAATTAATAAATATGTTTTTTTTTAATTGACATTCTTAATTTTGATATTAATAATTAATTAATTAATTGATGTACATTATGAATGTTATTAACAATTCTTTCAGACACGTAAGCACAATATTATTTTTCTATTAATTAAATTTCTTATCTATTATTTATTAATTAAGTACCAATTTATTAGTTAATAATTATAAATAATAGGCACAATATTATTTTTCTATTAATTAAATTTCGTATTTATTATTTATTAAGTAAGTACCAATTTATTAATTAATAATTATAAATAATAGGCACAATATAATGTTTCTATTAATTCAATTTCTTATCTATTATTTATTAAGTAAGTACCAATTTATTAATTAATAATTATAAATAATATATTTACCTTTTTTAATGTAATAATGCTGAAGCAGTATACTGAAGAGCTAACAATCTCTTGTGATTTCCCGGCATCAGAAAACATCCAGTCAGACTGTCATCACCTGAGGAGAAAGTGTCAGTCATGTGTGAAATGTGCCCTATATATAGGCTTTGTGCGCGAGACAAATGCATTGTTTTAGGCGGGAAATCCGCAGTTGCGCGAGCCAAATGCGTTGTTTTCGGCGGGAAATCCTATGTGGTGCGAGACAAAGGCGGGAAATCTGTGTTAATGCGTAAATCGGTAATATCGTTTTGTAAAATATACTCGCTACTGTCTTTTTACTCATTGTGCGGTTAATCTGCATCCTTTATCTCGTTGTTTTTCTAACACATACGTCTGTGGCTGTGTTTTACGCAGTTCGTAGTAGTATAGCCCATTTTTTTCGGCGGCCATTTTTTTCTCGCTTAGCCGATTTTCGATCTTTGTAACTCAGCTAAATCGATCTAAATTGCAGTTCCAACTCACTTCCAGATGTCCTGCCTGGTTCCCCATGCTGTAAGTGACCTTTGTTTTATTTTTTAGTGTGTATTTAGTGTTTTTTTTACTGTTTTTGTTCCTCCGCTTATCTCGTAATTTTTGTCACCTCGTATTTTTTTTCTAAGTGCTACAGTTTAATGGCTCGCCTCGCTACGCGATGGCAAAGTCGTACGATCGGCAAAGTGGTACGGTTTAACGGCGATTCTCTCATCGCAAAGTCGTACGATCGGCAAAGTGCTATGGTTTAACGGCTCGCCTCGCTATGCGAGGCTCGCCAGGCGATAGCAAAGTCGTACGATTGGCAAAGTGGTACGCCTGCGGCGCTCATCGCAAAGTCGTACGCACTACGCAACACTACGTTTTAACGCCTCGCCTTGCTACGCGAGGCTCGCCGGGCGATGAGCGCCTGCGCCGCTTATCGCTAAGTCGTACGCACTACGCAACGCAGCGTGACGACGAATCGTAGTTAGACAATTATAATATGTGATAAGCCTTTGTGTCCCTATCTACACCTGTTTGATAACACTCTGTGAAAACAATAAAGAATTGAATACAAGTGTGTATGCCTGAGCATATCTTTCTTGAGACTTTTCTATCTTCCTTTCTCAAGGCCTTCTAAGCCAAAATATTTGGCCCTGGCTCATGTCCCGCTTGATAAAACATTTAGTAGGCTCAGAAATATTGACATACTAGAAAAATTATTTAACCCCTCATATGGAAAATGAGTGCACAATAAGTATTTATGTGTTTACAATGATAACAACAAAACCAACAGACAATCATATAAAGTAGATAACATATATATGATCTTTTACCCACAAATACCACAATATTACCTAATTACTGAATATACTTTGAATATTCAAAATAATATCAAAGTTGTGTCTGTTTTATGATTAAAATATTGATTTTTCAATTTTGTGTTCGAAAAAGTAGGGTTCGTCTTATACATGGGGACGTCTTATACACGGAAAAATATGGTATATCCAAAATGTGTTAAATTTACATATCATATAAATGCTTAAAGCTACCAGGGCTAAACCCAGCACTTAGTTAAAAAGAACACAGCAGAAACCACAACATTCTGAATCCAGGTACTGGTTTTGGTAAGCACATTGTAAAGGAAAAACAAGAGAATTGTACATATTGTAACTTGTTGATTTGCATTACATGACAAAGTTTATTTTTCATTTAAAGTCATGCCTCAACCTCTATATCTATTTTTTTCCTTTCAGAATATTTGTCAATTTGTTTTTTCTAGTTGGTTAACGCTTAGTATTTGCTTTTGCAGCTAGTGAGCCGTTGTAACTGTTCTAGCCACTGTTTGTAATTGTATTATTTGTTTTTGTCCATCTCTCCCTACACTTTCCAACAGCCCATTTAGTAGCATTATTACTGGGTCTAACTTTAATTCATAAGACACCATATTTTATATAATTTATTGTACTGTTCTCCAGAAATGTTGAAATTTAGGGCATTCCAGCCATATATAAATGGATGTGCCGAATTGTTTATAACTTTTAGAATATTTTGGCTGTATATGTGGCTTCTACCTATTTATTATTATTCAGATTCTGTACCAAAAGTATATTTTATAATCTGTTTCTTTAGTCTGAATATTCTTGATGTTCTGGCGTTTTTGCCATGTTTCGTTATCTATTTATCTACTTAGAGTCCCATTTTGAGTATGTGTTAATGTATATTTGCATTTAGATTGTTAAGCATGCTATATAGTCGTGATAGTGCCAGGATCATTTCTACAATAGAAACATTGTCTTTCAAAAATAGTATGGTTGCAATAAGCTTTATGTCCTGCCAGACGGGCCCACCACTGAACTTTTGGGACTATGAACTATTATGGGCCCTGAAGGGAACCTGATACCTTAATCATGGACACTGTTATTTGTAACCCCAGCCAGTGTGATCACATATATAGTTGTGAGCATGCGAATTGTTGCTAACAGTTGCGGGCTCGCATAGCGAGCCCGCGGCCCTCGCCAAAGGCGCTCCTTGCCAGCAACTTCGCCCCCTAGCAAAAAAGTACGAGACACGTTACAACCAATTACGACCTCGCAAAAATTGGCCGCAACCTGCGCACATCAAAAAATGAAAAACACAATAAATACACACAACACATACATAAAAAGCTTACCTACAGCAAGATGGAGCATCCAGGACCTCAAAAAATGAAGTTACACCTCAATTTAACTCAAAATAAAAGAGTTTAGACACTAAAAAAATTCTCTAAGCAAAAGAAAAAATGGCCGCCGAACAAAACAAAAACGAGGCTACAGGACTCTAAACACGCAAAACATCACCACAAACACGCAAAACAACACAAAACAGCTACGGATATTCCGCCACAGCCGCATACCACACATTAGCCGCCATTTTAGAACAATAACTTATACAATGTACACAGCTACTCTAACGGATTTGCCTCGCGCACGCACACTATTACACTGCACACATTCATCACGCTTACACAGCAGCTCCACAGCACAAGAGATTGCCAGCTCTTCAACACAATGCTTCCTGCATATATTATTTCAAAATAGGTACAGTATTTTAATTTCTTAATGTATTATTTATTTGATTATTATACACCAAACAGCATTAGCTCACTTACAATTTCATTGCCGCCATTTTTTGACGGGCAATACTCTAGTTGCTAAATATTTCAATGGACACGGGACTTGCTAAGGAATGTGATACGTTGTTAGTATGGGTAATGTGTAAATAAATTGTGTGTGTGTTCAGAATGTGCACTGTGCTAGTAACTTGCTTAATATTACTGGTTGAAGGGATGTATTTCATAAATTAGCTAGCAGCTTTTATTAGTACTGCCACATATTTCAACAGTGTCTTAAGAATTAACTGACAATGGCTTGCTAATTGGACCCCCTCTCAGGCAGACATTTGAGTGAAGAGGGGGGACAACAGGACCTAGAAATGATGGGGCACTGAGATACATTGGCTGCAAGTAAGTGTTTACAGTATATGCGAATTCCTAACACTAATTTTTTAATAGTTTATTTTCCTGGACAAACAGACATCAAAATACCCCCTGCCAGGTACACAGAGCTGGAGGAAAGTCCTAATATGAGTCTGGGAGCTGACGCCTCCATAGGGGGAGGTGTAATGATGGGGACACGCTAGGACTGAGTGTAGATAAATGCTGTATCATCAATAAATATTGGGGCCAGTTAAACATACATAATTTGAAGTGTGTTTCATTCTGAGGGAATATAATAATTTTAACCATTGGAATTATTTTTTAAGCACTCTGTCTCCACTGGGGGCTAGTATTGCTTTTGTGTGTTCCTGTGTCATGTGGACTGGCTATTTCTGGACTGACTATGCAGACTGGGCAGTAAGAGTTAACCTCCAAAATCCACAACCTAAAGAAATTCCTCTAAGCTAAAAGCAGGTGGTGTTGGTGTCACACATAGCCCTGATCTCTGGATTGTTACACTTTTTTAGATATGTTTGTATATAATGTTTTACAAAAAAAGGGGAGGTTTTTAGTGGCTCTAGGTGCAGACTTGTTTGTAATGAGCAATGAATAGGGAGCCACTGAGGGTCAAAAAGACATATCACATAAACTAAGACAAAGGTTCCCTCTTATAGTGCACACCTATTATTCCCAATTCTAGAGACAAAAATAGATAAATAAAACTTAGCTTTTAATAACTTATTTAAAATCTTTAAAACATATTCAAACGCTTCAGGAATTATATCAATACTAGCGACTTGCCCGTCAAAAATGACGGGGCAATAAAATTGTATGGCAGGTAATGCTGCTTGCGACAGACAGTAAGTGTTTTGGTCGTGTGAGATCCTTTGGCCCTCATTGCGAACCTTGCTCTGAGCGCCTTTGGCGACCATCGCGTGGCTCGCAATGAAAGCTCTCGGTTGGTGTATTTTTGGTTATGAGAGGCGCTTTTGCTCTCATTGTAAGGTCTGCGCTGATGCCCTTTTTGCGCTTATTCCCCTGGTATAGTTTGTGTCCTGTGAGCACCGTTGGCTCTCCTTGTGAGGAGCGCAGTGAAGGCCTTTGCCGTTTATTGCGATACTGTGGTGTTTTTTTTTTTTATATGTAGTTTTTCATGCTGATTAATTATTGCATTAATTAAATCATAAATTAATATACTTTACCTATTTGTAATTAATATATGCAGCAAGCAATGTGCTGAAGAGCTAACAAACAGTTTTGATGTTCCTGCAGCATACAATGTAGATTTGCACTGGTTGTTTAGCTGAGGTGTAAGTGTCAGCAATGTGTGCAGTGTGCAGTGTAAATAGGCTGCGTGTACTTCTGCATTCTGTAAGTTAGTGTTGTAAAATGGAGGCAAATGTGCATGTGGTACGCTGGTGTGGATGATTTCGCGTCCTTGCCAATAGTGTATCTTGTACCTCATATGGCTTTTTGTAAAAGTTGTATGTGCTTGATGGTGTTTTGCAGCTTTATGGGTCGTATAGCCATTTTTTCTCTTGCTTAGGGGATTTTCGAGTGTCTAAACTCAGTAAATTGGACTTAAATTAAGGTGTAACCTCACTTCCAGACGTCCCGGGTGTCCCCCTTTGCTGTGGGTAAGGTTTATTTAATTTTTGTGCGTATTAAGTGTTTTTTTAATGTTTTCCGCTGTGTGCGGTTCGGCTGTTAAGGTCGTATTTTTGCGAGTTTGTAATTTTTGTTTTCTAAGTCATGTGGCTTGTATTTTTTTGTGTAAGTCCGTATTTAGTCATTGCGTGTTAGAGTTTTTTTTCCAAAGTGCCGCTTCTGTGGGTGTTTGTAACTGCATGAGAGGCGCCGTAGAGCCTCCACCTCCGCTTTGCGAGGGTCCGCATTTGCAGCCTGTAATGAGCCTTTGGCTCATTGCAGCCGATGTGGGAGCGTCCACCTCCGCAAATGCGGCCCCTCGCTTCGCAAGGGTCCGCATTTGTGGGCCGAGCTGCGTCCCTCGCTTTGCGAGGGACACAGTTCTTGTGAGCTCGCTTCACGAGCTCGCAAACCATGACAATGTTTCGTAGTTTGATAACTATTACCGTATTTTTCGCCGTATAAGACGCACTTTTTCTTCCCCAAAACTGGGGGAGGAAAGTTGGTGCGTCTTATACGGCGAATATAACTTTTCAGACTGCCTCTGTCCTCTTGATTTCACCCCAGCGCTTCCTACCAGCATCGCGTCGGCCGGTGCGTCCTAGTGACGTCACACACGCAACGCTGCAGTAGGAAGCTGGTAGGAAGCGCTGGGGTGAAATCAAGATGGCAGAGATCAGAAGGAAGGTGAGGATCAGGGGGGTCACGGAGGATCAGGAGGGTCAGGGAGGGTCAAGGGCTCCCAAATGCTGCAGTATATGGATGTGTGTGTGTATGTATGTGTGTATGTATGTATGTATGTGTGTGTGTGTGTGTGTGTGTATGTGTGTGTGTATATATGTATGTATGTGTATGTATATTTATGTGTGTATGTATATGTATGTATGTGTCTCTATAAAGGTGAGGATCAGGGGGGTCAGGGAGGATCAGGACGGTCAGGGAGGATCAGGAGGGTCAGGGAGGATCAGGAGGGTCAGGGAGGGTCAATGGCTCCCAAATGCTGCAGTATATGGATATGTATGTGTATGTGTATGTATGTGTGTGTGTGTATGTGTGTGTATATATGTATGTATGTGTATGTATATTTATGTGTGTATGTATATGTATGTATGTGTATCTATATATATATATATATATATATATATATATATTTGTGTGTAATGTAGGTGTGTATCTGTGTGTAAAGTGTATTTGTGTTTGAGTGTATTTGTGTTTGATTCAGATTTTTTTTTTTCTTGTTTTCCTCCTCTAAAAACTAGGTGCGTCTTATCTGCCGGTGCGTCTTATATGGCGAAAAATACGGTATATGTGATACCCTGCTGTGCAAACTCACAAATACTAAGGGCCTCATTCTATTATCGACCGTAGGAGATGCGGGGCCGCAAGGACCGTCCGCAAGCTATTCGGCTATTCTATTCCCCTCCGGCCGGGGATTCCGGCAGGCTTGCGGCCGGCGCCTTGCTATCCCTTGCGGCCGCACGCGCCGGAGGAAAGCCTTTGATCTAAAACGGCCGCAAGAGTTTCGGCCGCAAGAAAAGCCTGGTTGCTATTCTATTGCTCCGGGAACCCTCTCTGCAAGGCTAAAAGTGAGCCGCAGCTTACTTGCAGCAAACAGGTCCCGCTAGCTGTACAGTGCGGTCTTGAATTTATTTTTGACTTTAAAGATTTCTGAGCTTACGGCCGGTTGCAAGATATACGGCCGGCCGTAAGAGGAGATTCTTGCAGCCTTGCAGAATCGCAACCTTGCGGACGTTTTACGGCCGATAATAGAACGAGGCCCTAAGTGTCTGGTGCAATCTATAAGTAAAGTGCAAGTGCAAAAATAAGGAATTAAGGTGCTATTAAGGAGACAGGACTATGTCTGATTCAAATATTAATGTAGTTTTTATAAGGTGCTAATAGTATTGTGTTTGCTCTCATATATATTATTATTTATCTTTAGTAATCTCTTTGATTGGAGCTTGATTGTGCTGCTTGGCCTCTTATGGAATCCTTTCTAAATATCAGTCTATATTGAACTGTGTCCATGGAGTAAAGGGCAGCACACTGGTGTGGAGACCGCGGTTAGGACGCCTTCGCATTGACGATGTGTTCTAGAATTCTTTTTCTGAATTCTCTGTAGGTTGTACCTACGTATCTCATTCCACATTTGCAGGATATTAAGTAAATGACTCTCTCTGTTTTACAGTTTATAAGGTAATTCACTGAATATATCTGTTTCTTATCCATTGAAGTAAAGGTTTTTTTATTTTATATTTTGTTTTATTTTATTCCGCAAATTCATAACATTTCATCTAATCCACCTGGTAAACCAATAGTTTCTGGCATAAATTGTGTAACAGAAAACTCTAGTAACTACTTAGATTCCATACTCAGATAACATGTTGTGTCTCTAACATCATACGTAAAAGATACTAAAGAGGTGTTACAGAAAATAAATGGATCTTGCATCTATGGGGGTTCTTTTTCTCTTTTTTCTTTCTTTCCCTTCCCTCTTCTCTTTCCTCTTTCTTCTTCCCTTGTTTTTTTTGGTTGTAGGTTGAAAGTTGAAATCACTTAAAACACTTTAACACTTTATAGTTTTGATAAACAACAAATAGATTGTAGGGCACAAAAGAAGACCTTATATTTTATGGTCATATATAAGTAAATTATGTTAAGCACTAAGCACTTTAAGGTATATGGATAAATATAATAAATGTTTATGAAATCTTTAAGGAAATTAGAGGAAGATTAACAGTTTAATTAATTGAGATATTTATAGAAATCACTAAAATCATGAACAAAAGTTTTTTTCACACAAAGATATTCTTTGTCTATTTTACTAATCACCTTTAACAATTTTAAAAATATAGATAAACATAGGAAGGGGAAAATCACTAAAAGATTAAATTAGACAATAGAGGTGTTTTTGGGGCATATGGGGTATAGAGAGAGGTAAGGAATTTGAAAATGAATTTATTAATAATATAGTATATAAAAGATAAAAAGAAAATGTAAATAAATTAAAGGGCAGTTAAAGATTATCGTCTACCCCCTAAATGGGTGGTTAAGGAATAAACCTCTCTGTTAAGACCTAACATTTCCTTAATAACAACAAGGAGCGTTGTTAAAGCGAGCCTACTATAAGAGATCTAAAAGGCTCAGAATGGATGAAGAAGTTTGTAGATAGTATGGAAGATTGTTGAGAAAGCAGATATTGAAAGAAGCTGAATGTGGTTTATATGAAGTATTTTCGGTAATAATATGTAAAGTTTCCGATTGGGGGATAAAGGGGGAAAATACAAGAGTAGGCCTTCACTGGAATGACTATTAAAATAATAACACATAATGCCAAGGGACTCAATACCCCTTTTAAAAGGAAAATTGCCATGGATAATTATGCTAAATTAAAAGCAGATGTGATATGTCTCCAAGAGACTCACTGGAGGAAGGATACACTATATAAATTAAAACATAAGCTTTATATGGATAGTATAGACTCAACCTACTCCTCTAAAGCAAGAGGGGTATCTATAATATTTAAAAGGAATTTATTAATAGAGGAGAAATTTAAGAAAATTGATATACAGGGTAGGTATTTAATTTGGTCAGGATTAATAAACATAATTCAAATTACAATAGTTAATATTTACGTACCAAACACAAAACAAATATCTTTCTTTAATAAGATTCTCACGTTGACCCAAAAATGTACTAAAGGACTCACAGTGATATGTGATGACGTTAACATGATAATGAATATATCAATAGATAGAACATCTGAATATAAGATAAAATCTGAAAAGGTAATAAAAAATCAGGCCTTAAAATTCAAAGAGTAGTGGAAAATGGAATGTTTGATGTTTGGAGGGTATTTCACCCGCAACTGAGGGATTATACGTTTTACTCCAATCGTCACTCCTCCAATTTAAGAATCGATTATGTTTTGGCAGACTCACATATTTTGAATATTACTCAATCCTCCGAAATAATAACATCACCTTGGTCAGACCATTCCATGCTGAGTATATCTCTATTCGATAGG
This sequence comes from Discoglossus pictus, assembly GCA_027410445.1. Lineage (NCBI taxonomy): Eukaryota > Metazoa > Chordata > Amphibia > Anura > Alytidae > Discoglossus > Discoglossus pictus. The sequence continues at coordinate 96,365,657 of CM050168.1, forward strand.
AAAGGAGGTCCACCTAGAAGACAGTGGAAAATGGATAACTGTTTGCTTAAAAATCAAGATCAAATTAAAGATATAAGAGAAGAGATAACATTTTTTTTATTTGAATAAGGATTCAGTTACAAGCCCTTCACTCGTCTGGTGTGCCCATAAGTCCTATATTAGAGGAATTCTGATTGCTGAATCTGTGCAAAAGAGGAAAGAGGAAGGTAAACCATTGAGATAGTTGTCATGGATGGCAAGGATTGCTATTATAAAAATGATTATTATCCCAAAAATTTCATATGTGTTCAGGTCCATATCGGAAACAGTTCCAAAATATATTTTACAAGATCTCCAAAGAATGTTAGACCATGTTTTACTAAATGGGAAGAAAGCTAGAATTAATCTTAATATAACATCATAGAAATTCAAGAATGGAGGTCTTGCCTATCCTAAAATTCTTGATATTCATGATAGCATTATTCTTTCACATATATTAAGCTGGAACATAGATAACATTAGAAAGATTTGGATAGATATTGAAGAGGTCTTGTTAGATTTATTGCCTCTCAAATTGGTCATTTGGCAATCAAAGTATGAACATTCGAAATTTCTGAACATTCCAAAAGGGATACATTTTTTAATAACATTTTGGTATCTTAACAGAATGAAGATTTACTTGTCAAGCTACACTTCATTAGGAGCACCAATAGAACTGTTAAAATATGCAATGAAATCTTTAGATATATCTCTGTTGGCAAAGAATAAGCTTAATAGAATTGGGGGTTTTATACCAAAACGGCGCTATATTAACTCAGGAAGAGTTAAATAATATATATAATATCAAAGAAATCTTGTGGTTAGAATATATATCATTAACAAGAGCCTTGAAACTTCTAGGATATAAGGCAGATAATCATAAAGTTTTAACGACAATAGGAAAATTAATTCAATTAGGCAATCACTCACATTTGATATCTAAATGCTCCAGGGCAAAGGAGACTCTAGACCAACTTGAAAAATCTAGCAGAATGGTTGCCTGGGAGAAAGATTTAGGGAAGAATTGGAAGGTTGAGGTTTAGTATAGGTCATTTCTTCTAGTAAAAAAAACAGCTATGTTTCGTATTGGGAAATGTTTTTTAAAACAGTGCAAAGGTGGTACTTGTTTCCAGAGAGGTTGAATACTTTTGATAAACACAAACAGCTCAGGTGTTGGAAAGGTTGTGGGAAGAAGGGTACACTGTTACATCAGTGGTGGGAGTGGGAGTTTATTAAACCTTTCTGGAGACAATGTACTAAACTTTCAGAATTTTTGGCAAAGAATATCAATTTGGAGCCTGAAGTGGCAATATTACATCTTAATCTTGAGACTATTTTCCCACATAATAAACATTTAATTACTCATATCCTTTTAATAGCAAAATGGACTTTGATAAAACATTGGAATCTAGTGATGCTCCCTTCTTGGACTAATGCTCAATTTAAGATATCCGAAGATAGGGAACTAGAACGTAATGGGGATGAGGTAAATGTTAGAAATAAATCCCTCATAAATAAATGGGTTCCCTGGGACAATTATGTTAAACAAATATGGCAAAGCATAACAAAAGAAACACTATTTAGAAGATCACTGAGGCTACCCTATTTTTTAGGAAAAAGGGGGAATAATGGAAATGCTTTCTTTCCCTTTTGAATTGTAATAATTTTTTTTCTTCTTCTTTTTTCCCTCTCTGGAAACCAAGATGTAAATGGGGACTGTAAGGATGTATGTATTTTGTATGTATTTTTTTGATGTTTTGTTTTGATTTGAAAAAAAAAAAAAAAAGGACAATAAATTCATCTTACATTAATTTAATTCACCTCTTTAATTGGAAGAAAAAGAAAAAGAATTCTAGACAACATTCCCTTAATCTCTTAATCTCATTATTAAAATTTGTTGGATACAAGAGAGTATTTTTTGCTCACTAAGTTAATGACTTTTGTTTGAATAATATTTGTCCCATAGATTCCATATCTTTTCTATTTCGTTTAATGAGGTACCTATTTCGTAGTTATTACTTCAAAATCTCAATATAATGTTGTATCTCTGCCCATTTAGGTAGTTGATTTGATTTCCACTTTCTAATTAATGTTGCTTTACATACCATTAAAATATGGACTATCAAAAAAAATAAAAAAATAAATGGGATAACCACAAACAAACGTACTTTGTTAGTATCACTGGATGTTGAATCGCTATATACCAATAAACAACATCATAGAGGCCTACATGCTGTGAAATTTTTTTTGCAAAAAAAAGGTAGACTCTATGATAAACATAATAAGTTTTTAATGGAACTATTGGAATTTGTGTTGACACATAATTATTTACTTTTTTTGCAAAATTATTACCATCAAACCCAAGGTACAGCTATGGAGACAGCATGTGCCCCTACATATGCAAATCTGTACTTTGGGTGGTGGGAGGAACAAATAGTGTTTAGTGAGGACATGGGTAACTACACTAAGGATGTGGATCTATGGATCCGCTACATAGATGATGTTATGATCTTGTGGAACGGTACTCCCCAACATCTGCAGAATTTTATAACAAAACTGAATAATGATGATATGGGTCTATATTTGACCTAAAAAATAAGTGATACATCTATAACTTTTTTAGATTTAAAAATCTGTAAAAAAGATGGCAAACTAACAACAAATACTTACAGGAAACCTACGGCAACAAATAACCTTTTACATGCCGAAAGTAGTCACCCAAAATCTCTAATCTCTGTTAGCCCAGTTGAAAAATATTTGAGAATTAAAAGAAATTGCTCTGAGGAACATATTTTTGAATCAGAGGCAAAAGATCTTCAATCAAGGTTCCAAGAACGTGGTTATAATAAAAATGTATTAAAAAATGCTTACCACAGAGCTAAAAATGGAAGTAGAGATACTCTACTTATGGAGAAAACTATAAATGATGATAATAGAGTCATATGCATAGGCACATATAATGATAAGTGGTTTGATGTAAAAAAGATTTTCAACAAACACTGGCAAATATTGATGATGATAAAGATGATAAAGATCTCAGACTTTACCTGAAAGATCATGCACAACTAACAAGTAGATCTACTAATTTAAAAGACATGTTATCCAAAAGTCATTTGGAAAATCCAAAAAGGACCACTTGGCTTTAAGCAATAAAAGGGTGCCATAAGTGCAAATCCTGTAAAGCTTGCCAATATGTGAAACCTGCAAAAATGTACTTCAATGGATAAGAAAAAGGCCTCCGCTCCTTCCGGCACGCATGTGACGTCACGGCATTAGCATATACCGGGTGCTGGCACCCAGGTATATGCTAATGCAGTGACATCACATGCACGCCACGTCACATGCGCGCCGGAAGGAGCGGAGGCCGGAGCAGGAGCTTCAGATGCAGGTAAGTGAGGGGAAAGGGAGAGGGGGGGTATTTAGAGGGGTAGAATGAGGGCAGGGTTTAGAATTAGGGGGGGTTTAGAATGAGGAGGGGGAGGGAAAGAGACAAGGGGGGTTAGAGAGACACGGGGGGTAGAGAGACACAGGGGGGGGGGGTTAGAGAGACACGCGGGGGGTTAGAGAGACACGGGGGGAGAGAGACTCAAGTATTAGCCGAGGGGGCCCTTTTTAGCCTTAAAAAAAGGGCTGAAAAACTCGGCTTATACTCGAGTATATACGGTACTCTTAAAGTTAAGTTTTAACTTGTACAAAGGTAACAAAATGAACAAGATAAGCAAAACTTTTAATCAAAAAAGTGGAATTCATTATAGATTATATTACAGTAACATCAATTGGGGATAATGTTCAGATAAATGTTAATTTATCATTTTTGATAAAAGAGTGATATATACAATGCTTGCAAAAGTAATCACCCCCTTGGTATTTTTCGTGTTTTGTTGCTGCACAACCTGGAATTAACATGGATAGTTTGAGAATTTGCTTCATTTAATTTACAGAACATGCCCACAACTTTGAAGATGTTTTTTATTTATTGTGAAGGAAACAACAAATAGAACAAAATAACAGAAAAAGTCAATGTGCATAACTATTCACGCCCCTAAAGTCAATACTTTGCAATCACAGCTCCAAGTTGCTTTGGATAAGTCTCTATGAGCTTGCCACATCTTACCACTGGGATTTTTGCCCATTCCTCCTTGCAAAACTGATCCAGCTCCTTCAAGTTGGATAATTTGTGCGTGTGTACAGCAATCTTTAAGTCTGACCACAGATTTTCTATTGGATTGAGATCTGGGCTTTGACTAGGCCATTCCAACACATTTACATGTTTCCCCTTAAACCACTCAAGTGTTGCTTTAGCAGTGTGTTTGGGGTCCTTGTCCTGCTGGAAGGTGAACCTCCGTCCTAGCCTCAAATCACGCACATAGTGGTACAGGTTTTGCTCAAGAATATCCCCGTATTTAGCACCATCCATCTTTCCCTCAACTCTGACCACTTTCCCAGTCCCAGCTGCTGAAAAACATCCCCACAGCATGCTGCTGGCACCACCATGTTTCACTGTGGGTTTGGTGTTCTTTGGGTGATGTGATGTGTTGGGTTTGCGCCAGACATAGAGTTTTCTTTGATGGCTGAAAAGTTAAATTTTAGTCACATCAGACCAGAGCACCTTCCTCCATACATTTTGGGAGTCTCCCACATGCCTTTTTGCAGACTCTGCAGCTCCTCCAGGGTTACCTTAGGTCTCTGTGCTGCCTTTCTGATTAATGCCCTCCTTTCCCAATTTTTTTTTTTTTCATAAAGTTTTTATTAAGAATAATCAAGAAAAAACTTGTACAAAGATAAGCACATACTATAAAACATAATTCCACATGTCAAGAAAGGATAATTGCTATCCTAAGCAACTGCTTCTCCTTGTTGAATTATTCCTTAATATAATTTTAACGTTTTCAGTGCATAAATTGGTTTAAATAAACAATCGTGTTACAATCAATATATTCCATGAACACCTGAGAAGAGAGAAAGAGAAAGAAGTGAAGAAAAGAAGAGAAAAATAAACAAATAACCAAAGAAATGAAGAAGTAAAAGGAAAAGAGCAAATAGTAGATAATTGCTTCCCATCCGCTCTTCTACTACAAAAGGTCAGGATTTGACTATACCGTGGCCTCTTCAGTTCCTGTGCTACCCAATCTTAGTTTTACTGTCGTTACCTTTCGTCCGAAGTAGCCTCCAGTGTCCTCTCCCGCTCCGCCTGTTCCAGTCCGCCCCCCGCTCCACTCCTCTTCCAATTGTAAAAAGCCTCCCTAGCAAAAATTCAACTCGTCCCCCCACTACCTAAGAAATGCAGTCGGGGGAGGAGATCCAGGGTTCCCAAATTTCCAGAAACTTTTGATGAGTGTCCAATAGTGTATGAGTCCTTCTCTTATGTATAAATAGGAAGTTTATTTTGTTTTTGATTTCCTGGAAGTTAATGGAATTATCCTTCCACCTTCTAGCCATGATGTTTTTTACTGCCAGATAAATCAATTGTGACAATTTATTGCCTACCCCTCCCAGTTCCTTATAATTCCTGCCTAAGAGACATGTCGCTATGGAAGGTTTAAGTGGGATACTAAATAATCTGGAAAGTAGATCAGCCGCTCTAGCCCAGGTTTCAGAGACCATAGGACATTTCCACCACGCGTGGATGAAGTCCCCTCGTTCCTGACATCCCCTAAAACATTTATCCGAATTTGTAGGCACAATTCTATTTAGTCTAGCGGGGGTCATATACGCCCTATGTAGGATTTTCAGCGAGGTTTCTAACAAGCTAAAATTAAGGGACCCTTTAGAAAGGCTAGAGAAAGCTTTAGACCAAGAGGGCCCATCCCAAGTCTGTTCCAAGTCTAGCTCCCACTTCAGCATAAAGGAAGGCTTTGGTGAATCCAAGGGGGGAGCATTAATTATGCTATATATTGCTCCCAGTGTACCCTTAGTAAGGGCTGAGTGTTTGCAAATTGTGGTGAGCCAAGAGTCTTTAGGCGGGCCAAATTCCCTAAGAACTTCTTCTATCCAGTGCCTGATTTTAATATAGTTAAATATTTCCGTATCAGGAAACTCCCTCCCACTGCAAACTGTTCCTAGAGAGATAATCTTCCCCCCTTCCAGCCATGAGCCTAACTTATCTAATTTTTGCAGAATCCAAAATTGTTTAGAGTTAGAAGAGAGGGAAGCCGAGAGGGTGGGGGAAGTGAAAATCGAGGTAAGAGGAGTTACCGGGTATGCTAAATTGTGGGTTTTCTTGGCCCAGTTCCAGATTTTTAAAGTAAATTTAGTTATTGGATTACTTATGTAAGACCTAAGAGTATTTGAATTTGGTGCCCACAGGATAGTACCCCACGTGAGGGGGGGCATTTGTGCCTCCTCTATGAAAACCCAATTAGGCTGGAGGGAAGTGGAATGTGCCAGAGGAATAAAGGCCAGTTGTGCCGCTCTGAAATAGTTAGAAAAATTCGGGCATGAGAGACCTCCCTTGGATTTATGTCTATACATGACCTTCCTCGCTATTTTCGGGGGTCTATTCCTCCAGATGAACCTGAACACCAGGGACTGAAAGCGAGCCAATTCTGAGTTATTAACTTGAACAGGAAGGGTTCTGGCTAGGTACAGGAGCCTCGGGAGGATATTCATCTTCACCGAGGTTATCCGACCCGTCCAAGAAATATGCTTCCTCGTCCAAATGCTCAAGTCCCTCTGAAGAACCCTGAAGAGGGGGGGGAAATTGGCCTTATAAATTCCTGCTAAGGAACTAGTAATATTTATCCCCAAGTAGTGAATATGATTGGCCGGCCAAATAAACTTATGGCTTGATTTCAACTGGGATAGAGTATCTAAGGGTATGCCTATGCCTAGTGCCTCCGTTTTGTCCTGATTTAATCTAAGTCCAGAAAGTGAGCTAAATAAACCTATTGTGTCCAGCAGAGCTTCAATAGAGGAGCAAGGGTTAGTCAGAGTACACAATAGATCATCAGCAAATAAGGAGCACTTTAAATGCTGGTTTCCCACTCGCAGACCCTCAATAGAGGAATTCGCCCTAATCGCCTGAGCCAGCGGCTCTATTGCAAGGGCAAAAAGGAGAGGGGAAAGAGGGCATCCCTGTCTCGTTCCACGCCCTATCTCTATAACCGCCTTCTGGGAGCCCGGGAGTTTTAAGTTAGCCTTGGGAAGATTATAATATGTGCGAAGCAGGTTTAAAAATTGGCCTTTAAACCCAAATTTATCCAGAGCGGCATATAAGAAAGGCCATTCCAGGGTATCGAAGGCCTTCTCTATGTCCAATGCGAGCAGGCAAACCGGGGTGTTTCTATGTCTAGCCAAGTGGATGATGTTTAGGGTCCTTCTAATATTATCACTTGTCTGCCTGTATGGAATGAAGCCAGATTGGTCCTTGTGAATCAGGGAGGGCAAAAAGACAGAAATCCTTTGTGAGAAGATTTTAGCAAGGAGTTTGATATCCCCATTAAGGAGCGAGATTGGCCTGTAATTCTTTGCCTCCTTTGGGTCCCTACCTTCCTTGGGGAAAAGGGTCAGATCCGCGAAGTTAAGTTCCGGGGGCATTGGGTCCCCTTTCAAAATTGTGTTAAACAGGCTGCATAGGTGTGGGGACAAAATGTCCGAAAACTTTTTATAATAAATGTTGGTAAAGCCATCAGGGCCAGGAGATTTCCCCATTTTTAGGTCTTTGATTGCCTCCCTAACCTCCTCTACCGATACCTCTTTGTTTAGGTTAAGAAGATCTGACTCTGATATTCTAGGCAAATCTAAGGAGTTCAGGTAGGACCTAATAGCGTTCTCTGGAGGGGAGTTGTGGGAGGAGTAGATGTGCTGGTAAAATTCCTTAAAGGTCTTTTGTATCTCATTTTGGCTAAACGTGAGTACTCCCTCTTTGGTTCTAATTTGAGAAATTTTGGACTGAGAGTACCTTGCCCTCAGACTTTTTGCCAATAATTTGTCTGGTTTATTCGCTTTAGCATAGAAGAGATGCTGCGTTCTTCTCAGGGCTTTATCTGTTCTAATAGATAAAATACCGTCTAGCTCCAGCCTGGCCTTGTCAATTTGGTCTCTTAACGAGGAAGAAGGGGAAATTTGATTCTGTTTCTCTAATTGAGCTAAATTTTTAACGAGGTTATCCTCAGTTAGACGAATTGCTTTTTTATGTTGTGAAGCCAATTTAATGCACGTACCCCTAATATAAGCCTTATGAGCCACCCAGACCCAACCTGGCGAAGTTTCCCCACCCGCATTGGACACAAAGTAGGCTGCCAGTTCAGAAGTAACTTGTTCCTGGTATGTAGGTATCGAGAGCAAATATTCGTTTAATTTCCAGGCAAAAGGTAGTCTGGATTGGGATCCCAGGTCAACCTCTAAGGAGACTGCAGCGTGGTCCGACCACGTGCAGGGGACAATATCCGCCTTATCCGAGCTGTCGAAAAGCGAGGAACTAATAAGAAGGGCGTCAATACGGGAGTAGGACTTATGAGTGGGGGAGAAGAAGGTGTACTCTCTACCTTTCGGGTGGTGCCCCCTCCAAGCATCCACAAGGTCTAAAGAATGGAGCAGTTTTTTAATCTGTTTAATCCTCTTAGAAAAGCGGATGTGCTTAGATACGGTGGATTTATCCATGCTCTGGTCTAGGACCAAATTTAGGTCTCCCCCAATTAACAATTTCCCCCACTCCCCCCCCTCCAGTGTCCTTAAAAGTCTAATCAGCGCTTTGTGTGGGGCAACGGTGGGGGCGTAGAAAGAAATAAGCGACGTAGGGGTACCCAATACCTTCCCTTTCAAGATAATATAATACCCCTCCCTGTCTATAATTTTGGAATCTAGCTGGAACTGAAAATCCTTGTGTAAAAGGATCGCAACTCCCTCTTTTTTCGAAGCCTGGGTGGTGCAAAAAAATTGGGGATAATCTTTGTTCAGGTAGGCAGGAGTTTTATTCTTAGCAAAATAGGTTTCCTGAAGGAAGATAATGCTGGGTTTGTGGGTTTTATAATACAAAAAAGCCTTCCTACGCTTGAAGGGAGAGTTAAACCCTTTTACATTGTGGGTGAGTATCTTTGTGGAAGATGTCATGGGTGTGCTGTTGGAGTAAGCATGTGTATAGCTAATGGCCACGTACCTTTAATAGCAGCTGAACAAGAGGAAGCGAGGAGCGGTTTTCCCAGGCCAGGGCGAGGAGGAGTTGGAGGGTCCTGTCGGATCTCTGTGGACAGAGCTGATCTGATGAAGACGAGAGTGGGAGCAAAAAGACAAGAATTAGTCGGGTTCAGCAGAGTTAGCCAGCATATTCTAAAGCCATTACTTAAGGGAAGTAGCTCCCTATCAAGTCTGCTCTGTATTAGTTCCATTAAACCTAGCCATCCGCCCAGCGGACATAAAACTGGCTTTACCATAGTTTGAAACATATAATACCTCTCCGGGTCTACTGCCTCAGGATAGGGTGAGAAGCAAGAGAGATTGAGTAGAGAGAGAAGTAGCTTGTGAAGCCAAGGCTTTGTGGGGATCAGGAAGTAGAGAAAAGTAGCAATTAACCTGTTCAAGTCTATCAGAGGGGAGAAGAGGAAGGTGAAAGCAAGAAAACAAAGAGAAAAAATACAATTTACCATTGTGCAATTCCAAACTTAACGAACTAGTCTAGCCCGACCTAAATCTAACCGTTTTCCTCAAATCTAATCTATATCCGTCTAAATCCTAGCCGGTAGGGGTATTAAGATAAGGCTAGGGAATATTTTTGGATGAACCTTACTGAGCATGGAGACTCTTAACTATAACTTGGGTTGGAACGTCCCTTATCTTAGATAAAACTGGCGCTACAGCCCTTCTTATATCTGTTGTTCTCTTAAAGAGCTCTGAAGCTATTACCTTAATCTAAGGTAGTTAGACCTGCTCAGGGGAAAAAACAAACATGAAACAAGCATGTAAGAGACAATCAGCATAGTTATAAAACATGGTAACCAAAACAAGAATCCTGCGGTAAAGTCTCTGTCATAGAGGGGAAAATGTGCCTCTATAGGCCGGCCCCTTGACCGGCTCCTAGAGTCAAGTAGCCCCGGCCTCCAGTTCCTGCCTCGGTCTTTGAGAGACTATTTGGGGAGTTGGGTCAACTGTCCTCTTCTGTTTGGAGGAAGGAGTCCACTGTCTCTGGGGTAGGGGGAGAGGCAGAGGGGCTCCCTGTGTCCGGACTGTTGCTCCAGTGGCCAGGTTCAGTCTCTGAAGAAGATCCAGACATTCCTCCAAGGAACGCACGGAATGAGATGCGCCACTATGAGAGAACGTAAGGGCAAAAGGAAAGCCCCATCTGTACCTGATGCCATGCCGAATAAGAATCTCCAGAGCAGGCTTCATCAGTCTCCGTTTTTGCAGGGTTGGAGGAGAAAGGTCTGCAAAGAACTGCAAAGAGGATCCGTCGGGGCCCTGGATGGTCGTCATTTTACGGGTGGTGGCCAGAATTAAGTCTCTGGATTGCTGACGGAGTAGTCTCACTATTATGTCCTTTGGCAAGTCAGGGTTTTTATTTCCACCCAAGGCCCTGTGGGCTCGCTCAACTTCCCAAATGTGATCCGGAAAGCCTACCAGGATCTGGTCAATAGTTGCTTTGAGATATCTGGGTAGATCAATTATTGCAGTTGGAACCCCTCTTATCCGGATATTGAATCTTCGAGAGCGATTCTCCAAGTCTTCCAGTTTGTCTTCAAGGGAAGTGATGCGAGAGGTATTCTCCCCTATGGCACTCCTATCTTGTTCCAGGGCCTCCACTACTTGATCCATTGACTCCTCCAGGATATTGGTCCGCTGTCCAATGTCATGCAGTTCTTTTTGTAGAGCCGTGACTGCTCTATTGATATGGGACTCTAGAAGGGCCTCAAACTTCGCCATAGAGTTGTCAGCTATGTTGACCTCCGGGTGTACGGTCTCTGGAACCGAATCAGAGTCAGATTGGTCCGAATGTTCCGGACAAGAAGTTTGCGTAGATATCTGTGGGGCCCCGGCCATCTTGAAATGCTCCTCAATTTTTTTAGAAGGCAGGGCTTTCTTGGTTTTTCCCATCTTGTCTGTGTTTTTGACTCGCCGTATATTAGCTGTGATATTGTTGTAAAGTCTTGGTCAGGAAATAAGGCAGGGACTCCAGTTGCACCCCTCACAAGGCCCAAGCTGGCTGTTCTCTCAGAGTTGCAATAAAAAAAAAAAAGAGATCAGATCATACTCAAAAGTTTGCTTAGCCCCTACCGGCCAGCTCCATTCACTGCATTAGCAAGCCCCTTCCAGATTGCAGGGCAGCAGAGAGGTAATTTTTGGGGAATTCAGGCCGCACTGTGGCTGAAGCGCCACTAGATGGCAGTGTCGCTCTCCAGGCTGGAGACAAGGTTGTTGTTTTGCTGGAAAACACTCTAAGGGTGCGGCAGGCAATATAAAAAAAAAACTGAAGCCCAGGTTAGTCAATGAGGAAAGTTCAGCACAAAAGTTACCCAGCTCCAAAAAAGCCTAGCCAAGCATTCAGTCTCTCAGTCCTCTTCAGTACCCCTCTCTCCCTTGTTGTTGGTTTTAGGAGAGTAAGACAGGGTATGAGCTAGGGGAATATCTCTAGGGGCTCTCTCACATCTGCTGCTGGTAGTGGCCAGGCAGCCAGGATACCCCTAGAGGGCCAAGGGGTGCAGCGTCTCAGCTCTTCCTCCTCCTTCCCTCACTCCTTCCCCCAGCACTCAACAGGGGCCACCAAGCGCAGGGCCAGGTTCCCTTCTTACCCCCTGACGGTCCTCTGGGTTCCCAGCTCCTGTCCCGGTCCTCCGGTGTGGCTGGGGGGTAGATGCAGCCTCTTGGCGCCCTTCTTAGCCCTGGCGCGCTTCCAAGCGCCGGCTCTTGGCTTCTGGTGGCGGCCAATCCGCCACTGCGTCCTCTGACGCTGCCTCCGGTACTCACTCTCCCTGGCACAGGGCGTCTGTCAACCTCACCTGCACCCCCCCCGTGCTGGTAAACGGGGGAGAGCTAGAAGGGAGCTGGGGAGAGGTCTGCGTTGCAAGGCCCCGACAGGCCTCGTTGCCGGGTCCTCCCGACGGGGTATCCGGAGGTAGGGAGAACGCTCCCAGATATACTCTGGAGGTGGGGGAGCCTCCTCTGGAGATCACTGCAGCTATAGCTGCCGAATAAGGCCAATATAGAAGCCTTTTTGTTGTAGGCCGACACGGAGCTCCAGCTCAACGCGTCCTCTCGCTTTGGCTGCTTAGCCACGCCCCCCTCCTTTCCCAATTTTGATGGGCGTCCGTCTCTTGGCAGGTTTGCTGTTGTGCCATGTTCTTTCCATTTGGTTATGATAGATTTGATGGTGTTCCTGGGGATCATCAAAAATGTGGATATTTTTTTATAACCTAACCCTGACTTTGTAAGTAGTTTGGAGAGTTCGGTTAGTGGTGCCTCTTACTTAGGTGTTGCAGCCTCTGGGGCCTTTCAAAAAAGATGTGTATATGTAATGACAGATCATGTGACACTTAAATTGCACACAGGTGGAGATCATTTCACTAATTATGTGACTTCTGAAGGTAATTGGTTGCTTTTTATACGCACGTGCCAATTTTCTGTTTTCTATTTCTAAACAAGTTTTATGTATATATTTTCCTCATTTCGCTTCACCAACTTAGACTATTGTGTTCTGATCCATCACATAAAATTCAGATTAACATAACATTGAATTTAAAGCTGTAATGTAACAAAATAGGTAAAAAGTCCAGGGGGTGAATACCTTTGCAAGGCACTGTTGTGTTACCGATAAACTCGCAATTACGACAACTATTATATGTGATATGTATTGATCTATTGCATAGTAACTAGGGCTTATTAGTTCAAATATATAGGAATGTAACAAAGCTTTATTTCATACACAGAGCACAATCAGAAATGGTCAAGACTGTGCATTAATATCATGGGTGTGGTGTGGGCGGATACCGGGAGAGCAAGAGGCTTAGTGGAAAGGGGATACCTACAGTGGGTAATGCACATGTCCACAGCACTAATGATAAAACTGTTAATTTCTGTCCATAGAGGCTTTAACACAATAACATTAATTAATAAAGGTATGTGACACTATGTGGGGTTACTGCAGAGCCAAGCCCTCCCTTCCTCCATGTCACTGGCAAGCCCTTCCCTGTCACTCCCTCCCTAACATCAGCACCATCCCCTATCACTAAACCACAGGACTGTCACATTTCCATACTCTCTCCCCTCTTTCTCTCTCTCGCTCCCTCTTCTTGCAACTTATTCCCTATGTGCCCTCAGTCTGTGACTGTCTTTTCCCTACCCTTGTTTCTCTGTGTCTCCGGTCACTAACTCCCCCATACCCTTTTCTGTGTACCTTTTCTCTATTTCTCTACTGTCTCCTCTATTTCTCTCTCTCCCCTTTCCCTCCTCTCTCTTTCACATTGTCTCTTGTCTCTCTGTCCCTTTTTATCTCCTCCTGCTGGTGTCTGTCTCTCTGCCTCTCCCCCTCTCCTCTCTCTTTCTCAGGATCCCTCTGTCTCTTTCCTCCCCCTGCTCCTCTGCGCTGTGCTGCAGGTTATACTATTACTATTGCTGAGGTCTGAACAGGACAGTACCTGTCATTGAGCAGCTGAGAGAGAGAGCAGGAAAGACTGAGGTCTGTGACAGAGCAGTCGGCGCGCGCTCTTGTGTTGCGCACAGTAAACGGCGCTCTATTCTCTGCCGCACTGTTGTCTGCCGACCAGTTGTTGGCACGCGCATTGGTCGACGAGCTGATGATGGCACGCTGCTCTCAGTGTGCCTGGGATAATACCCATAAATATGGAGAGGACACATAGGTCAGCAGTCAGATTCATTGTTACTTACATCAGACCCAAAGATCTGTTCTCAGACTGATATTGAGGTTAGGATCACTTGCTTCATTAGTGCATATATCAATTCTGGCTGTCATTAACAAGCCATTGTGAGACTTTGCAAGTCCACCGCCATAGCGGTATTAGTCTACCTTTAAGATAACAACAATCATGTCTGAGATATCTGGCTATATGATAGCTTTACGATTGTGGGAGCTACATGTTAAGGGGGGGGGGGGGGGCGATGTCATTGAGGGAATGTCTATCTGGGAGGCACTGGGAAAACTTTACACCCCTTAAATTTTCTTCACAATGCTTACAGATACAGAAGATGCCTTCATGAACCTGATTTGTACCTAAAAAAAAAACAAAATAATAAAAAAAATTACACCTACAAAATAAGGCCTTAATAAAAGATAGGGACTGCAGCATCTCTTCTCAACAGCATTCCTCAGTTACCATCAACTGGTGGCATGGTCAACAGAACTTTACGTGTCCACAGAGAAGAGGATCATGGACCATGTGATGGGAGGTAGACATCTGCATACAAAATATCACCATCAAATAGGCCAAGATCTCTGTAGCCAGGCTAGATTAGATTAAAATTGTGACCAATAGATTGTCAATGAGGAGTGCTGTTGAGAAGGCACAAACATGTGCCCAGCCACAGGGTCCTCCTCCGCCTAGGCACAGGGCCCAAATCCCCCGTGGCCAGCCGCCATCTCCCTATTGGTGGTGGTGGGGGGGGCAGGGGGAGGCAACCCCCCGGGAGGCAGCGACACCTGCAGTGGTGGAGGCGTGGTGGGAGGAGAGGAGGGGCCAGGCTGCGGGTGGAGTGGGGCTGCCTACGGGGTGGAGGAGACGGGGCTGGGGACCATAGAACATTGCATGGCTTCTGCGGTTACTCCCTGGAATTCGCTCTGATCAGCCCCAATTCTGAACAGCCCGGCCAGGTATGATTCAGTCATTAGGTAGTGCCTTCTCTCCTCCCAATTTCGCCTGGCCAGGCTGTGCATTACTTCGCATGATTGGCATAGATGCTGGCCTGGATCCCCCAGAGATACTCCAACTGCTGACGCATGATGATCCAGCATCTCCTCCTGCGCAGCCTGGCCTGATGTTGGTGATGGAGGCCCCTGGGGCGTGGCCTGGTGAGGAGGTGGCGGTGTGTGAGTGGGGAGGGTCTGGGGTCCGGCTGGAGGATGTAGCAGAATGGGTGGTGGTGGCGCCAGTCCAGCGCACTGCTGAGGGGGGAGGAGGTGGTGGCTGGCTGGAGCCATCACTCCAGTGGGAGGGCCCTGGTGATAGCCTCAGTCTCTGGAGGAGGGGGATAGTGGGGTCGAATCCCTGCGGTGTGGCCGGTGGTCCAGATGGTGACCCCACCAGCCATATTACATCCTCCTCCTCCAAACCAGGGCCCTTGGCTCCACTTCTCTCCTCCTCCCCTGCGCTGGTTCCTGCTGGGTAACGGCTTGCTTCTCCACTTCCTGATCCAATGGAGCCTGCGCCCCCACCACTGGTTTGCAACTGGAGCCACACCTCCTTGGTGCTTAAAGATAAAAAAAGAAAGGTATATGTTATTAGTATGATGAATAATAAATTGTTTTTATGTGCATTGCTAACTATCTGACATCTAGCCTAGAACCTGGATGATACTTCTAATTGCAACTCAGATTAGCTATCATTTGCTATCTATTCTTTGATCTATTCTTTGGCTCTTGGCCTTGGTTGTTCTTGGCTCCTAACACTATCTTGATTCTGGCTGCGGTCTGTAACTGCATAGGCTGCAGTGGGCACACCAATACATGGACTGTGTATAGAGTGACCTAGCTCTATATGTCTCTGTGTGTTCTTTAAATTATGTGTATTGCAATTATGTGGAATCTGTAAATATGTGTAATCAAAGATTAAGTGTAAAATTGTAAATAATATAATATAAATCAATAAAACCTCAAAATACTGCCCTCAAAATACGCCTGCTCTCTCTCTCAAAAACCTCCAACTGCATGAACTACGTGCTACTTTGTGAGAAAAAAAAACACAGTCAACGCATGGGCGTGTGGAACGCAAATTTAAAAATCTCCCTCTGTTAATCATCTGCTGCTAGACCACTTTCTATTGGCTGAGAGGCCTGTGTCACACTACGTTATACCGCAATTGCATAGTAACGACTGATCGCGGCTTAACAGCTTGCGTGTGCGGAACGGGTCTACGGGCTTACGTCTACTGCCCGTAGGTTTTGGCATGGTTGAATTAAAAAGCTCTGTAACTCACCACAATTTCAAGCCCGCAGGCTTTGCGGGTGTGCCATTGCCACTACAGGCTTGGAAGTGGAAAATTTATAAAGAGTAACAGATTCTCGCCATTTCTTCCTGATCTCCCTGTGCCATCTTGCATAGAAACGACCTCAGTACTTTATTTCAAGTAATATTTTTGAACAAAAAAACACTGGCAGCTATACAGGCAGGCATTCTTAAAGCACTCCTTATCCTCATTTAAGCATATACTGTATATTCCAGGTAGAATAGGGGGGCAGGATGGTGCAGAGCTTCTGGTTGATGTACTGATGCCATCACTACAGAAAGCACAGACAGTTCTGTCCCCTCAGGAGCTGCACTTCCACTCTAATATTTACATTAACAAATCTGAAAACCTAAAGAGGATTATTTAAATTGCTCCACTTTTATTAAAATAAATGAATATACCATCTGTTTGTGCCCAATAGTGACAGCAAAATCACATAACGTACAAGCATGTATTTATTATATCAACGCTCCTGCTTCTACAGGATATTTATAGACACTGAACAGATGGTAAAGGGCCCTTTTAGTAGCTTGTTTCTTAATTACATCAACATAACACATACTGTAAGATGTTAATAGACTAATAGATAAATCCAGTGACTCATGGGTACTTCTCTTGTATAAAAAAAGGACAAAATGAGCATACCTGGGAACATTACAGTTGAGCTCATCCTGAAAATATTTTATCTTCTTGCAAAAGTTTTTACATAGAGAGAGGAAGTAAATGTAGAAATTCATGAACTTTGTCCAACATGATTCAGTGATGTGTACTTACCCAGCCTGTAAATACTGTACTAAAGGTTTGTAACCATAGCTGGGCTACAAATTCCAGACCCTATAGAGAGTAATGGGTAGTGCAAATTATTAATTAAATATTAACTTTGCTGGACAAAGTGGGTGAGATTTATCCCAAACAGGTAACTGGGATGGTAAAATTCACTCAGGTTGTGTAATGGGTGCTTCCATTTAAGACTGCTATTTGAGCTAGAGTGTGAGGGGGAGCATATTCTACTGGGTCTCAAGATCTCAAGATCAAAGCCTGAGATCGCTTGAAAACATTGTGTATGCAGAGCCATTTACCCCCTTCAAGGGCATATGTTTATACAAAGGGACTGTATTGCATGGATACTTTCAGAGGTGGGATGATAGAGGGCTCAAGACGTGTCTTAGGGAGTAGAGCTTCACCTCACTGACGAAGCCCAGAGAGACCGAAACTTAGGTGTGGGGTTTGCTGTTGCTCCTGTTCAGGGTAGAATTGCCTGGTATTTAGGGCTGGATCACTCTTCTGAGTGAGACCAGACTTATATACTACAGGATATTTCTCCCTATGAAGTGCATAAGTGAGCTAAAAGAGGTTGCTTCCTGGAGGTAACCAGAACTATAGAACAGACCTACTTCGGTGTTGTTCATCTTCAGATGAGTGCCTCTGACTCCTTTTGTTTTGATTACAATGCATGCTGAAATTAATAGCCAACCTAGTATGAAACATATTAATATTAAGTGTTTAATACATATTTCTGTTTTTATTTATCTTACTGTCTGTCTATCTATCTATCTATATACATATATACATTCAGTGGCGGAGCTAATGAATAGAGGGTCCCAGTGCAAAATAAGTTTGGGCCCCCCCCTGTAATTTCTCTACACCAGGAAAGTGACTGCAAAGGTCAATAAAAAGCCAAAAATATATGTAGTTGGTTACACCACCCCTAGGATAATCAGATCACCTTTCTATAAAAAAATAATTATCTGCCCCCTCTGCACTAATAAATTAAGAATCTCACTTTACCGGCAGTAGCTCAGGCCACCGTATACATATACTGTATATATTCATATTTATACAACACAGACAGAAAATCAAAAAATAAAATGCTTACACCAAGAATTCTATTTTACATAATAAACCTATAATACAAAGGTCTATATTCACTAAGGTGAGAGCTTTCTCACTAGTGAAGTGAAAACTCACCTATTTGCCTTTTTTAATTTGTAGAATGAAGTGTATAGCAGTATAAATTGATTAATCGGCACAAAAAACAGTAAATAATAAGATTATGTTATTGTGCACAGAGATTCTTTTCTAAAAAACAAAAGTTATAGATGCACACCTGAGAATGAACACCACATATTAGTATGATCTGTTTTTGCTGACTTCTTTCATTAAAGAGAATTGCACATTTTATGAGGTTATGGGCCTCCATTGTGTACACAGCATTATTCCGAGTTTTCTGATTCGGATTTTATAATGTTTCCTAAATCTCTTTGTGTGACAAAAGGGAGATATTTGGCTGCCTTTTTTACCTGTGTGATATCTTTTACTTTAAGGTTTTTATTACTCAATAAAAATTTAAGGGGTAGGCATATCTAATCTAAGTCAAACATTCTTGACCCTTGATGAAATTCAAGAAACGTGCGTCGGGTGCACGTAGGAACGCAGTCGCAAGTCTATGACGTCATCATTCTGCGTCTAGACCGCGGCGTGACTAGCAGAGAGCTAGCGTTTTCAGTCTCAGGCCCATAGCTTAAAGCCCCTTCACTGCTGCAATATTCTGGCTATTTTAGTCAAGTTTAGGAGATATGGGAAGGCATTAGCAACTTAATATGGGTATATCCTGAAGGAAACGCTGCTATTTGGGAGCTTGGGTATTTGGATATATTGATATTGGGAACATTACCTAACTGGATATTAGTACTCTGGGGGCATTTATCTCTCAATATCTTTTACCCCTATCCATTACCCCTTGCTATATACTATTATATCGTTCACTGGTTTTTGATCAGCAATTAGCTGCTAATATTTACTTGTATTGCACCTTATAGGCAACCATATATCATTATTTTTCATGCTTCACTCTCATATACTTTTTTTCATGTGTCATAGCACTTGGCACTTTATCACTATAAGCACTATTTAGCACCTTATTACATACACTAGTCACTTTACCAGTGACTATACCAGCACGTTGCACTTTATATGGTCTACCTCATAGTGGCAACTTTCCACAACAGTGGAAGTATTATAGTATAATACAATTATTCCAGTAAACTTTATATATTAGATATCTCTCTGCTACCTACGTTTATGTATTTTAAGTGGATTTTAACTAACATGATTAAAAGTTAAGTTTTAACATTTAGTTCAATCTCTTTTTCTGAGATTTGATTTTTCAGGAGTGCCCTAAAAAAGGATCTTTTCTCTCTCTTTTTGGAAATATTTATTTATAAATAGATAACTCCAGATATTTAAAGCTCCAGCATTTTCTATTACTCGTTCATAATATATATATATATATATATATATATATATATATATATATATATATATATATATATATATGGTATATACCATATCATTTTTCCCATTCCATCTCTTACTGATTTCTCTCCCCCACACCTCCCAACAGTCTTCTTTACAGTGGGAGTCCCCCTGCCCCACTTAGCCTCCAAAATATCCCTCTTTTGAAGGAAAGTCCCCCATTTCCAGCCATAGCCTTTTTCTCTGATCCCTCCTGTTGTTGTCTGTCAACGCTTGTGAGAAAGATAAAAACCCTGAGTATCAGTTCTATGGAATATATGTCATATTGTGTGTGTATCTTCCAAACGTAGGTTTCACAGTATAGAGAATGGTGACTACATTATAATGAATAATCTTTCAAGAATAGTGTCCCTTTCGAGCCCTAAACACTCAAGACCGCCACAGTTTTTTTGCTAATGAGCCGTATAGTGAGGGTCTCTTTTTCTATCTCTCTGTGTGACAGAAAATTGGTAACCTCTCTGACAACTGTCTGAGCAAATCTCACAGGGACTGGACTCAGAGCAAACCTAGTGACCCACATCCATTCCCACTCCATGCATTATTAATGTCCAGCAGGGCGGCATGTGGCACCACCATGGCAGAGAGAATATGCTACAGACAGGTCACCAGTCACTGCTAATTATCAGGGATCTGGAAGCAAGGAGGGCACAGAGAGAACTGGTTATTAGGACATGACATTCTTGAATCAACATTGCAGTTAAATGAGAGAGTATTATCTCAAATACTCTTTAATATAAAAATCTAGAAAAAAATATCTGGATATATTTAGTGTTTTTGCTTTCCTTCACTATCAAGATTTTATTGTACATAAGTCACATAACTGTGCAAATAGCTTACAGTGAATATCATAAAGCCCTGCATAGTAGATTCCAATTCAAACACACTTCAACCACAAGGTAAAATGCCTATAACCCCAAATATACAGCAGTAATTTAAAAAAGGAAGACACTATTTCCAAATGACTTTTCACTCATTATTCGACTGTATTGATCCCTGGTGAGTTTATCCGTCCCTTCAATTCAGCTTTTTTATTGCTATGTACAGTGGGCACTATAAATATTATTATATGTCACGTTAATTACATGTACTGTCCACTAGAGGAAGCTCTGGTATATACCACACATTATGAGCCCTGCCATAGCTGTCTTCAGTAGGGGAACATTAAACTAGTGCACACAAAACAGGGTTGTGGTATTAATTGAGCATTGTTTGGATGTGTTAGTGATTTTTGAGGAAATGTATTTTTATTCCCTAAAGCTCAGGAGTCCTATTGTTCCTTCCGCCTGTTAAGGTATGGGTGTCCTCTTTCACATGTATGTCCCTTGTTGTCACAGTGAAAATAGCAGAGGTTATAAATCAAGATAAAGCATTTTAATCAATGAATTATGCTAAAATGTCACATTAAATGCTGACACTTTAATGTTGAGCACTTTGCAAAATCATCTGAGGAGTATAATACGTTTTACCGTGCTTTGTTCATTAGACATCCATCTTCTGTAAGCCAACATTCTTCAGTTGTTTTGTCTTCATTTAAAAGGATAGATTCCAATGCACTCAGCATGTCATGTATGGCCGTTACTTCAATATGCAGTTTCACAGCTTGCACACACACAATTACACACTCAGATGGATGGGAGGATAACTTTACAATCCCATAGAATTGAGTAGAAGGGAATCCAAACATTAGTAATAATTCCCATCTCCACATATTTAATAGGGCTTTCATTATGCTAGATACAACGTTTACTATTAAAAGGACCATGACTTGTTTTATCAACATAGTGTGCTTATAAAGGAACCATCTAGACAACAGTTTTTGTTCATCTAAATGTTTATCTAGATGCCTTAACCAATGTTATTCTCCTCAATGTAATATAAATTGTATACTTCACTTCCAGAATTACTGTCCTCCTGTTCTCTCTCATGCACAACGCCATATTTCACAGCTGTGAGCTTAGGCCACACCCACAGGGCTCAGCTTGACCTATGGTTTGATCAAAATGCAGTAAAATATGAAAGTCTTTCTGAAACCTTTACAATTACAAACTTTTATCAACAATCTAGGTCCATACCAAGCATATTGTGGTTGTAGGCAAGTACTAACCATACAGAGAATAGGAATAAAAGGGGTGGTTCCAAATACACTGCGAAGGTTGTCATCTATTTGAAACATTAATTTAAAAAAATGCCTACAGTGTTCATTTAAGTGTCTGTGTAACCCTCAAATAGCCAAGTTTGTTTTAAAAATGATGGGGACCGCAAACACAAAAAATAGTTTTACATAGGATGTATTTGGCCAGAAAGAAGCCCCGTAGTTCAGAGAAGGTTAAATAAAGTAATATTCCTTCAGAGTGTAAGATTGTGAGTTTTCAGTCCTGCATTGTGCTCTGGGAATGCACTTTGGACACTGGAGTCTAAGCTCAAAGACAGGGCCCACCATTTTTGCAATGTGTTAATATTGTTTTTGCCTTTAACGCAATCCATGTATAGCGCTACAGAACATGTTAGCGCGTTACAAATAAACAATAATAATTTTCAATTAAAAATAAAGATACAGTATATTATATCTGAAGGCTTTCATACTGCAATGCATTTTAGGTATGTATTCGCAATTACTGTATATTATTCAGAAAGAAGCCTCTTGACTCACTTGTGCTCTTCGCAGAAGGAAATATCCTGCAATATATCAGTCTGGTCTCACTCAAAAAGTGTTCCAGGCAATTCTTACCCTCAACAGGAAAAAAACACAGACTATTATTACTCTTCTTCATATTATTATTATTATTATAATTATTTATTTGTAACATGCCAACATATTCCGTAGTGCTGTACAGGGGTTAAGTACAAGGCAAAAAATATTTTAACACATTGCAAAAGAATGGAGGGCCCTGTCTTTGAGCTTAGAATCAAACTAGATTGAAACTAGATTTACTAGATTGAAAACTTGCAAACTTACAAAGTTACAAAGGTTTAAGTGGGATACAGGAGGGTGGTAAATGTGTGTTGCATATGAAGCCTGGAGTTGATAAGCTTCTGTGAATAAATGCTTTTTAGTGAAGGTTTTGAGGCAGGAGGATAGTTTTATGGAGCGAGGGAAAGAGTTCCATAGAATAGGGGCAGAACGAGCACAGACCTGAAGGTAGGAGTGAGAGGAGGCGATAAGAGAGGAGGAAAGAGGAAGGTTGTCAACAGAGCCAATAGAGTCTGTGGGGAATTACTTTGAGATGAGAGCAAAGATATAAGGGGGTGCACAATTGTTGATTGCTTTATACGTTAGGGTTATGATTTAACATTTTTATTCTGGAGGCTATGGGAGGCTGTGGAGTGACTGACAAAGAGGTTCCGCAGACACTGAGTATTGAGTATGGTAGACGAGTCTAGCTGAGGTTTTCATTATCGACTGGACTGGACACAGACATTTCATCGGTAGGTCAGCAAGGAACGAGTTGCAGTAGTCATGGCAAGATATGATGAGAGAATGGATTTGAATTCTAGTTGTGTCTTCTGTAAGATATTTTGAAGATTTTTTAGGTGAAAATTAAAAGATTTTGTGATTGATTATATGTCAAGAATGAAAAAAATGTCAGGGTCTATTAGAACCCTAAGACAGCGGGCCTGGGAGGTGGGAGTGATGATATTTGAGGAGTGAAAGGTGTAAGAGAGGGTGGGAAGATTAGGAGCTCACTCTTTGACATGATGAATTTGAGTTGATGGGTGGACATGCAGCAAGATATGCTTGAGAGGCAGTTGGCAACTCATACTAGAATAGAGGGGGACAGATCTGGTGCTGAGAGGGGGACAGATCTGGTGCTGAGAGGAAGATTTTAATATTATCTGCATATAGATGATACTGAAATCCAAAATATTTTATTAGGGTAACAAGGGTGGATGTATAGATGAGGGAGATGAGGGTGCCTAGGACTACAGTCAGAGAACGCAGAAAAAACAGTGGGGGGGCAGTGAATTAGAGAGCTGTGTCACAGATGCCAAGTGGGCTATTTTGGATTAGGAGAGGGTGGACAACTGTATCAAAGACAGCAGAGAGATCCAGGAGAATTAGCATAGCAAAGTGGCCCTTTGACTTGGTTGTGAGCAAGTCATTAGTGATAGCTGCCACAAGGACGAACTGGCGTTCAAACCCCTATACGGCAACTGGAGCCAAAAAGCATATGGGTACTAGAGAGATTTCACAAGGGGGTTAAAGTCCTGTCAGTAGCACTGTAAATACAAATATAAACCCAATAATGTTTTGTGAATTAAATGGAAAGTGATGTTAGGTATCAAAATTAATAGCACAACATTCTCAAGCTAGCAAATCTGCAATATAAAATAGCTTATTTTATGTTTAATCAATGTGTTAATACATATAATATAATTCACATGGACTAGAATATCTATTAATTTAATAATATTGCATTATTTCTGGAAAGCGGGTCCGAAACTCGTACTTAAAACCGGTAAGGGATTGAAATCTAACCTCCATTTTTCAGTGACGTAATGATGATGATCTCTTTTACCATTGGCTCCGTCTAAACCCGTAACTACAGGTTTGACTAAATGCAACGTATGCAAGAATGGATTACGGGTTTGGATGTCGGCCATGTCTGTTGCAGGCTTGGCTAATTTTATCGTTCTGTAATTCCGCAGAATTCCAAGCCCGCAAGCTTGCGAGTGTACCAGGGCTGCTGTGGGCTTGGAATTTAATATGGCCCATATGACTCTTAGGGAGACCAAACCCCTAGTGGTCATATACATCCAAAGAAAAAAACAATGCCTCGCTCACTGTGCTTTAGGGAGTACATCTCACTGAAGAAGCCCAACAGTCCTCAGTATACAACTGGGGTTTGCTGTTCAGGGCGGAACTACCTGGTATTTCCGGGATCACTTTATTGAGTTAGGCCAGACTAATATACTACAGGATATTTCTCCCTGTAAAAGTTTGATCGTTCTCAGATTGCACAACTTTGACCTTGTTTTTGCAATATATTCAGAGCCCAAGGGGGTATAATCATCAGTTTTTGGAAATTATCTCCTATTAACAAGACCCACCATCCTTAGTGGGTAGATCAAAAAGATACCAGGTAAAAATTACAAACTTCAGTGTGTTTACTATATAAAAATGCATTCAATAACCTTCAACTGATTACTTGTTATAACCTATATTTTTTAATTTATAACATATCTGGAACCCTTGCTGTGTTATGTAAAAATTGTATTTTTACTTTATAGAAAACACTTTAAAACAATGTTTTAAATATCTATTTAAGCCCCATATTTTACCATGGCATTTGAAGAACTAGACTAAATCATGGAAGAAAGCAAAAAAATAAAAACAAATACTACTAAATGCAATTATTCTTGACTGTGAACTTCACTGTTGGGTTTTCTGATTTGGAACCTTTGAGGGTTAATAAATTAAATATTGTAGTTTTTTTTACTTTCTAAAAACAAATTATTCCTTTATCAAACAGAACATACTGTAACATTAAACTTAAGTGGCCTTTTAATTGAGCTGAAGCTTAACTACAGAAAAGTTGAAATTTCAGACTCTGAAGGACCACTGAATTGTCTTGTTTATAGTATGTTAATTAGGAAAAGTTTTCTTGAAAATGTATAATCTGTTTTCCACCATTATACATGTGTGTCTGTTTGTGTTGTTCAGTCGTATCTGACTCTCCGTGACCTCATGAACCGTAACACACCATGCTAATCCACTTGGTATTCATGGCAGAGATAATGGAGTGGGTTGCCAGTTCCCTCTTCAGTGGGCCACAGCATACATCTCCTGATATTTCTAGGTGGTCTCCCATCCAAATACTGACCACTCCCAACTCTGCATGGCATCAGGGTGGTGTAACCTCTAGGTTCCCTGACCTGAATTGAACCCAGGTCGCAGTGGTGAAACCACCGAATTATAACCACTTGACCACCAAGGAACCCACCATTATATATAGTTTTCCTTTAATGGTGGCAGCTATTCCATTTTTGTTCTTAACTAGGACTGGACCCTTAGGATGTATGGAAGGAACAGTGGGTTTAGATAACATCTCTACTCTCTACTACTGAAAGACTTAGTTTGAGAGAAAAAAAAAGCAAATCCCAGAGGGATCTCCCTATCCATCCACATACAAACAAGCTAGTTATGCAAGTTGGACCATCCCACAGAAACAAGCTGAATTAACATTTTCTTAAAAATGCTTTTATGCTCATGGCTTACATAGCTGCTAATATTATTATTTTATTACTGACTTTACAAAGGGAAAGTTTTTGTAAATTACAATGATCTTCAAATATAACGCATTTTTATATCTAAATGACACGTATATAACATAAGTGTATCTATGATGTAAACATTCAGCAGTCTGAGCCACAAATGTACCACCCGTATTGGTAATATATAATGTATTCAGCACTGCTTATACTTTTTGATTGGTTTTGTATATCATGGGATACCCCACTAATGCTGATACAGACCCTTTATCCATATTCTTGGGTGGTATAATCAATACACTTTAGATGTTAGCAGAGATTTGCATCCTATAGCCTCCAAGTCTCTAAAGGAGATACTTTAACTAACTGACACTCATGATTCATATTAATGAAATGAGCAGGCTTTGTCACTCCTCTGGGCTCTGAAATCTGCAGTCCCCTTATTTGTGATTAACTGCCCCCCATTAATCTTTGACAGCTCAGTCTGATCTCTGCCCTTGTCTTTTTATCTCTGTGTTCCTCCTGTTTCCCCCAAATTGAATTATATTTAATCAGACTGAACCTGTTGTTGGACAATCAGCTGGTGTGGGGGCTCCTGGGGCCTTGGGAGACTAGAAACCCACTTATTAGTGATGGCTTATTAATTTCAGGAGCCAGCACCTGCCACCGGCCCTATTTAATTAGCCGCCTTGATGCATCTCAAAGCAGACAGCATGACGATAAGTATATGAGAGGGACCCTGAACGGCTCTTCTTTGTCTGCCTTGTGCAATGATCTTGGAAAAGTGTTTGTCCAGTGTGACCAAGGAATCTGTATCAATAACATTTAGTATTATTCCTATGTTTAGCTACTGAATCCTGGCATATGACATAACTAAAAAATTGTAATGCCTTAAACAATTGTGCACAAAATGCAGATGTAACATATATACTTCATATTTTACTCATGGTATACTGAATGATTTAAAAGTTGGCAAACAGCACCACTTGGCCACAGGAAAAGCGGGATGCTTGGTAGTATTGGAAGAGTGCTACCAATGTCACAATTTCCAAAGGATATTGATAAATTATAAGCTATTCATATAACATTTAAAAAATCGTACAAGGAAAGACTTCATGGGCTTAACATGGATAGCTCTGAGGACAAAGAGAAGGGGCTGTATATGATAAAAAAAACTTCAAATATCATTATTGTTTATATGTAACGCGCCAACATATTCCGTAGCGCTATACATAAGTTAATTTCCAGGCAAATACATATTAAATATTAACACCGTGCAAAGGATGGAGGGCCCTGTCTTTGAGCTTAGAATCCGGTGTCCATAAGCGCTCCCAAATTGCCATGCAAGATTGAAAACTTGCAAACTTACAATCTAAATAGTTAATAGAGTTCAGAAATATTGCTTTTGCAGTAATGTCATGAGCACCTTCATGATCCAAGTTGTTTATGTAGCTATTACAAATACATTTATTATGAAACACATAATTATTGGAACTATCTGTATTTTTTCACTCAGCAACAGTGTTTCAATAAAACAGTATCCACTATAATAGTTATTAGTTGTGAGTAAAACCTGTGAGATGCGTTCTATGTAGGCGTTACACACAATTCACGAGGTAGCCGCATCAATGCGCTTGTGCAGCGGACGAGCTGTGGGGGAGGGGAGAGAGGGGGGAAAGGGAGAGAGAGGGAGGGAGAGAGAGAGAGAGAGAGAGGGAGGGAGAGAGAGGGAGGGATCCAGAGAGAGGAGCGAGAGAGATAGGAGCCAGACAGAGAGGGGGAGAGAGGGAGAGAGAGAAAGGAAGAAAGAGAGAGAAAGGGAGGTAAAGAAAGAGAGAGTGACAGACGAGGCGGGAGAGACAGAGAGCACACAGAGAAACAGAGCGCACAACAAAGTGAGGGCACAGAGAGGGAGAGTGCGCATGGAGAGGGCACACCGACAGACAGCACAGAGAGAGACAGAACAGACAATTGAACGTTACATATGACACCTTCATTTATGAAGGGTAAGTTACTAATCTTTAAAAAATTAAAGGAGAATGTGTATAAAAGAAATGCTTTTAAGTGCATGGCAAAAACATATTAACACATTGCAAAAGAGTGCAGGTCTCTGTTTTTGAGCTTAAAACCAAACGTACATAGTGCTGGTTTCCAAAGCATCTTACAAGATTGAAAACTCACAAACTTATGGGATCTATCCTGTTATGTGCACGCACGGCACAGGAAGCCTCCTGGTGCTGGGCGGGCTCGCGTCCTGCGTCCCGATGTACTCCCTAAGCCCCTAACCCCATACACCCCTTGCTGGCCCTTACCCCCTACACCAGTTACCGGCCGTAACCCTAAACCTAACCCCCTAGCCCTAAGTCTATAACCCCAACCCCTACACCCCTTGCCGGCCCTTTCCCTAACCCCCTATACCCCTTGCCGGTCAAAAGCTTAACCCTCTTAGCCGAACCCTAACCCCCTAAAAGTAACTTCCTAACCCTAAGCCCCTAACCCCCTACACCACTTACCAGGCACTTGGAGACAGCTACATCGGGACACAATCTCCCCAAAGTTAGTTTGGTTAGAAGTCTCCTGGAGATTCTTCACTTGTAATGTTCTTAAAGTGACCCAAAAAAGACCAATGAAATAAATGTAATGAAAAATGCTTGCAAGCATGTCTGTACAGTATATATATAAATATATATATATATATATATATATATATATATAGTTGTGGATCTTGCTATGTTGGTGACGTTTGCGATATTGGTCATGCACTTGCGGCCCTCGCAGGCGCTCATCCCGAGCCCGTGCTTTAACAACACCCGACAGGGGCTGCAATGAGTGCATCCCGCGCTCATCGCAAGACCCCCTGGGTTTGCAACACCCTGCAGTACCTGGTTCCTGCCAGTAGTTCAAGCACGTACCGGGGTACAACCCTGCCAGCAGCTCCGCACTCCATCTTCTCCTCTGCGGCACCCGTCCTCCGGCCAGAACAAGCCGCAGAGGAAGTGAGATCGGGACGGGAGCCGAGGGGAGGTGAGTGTGGAGATGCTGGCCAGGATGCATCCAGATACAAGACACAGAGGAGGGGGGGGAAGGAGACAAGGGATGGAGAGGAGGGGGAACAAGGACACAAGGGAGGGAGAGGGAGGGAAGGAGACACAAGGGAGGGAAAGGGGGGGAGACACGGGTGAAAGGGAGAGGGGTAAAGGATACACTAGGTGGAAAGGGAGAGGGGGGAAAGGAGACACGAGGGGGAAAGAGGGAAAGGAGACACAGGGGGAAAGGGAGGACGGAAATGAGACATAGGAGAGGGGGAAATGAGACACCAGGGAGGGAGAGGGGGAAAGAGAGAGGGGGGAAAGGAGGTTCAGGTATGGGAGAGGGGGGAACGGAGACACAGTGGAGAGAAAGGGGGAAAGGGAGAGGGGAAAAGGAGGTACAGAAGAGGAGGAAAGGAGACACGGGGAGGGAGATGGGGAGGAGAAACAGGTGAGGGAGAGGGGGGAAAGAGAGAGGGGGAAAGGAGGCACAGGAGAGGAAGAGGGGGAAAGGAAACACAGGGTAAAGAGGGGGAGGAGAAGGAGACACAGGGGAGAGGGGAAGGAGACACAGGGGAGGGAGAGGGGAGAGGAGAAACAAGTGAGGGAGAGGGTGGAAGGAGACACAGGGGAATGGAGGAACAGGAGAGGGAGAGAGGGGGGAAAGAAGACACAGGGGAGGGAAGGGGGAAGAAGGCAAAGGGGAGGGAGAGGGGGTGGAAAGAAGGCACAGGGGAGGGAGAGGGGGAAAGGAGACACAGGGGAGAGAGGGTGAGAGGAAGGAGACACAGGGGAGAGGGTAAGGAGACACAGGGGAGGGAGAGGTGGGGAAAAGACACAGGGCGGGTTAAAGTAGACACTGGGATGAGCCTTCGGGGCTCATCGCGAGGCCCGCAAGTTACAGGGGAAAGAGCCAAACATTGTCCGGGAAACAGCATTGCCAGCTTTAAAATTGTATTCCCCATTAAAGATCTAAAAAATATCTACTTAGGACCCTGCTGCCTTCTAGGAGCCTGGAAGGATGCATGTCATTGAGATTCATTATTATTATACTTTTGAATAATATTACCATATCTATGAGTAGTAAACATTTTAGTATGTATGTGTGTATGTATATACAGGGTTCCCCAGTGGTTAGGACTCAGTGCTTCCAAAGCTGTTGACCTGGGTTTGATTCCAAGTCAGGGAACTAAGAGGTCACACCACTCTGAAGCTTAGCAGGGTTGGGCCTGGTCAGTACTGGTATGGGAGGCCAGAAGCTGTATGCTATGGATCAGCATGACCATGGACATAAAGGTGTTCTAGTGTGTTACAGTCCATGGGGTCACAGAGAGTCAGAAACGACTGAGCAATGCAAAAAAAAAAAATATACAGTATATTACACAGTTATGAAATTATTAAGTTTAGAGTTTTCCTTGGTCATCTCCACAGGGTTGCCATACAGTCATACAGTCCTCCCCTCCCTCATCAAGACACTGTGAGAAGAGGTCCAGCACCTACCTATAAACCTTCATATTTCCATACCTAGCACAGTAGCCATCACTGTAATAAAATAATGTCTGGTTTTGAAAGTGCAAATGTATACAGGCCCAAAATTTCGTTCATTGACCTAGAAATGTGAACATACCTATATCTGAACTAAAGAAACTGCTGGCAATCAAGTGATACAAAAATGCCTCCTCGTGTTAAAATTAGTATTAACTATGGGACTAAGTCGGACATACTCTTTACTAAATTCTTGAGAAATTAGATTAAGACCTTGAGGCTTTTGTAAGAATATTAGCGAGTAAAAAAGATGAAGCTAGAGAATATCTGATGGAATATGATGACATGGTCTTGACTGAAGGACTTGAATTCTAGAGAAATCTGTTTCTGGAAATTATAACCACAAAGGGGCCTTGTTTGTGTGGAGAGTATTTGTGTATTTAGCTTTTAGTTACACAGTTACATAGTAATAGAGGTTGAAAAAAAGACTTTTAGTCCATCAAGTTCAACCTTTTTATATCTCCTCTAATCTCTGTAATATACGGATTAATTGTTAATTGATAATTGATCCAGAGGAAGGCAAACAGAAAAGAAAACCTATTGAAATTCCCTACAGATACTGGTGATCGGATTCCTCCTGGATCAATACTCCCTCTCTAATTATCCAGGATAACCCTGAATGCCCTTTTTATTAAAAAATATAACAAATCCCTTTTTAAAGTTACCTATTGAATCCACAGACTGTAATCCAAATTAGCACATCATGGCAGCTAATGAATATGTGAGAGACCCTCAATTTCATATAAATACAGCAGCAACATAGAATTTCCCAGGATTAATTCACTTTACAAAAAAAAATGCATAAGAGTGTAGAACCAATTTTCATGGCTTTTGGAAAGAAAAATATAATATTTTTGGTCTATAAAAAGATTTTAAAGGAATAATCTTAGGCAGAATGAGTAAAGAAAATAAAAATTAATAAAATAATGAAATAGCAAAATCTTTACTTATTTTTTTAACTTTTATGTACAATTATGCTTTACTTCCGTGATCCATTTTCTTTACTGAATTGATTCGGTACTTTCTCAGCAGGATGTGTCCCTGTAAACTAATGACATTTCCATGAATCCAGTTGACATTGCTGGCAGTTTTAGATGCTTTATTCCCATCGTGCATAGAGAAGCTGCATTCAGTCTCTTCCCACCTTGGTTAGCTGATCAGCTCTAACCAAAAATGGCAGCATAAAAACATATAAAAGATAAAACATTGAAGGTTGTAATACTTTTACAATATGAAATAATTTTTTCTTTTTTTTTTCAAGTGAAGTCCTGCAAGAGCAGGGTCTGTTTTACATATGACCACAATGGCTCTTTAAATTGATAGGATCACACTTATAGGAAAGACTTATTAACCCCGTCAGGGATGTTTGTGACATATAGTTCATGTGATGGCGGTGCCAGAGGAAGGGATTCTGTCATTCTGAACATATGTCAGTCTCTTGGCATCATGCACAAACAGCAGACTTGGCTTGGTGCACAGAAGTCCCCTTCTTTGTCTCCTTATGTATTCATTATGTGAATGGGGGATTTGGGGACAATAAGAGGATGACCACAACACAAAGAGAAGTGAAATCTGAAGGAAATCTAATTAGCAGTGATGTATGACAAGCTGCCAAATTAGTGTCTGAACTGACATTGATGGGAAGATTAGAGCACTCTCGGGATACAGTGTCAGGTCTGTAAATTACAAATTAAACAATATTGATTAAACAGAGATAACCCAACACCAGTGTACTACAGCTCTACCATCGCACTAGTTCAAATACACTCAAATACTGGACTTAAAGGGCAATTTTTTGTCAACTATGTTCTAAACAAAGAGAATATCTGGATTTTTGTTTAGTAGCACAAGGCTCTATGTTATGTTTTTGCATCACATCCTGAGAGCTAGATAATGTGGGTGTGTGTGTAGTTATCAGTGGAGGAAGGGCGAAGAAGAGGAAGAAACATGCAGAAGTCCAGAGCCTTTATTTGATAACTGGATAGGAATGAGATAGACACCACACCCCTTCTCCCTTACTTCCTCTTTAAGTATGTTTTTAATCAGAAAAGTTTTCAAACATATATTTGCCATTGTGCTGTGAACCTTTAATCTAAACTGATAATGTGTGTGTGTGTGTCGTTCAGTTGTATCCGACTCTATGTGACCTGATGGACCACAACACACCATGCTGATCCACTTGGTATTCATGGCAGAGATACTGGAGTGGGTTGCCAGTTCCTTTTCCAGTGGGCTACAGCATACAGCTTCTGGTATTACTAGGCAGTCTCCTATCCAAGTACTGACCAGGCCCAACCCAACTCAGCTCCACGGTGGTGTGACCTCTCCTAACTGGAATTGAACCCAGGTCGCAGTGCTGAAAGTACCGAATCCTAACCACTGGACCACCAGTGACCCCATAACTATTAATATTCATGCGCAAAACTTATACAGCTACTAAAGTTGTTCATGTGTTACATACCTCATAAACAAGTGCAGTTTTTACTTACGGATAAAAATGTAACATGTTTGAAGCAAATCTCACACTAACAATATTGGACGCTATGTAGGACCTGAGCATAAAAGCATTTTTAAATAAATTTGTATGCCAGCCTTTGTGTTTGGATGTTTCAACTAGGCATGTTTATCAACCCCCACAGTAACCATTAATGGCCCTTGATAACGAAATGTTGATAACCGAGTTTGATAGTTGGATATCTTAAGCATAAATTAATTAATTAGCTAGGACTTACCTCTCTCACTCTACCCTTTATGACAACCAATTATAATTGTATTTATATGTGTATTGTAATAACTGTTTTTTCCAAGGTATATGAAGTATATAACACACTTGCAACATTAGTGGCGTTGTAAATCATAAGCATTAATCTTAATTTTGGCAGAATGCTGGTCTATACCAGCTTCAATAACAGTAATAATTTGATTAAAATATTAGAAGGCAGGTACAATAAGGGAAACCAGAGACTTCAAGTTTTTCAGGTGTGGAGTAGGTGTCAAATGCTAAACGCTTATCTAAATTATCCAATGAATCAACACATCTCCTCTATACTCCATGTATAAAAAACATAGTTGAACATTCTCCTCTGGCTCCAAACATGAAGAAAGCATCCATTATGCAAGTTCTCAGGCACAAGTATTATCTGCTAACATCACAAATGTAATTTAAAAATGCTTTTATATTCAGGTCCTAAATAGTTTCTAATGTGGTTAGTGTGATATTTGCTTCAAACATGTTAAATTGTTTTCAAACTAGTTTAAGAAAAAGAAGGGGGGGGGGGGGGGGCTACAAGGCGCACAAGCCCCTGGTGCAAATCAACAGGTTTTTCTTTAGGTTTATAAAAGTCACTGGGTTTTGATATGATTCTCACATGAATAGACCTCAGACAATAAGAGGTATGAATATCACATGGAAATCAATGAAACTGCTCATCTCTCCAACTGGCTTTACTCATCACTGGGAGTCTCGTAGGTACAATTGTCAATTGTTAGTATAAATGAATAATACATTTGTGTTCACATTTGAATGTCTAAAACAAGTTAAAAAATCTTGTTTCACCCAGGTCCTCCATCCCGGCATTAATGTCGACCCTAGACCAGTTCAGCAATCAGGTCTTAAGCTGAACTTGGAGAAATCGGAGGCTCTGAGCTTGGGCATGGCACAAGAGGACATAGAGCATCTGAAGGCCCTGTTTCCCATTTCATGGCCCCCCAAACACATAAAATACCTAGGGGTTAATATAACACCTAAAATTTCTGATCTATATAAGTCTAATTACCCCCCCATGTACAAGAAGCTGAATGATGACTTGTTCAAATGGAGGAATTACCCTCTTTCTTGGACGGGCCGAATTGCAGCAGTCAAAATGAGTGTTCTACCAAAAATTCTGTACCTATTTAGAACAATCCCTATGCCAATAACCCTGAGGGAACTGGATCGGTTCCAGTCCAGTATTTTTAGGTATGTGTGGAGAGATAAGAAACCCAGAATAGCCAAGAAGGTAATGTACAGAAACAAGAAAGAAGCATGCCCTAATTTACGGGAGTACTTTAAAGCGGCTAGGCTGCCCCAACTACCACAAACGCACTGGGTCAAACATCAACCGAGCTGGGTATTTTTGGAAAAGCAGCAAATGCAACCGCATAGCTGGGACACATTGATATGGGCGCCCGACGGATTAAGTCCGGTTAAATCACATCCGAACCCCATAATAAATTTAACAATAATAACGTGGAAAAGGGCTAGACTCAAATACAAGCTGGATATAAGTGCATCTCCCCTTTGTTCTGTAATTTCTTCCCAAGAGATTTGGGCAACCATGAATAAATCATCTAAGCACTGGTGGGCAATTAGGGGCCTAGACAGGTTGGGTCCCTGGTTTATAGGGAGTCATTTGATGAATTTAGAGCAATTTAGAGAAAAATATACCCTTCCCCCAGAGGAGGAATACAACTACTTGAAAATAAGGAGATGGGCCGGCGAAATATTTAAAAAATTTGGACCACCGAAATCCTCCTGGTTCTCGGTAATCTGCAAGAACCTCCCACTTGCAAAAGGGATAATAGGCTCATTATATGACACATTTATTAACTCAAATAATTCAGATAAGCCACCATATATAGGTAAATGGGAAAGAGAACTGGGGGAGGAATGGGAGTGGAAGAAGTGGCAGAAATCCTTCCTTAACCTGAATAAAGCAACGTGTAATTCCACATACATAGAGACCTCTATTAAAGTACTTCAGCGAACATATTGCACCCCGGATAAACTCAATAGATATGACCCTAGGATTAGTAGTAATTGTTTTAGAGGCTGTCAACAAATAGGAGACCATACACATACCTGGTGGCTATGTCAGGCAGTACACAGGCTATGGGAAGGGTTAGCACGGATAGCGTCGTCACTGTTCGATACTACGGTGGTGGCAACCATGGAGTCATGTTTATTGGGGATTAAATTTCCTAATCTAACAAAGCATAAGAATAAGCTATTTCAGATGGCTGCTGCAGCCAAGGTGCACATCGCTAGTCAATGGAAATCAGACAAATTAGACATCCGGGAAATTATAAGGAGAATTAATTGCATAGTGTTAAAGGAGAAGACAACATCAACCACATTAGACACTATACCACAGTTTTATGAAATATGGAATCCCTGGTTAAAATCAACATTGGGTACTCGATTAAATTGAAGGACCCAACAGTAAGAGGAGGTCAACAATAACATTTTAGGTGTAGGCCGGAGGGGGACGTCGACCTGGGAGGACTTGAGAGCTGGTGCCGGAAATTCTGGAATATCGGGAATAGGTAACGAGAGGTGAATATATAAATAATACATGTATAAAGTGTAAGAATGCATTGCTCTAGATTGTGACTTGCTGAGTTAATATAGTAACTAAGCAAACTAAACTGTATAGCTCGGAAGCTATTATTTAAAAAATGGAAAATAGCTATACATTGACTTATTATAGGGACAGGATCCCTTAGGATACAAATTTATAGTCTAAAATAGATTAAATGTACCTCTCCATATTTACATAGTTATAGTCTACTTATTTATTTAAAGTTTTAGTTGAATATGTATATAATTAAGTTATGTTTGTTCAA
The DNA here is from genome assembly GCA_027410445.1 of Discoglossus pictus. NCBI lineage: Eukaryota > Metazoa > Chordata > Amphibia > Anura > Alytidae > Discoglossus > Discoglossus pictus. The sequence continues at coordinate 96,401,481 of CM050168.1, forward strand.
GACTCTCTTATTTGAGTTAAAGGAAAAATAGAATAACTATAGAATCACAGAAAAAGGAAAAAAAGAAAGGAGATTCTATGGTTTGATTTATAAGAGCTTATGTGTTAATGTTTAGATTATATGCAAAAATATTTGTCACCTGTTATGTTGGAAACCTGTTATTCCTTTGAATAAAAACTATTTATAAAAAAAAAAAAAAATCTTGTTTCATGCCCAGATTTCTGAGAAATACAGTTATTACACTGCATTCTGGGAAAATTGGCAGGGACATGCAAATGTGCCCACAAAGACTTCGCTCTTGAGATCCATAACCATATTAAACATGTCTTCCCTTAAGCATATGCCCGTTTTATCAAACAGCTTTTAACAAAGCTAGGTTTGGATTATACACAAGCTAGGGATCCCACCCACATACAGCCCATTCAAGTTTACTGCCTCTCATCAGTGTGGGACAGGATCCTTAGCTTGTGTAGTGGATATTTTGAGTAGGTAGGTCACCACAACAATCATATAATGATGGACAAAAATAAGTATGAATACTAAAATGCATTTCACTGATGATTCTTTGGCTTCATCAGTTAGATATCCCCTGTATACTTTTTGTAATAATAATTTTGTACCTGAACACAAAGTATACAGGGGATATCTAACTGATGAAGCTGAAGAAACATGTTTTAGTATTCATACCTATCTTTGACCTCATCATTATACATATGTATATTAGTAGTTGTAGAATATGAACAAAAAAAAAAAAAAAGAATTTCTGGAAATTTTACAGTTACAAAATAATTTAGGTTGAAAAAAGAATTTTAGTCCATCTCATCTGATCTGCAGTATTCAGATTAATTATTAATTGTTAATTGATCCAGGGGAAGGAAAACCGAAAAAATAAATAAATAAATAAACCCAATTGAAACTTTTACAATTGTCTCAATAGGGGGAAAAAAAATAATTCCTTCCTGACCCCACTGGCGATTGGACTCCTCCCTGCATCAATACTCCCTCTCTAATTAACCAGGATAACAACTGAATGCCCTTTTTAATTAAAAATATTTTGAATCCCTTTTTAAAATTATCTATCAAATCCACTGTCACCATCTCCCAAGGAAGAGAATTCCATAGATTAACTACCCTTACTGTGAAGAACCCTTTTCTTTCTTTAAGGTAAATTTTGTTTACTTCTAACCTCAAAGGATGTCCTCTTGTCCGTTGAAAACTTCTTGCCACAAAAAGTTTACTTGACAAAGCCTTGTATTGATCCTGGATATATTTATATAAGGTAATCATATACCCTCTTATTTTTACTTGCCTTTGTAGCCGCTGCTTGGCATTGAGAACTGTTACGTAGGTGGTTGTCCACTGGTACTCCCAAATCCCTTCAATATCCAATACTACTTCACATTGTGGGTCAGTGTCTGTGTATGTCAGTGCTTGATCATGTTAGTGCCTCACTGTGTCTTTGTGAGATACTGAATAACTATTTGTTATACCCTACAAATTTTTTTTATTGGATAATATTTAGGATAGTGAACTTTTTAATATAAAAAGAAAATAATAGAAAATATAGGAAATTGTCTCTGACCTGAGAAACTTTGATAATATGCACCAGTGTTTGCATTTCACTGTGCAAATTCCTGCTGGTTGTAGGTCTTAAAACTATTCACTCATAACTTTTACATCTCTGTTTGTCCACTCTCGACCCTGTCTCTTCTGTCCCAAATCTCTTCATCCCATTTCCTTTGTACTCTCTCTCCATATTTTGTCTTCTATCTCTTTCTCCCATCTCTCTCTCAGCCAGTGCGCATTAGTATGTCGTGCACGGTTTTGATGCTGTTGCGCTTTAATTGGCTGAGGTTATGTTGGTGCAGTTTTGACGGAGAGCTTTGGCGTGCGCCATTATTATGGCACACCCTTTGTTTCAGTGCTACCTGATAGCAGGAACATGATTGGATTGTTTTTGTTATCAGTGTGGGGGGATTTGTTAAATAACTGAAGTCACTGAATTGGAAGCCCATGCATTTTACCCACTCCAACACAGAAGCAGACAGCTTGCATAAATCATTGCACAATCCCATACAACATCCCAAAAAAGTATAATGTATGCCTCCAGAGTCAGGCAGAGGTATCAAAAGTTATTTTTCCTCCTTCATAATTATTTCTTAGACATCCAATTTTTAATTGTATATGGTGGGGCATATCTGGAGGTATTTGCATTTAGAGGACTACTGTAGATTAGGATTTTATATATATATTAGCGGCCCTTCAACAATGATGGGGCAATAAAATTGTAAGGCAGGTAATGCTGTTTGCCACAGAAAGTAAGTGTTTTGGTCGTCTGAGATCCTCCGGCACTCATTGCGAGCCTCTCGGTTGGTGTATTTTTTTTTATCAGAGACACTTTTGCGCTCATTGCAAGGTCCGCTCAGATCTCCTTTTGGCGCTTATTGCAAGCATCTCCCCTGGTGTACTTTGTGTCCTATGAGCATTACCTATTTGTATTTTGTAATTGTAATTATTGTAATTGTAATTACCGTATATACTCGAGTATAAGCCGGCACCCGGTATATGCTAATGACGTGATGTCACATTCGCGCCACGTCATTAGCATATACCAAGTGCGAGTATATACTAACGAAGTGGCGCGCATGTGACATCATATCATTAGCATATACCGGGTGCCGGCACCCTGTATATGCTAATGCCGTGACGTCACATGCGCGCCACGTCAAGACCCGGAAGGAGTGAGGCCGGAGCAGGATCTTCAGATGCAGGTAAGTGAGGGGGAAGGGGGGGGGGGATTTAGAGGGGTAGAATGAGGGGGGGGGGTAAGAATGAGGGAGGTTGAGGATGAGGAGGGGGAGGGAAAGAGACATGGGGGGTAGAGAGACACGGGGGGTAGAGAGACACGGGGGGGTTAGAGAGACACAGGGGGGTTAGAGAGACACGGGGGGAGAGTGACTCGAGTATAAGTCCAGGGGGCCCTTTTTTGCCTTAAAAAAAGGGCTAAAAAACTTGGCTTATACTCGAGTAAATACGGTAATATATGCAGCAAGCAATGTGCTGAAGAGCTAACAATCGGTTTTGGTTTTCCTACAGCATACAATGTAGATTTGCACTGTTTTTGAGCTGAGGTGTGTCAGCAATGTGTGCAGTGTGTAGTGTAAATAGGCTGCATGCGCGAGGGCAAACCGTTTGTTTAGCTGTGTAATTCCGCATTTTGTAAGTTAGTGTTGTAAAATGGCGGCGATTGTGTATGTGATATGCGGGGGGTAGATGATTTTGCGTCCTTGCTAATAGTTTATTTTGTACCTCGTACAGGTTTTTTGTAAAAGTTGTATGTGCCTGGCGGTGTTTTGCGGGTCTAGGGGTCGTGTAGCCTTGTTTTCGTTTGTTTCAGCTACCATTTTTTCTCTCGCTTAGGGGATTTTCGAGTATCTAAACTCTGTAAATTGGACTTAAATTTGCGTGCAAACTGACTCCCAGACGTCCTGGCTGTCCCCCCTTGCTGTGTGTAATGTTTTTTTTTTATTTCTGTTTTGTTTTGTGTGTTTTTAATGTTTTTTGCTGTGCGCTGTTCGGCCGTTAAGTTCGTATTTTTGTGACTTCGTAATTTTGCATTTTTGTACCTCGTACATCCTTGGCAAAAGTTGTACGTGCCTGGCTGTTATTTGTGGGTTTTGGGTGGTGTGGCCGTGTTTTTATTTTTTTCTGCCGCCATTTTCTTTCTCTCTTAGCCAATTTTCAAGTTACCAAACTCCTTAAATTAGACTTTAATTGGGGGGCAAGCTCACTGCCCCCCAATGGGTGGCTGTCCCCCATGCTGTGTGTGTTTTTTTTTTTTAAGTGTCTTTCTTGTTTGTGGATGTCCCGTGGCTTGTGTAAGTCCGTATTTAGTCATTGTATTTAGTCATTGCGTGTTATTGGTTTTTTACTTGCTTCTGTGGCTGTTTGTAACCGGGAGTGAAGCAAATGCGGCTCCTTGCTTTGGCTCATTGCCGACATTGGAGCCTCCACCTTCCGCAAATGCGGCCAGAACTGCGTCTTTCGCTTCGCAAGGGACGCAGCTCTTGCAAGCTCACAAAACGTGACGACGACTCGCAGTTTGACAACTATTATATGTGACTTGACCATCAAAAATGACAGCGCAATACAAATGTAAGCCACATCAATGCTGTTTGCCACACAATGTGAAGGTTTTTGTACTGTGGGGACCTTCGGTGCTCATTGCGAGTCTCTCCTCTGGTGTAGTTTTGCTCCTCTGAGCAGCCTCTGCGCACATCACAAAGACAGATGCATATGTCTATATTTTGTAAATAATAATCAATTAATTAGTTTCTTAATGAATATACTTTACCTATTTGTAATTAATATATCCATCAATCAATAGGCTCAAGAGCTAGCAATGTTTTCATTTTCCTGCAGCATATAATGTCCAGTTGGACTGTTGCTGGCCTGTGGAGATAGTTTTAGGAATGTCCCAACTGTGCATTAGAAGTAGGCTGCGTGCGCGAGGTCAAATGGTTTATTTGTGTAAAGCGCTACTGTAGATGCGTAATGTTGTGATTTGGTAGTTTGGAGTGTAAAGTAGCGTTGTTTGTGTATGGGCTACACGGTCCTCGAGTATTTGGCGCCCTTCGTAGTAGTGTATTTTGTACCTTGTACGTTCCTGTGTGAAAAGTGGTACGCGGTTGGCGGTGTGTTGCGCGGTCCAGGGTCGTGTAGCCTCTTTTTCCTTTTCTTTGGGCCACCATTTTTTTTCTCGCTTAGACGATTTTCGAGTGCCTAAACTTTTGAAAATCAACTTAAATTCGCGTTCCACCTCACTTGCAGACGTCCTGGCTGTTCCCCAGTGCTATGTGTGATGTTTTTATTGTTGTTTAATAACAGCCTTTTTAAATTGTGAATTGGGCAATTGAATAGGGCTCTATATAAACACATAGAATTTTTTTTTTTACAGAAGTGTTTAGTTAGTGAACTTCTATGCAAAAGCAAGGTCTTCAGTAACTAAAAACGTATTTAAAAAAAAGATGCTATGGGCGTAAATAGAGCCTTGTTCAAGTGGGCGAATGGCAATTTAATAAGGCTGTAAGGCGATCCCGCGTTTCCTAAGTTTTGTATGCTAAGTCTCGTGTGTTTCATTGCCTCCACTGGTCGCCTCGCTTTGCAAGGCTTGCAGGCAAGGAGTGCCTTTGGCGCTCATCGCCCAAGTGCTGTGTGTGTGTTAGTGCCTTAACGGCTTGCCTCGCTATGCGAGGCACGCAGGCGATGAGCACCTTTGTCGCTCATGTCGTCTGCACCACGCAAAGCGTGACGACTCTTAGTTCAACAAATCACATATATAGTTGTGAGCATACGAGCCCGCTCGAGCCGTTGCTCACGCTTGCGGACTCGCACAACTCACAACTCCTCCAGCCCGCTCGCCGCTCTTAACTCCTCCCCCGCCACTCTTAACTCCTCCCCCGCCACTCTTAACTCCTCCCCCGCCGGTCTTAAATCCTCCCCCGGCTGCTCTCAACTCCTCCCCCGGCTGCTCTCAACTCCTCCCCCGGCTGCTCTCAACTCCTCCCCCCTGCTGCCCTCAACTCCTCCCTGGGTAGGGACCGGCAGACATGCTGGGGACTGAGGTGAAAGAGACAGCCTGGAGGGAAAGAGAGACAAGAGAGACAGGAGGGACACAGACAGGGAGAGTCAGGAGGGACACAGATAGAGAGACAGGAGGGACACAGATAGAGAGACAGGAGGGACACAGATAGAGTGACAGGAGGGACACAGACAGAGAGAGAGTGACAGGAGGGACACAGACAGAGAGAGAGTGACAGGAGGGACACAGAGAGAGAGAGAGTGACAGGAGGGACACAGAGAGAGAGAGAGTGACAGGAGGGACACAGAGAGAGAGAGAGAGAGAGAGAAGGGACACAGAGAGAGAGAGGGAGACAGGAGGGACACAGAGAGAGGGAGACAGGAGGGACACAGAGAGAGGGAGACAGGAGGGACACAGATAGAGAAGACACAGGAGGGACACAGATAGAGAAGACACAGGAGGGACACAGATAGAGAAGACACAGGAGGGACACAGATAGAGAAGACACAGGAGGGACACAGATAGAGAAGACACAGGAGGGACACAGATAGAGAAGACACAGGAGGGACACAGATAGAGAAGACACAGGAGGGACACAGATAGAGAAGACACAGGAGGGACACAGATAGAGAAGACACAGGAGGGACACAGATAGAGAAGACACAGGAGGGACACAGATAGAGAAGACACAGGAGGGACACAGATAGAGAAGACACAGGAGGGACACAGATAGAGAAGACACAGGAGGGACACAGATAGAGAAGACACAGGAGGGACACAGATAGAGAAGACACAGGAGGGACACAGATAGAGAAGACACAGGAGGGACACAGATAGAGAAGACACAGGAGGGACACAGATAGAGAAGACACAGGAGGGACACAGATAGAGAAGACACAGGAGGGACACAGATAGAGAAGACACAGGAGGGACACAGATAGAGAAGACACAGGAGGGACACAGATAGAGAAGACACAGGAGGGACACAGATAGAGAAGACACAGGAGGGACACAGATAGAGAAGACACAGGAGGGACACAGATAGAGAAGACACAGGAGGGACACAGATAGAGAAGACACAGGAGGGACACAGATAGAGAAGACACAGGAGGGACACAGATAGAGAAGACACAGGAGGGACACAGATAGAGAAGACACAGGAGGGACACAGATAGAGAAGACACAGGAGGGACACAGATAGAGAAGACACAGGAGGGACACAGATAGAGAAGACACAGGAGGGACACAGATAGAGAAGACACAGGAGGGACACAGATAGAGAAGACACAGGAGGGACACAGATAGAGAAGACACAGGAGGGACACAGATAGAGAAGACACAGGAGGGACACAGATAGAGAAGACACAGGAGGGACACAGATAGAGAAGACACAGGAGGGACACAGATAGAGAAGACACAGGAGGGACACAGATAGAGAAGACACAGGAGGGACACAGATAGAGAAGACACAGGAGGGACACAGATAGAGAAGACACAGGAGGGACACAGATAGAGAAGACACAGGAGGGACACAGATAGAGAAGACACAGGAGGGACACAGATAGAGAAGAGACAGGAGGGACACAGATAGAGAGACAGGAGGGACACAGATAGAGAGAGACAGGAGGGACACAGATAGAGAGAGACAGGAGGGACACAGATAGAGAGAGACAGGAGGGACACAGATAGAGAGAGACAGGAGGGACACAGATAGAGAGAGACAGGAGGGACACAGATAGAGAGAGACAGGAGGGACACAGATAGAGAGAGACAGGAGGGACACAGATAGAGAGAGACAGGAGGGACACAGACAGAGAGAGACAGGAGGGACACAGACAGAGAGAGACAGGAGGGACACAGATAGAGAGACAGGAGGGACACAGACAGAGAGAGACAGGAGGGACAGAGAGAGACAGGAGGGACACAGATAGAGAGACAGGAGGGGGACAGCGAGAGACAGGAGGGACACAGATAGAGAGACAGGAGGGACAGGAGGGACACAGATGGAGGGACACAGATATAGAGATAGGAGGGACACAGGCAGAGAGAGACAGGAGGGACACAGGCAGAGAGAGATAGGAGGGACACAGACAGAGAGAGACAGGAGGGACACAGAGACAGGAGGGAGACAGTAGGGACACAGAGAGAGACAGGAGGGACACAGACAGAGAGAGAGACACAGGAGGGACACAGATAGAGAGAGACAGGAGGGACACAGATAGAGAGAGACAGGAGGGACACAGATAGAGAGAGACAGGAGGGACACAGATAGAGAGACAGGAGGGACACAGACAGAGAGAGACAGGAGGGACAGAGAGAGACAGAAAGGACACGGATGGAGGGACACAGATAGAGAGAGAGACAGGAGGGACACAGAGAGAGACAGTAGGGACACGGATGGAGAGACACAGACAGAGAGAGACAGGAGGGACACAGAGAGAGAGAGAGACAGGAGGTACACACAGAGAGACAGGAGGTACACACAGAGAGACAGGAGGGACACAGACAGAGACAGACAGCAGGGACACAGACAGAGAGAGACAGCAGGGACACAGACAGAGAGAGACAGGAGGGACACAGAGAGAGAGGCAGGAGGGACACAGAGAGAGAGAGAGGCAGGAGGGACACAGAGAGAGAGAGAGACAGGAGAAACACATAGAGAGAGAGACAGGAGGGACACAGACCCAGAGAGACAGGAGGGACACAGACCCAGAGAGACAGGAGGGACACAGACAGAGACAGGAGGGACACAGATAGAGAGACAGGAGGGACAGCGAGAGACAGGAGGGACACAGATAGAGAGACAGGAGGGACAGCGAGAGACAGGAGGGACACAGATAGAGAGAGAGGAGGGACAGCGAGAGACAGGAGGGACACAGATAGAGAGAGAGGAGGGACAGCGAGAGACAGGAGGGACACAGAGAGAGACAGGAGGGACACAGACAGCGAGAGACAGGAGGGACAGCGAGAGACAGGAGGGACAGCGAGAGAGAGGAGGGACAGCGAGAGAGACAGGAGGGACAGCGAGAGACAGGAGGGACAGCGAGAGACAGGAGGGACAGCGAGAGACAGGAGGGACACAGACAGAGAGAGACAGGAGGGACACAGACAGAGAGAGACAGGAGGGACAGCGAGAGACAGGAGGGACACAGAGAGAGACAGGAGGGACACAGAGAGAGACAGGAGGGACACAGACAGAGAGAGACAGGAGGGACACAGACAGAGAGACAGGAGGGACAGAGAGAGACAGGAAGGACACGGATGGAGAGACACAGACAGAGAGAGACAGGAGGGACACAGATAGAGAGAGACAGGAGGGACACAGATAGAGAGAGACAGGAGGGACACAGACAGAGAGACAGGAGGGACAGAGAGAGACAGGAAGGACACGGATGGAGAGACACAGACAGAGAGAGACAGGAGGGACACAGATAGAGAGACAGGAGGTACAGGGAGAGAGAGAGAGACAGGAGGTACACAGAGAGAGAGACAAGAGGGACACACAGAGAGAGAGACAGGAGAGATACAGACAGGAGGGACAGAGACAGGAGGGACAGAGACAGACAGAGATAGAGAGACAGGAGGGACACATCCAGAGATAGAGAGACAGGAGGGACAGAGAGAGAGAGGAGGGACAGAGAGAGAGAGGCAGGAGGGACACAGAGAGAGGCAGGAGGGACACAGAGAGAGACAGGAGGGACACAGAGAGAGACAGGAGGGACACAGAGAGAGACAGGAGGGACACAGACACACAGAGAGAGAGACATGAGAGAGAGAGAGAGACAGACAGGAAGGAGTGACAGAGAGAGACTGACAGGAAGAAGGGACAGAGAGACAGACAGGAGGGAGAGATAGAGAGACAGACAGGAGGGAGGAATAGAAAGATTGACAGGAGGGAGGGATAAAGAGAGAGACAGGAAGGAGGGACAGAGAGACAGACAGATGAGAAAAGTGGAGTGGAAGTGACAGGGGAGGGAAAGCGGGGTAGAAGAGACAAGGGAAGGGAGAGGGGTGGAAGAGACAGGGTAGGGAGAGGGGTGGAAGAGACACAGGAAAGGGAAATGGGGGAAGAGACACAGGGAGGAAGAGAAGGGAAAAGAAACGGGAGGGAGGGAAGAGACACAAGGGAGGGGGAGAGGGGTTGAAGAGACACGGGAGGGAGAGAGGGGAAAGGGGACACATGGGAGGGGGGAAGAGATACAGGGGTGGAAAGGGAGAAGAGACGCATGGGGGAGAGGCCTTTGGCGCTCATTGCGAGGCCCATGATGAGCTTCAAAGGTGCTTAGTAAAGTAGAGGGGGGAGTGGTTCTCATTGAGCGCCTACCGTCAAGTAGAGGGGGGAAAAGGTAGAGGGGGAGAGGCTTGCAATTTGTGGAAAACACCATTGCCAGGCTTCAAATTTTATTGCCGTCATTTTTGACGGGCAAGTGGCTAGTTATATATATTCTAGAATATTGCCCGTCAAAAAATGACGGCAATGAAAGTGTAAGTGAGCTAAGGGTGTTTGGTGTATATAATGTGGCTGATGTAGCGTCGTCCGTTTTCTATGTAGTGCGAGTTTTTCGTAATATTAGTTTTATATGTCGTGCAAATTTTTTGGAATATGCGTAGCTGTTTGGTGGGCTTTTTCGGAATATCTGTAGGTGTTTGGTGGTGTTTTGCGTTTTTATGGTATGGTTTTGCTTGTTTAGGGACGTTTACCCTCGTTTTCGTTTTGTTTGGCAGACATTTTTTCTCTCGCTTAGGTGATTTTCGGGTCTCTAAACTCCGAATTTTGTGGTTAAATGATGGTGTAACTTCACTTGCAGAGATCCTCGGTGCCCCCACTTGCTGTGAGTAACCTTTTAATGTGTTTGTGGTTTGTATTTGTTGTGTTTGTAATGTTTTTGGTGTTGCGCGGGTTGCGTCCTTGTTTTCTTATCTTGTAGGTGTTTTTTGGCAAATCCGTAGGTGTTTGGTGGTGTTTTGCGTCTTTAGACTGCTGTAGCCTCGTTTTTTTTTTTTTTTCGGCGGCCATTTTTTCTGTCGCTTAAGAGAACTTTTTAGTATCTAAACTGCTTTAAATTTCAGTTAAATTGAGGTCCTGGATGCTCCCTCTTGCTGTAGGTAAGCGTTTTATGTATTTGTTGTGTGTATTTGTTGGATTTTTGATGTTTTGATTTTGTGCGTGTTGCAGCCGTTTTTTGCGAGGTCGTAACATGTCTCGTATTTTGTTTGCGTTACGACGTTAAGTTTGCGAGGGCCTCAGTTTTCTGGCAAGGAGCGCCTTCGACGCTCCTTGCCAGCAACTGCGACCCTGCTTCGCAAGGGCCTATGCTCACAACTATATACTTGTTTTAGACATTCAAATGTGAACACATATGTACTATTTATTTACTGTACAGTGGATGGCTTCTGTCTCCTTTGCCCACCATATATATTAAGTTTATTTAAAAAATAAATAAAATTATATATATATATATATATATAAATAAAATCATTACACATTTTGACTGGAATAGAAATCTCTAATAAAAACATAATATCTGAGCATATGCAACATTCTCATTTCTGTACAGCGCAGGCTGTAAACTGTAAAATAATCCACTATACATATGGACTAGCAGGGCTGTAGCAGGTGGGCTGACTTCTAAATGGATGCATAGAACAATTGGCATTACAGTTACTCTTTAATCCACAAATTTATTTGATTAATATTAATATTTCTATTAAAGTAATTTATCTTGATAAAAAATATTAAATGTATCTCTTAGTTTTTAGGTTTTCCATTGTGATTTAGTCACAAATCTTGTAAAAAAAATAAACAAAGAGAAGAGGAAAGATTAAAAAAAAAAAAAACACACACAAAAAAAACACAACACATTTTTAAGCAAGTTTCTTTATTTTTTTAGGTTTTACCATCATTAAAAAATACCAGATAATAAATTACACTTTCATCTGTACAAGTTTCGCATAATTTATTTAAAAAGAAAGAAAAAAATAAAATAAAATAGCAACTTTAACTATTTTTAGATGTAAAAATTATAGGTGTGCGATAGTCATTTCCATGGCCTGTCCCCTATCTCATAGATCTCTGCATTACACAACACAAAAATGGTTAGAAATTGTACTGGTGACTCTTTTATAGTGTACAAGATGATATGCTATTTATATGTGCCATTTCAAGTTGCAAATTATAAGCGTTTTCTAAGATACAATTAAAAAACAAAATATATTCTCTGGTATCACTGTGTTTATATTTTCCCTATTTGTTTCTGGACTAAACTAAAAGTTCATAAAAAGGCCAAAAAAATTTAGAAAGCAAAAATAAATGTAAAAAATAAATAAATTAACATTTATATGGAATTATTATTTGTGTCATTCAACATTTTAGGAGCTACTTCTCTCAACTGCTTTTTCAAATAGGTACCTTGTAAGCAAATTGATGCATTGCTAGACTTTACGTTTACATTTCCACTGAGTACTTAGAAACTTGCCTTGCATTCCAAGTATATTTCAATCTATGGAAATAAATATGTTGAATCCAAAATGGTAGATACTGCAGCAACATAGTTTTATATAAAAGCTAATTTGTTAAAATGTATATTGTACTTTCTAATAAACAAACAGTTTGCCTATGATCAAGAGCAGTTCTTAAAAAGCCTAGGTCTTAAATATTGTACTACACTGTTCCTTTAATGCGTCATTCCCATGCTATAAACGTATTTGGTCCCACAATAAAAAGAACAAAGCGTTAATGAAATATGATCTGAAAACGCAGTTAGTGACTTGCAAAGAAAAACAGTATTAAAAGGGATCCCCAAAATAGGGAGCTATAAGTGGTGTCCAGCTGCTACTCAGTTGCTCAATCTTCATTGATGACAAAACCCGCCACAGATAATATAGAAACACTTTCATGCGGTAGTAAAACATGGTGTACTTTTTTGGCTCACTTGCAAATACATTAATACCCATTACAAATAATATTTTGGAATATTAAACATTGTATTGCACCCTTTTGTGGAAGAGGATACATAAATATAAGTTTCTAATCAACATTATTTTTATATAAGCACTGCATTTTAGTGAAGGGTTTTCTAGTTCTATGTTAGTTTGTTCTTTAGAAGACCTACACTTGATAATGGGAAAATGTTTTAGAAAATAAATAAACAGCCATTATTACCGATTATGTGCACTTACGCTTCAGTGATATATGTCATTTTTCTCCTCTGCTTCATGTAGGAAGAAACCTTTAAATGCTAGTAACCCAATGCAAATGGCAATAGTAAATGCCAGCGCTTTCAGTAGGATGAATGTTTGAATGGAAATCCAATTAGTTCATGAAGATATACCATGAAGAAAAACAACTGAGCAGCGTAATTGTTGCCCACACTAAATTGCTAACAATAGTTATTACTGGCTGCATTTTTTTTGCTTTCTAAAAAATATACTATTATAATCTATTATTTGCTAGTCATTCCAACCTGTACTTACAAAATCATAAGGAATATTATTTAAAGTATTGCAAGATACCTTGATGCAGAGCCTTAGATACAGATTTTAAAGGCTTAAATGGGAACCATTAAAAGATTCACAATTATAAAAAAGATGGGAAGAAGGATATTCATTCAATTCATTAAAGCCAGTTTTGTAAAAAAAAAAAAAAAATGTATATATATAATATATATATATATATATATATATATATATATATATATATAACAGTGGATAACAGTAATATTCATGAACAAAAGGTAAGAGGAGATAAGAAAAGCATATCCTATGACCAGGTTAATAAAAAGTATGTTGTTTTCAGAAGCTAGACTGCATCTTCCCTTACCTGATGGTTCCCAAAGCCAAGTTCATCCTGGACGGCCAGGATTTATGGATAATATTTGTTGAAAACAAATAGGGCAGTTCTGAGTCACTTGTATTGAAATAATGATGATGAAGCCTGCAACCACCTCACTTGTATTTAACTATAAAATATAACAACTCTGACCTGCCTGCAACTTATTTTTGAAACACCTACCCTACATTATGACTTTACAAACTGGTAAAGAACAATGGAGACAGGACCCCATTAAAATACCATGGGGTGGTATGGTGGCAGTGTAAAGTGATGTAACGGCAGAAACAATGGCAACCATTCACAGAGCAGAAAGTGGCTTAATTCAGTTTCTGGTTACTTTGTCTATTACTACTGTGCTGTAACGCTTACAAATACAATCAATATCAGTTTAACAATTTATTCCGGTTTCTGAAAGGCTGTGGAAACAAGGCAAATAAAAATAAATATCACATTAATAAAATGCAGTTGTTGAGAAATTTGACCTTGCCTTGTGTTTCTCTTTTTTTTGGTTCTCAACCAACATTTTATCAGTTCACTTTTAAAATATCAAAACTTAGCATCCCCATTACGCAGGGAAAAAACAAAGCAAACTGCAACAAAATGAGAGACTAGCTGCTGGTAGTACATTCACTGTAAGTATTACTCCAGTGCTCAAGAGCGGGGTCTCTGAGCTCCACTGTCCCTTTCTTGGCTTCCCCAGACTGTTCCTGGTAGTCCACTGGTAGCTTTAAGGATTCTTCCTTATTTTCATGATACTGAGGCATAGCCTGTGTGATGCCCACTGGTTTGGTCTTTACTGGCTTATCCCGTATATCGGTAAAGAAAGAGCTTTGATCTACATTCACTACCCTCTTTTCTTCCAACGGTTGCACCAGAGCAAGTTTCTTTGTAGTGTTTTCTCTGTAATATCTGTAAGAGTCTGATCTCTCATGGGGCTGCCTAGTATTACACTGCAAAGGAGCACTGGAGGTCCTTACCATCTGTCTACTGTCCTGTGACAGCTGGTTATTTGTAACTAAGCCCTGAGGTTCTCTGCTGCAGCCCTGACTTGAAGCTATAACTGGGGCATATCTTTCAAATTGTCCAACAGTATGAATTTTCTGCTCTAAAACATCACATTCATCCCATGCCACATCATCTTCCAAAAGTGATGCTTCTTCACAATGGCCATCCTCCCAAGGGGCTAGAAAATCATAGGACCTCAGACCACTCTTTGTCAACTGCATTCCTGCAAGTTCAAGGTCTAAACACTCTGTGTCAAGCGATTTGCTTCTTCGGTTAAGAGAAAGTGGAGCTGGCATAGAGGGGCTCATCTTATAGTGGCCAAGGTGGCGGGGAAGACTGGTAACCCCCCAATTATAGCTATGGTAAGGTTGCTGAGAATCCATGTGAAACAACTGCTCACAATCTGCTAAAGACTCTTGGACATAACTGTGATCAAAAGATTCAACCACTTCCTCATCTGGACTCAGTTCGATTTGCTGGTCACATTCACCTTCATTTTCAACATCAACAATGTCAAAAGTAATCATTGTTGGAAGAGCATCTAGATTGTGGTGGAAGGAGGAGCTAGAACCCGGATTACCCAGGCATTCAGAGATGCTTGAAAATAACATATCATTATTAGTGAACTCTACTAGAGTCTCAGAAAAGTTCACAGCCTGTTCACATTCAGCTCCCTGATCATAATCACAGGTGGAGATTTTGTCCATACCAAATACATTCTGGCTGTGATGAATGGGAGTAATCTTAGTGTTTGAAAACCTAGGAGTACCAACCTTACTGCTGTCACTTTGGTCTTGAGCTCTGAAGTCATCTACATTCAACTCAAAACTCCCTTGGTAATGTGAATCCCTAAGAGATCTTTCCTGAAAGTCATCCCAGCTTTGTTTCCCACCTTTTGTAACTCCGTCTTTGCTTGTATTTTGTGAAAATACTTTATCACTACTAAGGCACCCCTTACTTCTGCTTGTTCTATTAACAGTTTTGTTATCACATTCTACATTTTGTGTATCTTTGGAAAAAGAATCTTTATTTAGATTTTCAATACCTTTCAAAGTGGTCTCTCTTTGCTTCTCCCAAAAGAGAAGTTGTTTTTGAATAACTGCCAAACGCTCTTCTTCTGTCTCCATTGCACCTTTTTTGCATCCGATATCAGTGATTAAACTATTGCCGGTGGGAAGACTAAAGTCAAAGAACTGATCAAAAATTTCTGAGCATGGAGTTTTAGTCTCATACAAGGACTCACTACCAGGTGCAGGACTCATGAGACTGTCATCAGGTTCATAAAACTCATAAAGGGCATCCCCACTATAGCTGTCCCTTGGAAGACGTTCTTTATGGCTGAGGCCTTCTCCTGTATCATCTTCTTGACCAGGTGTAGTTGAGTCATAGTACCCTTCATCACTATTAGGAGCAGACTCTTGTTGATCACTTTGTGGTGTTAACAACTCTGTATTGCTGGCAACTGCTCTTTCAGTGTAGGAATCATCAATTCCTAAAGGATAGGCAGAAGACTCTAGCTTAATAAATTCTTTTTTCATTGATTCATGGCCTTCTTCCATTTTATAGCTTGCATCAGTTTCTGTGGCATCCTCCAAGAGTTGCTGAAGATACTCCTCCTCCATATCGTCTGGTGTGGCCATCTCTTCACCCCCTCCTTGGTAAGTTACAAGACATGAGCTTCTCTTTGTGTTTTCTCTATTTCTCTCCAATGACACTGTATTATCACTAATGTTGTCAATATCCTGATCTGCAATGATGTCCCCACAACCAGTAAGAGAGTCAAAACTCTTCAGGGAAGAGACATCATCAAAAATAAGGCTCATTTGGTCACCAGCAGAGAGAGAAGCAGCATCTCCAACTACATTATTTACATTTTCAGTGTTGGGAAAGTTCTCATTGGGATTTGAACATTCAGATTTTGTATCCAAGGCTGGTTCCGGGCAAGTAGTAATAGTTACATCTGTTTCCAGAGGTGATTCACTTATCGTGTCTGGAGCCACATCTGAAAGGTTCACAGAGTCTTCCAAAATCTCTTCTTTTTCACTACAGACAGTTCTGTTCAATGTTGAGGTTGTAGATATCTCAGAGGGAAAAATTTCTAGCTTGGGTTGTTCAATTTCTTTTCGCACATCTGGCGATTTCCTAAACTTTTTATTACCATCTTCTATTATGACAAATGGAGTTGTATGATCATAATGCACACATTTTTCAGTGTCAGGGGTTTTGCTTTTCTTGTGGCGACGGATGCTGCTGAACAGTCCTTTCAAACCTTTTTTTGGTCTAGGGAACGATAGAGATTTCTCTCCATTTGTTTTCTTGTCAAAGCACTCCGTGCTGCCCAATGGAGATGCATCATGGTAATTGAAATCAAGCTTAACTGGAGAGGTAACACACAAGTCTGCACTTTGAGAGCTGGACAGAGTTTGTCCAGTCTCTTGCCCACACAGCCTGTCAATTGAATTATTAGAACAACCTTTTCTTCCATCCTCACAAGGTACATCGCTAATACAATCATGAGTCTTGCTTTTGCTCAATCCTTTCCTAGAGCTTCCCTTGCCAAAACCCTTGTGCTTTCCACCAAAAAAACTAGGCAAGGTACAAATACTCTTCCTCCCTCCAAAAAATTTGAAAGGTGTCTTCTTCTGCTTCCCCTGAGATTGCTGCTCCACACATGGTCCTGCAGATATCTCAACCTTTCCAGAGTTGGGAATACTGTCAAGGTTCTCACAGATGGCAGATGACTTTGTCCCAATGGTTTCTTCTGGGCAACCGTGGATAGTTTCCATGGCAACTCATAAATTAAAAATGTGAGCTTAGCTGAAGATCATAACATGAAGACAGGAGATTTCTCTAGAAAAGGAGAACTGAAGAAAATGCATTTTTTCCAGGCCTAGGAAAAAACAAAAACACGAAGAAGACATCATTAATTTGGTTAAAGGAACTCTTTAGGCATTTTTTTGTTTTATGTGAGTTTTAACTAAACTAATTAATAAATTGTATTCACTGCAGTGTAATTGTCAAATAAAGCTAACACTTCAATTACTTCTAAGAAGCCCCCAGACCAACAGATTCTCACTTTCTAAGACCTCCTGTTCTCTTGAATGAAAGTTGCCATGTTTCATGGCTGTGAGAGGACTTGAACGGTCACTGTAATCATTCTACACAACAGTAGTGGTAGTAAGATTAACAGTTTTGCAACATACTTTGTTCATAAAATGTGAAATTACGTTTTCTGTACTACATATAAATCTTATATACGGTATATGGTGCTACACATTCAGAACTTTTAAAGTGGGGAAAGCACAGTAACAAAGCAGTTGTTAAAAGGTGTATTAAAGGTGTGCCAAATTAAACAGGCAAAAACTGTGAGTGATCAAAAATAACGCTTTGAATAAATTAGAGTGTGACCTGCAACAGTGGAAGAACCAATAAAAAGGGCACTTGCAGGATCCTCACGCTTTCCAAACACAGTATGTGCTCTTAAAGTGATAGGAAGAGGAGCCAGGAGAAATGCCTTTCTTCTGAACAAAACAGACTCTTTTTTTCTGTATTGATCTTGCTAAAATCTCTCTAGAAATCTCTCCAAGAGTAGTCCACATTTCAGACTATCAAAGTGATTAAAAGGACCACTGAACAATGGAAAAAAAAATCTATATTTGTTTGAACACAGAGTCTAACTAAGAGCATAATTAAGCAGGGAAAAGGTAATATACAGAGCCCGATTCAATTGAGCTTTCGCATGTTACTGTAGTCCGTAAGTAAGTGAGGGCGCAAGTTAATTTGCTATTCAATTAGTGTCTTTTTGCGGGCTCCAAACAAGTTACGAGTTCTAGCCTTGAAAAAATTGTGCTGGTTAAACCCGTAACTTACAGCCTCCCAAGGCCTTTGATCTTTCACTTTCGCAAGAGTTATGATGGCTAAAATCGCTATTCAATTGCTCAATTTCCCTAAGCCGGCAAATGTTTTCACACCCGTAAACGGCAAAAGGAGAAAATCCTACTAGTGCTAGAGGACCAGCAAGGGGGTTAAACACCTATTCGCAGCACTGTAAACGCAAATATTAAATCAATACAGCACTGTAAATAACAGAGAAAGTGATGATAGACATTAGAATTAACTGCTCATCAGTCTCAATCCCGCAAATCGGCAGTATAATACATATAAGGCCACCCATATGGACTATAACAGTATTGGCATTCATTTTCATAATTCTTTATTTTGCTGGTTTGCGAGTCTGATCGCATATCGGACCACCGAACCTAATTGATTGACATGTAACCTCCATGTTTTACTGCCGTAATAATAACAGTCTCATTTTCTATTGGCTGATTTGAAATGGGAGGTTATGGGCTTGCTTAATTTATTATGTTCCCACCCTGAACTGCTAGGAACCAGTGCATGGTTTATGGAGTAGGCCTTGGGCCAGTAACTTGTGGGCTTGAGCAATTTAATAGCTCCGTAATCGGAGACGAACGGGAGCCAGCAAAACACCTGCAGACATACGGCCTACAATGATTGAGTTGTGGGCTTGCAATTGAAAATCGGGCCACTAGTTTTTAACAAGAGAAAAATAATTTTGATGCCTCTGCTGGGCCTTGAGGGAATCCATGATACATAGGTAGAAGAAGGGTATTTTCATTGCTGTTGCACAACGGTTGCATTTCCTAAAGCAAGGAGCCTGCTTCTAGACCAGTAAGTGGGAAGGGCTGCCGTGTCAATTTCAATTGTATTCAATTAAAATGATAAAATTATCCCATTCTAGTATGTCAGCACCTAAGGCCGTAGAAAAGCTACAAAGCTGTAAGACACAATTACATGAATTGTTACTTACCATGCCATTGAAAGTCACACAAATGTAAGAGTGTGTGATCATCCTGAGGCTGTACACCTTAATCCTTACAACACTGCAGATTCATTGTGAAAGAATGCGCCACCCCTCCAATGTCACAGGCTGGAGATTTACATCATATCTGAGAAAACAATAAGAGGGAAAAGAGGCAGATGTTTAGACACAAGTTAAAAAAAAAGGTAAAAGACACTTCCTTTACACTTAGTAAACCTTCATGCTCTATGCATACAGCAATTTATACAGTAATGGCACTTTTTTAATGTCCAAAGTTTTCCCATTATAAAGTACATTTCTTTAAAACCGAGTGCAGTTGCTTTTTAAAAGGACTATATAGAAGTTTTCTGGATTATGAATGCATCTGATAGAGGAGAATCAGTAGTGTATGCAAACATTGTTTTGCATGAAAAAAAAAAGAAAAAAAAAATCAGAAACTAATCTTACCCTATAGTCTGGACGTTTCTTCTGTTTTCTGCCAGATAATTTTGAGAAAGAATGTGCCTGAAAACCCAGGCTAAATTCGCATAAAATTAATTTTGGGCAATCCGAGTCAGCCAGAATTTTGTTGCAATATCTGTGGACCAGTCTCTGCAGGAAAGCATCATGGGATGTGTAGTCTTTTCTTCCCACAACAAGGAAGCAAGCAATGCTGCTCTTGATCTTGGCTTAATGCTGCTGTACCGGGTGCCTATCTAAGCTAACATGACAGACTCCTACATCTCTTTGAGCTCAATTATTAAACACTTCCACTGAAAACTTTAACTACAACCAATTCAATTTTATTGAATAATCAACTGCAATCACATTTATTTGCATACTTTTTCAATTCTGAAATAAGCACATTTGCTGTGGTCAGTCTAAAAGTATATCCAAGATTCCCGGTTTTAACCTTTTTTGTGATCTAATACACATAACATATCAGAAACACATTGCAATGAGTCAGTTTACATACATAAATATTTATTTATTTAAATAAAAAAAATGGTTTTCCACACCCCCAGAGTTGATTACATAAGCACAGTGTACCTACTAATAGAAACATTGTTTAACCCTATACTGGCATTCAAGTGAACAGCACCACATAGAAATCCATAGAGCAATGTCTGAGCTCCTCTTTGTGCAGGGGACTACACATTCCATGACGTTTTGCTGCACAAACTGCCATTACAGCTTGAAACAATGTATTAGCTGCCAGCGATTGGCCAAAACGAATTATGAATTTTATGCTACTTTTAGCAGGGATTTCCAAAATCAACTGCTCACAAACTACAGCGATTTAACAAACTTCAGGGTAATTTTAACAATGTTTATTTTGGTATTTTTTTTCCATGCAACAAAATGTTTGTCTACACTACGGATTCCCCTTTACCAGATGCATTAATAATCCAGGAAACTTATATATGCCTTTAAGAGCAAAGGAGCATCATACACACAACCATTATTAGGTCAGTGAAAATAAGACCAACATATATTCAAGTAGGAAACATAAACCATTTGCAAACTAAAAAGCTTGCCCTCATTAAAATATTTAGGAAGCCAAGGAGAGGAATTATTACAGTCGAATATAGAGATGGAAACAAGTTTCATTATTTACTGACCATACAAGACATTTAGGAGCCAGTGAATGGTTTGGGAGATCATATAGCCGCACTATACACAACAAATGCTTTGATCTCAACTAACCAGACATCCAAGATTTGTCCAGGTTCAATTCACGAGCCTGGTGGGAGAGGTCTGGGGTGTTTTGTAGCGATAGAAGTTGCCACCTCTCCATAACAAAAGACTTAAAGACTTTACAGCACAAGAAAAGAACTAGCCATGTGTGATTCATATGGTAAATCCGCTATGTGTAGTGCATACATATTTTTCTTGCATTTACACCCTTTACAGAGTGGTTGACAAATTGATGTGACGTTTAGGAGCCAGATAAACCTTTTCTGGGAGCCAAGATAGGAATTATATATAGAAATATATGTAAAATAACTAAACAGAAGACAGCAATTACATCTTAGGAGCCCTGGCTTCTAGGATGTGTCACGTTTTTGTGTGTGAATGTTTACAGCCAGTGGCCGCCTGTGGCATGAATCAGTTTCTGCAGTCTGCACTCACTGAGCAACACTCTAAATAGCTACCTCTGACTTCTGGCTCACACTTTGTGTGATAATTCCTTACCGTCTCTCTATTTAGACAGCGGTATCCTCAATGTAACAATATCAGAAAATGGTAAACTAAAATTAGAGAGTAATATGGACTCACAGGGTCTGTCCTGCTATTGGAGTGCATAGTCTGTTAGGGTTCAGTTTCACCTTATTAGAGTGCAGCCTGTCCTCATATTAGAGTAGAGACAGACTATTTTCTAGAAGGCAGCATTAGTCCCTACTAGAGGATACGGAGTCTCTACTCATATCAGAGCGCAGCACTCTCTCACATTAGATGGCCTCTCCTCAAATCAGAGTACTGACATTCTGCCATACTAGAGTGCAGGCAACCTCTCCTCAAATCAGAGTGCTGACATTCTGCCATACTAGAGTGCAGGCAACCTCTCCTCAAATCAGAGTGCTGACATTCTGCCATACTAGAGTGCAGGCAACCTCTCCTCAAATCAGAGTGCTGACATTCTGCCATACTAGAGTGCAGGCAACCTCTCCTCAAATCAGAGTGCGGACATTCTGCCATACTAGAGTGCAGGCAACCTCTCCTCAAATCAGAGTGCTGACATTCTGCCATACTAGAGTGCAGGCAACCTCTCCTCAAATCAGAGTGCTGACATTCTGCCATACTAGAGTGCAGGCAACCTCTCCTCAAATCAGAGTGCTGACATTCTGCCATACTAGAGTGCAGGCAACCTCTCCTCAAATCAGAGTGCTGACATTCTGCCATACTAGAGTGCAGGCAACCTCTCCTCAAATCAGAGTGCTGACATTCTGCCATACTAGAGTGCAGGCAACCTCTCCTCAAATCAGAGTGCAGACACATCAAGGTGTAGGCCGGGTTACCTCATATCAGAGTCTCTCCTCGTTTATTAGTGCAGACACCCTCATAATAGAGTGCAGACACTCTCCTTCCATTAGAGTGCAGACACTATCTGTCTCCTGAGTGCATGTGTCTTCTTATAATACACGTCCTGCACAATACCATAGTTTCCTACCAGTGTACATACCTCCCATTCCCAGCCTGCAGCTCCCTCCTGTAAGTAACACACAACATATTCATATTTCCATGAAGCAAGACACACGGTGTAGCCCAATGCCCTGTTTACCTTTCCCCTTCACTCCCAGGCACCGCAGCCCCGGTCTATCCTGCTTCCTGTACCCGGGCTCGGCCTCCTTTCTGCAGACTGATGCTTTCAGATGAGCGCGGCCTGTACCTACCACCTCCCCCCCAGCCAACAGTGACTGACAGTCCCAAAAACCAATCAGAGTTCTAGTATGCATTTTTTTACCAGACTAATACTGTCCAATCACCTGGCAGCCAAGGTAGCACAAACAGTATCGTGATTGGTGAGGCTGTTGATTGATCGTGTAATTGACCAATCAAAACGCAAAACGCCAAACAAATGTTGATCCAGACCTGGTTTTGTTTCCATAACACAGTGTGGTCCAGAACTAGGTGTGATGTATGATTAGAACAAGCCTGAGGCACAATATGTCTGTATTAGCCGAGACAGAAGAACATTTACATTGTGCCATATGCATGATCATGGCATATTATGGCTCTGCAAGCATATTAGTTCTAAAGTAATATATACAGATATATCTATACAGGTATACCACACTAACCGCTACCCTGATGAGCACTGATTTGCTATAGTGCTCTTTGCCCTCTAATTCCCCACGCAGAACTAAACCTTGCCATAGCGATGTTTTTGTGCAACAAATCTTGTCTGACAATTTAAATCTCCACTCAGTGATGTCAGATTCACAATAGTGATGTCTGAGTAATATGGCGACAGAATAACTTGTCCTGTCTCTGCCTGTAAGAGCCTAAGTGCAGCCTGTATAAGAGCTAATCTACAGCCTGTGCCAATGTGCATCCTTTGTCTATTAGAGCCAATGTGTAGCCTGTGCTTGTAAGAGCTAATGTGCATCCTGTGCCTTTAAGAGACAATGTGCATCATGTGTCTGTAAGAGTCAATGCGCATCCTGTGTGTGTAAGAGCCAATGTGCAGTCTGTGCCTGTAACAGCCAATGTGTAGCCTGTGTCTGTAAGAGCAAAGGTGCAGCCTGTGTCTGTAAGAACCAATGAGCAGCATGTGCTTACAAGATTCAATGTGTAACCTGTGCCTATAAGTACCAATGCTCCAAGCAATAACCTTTCTCGTCCTCTACATCGCCACTAACCCATTAGGCCCTCAAGTCAAGTACAGTTAAAGTGAAGTTAAATTCGATGTTATCTGATTTAATTATTGTTTTTTTTTCTTAATGCCTGTTTAGTTTTAAAGTTTTGTATCCAAAAACAAGACCATCAGTTCAAACTAAAATGCAAAAACTCTGGGGTCTGGAACGGATTATTTTAATTTACATGGGAAATGCTTGTTTGATACTCAACCTGTTTGGAACTCATCCTGCTGTCCGGACTGTATATATAAGTATACACACATTTATAGTGTAATGTGTATGACCAAGATAAGGTTGATCTATACTAAGAGAACTACATTTTAGAGGGTCAAGTAAAAATATATGCTTTAAAGACAACTGTATATTTACAAGAAAATCATGCTTGTGAAGGATACCATCAGCTAATAACATTAGTGAACAATGGGGTTAATACATATCATGAAACCCATATGGACTAGAACAGATGATCTAATTAATTTTATATTTTGCCAGAGTGCTCGATTGCGAGCCCGATCACCAAATATGACTTATTGGCACTCATTAATTCGTAGCCTTTGATTGCAGATTACATCTAACTTCCATATTTTACTCGCGCCATGATGACCTTCTCATTTACTATTGGCTGTGTCTAAGAAGTAAATTACGGGCATGCTTCAATATTGTCAGATCATATGATCACACCCCCTGTTTAGGCTTAAGGAGATAAATTGTGGGCTTAAGTCAATAGAATACATCTAAACATTCAGAGAAAAAAACATAAACAGCCAAAATTACGGGTTTGCAGGCTTCTAATAGAATGGGGCTGTATATATGTTTGATTTTAAGCTCAAAGACAGGGCGCTCCATTCTTTTGCAATCTGTTAATTTTGTTTTTGACTTGAACTTATCCCTGCAAAGCACTACTCAATATGTTGGCGCTTTACAAGTAAAGGATGACAATAATCATATATATAGTTGTCAGTGTTGTGAACGTTTGCGATGTTGGTCATGCTTTTGTGCTTTAGTGAGGGACGCAACAACGATCCTCGCAAAGCGAAGTGAGCCATTGACGCACGCATAACTTCGGCTGCAAGGAGCGCCAGAGGCGCTCATTGCACTGCAAGCCTTGTGAAGCGAGGCAAGCAGTTGAGGCACGCAGGACTTAGGCTGATCGTGAGGCACGCAGTTGGTTCAAAAGCGTAACTCGAAAACACAGAAAAAACACCAAAAAATAAAAAAATAATAATAATAACACACTCACATACAGCACAGGGGGAGAGACTGGAAGCCTGGGAGTGAAGTTGCAAACTAACTTCTAACTACTAACTTCGCGTTTTTCGACTTTTGAAAATCTGCTAAGCGAGGGAAAAAATTACAGCTGAAAAAACGAAAAAATTCAGAAACAGTATGAAAACGAGGTTCACCAATGCCAGGCACGCAGAACCTACAAAATACATGATGCCGAAGACAGTAACATTTACATGAACAACGCAGGCACAAGGGACTTTGAAAATAAAACCAATGGCAGTCAGCGCGAGCCACGCAAATGGTGCTCAGAAGACCAAAAGCCTCACATTGTGTGGCAAACAGCATTGCCTGCCTTACAATTTTATTCCCATCATTTTTTATGGGCAATTTACTAGTAATAATAATAAAAATTTGCAGAACTAACCCCTCAGTCACCAAGCCAACAGGATATATGGAAGACACAAACATGGAATAATTCATGCACAAGCAGTTTCTGCTAAAATTAATATTTTACCTAAAAATACAACTATGCAAAATAACACCACTGCTAATGTTGTTAGATTTTTACATATTTCACAAATAAATACAGCCTTTAATTTTTAACTGTTGAATTCAATGTTGCTTTAATGGCAGCAGGCATTTTGTCTTCATTCATAACATGCTTAGATACAAGGGGATGATTTAGATACAATATCTATTCAGTTATTAATCAAAAACTACCTTTGTAAGTAGCCACTTGACATTAGAACTAAATAGAAGAGTAGGATAAACGTCCTCCTCAAGCAACATGTAGACTAATAACCCGAGATGGGAGTCCCTGTGATACAATCCAAGTTAGCTAAATATGTTTTTCTTTAAAATGCTTTTATGGTCCTGGCTTATATAACCACTAATGTGAGTTTGTTACATACTTCACAATCATATCAAGTTTTTATCAAACTACTGGATATATATCATTATCAAAAGTAATTCCTCATGTTATCAAGCTTATATGCTCGTCACTTTATAAAAAATCCTAGATAGTTTTTCTCTATTACTTGTAATAATTTTACACAGCATTACCTACAGTGGGGGAAAAAGTATTTGATCCCCTGCTGATTTTAAACGTTTGTCCACTGACAAAGAAATGTTCAGTCTATAATTTTAATGGTAGGTGTATTTTAACAGTGAGAGACAGAATAACAAAAAAACCAACAAGAAATATGCATGTCAAAAAAGTTATAAATTGATTTGCAGGTCAATGAGGGAAATCAGTATTGACCCCTTCGTCTTAGTACTTGGTGGCAAAACCCCTGTTGGCAATCACAGAGACCAGACATTTTTTGTAGTTGGCCACCAGGTTTGCACACATCTCAGGAGGGATTTTGTCCCACTCCTCCTTGCAGATCCTCTCCAAGTCATTAAGGTTTCAAGGCTGATGTTTGGCAACTTGAACCTTCCACAGATTTTCTATGGGATTAAGGTCTGGAGACTGGCTAGGCCACTCCAGAACCTTAATGTGCTTCTTATTGAGTCATTAAGGTCATTGTCATGCTGGAATACCCATCCACGACCCATTTTCAATGCCCTGGCGGAGGGAAGGAGGTTCTCACCCAAGATTTGACGGTACATCGTCCCTTTGATGGGGTGCAGTTGTCCTGTCCCCTTAGCAGAAAAACACCCCCAAAGCATAATGTTTCCACCTCCATGTTTGACGGTGGGGATGGTGTTTCTGTGGTCCTAGGCAGCGTTCCTCCTCCTCCAAACACGGCAAGTTGAGTTGATGCCAAAGAGCTCAATTTGGGTCTCATCTGACCACAACACTTTTATCCAGTTCTCCTCTGAATCATTCAGATGTTCAATGACAAACTTCAGACAAGCCTGTACATGTGCTTTCTTGAGCAGGGGGCCTTATGGGCGCTGCAGGATTTCAGTCCTTCACAACGTAGTGTGTTACTTATTGTTTTCTTGGTAACTATGGTCCCAGCTGCCTTGAGATCATTAACAAGATCCTCCCATGTAGTTCTGGGCTGATTCCCCACTGTTCTCATGATATTTGAAACTCCATGAGGTGAGATCTTGTATGGAGCATCAGACAGAAGGAGACTGGCAGTTATTTTGTGTTCCTTCCATTTGTGAATAATTGCACCAACTGTTGTCACCTTCTCACCAAGCTGCTTGGCTATGGTCTTGTAGCCCATTCCAGCCTTGTGTATGTCTACAATCTTGTCCCTGACATCCTTGGTCCGCTTTTTGGTCTTGGCCATGGTGTGGAATCTGATTGATTTCTTTTGTGGACATGTGTCTTTTATACAGGTAACGAGCTGAGAGTAGGAGCACTACCTTTAAGAGAGTCCTCCTAATCTCAGCTTATTACCTGTATAAAAGACACCCAGGAGCCAGAAATCTTGCTGATTGATAGGGTATCAAATACTTATTTCCCTCACTGACCTGCAAATCAATTTATAACTCTTTTGACATGCGTTTTTCTTGTTCTTTTTTTGTTATTTTGTCTCTCACTGTTAAAATACACATACCATTAAAATTATAGACTGATCATTTCTTTGTCAGTGGGCAAATGTTCAAAATCAACAGGGGATCTAATAACCCCCCCCCCCCCCTACTGTATATCTCTATTCCTACTAACTTTTAAAGAGAATATTCCCTTTGTAAGGCAAAATCCATATTACTGTTGTTCAAGTGTCCCTATTTTTAAAGGACAGTCCAACAATTATTGACAAAGCCCCCACTCCAAGCCTCAAACACCTCCTTTTTTCCTGTAGTTTTCTCTCAAAGTCCAGGTCACAAGGAGGCCTACAATAGATCTGTTCTGCAGTATATGTTTACATGGGACATGGAACACAATTGTTTTTTTTTCATGCATCTAAAAAAGCAAAGAGAGACAGGGGAGGGAGAGAGGGGGCAAAGATGGACAGGGGAGGGAGAGAGGGGGCAAAGATGGACAGGGGAGAGGGAGAGGGGGTAAAGAGAGACTGCGGAGAGAGAGAGGAGGCAAATAGAGACTGGGGAGAGAGAGAGGGGGCAAGCGACACAGGGGAGGGAGAGAGGGCAAGAGATACAGGGGTGATATAGTTTGTCTTTAACGCTCGCAAAGTTATGGGATTGCGCATGCGGGCAGCACATGCTGCGGCCTGCAATTAGAAAAGTAGAGGGGGAGAGAGACTTGCAATGGGGGGAGAGGCTTGCAATGAGCACCAAAGCTGCTCATCGCGAGGCCCGCAAGTTAGAGGGTTTGGAGACTTGCATTGTGTGGCAAACAACTGCATTACAAGGCTTCAAATTGTTATGCCTCATTTTTGATGGGCAAGAAGGCCTACAACACAGTGGCTTGCAAAAGTATTCACCCCCCCTTGCCATTTTTCATGTTTTGTTGCCTCACAACCTGGAATTAACATGGATTGTTTGAGGATTTGCATCATTGAATTTACAGAACATGCCCACAACTTTGAAGTTTTTATTTTTATTTTTTAATTGTGAAGCAAACAACAAATAGGACAAAATAACAGAAAAAGTCAATGTGCATAACTATTCACCCCCCTAAAGTCAATTAGATAAGTCTCTATGAGCTTGCCACATCTTACCACTGGGATTTTTGCCCATTCCTCCTTGCAAAACTGCTCCAAATCCTTCAAGTTGGATGGTTTGCGCTTGTGAACAGCATTTTTTTTTAAAATTTGACCACAGATTATCTATTGAATTGAGGTCTGGGCTTTGACTAGGCCATTCCAACACATTTACGTGTTTAGCCTCAAATCACGCACAGAGTAGTACATGTTTTGCTCAAGAATATCCCTGTATTTAGCACCATTCATCTTTCCCTCAACTCTGAACAGTTTCCCAGTCCCAGCTGCTGAAAAACACCCACAAACCATGATGCTGCCACCACCACCATGTTTCACTGTGGGGATGGTGTTCTTTGGGTGATGTGATGTGTTGGGTTTGCGCCAGACATAGCGTTTTCTTTGATGTCCGAAAAGTTAAATTTTAGTCTCATCAGACCAGAGCACCTTCCTCCATACATTTTGGGAGTCTCCCACATGCCTTTCCGCAAACTCAAAAAGTGCCATTTTGTTTATTGATGAAAGTAATGGCTTTCTTCTGGCCACTCTGCCATAAAGCCCAACTCTATGGAGCGTACGGCTTATTGTCGTCCTATGTACAGATACTCCAGTCTCTGCTGTGGAACTCTGCAGCTCTTCCAGGGTTACCTTAGGTCTCTGTGCTGCCTCTCTGATTAGTGCCCTCCTTGCCCGGTCCGTTAGGTTTGGTGTCGTCTCTTGGCAGGTTTGCTGTTGTGCCATGTTCTTTCCATTTGGTTATGATAGATTTGATGGTGCTCCTGGGGATCATCAAAGATTTTGATATTTTTTTTATAACCTAACCCTGAATTGTACTGCTCAACAACATTGTCCCTTACTTGTTTGGAGAGTTCCTTGGTCTTCATGGCAGTGTTTTGTTAGTGGTGTCTCTTGCTTAGGTGTTGCAGCCTCTGGGGCTTTTAAAAAAAGGTGTGTAAGGAATAGACCTCCTAGGATCGCCAGACATACTATGTATAAACATAAGTCTAGAGGAGGATTATCCTGCCCTAATTTCAGTACCTACTTTAAGGCAGCTCAAATTGCCTCTATACCGTTAATACATTCTACCACCCTACAGCCCAATTGGGTTTTTATTGAAGAGCTACAAATGGCCCCATTAAAATGGGAAATCATTTTATGGGCTCCGAGTTCCCACACGTTTGACTCCCTAATCCATAACCCTATAACTAAATTTATGCTGAAAATATGGAAATGGGCTAGGAAGGAACATAAACTGATTCACCCCGTATCACCTCTTACTTCAATCTTTACATCAACCTCTCTAGCTACCTCCCTCACAGCTGACTCCAAAGCATTCTGGACCACACACAATTTAGACAAATTATTTCTTGGGCAGAAATGAACAGGAAAATAGGGATACCACACGAAGAAATGTTTAACTACATCAAAATTAGACATTGGGTTGAGGAGATACATAGGATTCATGGCCCGCCCAAAGAATCGTGGATGTCAATAATATGTAAAAACACAAACTTAACTAGAGGAACCTTAGGCTCACTGTACACTATGTTTAATGCCCCAAAGGCTTCGTGGAAGCCTGCTTACACATTGAAATGGGAGATAGACATGCAACAAAACTGGGAGGGGGACAAATGGGCGGAATCCTTTCTGAGCCTATCTAAAGGCTCATATAACTATAGCTTGCTAGAAACCTCGTTGAAAATCTTACACCGGGCATACATGACTCCTGCCAGGCTAAATAAGCTATCTCCCAACAACTTCAGATAGGTGCTTTAGAGGATGCCAGGGAAGGGGAGACTTTATTCATACGTGGTGGAAATGTCCTAGAGTGGCTAATATTTGGATTGAAGCTACCAAATTAGCTTCACGGATTCTTAAATCTCCCCTAGAACCATCAATCTCGACTTGTCTGTTGGGAATTCATTACCAGGGGCTGGGTAATAAGGGGAACAAATTGGCCCAAATGATTTTTTTAGCCGCCAAAAATATAATTGCTAGAAGATGGAAAAGCAGTCATATCCAATTTCAGGAAGTCATAAACAAAATAAATTATCTTTGCATTAACGAAAGAATGACTCACACTTTGTTGGACACTCACCAAATTTACCTAGAAATTTGGGGACCTTGGATTCAGTCTCCAGATAGCACATTATAAGGTCTGGACAGGAAAGAGCATTACACTTTGGCTAACAGCGGTGGCTTGTCCGGGGAGCGGAGTGTGGAGAGGACTGGAACGGGTAGAGCTGGGAAGCGGAGAGGCAACTCATCTAGACGACAAAAGGTACTGAGGGTGGCACGGGAGATCATAGGAATGGATGTAGTGAGGAACATTTAGGAGTGGAACTTTAATTGTGTATTTACTTAAAACCATCACCAAAAAAGGAAAAAAATTTGAGATATCTGGCTGAATGATTGTTTATTGATATGAATACTATATTTTAATAACAATAGACACAATTATCTCAATAATTTCAGTTAACAGATGTTTGCAATGTAATTGTTTGTTATGTAACATAAAAGCTGTTGAATAAAAAATCTTTGAAACAAAAAAAAAAAAGGTGTGTATATGTAATGACAGATCATGTGACACTTAGATTGCACACAGGTGAACATCATTTCACTAATTATGTGACTTCTGAGGGTAATTGGTTGCACCAGAGCTTTTTATGGGCTTCATAACATAGGGGGTGAATACATACGCACATGCCAATTTTCTGTTTTCTATTTCTAAAAAATAGTTTTATGTATATATTTTTCTCATTTCACTTCACCAACTTAGACTATTGTGTTGTGAACCATCACATAAAATTCAGTCTAACAAAACATTGAAATTAAGGCTGTATTGTAACAAAATAGGTAAAAAGTCAAGGGAGGTGAATACTTTTGCAAGGCACTGTAGATCAATTTACATGTGACATGGAACACAATTATTTTTTTTTTTCATGCATCTAAAAAAACATGCGTTAAGCACTAACAAAGTTGTGTTTTGCATTAACAAATATTACCGTATTTATCGGCGTATAACACACACTTTTTCTCCCTGAAAATAGGGGGCAAATGATGTGTGCGTGTTATACGCAAATATTCCCTCCCCCCTCCTCATCCTCAACCCCCCCTCCTCAACCTAAACCCCCCTAAATACCTCCCCCTCTCCCTTTCCCCTCACTTACCTGCTTCTGCTCCGGCCTCCGCTCCTTCTTGACCCAGCGCACATGTGACGTCACATGCACGCCAGGTCAAGAAGGTTTGGAGGCCGGAGCAGAAGCAGGTAAGTGAGGGGAAGGTATTTAGGGGGGTTTAGGTTGAGGAGGGGGGTTTAGAATGAGGAGGGGGGTTTAGGTTAAGGAGGCGGGTTGAGGAGGTGGTTGAGGTTGAGGAGGGGGGTTGAGGTTGAGGAGGGGGGTTAAGGATGGGGGTTGAGGTTAAGGAGGGGGGTTGAGTAGGGCGGTTTAGGTTGAGGAGGGGGGTTGAGGAGGGGGGTTTAGGTTGACGAGGGGATTGAGGATGAGGAGGGGGTTGAGGATGGGGGGTTGAGGATGGGGGGTTGAGGATGAGGAGGGAGGTTGAGGATGAGGAGGGGGGTTGAGGTTGAGGATGAGGAGGGCGGTTGAGGATTGGGTTGAGAAGGGGGGTGTAGGTTGAGGAGGGGGTTGAGGATGAGGAGGGGGGTTGAGAAGGGGGTTTTAGGTTGAGGAGGGGGTTGAGGATGAGGAGGGGGAGGGGGGTTGAGGATGAGGAGGGAGGTTGAGGATGAGGAGGGGGGTTGAGGTTGAGGATGGAGGTTGAGGATGAGTAGGGGGGTTGAGGTTGAGGATGAGGAGGGAGGTTGAGGAGGGAGGTTGAGGATGAAGAGGGAGGTTGAGGATGAGGAGGGAGGTTGAGGATGAGGAGGGAGGTTGAGGAGGGGGTTGAGGTTGAGGAGGGGGGTTGAGGAAGGAGGATGAGGATGGGGGGGTTGAGGAGGGGGTTTGAGGAGGGGGTTGAGGATGGGGGGGTTGAGGAGGGAGGTTGAGGAGGGGGTTGAGGATGAGGAGGGAGGATGAGGAGGGAGGTTGAGGATGAAGAGGGAGGTTGAGGATGGGGGGGTTAAGGAGGGGGTTGAGGAGGAGCAGCGATTTCTGAGTAAACTTTTGTTAAAACAGTTGCTTTTACTGTCATTTTACGTTATTTACCTTATAAGTGTTAATAATATTAATACAAAAAAGTTCTGAGCTACCCTTATTTTGCTTCAAAGTTCTTTATTTGAAATTTAAGTTTTTTTCCTGAAATTTCCTTCTTAAAATGAGGTGCGTGTTATACGCCGGTGCGTGTTATACGCCGATAAATACGGTAAGTAAAACCTGTTTAAACTTTATTAAACTAAAAGGGCATGAACTGAGCATCTGTAGATTTCATTGGCAGGCAAAAATGATTAATACAGTTCTATTACTACACATTGGTTAAAATGGGTAAGCTTCCAGACACACATCTGAATCAATTTTTTTCTGCTGGGAACAATATTTGAAAAAAAAAAGGAAAACATATAGTGGTAAATAACCAACTACCCTTTTTAAAATGCTTTCACTGTCACTTTAAAGCAGTGATCCAAGTATAGTATAATGCAAAATGTTACTTTACCAAAATTAATGTTATTTCAATATGCATCTTAATGCAATTACATTGAGGTTTTTTAATTTTTTCCCGTGTCAGCTCTTATGATGCATCCTAGAAGACTGTCTGTATCTCTTGCTAACAAGTGATAGTTGTCAATAATAGGCAGAAATAAACCTCTGACATGCATTAATAAACTACAAACCAGTTATTCAAAGCACCTATGTAATTGTTTGTGTATTCTAATTTTGTGCATTCCATGGCTGTAATCAACTATCCTCCATGGAACCACTGCGCAATTAAAAAAGAATATACACATAGATATATATATATATTTACAGGTATACCCCCCTTAAAGCTACCCCGTCTAGAGCTGATTCGCTATAGAGCTGTTTTCGCTGCCAGACCCCTTCTAATGCTAAAACCCTGCTATAACGTTGCTTTTGCCTGCCAAATCCCTTATTATGCTCTGATTTTCTATAGCATTGTCCCGCTATAATGCTATTTTTGACCCCTTTGAACGCTATGATTTCTCCAAAGAAAACAGAATCCAGGATGACCCAGAAGCTTCAACATCAATAATTTAAAGTTTATATTTCTGCTAATGTTCAGTTTGTTAGTGTTATGTTTGCTGTTTCTTTGAAGTTCATATAAAACCCCAACATTTAATTTCAATTGAAATTGTGTTTTTTTTTCATGAGTTCCCCTATCCCTATCTTCCCCATGTTAAACTGCCCCGCTTAGAGCTGTTTCGCTTAGCACTCCTTTTGCCTGGAACCTCGCGATGCGAGGTGCCGCATTTGTGGAGGTGGAAGCTCTACGGCGCCTCACTCGCGGTTACAAACAGCCACAGAAGCGGGACTTTGAAAAAAAAACTATAACACGCAATGACTAAATACGGACTAACACAAAAAAATATGAGCCGCAGGACTTAGAAAAAAAAATTACAAACTCGCAAAAATACGAAATTAACGGCTGTAACGCGGACATCCACAAACAACAAATACACTTAAAAAAATAAATAAATAAATAAACACACACACAGCATGGGGGGACAGCCACGACATCTGCCAGTGAGGTTGCCACCCAACTAAAGTCTAATTTAAGGAGTTTTAGAACTTGAAAATCGGCTAAGCGGAAAACAAAATGGCGGCTGCAAAAAATGAAAACGAGACTACACGACCCAAAACCCGCAAATAACAGCCAGGCACGTACGACTTTTGGCAAGGACTTATGAGGTACAAAAATGTAACATTAAGAGGTCGCAAAAATACGAACTTAACGGCCGAACCGCGCACAGTGAAAAACATTAAAAATACAAATAAAAAAAAAACATTACACACAGCAAGGGGGGACAGCCAGGATGTCTGGGAGTCAGGTTGCATGCAAATTTAAGTCCAATTTACAGAGTTTAGACACTCGAAAATCCCATAAGCAACAGAAAAAATGGCAGCTGAAACAAACGAAAACGAGGCTACACGACCCCTAAACCCGCAATACACCGCCAGGAACATACGACTTTTACACAAACCCCGACAAGGTACAAAATACACTATTAGCAAGGATGCAAAATCATCCACACCCGCGTATCACATCCACAATCGCCGCCATTTTACAACACTAACTTACAGAATGCGGAAGTACACAGCTACACAAACGGTTTGCCCTTGCGCACGCAGCCTATTTACACTACACACTGCGCACATTAATGACACTTAAACCTCAGCACAACAACAGTGCAAATCTACATTGTATGCTGCAGGAACATCAAAACAGATTGTTAGCTCTTCAGCACATTTCTTGCTGCATATATTAATTACAAATAGGTAAAGTATATTAATTTATGATTTAATTAATTAATTAATTATCATGGAAAACTACATACACAGAAAAAAAAAACACCACAGTATCGCAATAAACGACAAAGGCCTTCACTGCACACCTCACAAGGAGCGCCAACGGTGCTCATAGGACAAAAAATACACTAGGGGAGAGGCTTGCAATAAGCGAGAAAAGGAGATCAGTGCGGACCTTACAATGAGCGTATAAGTGCCTCTGATAAGAAAAAATACACCAACCGGGAGGCTCGTAATGAGCGCCGAAGGATCTCAGACGACCAAAACACTTACTGTCTGTGGCAAACGGCATTACCTGCCTTACAATTTTATTGCCCCGTCATTTTTGACGGGCAAGTCGCTAGTCTATACATAAGGTTTGAGATAAGAGGGTCTGGAAATATCTCCACATATTAAGGAGTTGAAAAAGAACAATAAAACATGGGAAGGAATGTGACAGGATCAAAAGAAATTTTGATAATGCTTTAGAAACTCCAAGTCTATGTTAAGTTCTGTATCTTTAGTGTTAAAGAATGTTGTAAATGATATCCAACTGGGGGTACAATAATGGTTTTCATTCAGGTTATTTTATTATCCCTTCACCAAGACAGCTGATGTCTTTTTGGACCCTTACTCAGATACAGTATTTAAAAATGTGAACGTAGGCTCAGCATTATAAAACTCAGGAACTGCTTTCATTGCTGTTGAAATTCATAACAGGTCTAATAGACGTATATTTAAACTTGAACTGATAACATTCTGCAATAGTCTTTAAGTCTTGCTGGATTAATGTATATATGGAATAAAATATCTGGAATATATATATATATATATATATATATATATATATCAGAGTGCCAGAGATTATAGCTGCCCTGGTCCTGTACAACTACTGAAGTGGGTGTAGAGATGTTTTGATGCCTTGCACATGAAACATTGTTGCTAATACAGGCATTGACTATGTATCATGTGCAAGGCATCATAGCATCTCTATATCTGTACAACACACTTCAGTAGTTGTACAGAACCAGGGCAGCTATAATCTCTGGCACTCTGACACATATATATATCGTCCAGATATCTTATTCCATATATACATTAATCCAGTCAGACAGTGATAGCTCTTATCATCTTCTATAGGGATTCTGATACATATATACAGTGCCTTGCAAAAGTATTCACCCCCCTTGACTTTTTACCTATTTTGTTACATTACAGACTTAAGTTCAACGTTTTGTTAATCTGAATTTCATGTGATGGATCAGAACACAATAGTCTAAGTTGGTGAAGTGAAATGAGAAAAATATATACATAAAACTATTTTTTAGAAATAGAAAACAGATAATTGGCATTTGCGTATGTATTCACCCCCTTTGTTATGAAGCCCATAAAAAGCTTTGGTGCAACCAATTAACTTCAGTAGTCACATAATTAGTGAAATGATGTCCACCTGTGTGCAATCTAAATGTCACATGATCTGTCATTACATATGCACACCTTTTTTGAAAGGCCCCAGAGACTGTAACACCTAAGCAAGACGCACCTCTAACCAAACTCTGCCATGAAGACCAAGGAACTCTCCAAACAAGTAAGGGACAATGTTGTTGAGCACAAGTCAGGGATAGGTTATAAAAAAATATCCAAATCTTTGATGATCCCCAGGAGCACCATCAAATCTATCATAACCAAATGGAAAGAACATGGCACAACAGAAAACCTGCCAAGGGACGTCCGCCCACTAAAACTCACGGACCGGGCAAGGAGGGCATTAATCAGACAGGCAGCACAGAGACCTAAGATAACCCTGGAGGAGCTGCAGACATCCACAGCAGAGACTGGAGTATCTGTACATAGGATGACAATAAGCCGTATGCTCCATAGAGTTGGGCTTTATGGCAGAGTGGCCATAAGAAAGCCATTACTTTCAGCAAAAAACAAAATGGCACGTTTTGAGTTTGCGAAAAGACATGTGGGAGACTCCCAAAATGTATGGAGGAAGGTGCTCTGGTCTGATGAGACTGAAATTGAACTTTTCAGCCATCAAAGAAAAGCTATGTCTGGCGCAAACCCAACACATCACATCACCCAAAGAACAACATCCCCACAGTGAAACATGGTGGTGGCAGCATCATGCTGTGGAGATGTTTTTGAGCCGCTGGGACTGGAAACCTGGTCAGAGTTGAGGGAAAGATGGATGGTGCTAAATACAGGGATATTCTTGAGCAAAACCTGTACCACTCTGTGCATGATTTG
Organism: Discoglossus pictus; assembly: GCA_027410445.1. Classification (NCBI taxonomy): domain Eukaryota; kingdom Metazoa; phylum Chordata; class Amphibia; order Anura; family Alytidae; genus Discoglossus; species Discoglossus pictus. The sequence goes on from CM050168.1 coordinate 96,438,546, forward strand.
AGGCTAGGATGGAGGTTCACCTTCCAGCAGGACAATGACCCCAAACACACTGCTAAAGCAACACTTGAGTGGTTTAAGGGGAAACATGTAAATGGGTTGGAATGGCCTAGTCAAAGCCCAGACCTCAATCCAATAGAAAATCTGTGGTCAGATTTAAAGATTACTGTTCACAAGTACAAACCATCCAACTTGAAGGAGCTGGAGCAGTTTTGCAAGGAGGAATGGGCAAAAATCACAGTGGTAAGATGCGGCAAGCTCATAGAGACTTATCCAAAGCGACTTGGAGCTGTGATTGCCGCAAAAGGTGGCTCTACAAAGTATTGACTTTAGGGGGGGGAATAGTTATGCACATTGACTTTTTCTGTTATTTTGTCCTATTTGTTGTCTGCTTTACAATAAAAATAAACACATTTCAAAGTTGTGGGCATGTTCTGTAAATTAAATGATGCAAATACTCAAACAATCCATGTTAAATCTAATTAACGCGAAAAATGCCAAGGGGGTGAATACTTTTGCAAGGCACTGTATATATATATATTCCAGACATCTTATTCCATATATATACTAATCCAGTCAGACAATGATAATTATTACCTCACTCTTTTCCATGGCAGAAGCATACACACTTCAGACAGCGCAGACTTCACCACAGGGCAGGATAACATAACTCAGATCACATAACTGACTCTCAACTGTCACAGATGACATCACTATATTCTAAATTAGTTAACTGTTCATGAACCAACATGCAACTCTAACATCATAAGTCAAGCACACACAAAGAAGCAACATAACATACAGTAACATACATAGGGTAATCAACATAACATAACATATTACTTAACTCATAAAACATACTGTAAAACTATTGAACCCAGTCCCACAACCACATATTCCCAGGAGGCAGTTCTTATAGGAGTCATTATGCAGCCAGTGTAACCCCACATGAAAATCCTAATCATCCTGCGTGGATCGTATGAGTCCAAAGGACTGGTGGTCAGGGGAATCATGGCACATTTGTTAGGCCGTTCATTGGCCAATCCTCTGCTGACCAATGTTTGTTTCAGGTTTGGTGTCTAAATGCAGGAATGGGAGGTTTGGGGAATTTATATTTTTTTAAATTCTGCCTCCACTGTTACTAGTGGCTGTAAATATTTAAATATTTTGAGTATTTCTTCTAGAGCCAGATGGTATATGGTCACTAAAAGTGAATGTGAAGCAGTGCCTTATGGTTATCGTAGTGTCCAGAAAGTTCACCTGTTCTCCAGAGTAATCCATTTTGAGTTTAATAGATGGGTGGAATTGAAAGAATTTGGGAAGCCTATGGTTCTTTCTCCTTCTGTCCATATGATAAACAGATCATTGATGTAGTGGTAGTATCTGTAGAGGTTTGTGAACATGTGTGGAGATTGGAGTTTTATAGTGCCATTATGGTACCCATTATTTATAGGTAGACATGCTTGTTGAAGGTGAAGTAGTTGACTGCCATCTTTATGTGGGCTGTTGCTGTAAAGAGACACCACATCTATAGTGACATCTGATGGAGTTGGTTAAATAAGTCTGTGGTGTCTTGTATATAGCTGCTGGTGTTTGTATCTAGTGGCTTAAGGATGTTTTCAACAAGGCCAGGTATCTGTTCTATCAGTGTGTCCCCACCTGTAACAAGTGGTCTCTATGGGTTCCCTGGTTCATAAATCTTTAGCAGCATATAGAAAGTGACTATAGTTGGGTAGAGCGGTATAAGCTGCAAATGCTTAGGGAACAGTTGAATGGCATATTCCTCTGTAGGGTCATGGTTCAGTTTCTTGTAGTAGGTACTGTCTGTCAGTTGTCTGTTGCTTCTTTTATGTAGTCCTGAGGGTTCATAACTGCACCACCTTTGTCTGTTGGTTTGATGGTGATGTTGGGGATTATTTTTAAACCCTTTTTGGCAGTTCTTTCCATTGGAGAGAGATTGTGTAAGCATTTTTTGTTGGAATGCTACCACGAATGTAGTTCACAGTTGAAAGCTTTCTATGCAATGCAAGTTTAGGGTTGCATCCTGGTGATATGCATACACAAGCAACAACAAAGTTGGAGGTGCTCAATCAGAGAACAAACTAACCTTAATAGGTTAGTTCTATGGACATGATAACCCATTCTGAGAGCAACATCTTTTAGTTCATATGTGCACTTCACAGGGAGAACTATCCTGTAGTATATCAGTCTGGTCGCACTCAATTGAGTGGTCCAGACCTGAAATACCAGGCAATTCTACCCTGAACAAGAAAATAAGCAAAACCCAGATGTACATTTCAACCTTAGTTGGGCCTCATCAGTAAATGATAGGGGGCTTCAGATATGGACTCCTTGCTCACTGTGCCTTAAGGAGTTCAGCTACACCCTAATGACAAGGCTCAACTAATGCCGAAATGTACGTCCGGGGTTTGCGGGTTCCCCTGTTCAGGGTAGAACTGCCTGGTATCTCAGGGCTGGATTAATCTATTGAGTGAGACCAGGCTGATATACTACAGGATATTTTTAGTGAGGTAAATTAGGCAGCTCTTAAAGTGGGTTATCATGTCCATAGAACTAACCCATTAGAGTTAGTTACATAGTTACATAGTATTTAAGGTTGAAAAAGACTTTCAGTCCATCAAGTTCAACCTTTTAAGATCTCCTTTGATCTGCAATATGCGGATTAACTATTAATTCATTAGTTGTTAATTAATTATTAATCAATTATTTAATGTTTTTTTTTTTTTTGTTTCTTTTTTTATTATTATTAATTAGTCCAGAGGAAGGCAAATAGAAAAAAAAAAAAAAAAAAAAAAACAAGCGAGACTTAGCCAAATGTCTAAAGGGGAAATGTTAAAAATTTGGATCATTACTGTCTCTCTAATTATCCATGAGAACCCTGAATACCCTTTTTAATTAGAAATAAATCTAGTCCCCTTTTAAAGTTATCTATCGAATCCGCTGTCACCACCTCCTCTGGTAGAGAATTCCACAGATTAACCACCCTTACTGTGAAGAACCCTTTTCTTTCTTTGAGGTGGAATCTTTTTACTTCTAACCTCAAGGGATGTCCTCTTGTCAGTTGAAAACCTCTTGGCACAAAAAGCTCCCCCGACAAATCTTTATACTGACCCTGGATGTATTTATATAAGGTAATCATATCTCCTCTTAGACGCCTTTTTTCTAGAGAAAATAAGTTTAATTTGGCTAGTCTTTCTTCATAACTTAGCCCCTCCATTCCCCTTATTAGTTTGGTTGCCCTTCTCTGTACCTTTTCCAGCTCTAAAATGTCCTTTTTATGAAGTGGTGCCCAAAATTGTACTCCATATTCCAAATGAGGGCGTACTAAAGATTTGTATAGTGGCAGAATTATATTTGCTTCCCTGGCTTCTATACCTTTCTTAATACATGCTAATATTTTATTTGCCTTTGCAGCTGCTGCTTGGCTTTGAGCACTGTTACCTAGGTGGTTGTCCACAAGCACTCCCAAATCCCTTTCAATATCTGATACACCTAGATTTGCTCCATTAAGATTATAAATTGCATGGCTATTTTTCCTTCCCAGATGCATAACCTTACATTTATTAGTATTAAATCTCATCTGCCATTTAGATGCCCATTCCTCAATTTTATGTAAATCCCCTTGGAGGGAAAGCACATCATTATCTGATTTAATTACCTTGCACAACTTTGTGTCATCAGCGAAAATGGAGACCCCACACTCCAATCCTACCTCTAAGTCATTAATAAATATGTTAAAAAGGAGAGGACCTAATACTGAACCCTGAGGAACCCCACTTACCACATTAGTCCAATCGGAGTATGTTCCATTTACAACAACCCTTTGCTTCCTGTCTTTTAGCCAGCTCTCAATCCATGAGCAGATATTTACTGCAATTCCTGTATCCCTTAGTTTGCCCAATAGTCTCCCATGTGGCACTGTATCAAAAGCCTTTGCAAAATCCAAAAAGACTACATCCACTGAGTTGCCTTGATCCAGGTTCCTACTAACCTCCTCATAGAAACTAATTAGATTTGTTTGACATGACCTATCCCTCATAAACCCATGTTGACTCCTACTTATAATCCTGTTCAAATAGACATATTCTTGTATATTATCCCTTATTAACCCTTCTAAAAGCTTCCCCACTACAGAAGTGAGGCTCACTGGTCTATAATTCCCCAGATTTGCACTTGCTCCCTTTTTAAATATAGGGATCACATCAGCTTTTCTCCAGTCATCTGGTAGAGACCCTGTGTTGAGTGAATCTTGAAAAATTAAATATAATGGTTTGGCTATTAAAGAACCCAGTTCCCTTAGTACCCTTGGATGTATTCCATCAGGACCCGGGGCTTTATTAACATTTATTTTTTCCAACCTCTTTTGGATTACTTCCTGTGTTAACCAATTATTTGGCAAAGGTAGTGTAGCCCCATTATGTTGCAGTGTCCCAACCACTGGTACCTCCCTTGTGTATACCGAAGAAAAGAACCTATTTAGCTCATCTGCCTTTTCCTGGTCACTAATTTTCAGATGGCCTGTTTCACATTGTAATGTTCCTATAGCTTCCTTCCTCGCCTTCTTCCCATTAATATACTTAAAAAATATTTTAGGGTTAGTCTTACTCTCTTTTGCAATTTTTCATTTTCTATTTTAACCAGTCTAATAGCCTTTTTGCAAGCCTTGTTGATTTTCTTGTACTCCTGTAAAGCAGTCTCTGTCCCCTCTTGTTTGTATAATTTAAATGCCTGTTTTTTACTCTGTATCTTGATCTTTAAATCATTGTTAAGCCACATGGGATGTGATTTACTCCTTTTACTTTTATTCCCACACGGTATATGCCGATGGGTATGTATATTTAGTAAGGATTTAAATGTTGTCCATTTATGTACAGTATTTTTACCTATCAGTTCTCTGTCCCAGTCTATACTTTGTATTGCTGCCCGTAGACCATTAAAATCTGCTCTTTTAAAATTAAGAGTTTTTGTTGGCCCCTTAAAATGTTGTTTTTTTAATTCAATCTCAAATGAGACTGTGTTGTGATCACTGTTTCCCAAAGGTTGCCCTATTTCAACATTTGATACAATATCAATATTATTAGTTAGTTCTCTGATTCAGCACCTTTATTTTTGTTGTGGTATATATACACATTTTAGGAGGTGGAAGTTTTGTGTATATGAGAAGAGTATTTCTCTAGAGCAAAGCTTGAATTTCCTGATGCAAGCAGCTTGCTTGTTGGTTGTAAACAGCAATGATTATAGTATCAATTTCTATCATATCCAATTATATAACAAAGATTGCCTAGACAGATAACATAAGAGGCCTGTTCCTTAAAAAAGCATCAGAATTTTTACTTCATTTTTGAGGTTTTCTTTTAATTATCTTTTGTAATCTTATCCTTGATTGTTTTATTGTTTACTTTTTTTGTAAAGCATCAACTGCTTTATTAGTTATTTGTATATTTATAAAGGGTACATTAAAGGATCAATGGGTTTATTTTATTTGTTTCTATGGTCTTTTGTTTAACTAAACAATATAGTGGGCAAAATGTTATTAGAAAAAAAAAAAAAAAGATTAACACAATTTTTATTTTGCAACTTTTATACACAATTATTCTTTGTTGCAGGCTTTCATTTTGTTACCTGCTGCCAGTTACTTCCTCAGGTGGATGTGTCCTTTACAGTACCTACCGCCACTTTCCCACTGTGCACGTACAAACTTCCTGTGTATTAAAAGTCTCTTTTCATCTTAGGAAGTTGAGCAACTTAAAATGGCACAGCAGGATAAATGCATAAACAGTAATAAATGAGAGGCTGCATTATTTTTTTCATTATATTCTAAAATCATGGTGCACATTTAAAAAATATGAACATTGTGGTCCTTTTAAATGTAAAGACTAACAAAAACAACTCAAAGTTGAGATCACTACCTCTGAGAATATAGAGTTCATGGGAAAATGGGAAATGATCTCAGTCTTGTATTGTTTCAATAATCAGCAGCTTGCAAAGAGATAAACTGCCAGTAAGGATGTATTTCAGGAGGCTGTAGATAAAGACTACAGAAATCCTATTCAGTATCAAAATAGATACAAATAAAAGACTAGGTTTCTCAAGTTTTGGGTCTAAAGTGTATTTATCTATATGCTCAGAGGCAGTTTTTGCTTGTATAGCCTATTAAAATCTTGTCTTTTTCACCTAAAAATCATTGCCACAATATGTCACTATCTTAAACAAGACACAAGTAAAATCCTAATCCACTCTTTCATCATATCTCTCCTCAACTACTGAAACTCACACCATGCTGGCCTCCCCATCACCCGTCTCTCTCTACTCCAATCCACAATGAACGCATCAGCTAGACTCATCTACCACACTCTGTACTCAGTGTCTGCAGCACCTCTCTGTCAATCACTCCACTGGCTTCCCATAGCCTACTGAATCATGACCCTAACTTAAAACGCCCTCAGCAATAATGCACCCCCTTATATCTCTGCTCTCATCTCTAAGTACGCCCCCAACCGCCCTCTTCGCTCTAACCTTTTTCTTTCCTCCTTTTACTCCCGCCTTCAGAACTTTTCTTGTGCTGCCCCTATTCTCTAGAACTCCTTGCCTCGCTCCACTAGACTATCCTCCTGCCTCAAATCCTTCAAAACCTCACTAAAATGCATGTTTAAAGAAACCTTCAGCCTTAATATGCGCAATGCATCTATCACCCTTCTACACCACACATACCCTTTAGACTACAAGTTTTTAATCTTGCTAGGTGCTTTAGGGAAACCACTGTGAACGTTGGATTTTAATCTCAAAAGACAGGGCCCTCCATTTTTTTGCAATGTGTTAAAACTTTTTTTGCCTTTTACTTAACCCTTGTATAGACCTACAGAATATTTTGGCATGTTACAAAAAAAACACCTCTCCCGTACCCTTTAGATTATAAACAAGTTTTCAATTTTGCTATGTGCTTTAAGGAAAGCTGTGTACATTTGATCTTAAGCTCAAAGACAAGGCCCTCCATTCTTTTTTCTTCATTGTGTTAATACTATTTTAACTTCAATTTACCCCTGTATAGCACTACAGAATATGTTGTCGTGTTACAAATAAAGGAAATAATATCTCTCATGAGAAATGGCATATATGACAAGGAGGAAGGCTTGCAACACCAAGAACATAAGACTTCTTGTGACCATTCAATACAGAGAAGGGAAAGGGAAAAAGTGACTGCATAATCCATAATTAGTTTCTTACTGTGACACAGAATGACATGCAAGCATTGTGAGTGAGCTTTAATCAGTGTGACAGTCTAGGCATCATCAGAGAAATAGTAAAATAATTGGCATAATTCCTCCGTGCAAGTTCTACAGGATGAAACTCATGCTTTGCAACGCACTACAACTGGTAGAGTAAAAGCAGCAGAGCACAGGAATGAGGGACTGTAACTGTTAATACACTGCAGAGCCCTTAGTAGTGCAAAATGCTATAGAGCCACAATGTTACAAGTGTGACAGCTACCTGGATAGCTAGGACACTCCATCACTTTCTCACTCAGCTCTACACAGTATCTTTAAATGCCTTGGTTGGGGCAGCCTAATAATATATAAGAACATTTTTTGGGGGAGGGATTCTAACAAGCTGTAACCTTAAAAGAAAAAATCTATTCAGCTGCAATTTTAAAACAAGAAACAACATTTCCCCCATATGTTTCAACCACTCTATCTGATGGCAATGTATTTTACAAAATCTATTTTAGATTTCTGTTAAAAATGAATTTCACAATTTTATTATTTTTGTTTAAATGTCTTTTCTTTATAAAACATGAGTTTCCTATCACCATCCTAAATTACATTATGCATAAGTCCTCATCGCTTCTTGCCGTGCTTTCTCTGTCAATCTTCTTTTGTCAGGGTTGGTGCTGCAGGTACCGGATCACCGAGTGAGGGATCTCCAGTTTGTCAATTAGATTTCTATTCCTAAAAAGCCTCCGTATAGTCAAACGGGATTGAGCCATCAGAGACCTGGGATGACCTACAGAACAGTAAGACAGCAATTAAAGATGTGAGAATATAATAGGTTATGATAGATTTCTAATTATTAGGTAGCATTATATCACCAAAAAGGGGCTAAACTGAATAACCAGCCGTTTAGATTGGATTCACATGTTCATGGATAGAGCCAATGATTTCTAAACAGTTAAAAATGCACTGAAGTCATAACAGCAAATAATAATTTATAATTGTAATTACAGATGGCCATACAATCTGTTGCACAGTAGAAAGTATTTATTTGATTTTTGCCAGTTCATGAAAAACAGAATAGGAAACAGAAACAAGCATCATTATAATAAATATGTTTTGTAGAAAAAGAAAGCATAAACAATTTCCTAAAGCATAAGATAATTTGCTACATAAAACCAATACAATTTATTTTTCTGAGAGGTAGTGCTATACATTGCAGGCTAAAAGTGTATGAGGTTGCTCTGTGTTCCTGCTCCAAGAAATAAATTGGCTGTTTGTTGACACTCATACAAGATAATGGGTTGCACATTCCCCATCAGGTAGGGAACAGGCAGTATGCACCAATCAAATGGTAACAACCCGCATGTGAACCAGCAGCCACGGTACAATGTTTTATGTCCTTCCAAAGGCAAGGTCACAGGCCACAAGCTCCACCAAGAGCAGGAAAAAAACAGGCTGCATGCACCCCCAGGCAGGGAAAACAGGCTGCATGCGTTCCCCCTGCATGAAAAACAAGTTGTATGCATCCCGCAAGCAGGGAAAACGGGCTGCATGCATCCCGCAAGCAGGGGAAACGGGCTGCATGCATCCCGCAAGCAGGGGAAACGGGCTGCATGCATCCCGCAAGCAGGGGAAACAGGCTGCATGCATCCCGCAAGCAGGGGAAACAGGCTGCTTGCATCCCGCAAGCAGGGGAAACAGGCTGCATGCATCCCGCAAGCAGGGGAAACAGGCTGCATGCATCCCGCAAGCAGGGACAATGGGCTGCATGCATCCCGCAAGCAGGGACAATGGGCTGCATGCATCCCGCAAGCAGGGACAATGGGCTGCATGCATCCCGCAAGCAGGGACAATGGGCTGCATGCATCACGCAAGCAGGGACAATAGGCTGCATGCATCCCGCAAGCAGGGACAATAGGCTCATGCATCCCGCAAGCAGGGACAATAGGCTCATGCATCCCGCAAGCAGGTAAAACAGGTTGCATGCACCCCGACAGGCAGGGAAAGCAGGCTGCATGCATCCAGCAGGCAGGGAAAGCAGGCTGCATGCATCCATCAGGCAGGAAAAAGCAGGCTGCATGCATCCCGCAAGCAGGGGAAACAGGCTGCATGCATCCCGCAAGCAGGGGAAACAGGCTGCATGCATCCCGCAAGCAGGGACAATGGGCTGCATGCATCCCGCAAGCAGGGACAATGGGCTGCATGCATCCCGCAAGCAGGGACAATGGGCTGCATGCATCACGCAAGCAGGGACAATAGGCTGCATGCATCCCGCAAGCAGGGACAATAGGCTCATGCATCCCGCAAGCAGGTAAAACAGGTTGCATGCACCCCGACAGGCAGGGAAAGCAGGCTGCATGCATCCAGCAGGCAGGGAAAAGCAGGCTGCATGCATCCCGCAAGCAGGGAAAACAGGCTGCATGCACCCTCCAGACAGGGAAAACAGGCTGCATGCATCCTGCGAGCAGGGAAAACAGGCTGCATGCACCCTCCAGGCAGGGAAAACAGGCTGCATGCATCCTGCGAGCAGGGAAAACAGGATGCATGAATCCAGCAGGCAGGGGAAAACAGGCTGCATAGATCTCCCAGGCACGGAAAATAGGATGCATGGCAAAAGCAAAATATTTGGTTATTTATGCTCATTATTCCTCCACTTCGTTCTGCCAGTGACCTTCTTCTTTCCTCCTCTCACTCCCACTTTCAGGACTTTTCTTGTGCTGCCCCTATTATCTGGAACTCCTTGTCTCGCTCCACTAGACTATCCCCCTGCCTCAAATCCTTCAAAACCTCAATAAAAGAAGCCTATCATCTGCCACCTTAACATCCACAATGCATCTCTCCCTCCTGTACCACCACCAAATCCTTTAGATTGTAAGTCTGCGAGTCTTCAATCTTGCTTGGTGCACTTTGAACATTGGATTCTAAGTTCAAAGAACGGACCCTCCATTTCTTGCAGTGTGTTAATACTGTTTTGCTTTAAACAAAATCCATGTATAGCGCTACGGAATATGTTGATGCGTTAAAAAATAAATGTTGATAATAATAATAATATTCTGTATATTCTCCACTCTCTTTGATTTTTCTGTGTCTTGCTTTCTTGGTACTGTACAAAATGGCTCCTTCAGATTCTTCTTCTTAGACAAAACCTATTCTCTTTACTTGTTAGTTCGAGTCTCTATGTACACCACCACTGCAAACCTTTTCCACACATCTGTCTGTCAAAGTAACTTTAATATTGATGGTCTAAATACCTATATTGTGTGACCAATATACTCTTTGCATCTTCCCCTGGTCTCCCACATCTTAAAATTATACTTTCCAAAAAATTAACTCCTACAGCTGTCTGCCTACAATTACCTTTCAGAAAACACTGGTCCGACACGTAAAATTCATCTTAATTTAACCCTCAGCTAACTTATCGCTCCTATTTCTTGCTTTATAATATATCTTTATTATAATACTGATTGTTTTGGTCTTCGGCTTATTTTTGTTATTCTACTTTTCATGAACACTATGCTGTAAAGTGTTGGAGATTCACTTGCCTGTTAATGAAATATATTTCTGTTTCAAAAGGATAGAAGAAGAGACAGTTCACAGAATGTTGCAGTAGGTAAAGTGGACATGACCAATGAATAACAAAAATATTTTAAGAAGGAATTAAGTGTTTGATGGAGACCCTATAGGTGTCCAACTAAAGTGGGTTTATGTTTGAAAGGGTTAACCACAGAACAACTTGTTAAAGCTTTCAGTCACCTATTATAATGACTATAAAGAAACTGTTAATGGTCACCTACACCACAAAAGTTATAATGATATACTAATCTATATATACTAATCTATAAAATACCCAAATTTGACAAAGTAAAAAAATGTACCCTTACACAGGGGAATCAGATGGTATGGTCACACGTTCAGCACCCTTGTATCCTTGAGGTGATTACATAGCAAGGCAAAAACTAATCTATTAAGATTTTAAAATGCTGAGGAAATATCTTCCCTCCCTTTCTTTTGCTCTGGGGATCAGTTCATGGACACAAGGGCACTGAATGCTGTACCGTAAAATCTTATTGACCTGGAAATGCATCTATTCTACAACCTGGTAACTATCAGCCTTATTGAATTGCGATTCGGACAATTGAATAGGGCTCTATTTAAGGGTTTCAGAGTTACCAAACAAAAATACGACACGTGTTACGACCAATTACAAACTCGCAAAGACAGCCCGAAACCCGCGCACATGAAAACCACAATAAATACACACAATAAAGACATAAAAAGCTTATCTACAGCAAGGGGGGCACCTAGGACCTCGAAAACTGAAGTTACACCTCAATTTAACTCCAAATAAAAGAGTTTAGACACCCGAAAATCCCCTAAGTGAGAGAAAAAATGACCGCCGAAAAAAACGAGGCTACAGCACTGTAAAGATGCAAAACACCACCAAACACCTACGGATTTTCCAAAAAAGACGTACGCGATCCAAAAACAAGGACGCAACCAGCGCGACCCGAAAAACATTAGAAACACAATAATTACACACAATAAACACATAAAGAGCTTACCCACAGCAAGGGGGGGCACCCAGGACCTCTGAAAGTGAAGTTACACCTCGATTTATGTCCAAATTTCGGAGTTTAGACACCCGAAAATCACCGAAATCAGCGAGAGAAAAAATGGCTGCCGAATAAAACAAAAACAAGGCTAAAGCACCCGAAACACGCAAAACAACACCAAACACCTACGGATTTCCTGACAAAGTCGGACGACATCCGAAAACAAGGAAGCAAAATCAGCCACCGCCGCATACCACACATTACGCGCCATTTTACAACACTAACTTATACAATCCGGAAGTACACAGCTACCCCAACGGATTTGCCTCGCCAAAGGCGCTCAGCGCAAGGCTTGCAATGAGCGTCGAAGGATCTTAAAACACCAACAAAATTATTTTCGCACGCAAACAACATTACCTGCCTTACAATCTTATTGCGGTCATTTTTTGACGGGCAAGTCGCTAGTATAGGGATTACACTGAGAACAGTACCTTCTGAATGCTATTTGGCATATTATTCCCTAAATCCAAAAGATTAGACAACTAGAGTACTACAAATCCCCAAACCGTCAAATTTCAGTAGTGTCAGATTGATGTCAAATGGAAAGACCCAATGTATGTCATAGGGAATCTGTACCTCTCTCTCTTATGAACAGCTCCACTGCCTCGAGGCTTGGAAACACATTATTAGGGTCGGTCTCAGGTAAATACATGTTGGCACCAAAATCAATGAGCAGTTGCACAAACTGTGTCCTACACCCATGTTTCAGACAGACCTCCAGTACTGATTTGGGCTGCTTTATTCTCCTTAGGAGTTCATTATCTGTGCAGTTGTAATCTGGGTTGGCCCCATAGAGCAGCAGTGTCTTGAAACACTCCAAATGGCCATACACTGCTGATAGATACAAGGGGCCGGTGGTAGTGGTATTACTAGAGGCCCAGTCAGAAGCCTTTGAGCGGACATTGGGTTCTGCTCCATACTCCAAGAGTTCTCTTAGGATGTTGGCGTGACCATCTCGAGCTGCTGTCAGGACAGGAGTACAGTTATTATAGATACTTCCACAAGGGTTGGCTCCAGCCTTGAGCAACTCTCTGACACAGTCAAACTGGCCAGCGCTGACAGCAGTAAAGAGTGGTGTCTGGGCCTTAACGTCTAGGATATCCACCTCTGCTCCATTGGCCAAGAGGATCTTTAGACACTCCAAAAAGCCCTGAGAGGCTGCTAGACGGAGAGGGGTCACTGGAACTCCCCAACCACTTCGAGTGTTAATCAGCTTTTTGTATTTATCCTGAGACAGAAGCTCACTCAGGTACTGGGGATTGTCCAAAGAAACTGTAAGATGGAGCTCCCTGCTCTCTGCTTGGTCATCTTCATGTCCTCTGAGCCTCAGCATTGAATAGCCTTAACAACAAAGACTGCTGCAATGTGGAATCATATGGAGATAGAGGCGGCAGCAGCAGCATTGATACATCCGATCTCTCTCTATATACAAATATAAAAGTACAGACACAGAAACATAAATTCGATGGCAGATCATATTCAAGATGCCAATCTAGACTACAAATTCTATCTGCCAAAAAAGCTTTCCGTAATAACTCCTCAGGATAGCCTTCAGCTTATTCCAGGCATGTCTGAATTCTTTTAATGTGCTTGTCCTACCACTGGAAGCATTATAGGATTGCCATATGGAAAAAAACATACTCTACCTTAGAAAAACGGAGGGAATTTGATATTCCCCTAAAAAACCGAAGAAGCATTACTAGGACTTCCCATTCCAAAAGTCCAGAAGGAATCACAGTTCCTAACAAATCAGATTTTCATAGCCTTCAGAAGTATAATAGCAAAAAAATTGGATAACAAACATTCCCATATTTGAAGAAGTTAAGAGAAAAACACAATACATAATAATAATAAACAAGTACGATTTCAGCGGAACTAGATGAAAAATATAAAAAAACTAGTAAATTGACAGTCAAAAATGACGGTATGATATATGATCTGCTTCGTCTCTCTCTCTCTCTCTCCCTCTGAGCCCCTCTCACTCCGAGCACCCTCTCCCTCTTTGTTCTCTCTTCCCCCTCCTTCTTCTCTCTTTCACCCTCCCCTCCTTCTTCTCTCTCCCATTTCTCCCCCCTCGCCAGTGTCTCTCCTCCCTTCCTCTCCCCTCCCTAGTGTCTCCCCCGTCCTCTTCCCTCCTCAGTGTTTCTCCCCCCTTCCTCTCCTCCTGCCTCTGACCCCCCAGTGTCTCTCCCCTCCCTCTTGCAGTGTCTCTCCCCCTTCCTCTCCCCTCCCAAGTGTCTTTTACCCCCTTTCCTCCCCTCTGTTTCTTTCCTTCCCAGTGTCTCTTCCCCCCTCCTCCCCAGTGTCTATCCCCCTCCCCAGTGTCTCCTCCCATTCCTCTCCCCTCCCCAGTGTCCCTCCCCCACCTTCCTCTCCCCTCCCCAGTGTCTCTCCCCTTCCTCTCCCCTCCTCAGTGTCTCTCCCCCCTTCCTCACCCCTCCTCAGTGTCTCTCCTCCCTTCCTCTCCCCTCCCTAGTGTCTCCCCCGTCCTCTTCCCTCCTCAGTGTTTCTCCCCCCTTCCTCTCCTCCTGCCTCTGACCCCCCAGTGTCTCTCCCCTCCCTCTTGCAGTGTATCTCCTACCTTCCTCTCCCCTCCCCAGCGTCTCCCCTCCCTAGTGTCTCTCCCCCTTCCTCTCCCCTCCCAAGTGTCTTTTACCCCCTTTCCTCCCCTCTGTTTCTTTCCTTCCCAGTGTCTCTTCCCCCCTCCTCCCCAGTGTCTATCCCCCTCCCCAGTGTCTCCTCCCATTCCTCTCCCCTCCCCAGTGTCCCTCCCCCACCTTCCTCTCCCCTCCCCAGTGTCTCTCCCCTTCCTCTCCCCTCCTCAGTATCTCTCCCCCCTTCCTCACCCCTCCTCAGTGTCTCTCCCCCCCTTCCTCTCCCCTCCTCAGTGTCCCTCCCCTTCTTCTCCCCTCCTTAGTGTCTCTCCCCCTGCCTCTGACCCCCCAGTGTCTCTTCCCCTTCCTCTCCCCTGTGTCTTTTACCCCCTTCCCTCCCGTGTCTCTTACCCCCTTCCCTCCCCTCTGTTTCTTTCCCCCATTTCCTTCCCAGTGTCTCTTTCCCACTTCCCTCCCCAGTGTCTCTCCCCCTCCCTAGTGTCTTCTCCCCTTTCTCTCTCCTCCCCAGTGTCTCCCCCCAGTGTCTTTTTTTACCCCTTCACTCCCCAGTGTCTCTTACCCCCATTCCTCTCCCCTCCCCTGTGTCCCCCCCCACCTTATTCTCCCCTCCCCAGTGGCTTTCCCCATTCCTCTCCCCTCCCCAATGTCGCTCCCCCCCTCCCTCTCCCCAGTGTCTCTCCCCCTTCCTCACCTCTGTGTCTATCCCCCCTTCCTCTCCCCAGTGTCTCTCCCTCTCTTCCTCTCCCCAGTGTCTCTCCCCCTTTCTCTCCCCTCCCCAGTGTCCCTCCCCCCACCTTATTCTCCCCTCCCCAGTGGCTTTCCCCATTCCTCTCTTCTCCCCAATGTCGCTCCCCCCTCCCTCTCCCCAGTGTCTCTCCCCCTTCCTCACCTCTGTGTCTATCCCCCCTTCCTCTCCCCAGTGTCTCTCCCTCTCTTCCTCTCCCCAGTGTCTCTCCCCCTTTCTCTCCCCTCCTCAGTGTCTCTCCCCCTTCCTCTCCCCTCCCCAGTGGTTTTCCCCCTTCCTCTCCCCTCCCAAGTGTCTCTCCCCCCACCTTCCTCTCCCATCCTCAGTGTCTCTCCGCCCTTCCTCTCCCCTAATCAGTGTCTCTCCCCTCCTTCCTCACCCATCCTCAGTGTCTCTCCCCCTTCCTCTCTCCCGCAGTGTCTCTCCCCCCCAGCGTCTCCCCCTTCCTCTACCCTTCCAAGTGTCTCTCCCCCCCAGTGTCTTTTACCCCCTTCCCTCCCCTGTGTATCATACCCCCTTCCCTCCCCTCTGTTTCTTTCCCCCATTTCCTTCCCAGTGTCTCTTTCCCTCTTCCCTCCCCAGTGTCTCTCCCCCTTCCCCTCCCCAGTGTCTCCTCCCCTTCCCAGTGTCTTTTTCCCCCTTCACTCCCCAGTGTCTCTTACCCCCATTCCTCTCCCCTCCTCAGTGTCCCTCCCCCCACCTTATTCTCCCCTCCCCAGTGGCTTTCCCCATTCCTCTCCCCTGCCCAATGTCGCTCCCCCTCCCTCGTCTCTCCCTCTTTGTCTATCCCCCCTTCCTCTCCCCTCCCCAGTGTCTCTCCCTCTCTTCCTCTCCCCAGTGTCTCTCCCCCTTTCTCTCCCATCCTAGTGTCTCTCTCTCCCCCTTCCTCTTCCCTCCCCAGTGGCTTTCACCCTTTCTCTCCCCTCCCCTCCCCAGTGGCTTTCCCCCTTCCTCTCCAATGCCGCTCCCCCCTCCCTCTACCCAGTGTCTCTCCCCCTTCCTCTCCACAGTGTCTATCCACCTTCCTCTACCCTCTCCAGTGTCTCTCCCCCACCTTCCTCTCCCCTCCTCAGTGTCTCTCCCCCTTCCTCCCCCCTAATCAGTGTCTCTCCCCTTCTTCCTCACCCATCCTCAGTGTCTCTACCCCTTCCTCTCCCCTCCTTAGTGTCTCTCCCCCTTCCTCAGTGTCTCTTCCCCTTCCTCTCCCCTCTTCAGTGTCTCTTTCCCCCTTCCTCTTGCCTCCCTAGTGTCTTTCCCCCTTCCTCTCCCCTCCTCAGTGTCTCTTCCCCTTCCTCTCCCCTCCTCAGTGTCTCTTCCCCCTTCCTCTTGCCTCCCTAGTGTCCCTCCCCCTTCCTCTCCCCTCCTCAGTGTCTCTCCCCCCTTCCTATGTCCCCCTGCCTCTGACCCCACAGTGTGTCTCCCCCTTCCTCTCCACCACAGTGTCTTCTCCCTTCCTATGTCCCCCCACTGTCTCTCCCCCACCAGTGTTTCTCCCCCCCCCCCCTTCCTTACCCCCCTCCAGTGTCACCCCCCCCCCCCCCCCCCCCCCCCCCCCCGTGTCTATCCCCCATTCCTCTCCCCTTGTTTTCCTATAAGGTAAAACTTCAAGTTTTTTTCAAAAGAGTATATTTTAAATAACTTTAATGCAATCTACCATTTTGGTGTCAATCCCCTGAGGTGGGAGGATACTGAACTGAATGCAGATGAGGTTTCACCAGTCTACATTAGTACTGAGTACTGACTAGTACACACTACCTGGTTATCTGCTTCCTATCACCAGTCTACATTAGCAGTGACTATTAAACACTACCAGGTTATCTGCTTCCTTTCACCAGTCTACATTAGCACTGACTAGTACACACTACCAGGTTATCTGCTTCCTTTCACCAGTCTACATTAGTAGTGACTAGTACACACTACCTGGTTATCTGCTTCCTATCACCAGTCTGCATTAGTAGTGACTAGTACACACTGCCAGGTTATCTGCTTCCTATCACCAGTCTACATTAGCAGTGACTATTAAACACTACCAGGTTATCTGCTTCCTTTCACCAGTCTACATTAGCACTGACTAGTACACACTACCAGGTTATCTGCTTACTTTCACCAGTCTACATTAGTAGTGACTAGTACACACTACCAGGTTATCTGCTTCCTTTCACCAGTCTGCATTAGTAGTGACTAGTACACACTACCAGGTTATCTGCTTCCTTTCACGAGTATACATTAGCACTGACTAGTAAACACTACCAGGTTATCTGCTTCCTTCCACCAGTCTACATTAGTAGTGACTAGTACACACTACCAGGTTATCTGCTTCCTATCACCAGTCTACATTAGTACTGACTAGTAAACACTACCAGGTTATCTGCTTCCTATCACAAGTCTACATTAGTAGTGACTAGTACACACTACCAGGTTATCTGCTTCCTATCACCAGTCTGCATTAGTACTGACTAGTACACACTACAAGGTTATCTGCTTCCTATCACCAGTCTGCATTAGTAGTGACTAGTACACACTACCAGGTTATCTGCTTCCTATCACCAGTCTGCATTAGTAGTGACTAGTACACACTACCAGGTTATCTGCTTCCTATCACCAGTCTACATTAGTACTGACTATTAAACACTACCAGGTTATCTGCTTCCTTTCACGAGTATACATTAGCACTGACTAGTAAACACTACCAGGTTATCTGCTTCCTTCCACCAGTCTACATTAGTACAGTATGCCCTGGTTGTATCACACCCTCTTTACCAAGCTGCAGGGTCTTCCTTCATTCATTACGGGCACCTCCTTATTCCTGCATCTGCATCACTTCCTAGCCGTGACTTATTGATTGACAGAATGTTGAACAAATCAGCACAGGAAAACCAGGCAAATCCTTATTATTGGCAGCTGCCCTGACAAATCAGATCGCTCAGTGCTTCTTTGAGCTCTTTCCTCTGATGTAGAAATCTGTGTACCAATCAGAATTCAAGAAGGCGGGTCAATGCCTACAATGACTTTGTATTGAAACCTGAGCTTTCCTGAGTGTGTAGTTTTGTGATTTATTACTGCACTGAGTGGCAATATGTTGATTTATTTTATATGTGTGCATATGTACCACCTTTCTGTTTATTGGTGTCTCTGTAACAGCATTATAGTGTGATAAAAACATGAATCAGTGTAGTAAAGTCAAAATAGAGCCTAAACACATCTGCCTCACAGGCTCAAATGCTTCCCCCACTTCCTGCCAGTTCACCTTTAGAGTGAGAAATAAATGATTCCAGTTCTCAATCATCAAAGTGTATCCCAAGGGATGAAGTGAGGCTAACACTTAATACACATACTGCTAATTAGAGACAGCTTATTGAGTTACTTGTTTAGTTGTTTAGTCGTGTCCAAATCTCCGTGACCGACTGCAGCAGGCCTGCCACATCTTGTTCATCCATAAGGGTTTTATGGCAAAGATACTGGAGTGGGTTGCTAGTTCCTTTTCTGGACCACAATTTGTCTGACCTCTCTACTATGACCTGCCCACCTTAGGTGACACTACATAGCATAGCTCACAGCTTCATTGAAGCACATAAGTCCCTTCACCGCAACAAAGTAGCTGCAGTAGGTAGATCCAGAATAGGATTGAGGTACTTATTTGCAGTTATAATGTACTCTGTCGATATCAATGCCAAATTAGATTAATATGTAGTGAGCAACGTGTAGTTTCCCCTTGCTTCTGGATCCTAAAGGTGGTCCCCATGAGCATTGGGAGGTAACCAGATCAAAAAGAGTCACTGCAATGGACCACTTGAAAGTGGACAGCTCCAATTAAAAGGTTGCACTCCTTAGTATAAATACAATTAGTAGAACTAAACCGAAACCATAACTTTCATTCAAGGTCCCATAGTAGATGACAAGCCGTGTCAACAAACAAAAATATAGCAGTCCCAATAACAGCATTGATGCGTATTAAAATGTAAATATGAGACTTCAGTCATGTTTTAAAGGGATAGGGAAGGTTCTCTGTTTTTAATATCAAAATAAACTATTTAATTGTTTATTTTCATATATAAACCTAATTTATTAACAAGTGTCTCCAAATAGTCCCTGCAAAGGTCTGCCCCAGCAGCTCACGCACCCAATGTTTCGGTACTAGATGTACTAGCTAGTTTTGAAATAATGCTGAGAGGCAATTTGTGATTGATTAGCACATCTACTATTATTAATATTATCTTTTATTTGTAACGCGCCAACATATTCCGTATCTAGTACTACAGAGACACTGTTTGTGTGCGTTACAGGGGGAAATTTTTGTTGGGACTATTTGAAAGGTTTCGATGAGTAAAAACAGAGCTTTTAAGCACTTTTTAATAAAAGGATATTGATACAAATAACGGATAATAATAACCTTCCATGTCCCTTTAAAGTTCAAAAATGATTTACCCCTGTACAGCGCTACAGAATGTGTTGGCGCATTACAAATAGAGGAAATAATAATAAGTAACCAGCTGAAGTGGTATTGTTCTCTTTAGTTCACTTGATTTGGTAGGACACCTAGTGTTGTATTTTCATATTGCAGAAAAATTGTTAAAGCCACACAGTTTGCTTTTAAAGGACCACCAGAGAAAAAAAGACACTTGTTTATCACATATACACCAAATTAACAATATTAGAGGCTGCGTAAGGCATGGACATGAAGTGTTTTTTGGGAAAATCTGAATTGGATTAAGAGCTGACTCTGTTTATAAGTACAGGAATCCATTTTGTGTTACATTACTTTCTGAGAGCTGAGTCATAAGTGTGTTTGTTTTGGCTATCAGTGAAGAGAGTGGTGAGGACTGAAGGAACATTGAACCATTGTAAAATAATTGGATACAATTTAATAAGACACAATGCCCATTCCCTCTCACTGGCCCAGAAGCAGACCCTTGCATCATTCACTGCAACAATAACTCTTTAGAAATGTGAATGCTGTATCATGGCTATCTCAAGGGTCCTGCAGGCATTACAAATTTTTTTTTAACTAAGCTAGATGCATTTCATTTTTTACTGCTTAATTGTGGGCTCCTTTATAGGGACAGTATACAATGAAAAAACTACATATGTTTAAAAACGTTGACTCCAACTATGAGCACAATTAAGCAGGAAACAATCATAAAGCTAGTCATTAATTAGAAAAATAAAAAATGTTATGCCTCCTGGGCTTTGAAAAAATCCATGATATGGAGGTGGGAGTTGTGGAGATAAGGGGGTATATGAGAGGGGCATTTACATTTTTAGAAATCTGTGGTTATTATTATAAAGAGCTCTATACATGTGTTAAGTACAAGGCAAAACAATATTTTAACACATTACAAAGAGTGGAGAGCTTAGAATCAAGTGTCCACAGTGATTTTATTGCAAGATTGAAAACTCACAAACTTACAATCTACTTATGCAACCTATCTGTTCTGGCTTCTTCTAGATCACAATCGTGTTGTAGTGAAGGGACTTGTGTACCTCAATGAAGCTGTGAATTATATCATGTTGTTGTTTAGTCACTCAATCATGTCCAACTCTCCATGACCCTATGGACCGCAGAACCCCAGGTACATCTCTCAGTCATTGCCTGTCTGAGCTTCATCAAGTTCATGTTCATTGCTTCAGTGTCCTCATCTATCCATCTCTGGCTCTGTCATCCCCTTCTTCTTGTGCCTTCAATCTTTCCCAGCATCAGAGTCTTTTCTAGGGAATCCTGCCGTCTCATGATATGGCTAAAATATCTGAGCTTCAGCCTCACGATCATACCTTCTAGTGAACAGTTCTTCTTCTGATCTGAAGTACTGTTTTGTTTGGTCTTCTTACAGTCCAAGAGACTCTAAGCACTCTTCTCCAACACCACAATTCTGCAGCGCTCAGACTTCTTTATGGTCGAGCTCTCCCATCCATATGTTACTACTGGGAATACCATAGTTCTAACTACGCTGACCTTTGTTGAAAGTTTAATGTCTTTACTTTTTATTTGGCGTGTCCAAGCTTGCCAAAGCTTTCATGCCCTGATGTAAATTTCTTTTAATTTCATGGCTACAATCACCATCTGAAGAGATCTTGGATCCCAGGAAAATAAAATCTGTCCCTGCCTCCACTTCTTCCCCATCTACCGTATTGCCCCGAATATAAGCTGCACTTTTTTTTCCGATTTCCAAGCTTGGAAATTGCTGGTTCGGGCTTGAGACTGTTGCGCAATTAATTCTAATGTCATTCATCGCTTTCCCTGTATTTTACAGTGCAGTATTGACTTTTCATTTGCATTTACGGTGCTACATTAAACCCACTTGCGGGTCCTATTTGGAACCCGTAGGATTTTCTTTTACATTTGCCGTTTATGGGTGTGAGGGCCTGCTGATTTGTAGCAATTGAATAGCGATTTGCGATTTTAGCGACTTTAACTTTTTGTGAGCTATGATTTACGGCCTGTAACCCGCATGTTACCTTACCTTACTCTTGATGTTAATATTGATAACCTGCCTAACAAGAAAATAAAGAAGGTATATTGTTCTCCAAATACTAGATGGTTTATGGTAAAATAAAATCACCATTTAATTCCCTGAATCTAATTGACTTTTGTCTTTTTCTCTCCAATTTAAGGCTGCGGCTTATATTTGGATATTATACTTTTTATTTTTTCCCTTGAATGTCAAATCTGCGCCTTATATGCGGGTGCGGCTTATATTCGGGCCAATACAGTATTTACCAGGAACTAAGATTGCCATTTGCCATGATTTTTGACTTTTAACTGAATGTTGAGCAGCAGGCCAGCTTTTGCACTCTCTTCTTTTACGCACATCAATAAGTCCTTTAGTTCCTCCTCACTCATCTGAGGTTGTTGATATGTCTTCCAGAAATATTGATTCCGGCTTTGGATTCATCCAGACCAGCCTTACACATGATGTACTCTGCATATAAGTTAAATAAATAAGGTGGCAGTAATTACCTCTTTGGACACCTTTTCCGATCTTGAACCATTCTGTTGTTCCATGTTCAGTTCTGACCATGGCTTCTTGGTCCACATACAGATTCCTCAGAAGGAGGATGAGATGATCTGGTGCTCCCATCTCATTAAGAACTTGCAAAGTTTTATTGTGATCCACACAGTCAAAGGCTTTAGAATGCTTTTCTGGAACTTTCTCCATTATTCATCACTTTCCTTTTCACTCTCTCTGTTCTCTCCCTCCCTACATGTCTCTCTGTCCCTCATACTATTTCCCCATTCTTCTTTTAGTGCTTTTTAAATCATCATCTTGGCTTCTCTGTTCTGGGAAAGCTCTGAGAGCACTGTCCTCCTCCTCACCCACTCACCCCTATTCAAATTAAATTAGCAGTGCCTGTTATCCTTATATGCCATCACTCCACCCACAATACCCACCCTAATTACTTTTAGCACTCCCCCCTGTGCTTGACAAAAAACTTCCATTAGGTGAAGATAGTAACTCTTTAGCAGCACCACTGTTTCACAATCCCTCCCTATCATATTTCTGCTGTCTTCTCCTATATGGAAACTTTGGAAATCTTCCAACTTCTTACATCTTCTACCTAGGTAATCTCAGTGCCTGCCTTACACCAACAGAATTATCTTCTCCTTTTTCATTCACTATTACTTTCGTTTCCTGGACCTTCCAAATTCGTATCTGTATTTTTTGCAGAGCTTTCTGCCTCTCCCACTCCCATTAGATTGTATATCTGCGAGTTTTCAGTTTTGAAAGTTGCTTTGGAAAAAGCACTTTGTATGTAAGATTTTAAACTCAAAGACAGGGCCCTCCATCTTTTGCCATGTTGAATATTGTACGTTTTGTTGTACTTAACCCTTGTATAGCGCTATGGAATATGTTAATGAGTTAGGAATAAAAGATAATAATAATAATAATAATCCATCTGACATTGGCAATGTGCCTCTCCTGTGCCTCTTCCTCTGCAGAACCCGGCTTGCACATCTGGTAGTTCCTGGTCCATATATTGTTGGATTTGAGTTTGTAGAATCTCAAGCATTACCTTGCTGGCATGTGAAATGAGTACAATTGTTCGATAATTGGAGCACTCTTTGGCACTGCCTTTTTTGGCGTTTGGGATGTAGACTGACCGTTTCCAGTCTATTGGCCATTGTTGAGTTTTCCAAATGTGTTGGCATAAGGCAAGTAACATTTTCACAGCATTATCCTGTAGAATTTTGAGTAGTTCAGTTGGGATTCCATCACCTCCTGCAGCCTTATTATCATCAAGACATCCTAGCTTAGCTCTCCAAGTTGTCTGGCTCCAGTTCATTGAACAAACTATTGAGGTCATCACTGCTGTTAAGATCCTTCCTGTATAGATCTTCAGTGTATTCCTGCCACATCTTCTTTATCTGATCTGCTTCTCTTATTTCCCTACTACTTTTTACATTTATCACACCCACTTTGCCATTAAATGTGCCTTTGAGATTCCAAATTTTCTTGAAGAAATCTCTTGATTTACCCATTCTGTTATATTTTTCGATATCATTACATTGCAAATTGCAGAATGACTCCTTGTCTCTTCTTACTATTCTCTGGAAATCTGCATTCAGTTGGACAAATCTTTTCCTATCTCCACTACCTTTCGCTTTCATTCTTTCCTGGGCTACTTTCGAAGCCTCATCAGACAGCCAGTTTGCCTTCTTAGTTTTCTTTCTTTTAGGGATATTCTTTTTTGTTGTTTCCTGGATAATGTTGCAAACTGTGGTCCAAAGTTCTTTAGGCATAATGGGCAGGTCATAGCAAAGAGAACAGAAAAATTGTGGTCCTCTGAATAAGAAACTGTCTGAAACCGGAAAATGAGTTCCTCGGGTGAGAAGATGCCACACATTACTGGGCAAGAGCAGAGGGCAAGTATGAGTAGAATCAGCTTTAATAAAATGGCTGGGCCAAATTCAAGAGGATGCCCTGTGTCTGTAGGGAAAAGGAAAGTCTGCTGCTGCAAAGAATGATCCCACATAGGAAACTGGAAGGCTGTAACTGTGAACCAAGGCAAACTGAATGTGGACAAACATGAGACGACAATATTAAACATTGATATCCTGGGAATTAGTGCACTCAAATGGACTTAAATCTGTCACTTAATATCAGACAACCACCAGATCTTCCACTGTGGTCAAGAAACTCTCAGAAGAAATCAATCAAAGGGTGGCCAAAGTAGTGCTCTGTTACAACCCAAACAATTACAGAATTATTTCAATTCAAATTCACTGTAATGTTATATGGCAAGCCATATAACATCACAGTGATCCAAATCTATGCTCCAACCATGGATGCTGAAGAGGCTGAAGTTGTACAATTCTATGAGGATATTAAATACCTCCTGGATATAACAGAAGGTTACTCTGGTCATAGAAGATTGGAATGCTGAAATAGGGAATCAAAATATACTTGGAATAACGGGCAAGTTTGGCTGGTGAGCACCTGAAGCAGGTGAGAAATTAGTAGAATTTTGTCAATATAATTTCTCTGGTCATATCAAACACCCTGTTCCAACTCAGGAACTATTCTACACATGGACATCAAGGGATGTATAATATAGAAATCAGATGGACTATATACTTTGTAGCCAAAGATGAAGACAAGAAAAACAAGACCTTAAGCTGACTGTGATTTAGACCATGAGCTTCTTATTGCAAAGTTCAGAATTAAACTGAGTAAAAGAGGGGAAATCTTCAGATCAAGCAGATATGAAAAAAAAATATCCCATGTGAATATGCATTGGAAGTAAAGAATAGATTTAAGGGACTAGATATGGTAGACATAACGGCTGAAGAACTTTGGACCAAAATTTGTGACATTGTCCAGAAAACAGTAACAGTCCCCAAAAGAAAGAAAAGTAAGAAGATAACCTGGTTGAGAAAATATTTGCTCAACTGAATGCAGAATTCCAGAGGATAGCAAGAAGAAACAAGGAGACATTCTATAATGCCCAATGTAAAGAGATAGATGAAGGTAACAGAATGGGAGAGTCAAAAGATCTCTTTAAGAGATTCAGGCATTTCAACGGAACAGGTCATGCCAAAGTCAGTGTGATAAATGACAAAATTGGTAAGGACTTAACAGAAGAAGATCAGATAAAGAAGAGATGGAAGGGATACACAGAAGCTCTATACAGGAAGGATCTTAACAGCATTAATAATCTCAATAGTTTGTCCAATGAGCTGCAGCCAGACATCTTGGAGAGTGACATGAGATGGGCCCTATATTCTCTTGCTGATAACAAGGCCGCAGGAGTTGATATAATGCCATCTGAACTATTCTTAATCCTACAAGGTGATGCTGTGAAAGTGTTGCTTGCCTTATGCCAACACATTTGGAAAACACAACACTGGCCAGTAAACTGGAAAATTGTCAGTCCACATCCCAGTCCCAAAAAAGGCAATGCCAAAGAGTGCTCCAGTTATTGAACAATTGCACTCATATCACATGATAGTAAGGTAATGATCAAGATCCTGAAAGCTCAGCTCTAACAAAATATGGACAGAGAATGACCAGATGTGCAAGCCGAGTTTTGCAGAGGCACAAGACATCAAATTGCCAATGTCCGCTGGATAATAGAGAAAGCAAGAAAGTCCCAGAAAAATATTTATCTCTACTACATAGAATATTGTATAGCCTTGTGACTGTGTGGATCACAACAAAATGTGGCAAGTTCATAAAAAGATGGAAGTACCAGATCATCTCCTCCTCCTCCTGAGGAATCTATATGTGGACCAAGAATCCACTGTAAGATCTGAACATGGAACCTCCGAATGGTTAAAGATTGCAAAAGATGTGTGACAATTTTGTGTCTTGTCACTTTATTTATTCAACTTATATGCGGAATACATAATGCATAAGGCCGGGCTGGATGAATCAAAGCCGGAAGTAATATTACTGGGAGAAATATCAACAACCTCATATATGTGGATGATACTACTATGAAGGACTGAGGGGCCTATTGCTTAGGGGGAAAGAATAAGTATAAATGCTTACTGCTACTCAACATTAAAAAGATGAAGATCATGGCAAACAGCAATCTCAGTTCCTGGCAAATAAATGGGGAAGAAGTGGAGGCAGTGACAGATTTTATGTTCTTGGGCTCCAAAATCTCTGTAGATGACTGCAGTCATGAAATTAAAAGATGATTGCTTCTGGGGAGGAAAACTATGGCAAGTCTAGACAAGTTATTCAAATGTAAATATATTAGACTATCAACAATGGTCCGCATTGTTAGAACTATGGTATTCCCAGTAGTAACATATGGATGTGAGAGCTTCACCATAAAGATAGCTGGTTGCTATAGAATTGACGCCTTTGAATTGTGGTGTTGGAGAATACTGCTTAGAGTCCCTTGGACGGCAAGAATATCCAATCAATCCATACTACAGGAAATCAAAACAAACTGTTTACTGGAAGGCATGATCATGAGACTAAAGCTCAAATATTTTGGCCATATCATGAGAAGACATGATTCCCTAGAGAAGACTCTCATGGTGGGAAAGATTGAATGCACAAGAAAGGGATGGCAGAAGTGGAGATAGATGAGGCGGAGATAGAGGAGGTCATTACAGCAGTGAGCATAAGCTTGATGGAGCTCAGAGGGGCAGTGGTTGACAGAGGTGCCTGGTGTGCTGCCATCCATAGGGTTACAGAGAGTTCGATATGACTGAACAACAGACTAAATTCTGGGTCTGTTGGGGGGATGGTGTGGTGGATTAAGGATTGGAGAGGAGATTAAAAGTATGGAAGAGAGACTGGAATGAGGAGTGGAAGAGAAACTGGTATGAGGAGAGACAGAAAGGAGGATGGAAGAGAAATTGGAAGGGATGAGATGTAATTTGCACACACCACAACTATTCATATTTATAGATGTTCAGTTTGTTAGGACCATTTACACACAGAAATGTAGTGCACACAAACCTTGTGACACTACACCTGCAATTTAAACCAGCCTTCTGAAAATATGTTGCCATGCAGAAATACACCAATAATACTTGTTACAGCTTAAAATATGCTTAAACAGTTTTTGTTTTTTTCAACCTGTGGCTTCAGAATGGGCTTGTCATGGCCTTTGGTGGAAGAAGTTGGAGGGTACTAGTGAAGTTGAACAGAATCTTACTTCACATTTGTATATACAGGGTCGAGTTACATTATAATGACCACTGCCTACTTTTGATGTCAGCAGCCCTTAGCCAATGAAATATGGCAAGTGTCGTAAGTTGGCTTGGTGGGTATTTTAGGTGACATGTATGCATTCTGCAAACATATCAACCACGGGTAATACATGCGATTTATCCGACTTTGAAAAGGGGATGGTCATTTTCTTTCAGGCCAAGGGTGGCAGTATTTCTGACACAGTGCAGATTGTGAACTGTTCCCATGCTGCTGTGGTTAAAGTGTACCATGACTGGACATAAACGGCGTGGAAACCGTGGAGCACCACATGCCATTGCTGTCAGAGGTGAATGTCGGCTGTGAAGGTGTGTGTGGTCCCACCGACATGTTGCCGCTGAGCAACTCACTGTACAAACAAACCAGGGGGCTACCAGCGAACCATGTTCCTTATGGGTACTCCGATGCAAAAGGGTGGTCACTGCACCCATGCCGACAAGAACTCATCATCAGAAACTGGTTCAAATTGCACAACGGTACCGAAATTGGACCTCTTTTGATTGGCAAAGGGTTGCCTTCTCTTATGAGTCACGTTTTCTGCTCCATCGACTAGATAGATATTGGCGTGCCAGTCACAAAAACTCTGAGAACAAACACTTTGCAACCATTGCTGGAAGTACACAAGCTGGTAGCGACTGCGTTATGGTCTGGGGAAAGTTTTCTTGGCATTGTCTGGGTCCACTCATACCTTTATCTATCCATCCTTGTAGATCAAGTGCACCCATACATGTTGACTGTCTTCTCTGGAGTGGATGGGATCTTCCAGGATGGGATCTTCTTCTCTGGAGTGGATGGGATCATGTCCCTTGCTAACCTTCCAGCATCTTATTGACTCACTACCATGCCGTCTAGCCAATGTCCGTGCTGCACACAGCAGTTATTTAGGATATTATTGGTCATAATAATGTGACTCAAACATGTAGTAGAGAGGGTAAGAAGAGCCTCAGAATTCTAGGTGCCATTTGATCTAGTCTTTGAGTATATCTATTCACTGTCAGCCTCACACACTGTAAAATGTACTATATCTAAAATGCAACCCCGGAACACCATGCATGAACAGTGTAATACCCTGCTGTGTCTGTCTCAGGCTGTTTGGAGAAGCCTATATAGCGGGATTTACTATGATTGTGGATGAGGGGATTAAGAACTGAGTGTGTCAGCAGCTGTATTATTGAGATAAGCCCACAATGTCATGATGACTATCCTCTAAAGAAAAGATCATTTAGACAGAGGGAATAACATTTATTGGCTTAGCTTGCAACAACATTTTCCAACATACCGCTTAGATTGTAATTTATCATAACAACATTGATTCTGTCTTCATATAAAGAATAATCTCTTTCATCACAAATTAAGGGGCATTTAATATTGTAGCATTTTGTATGTAATATAAAAGGTAATACATTTAATTTATCAAATTGATTTTTTTTTATGTTTTCACAGTTAACTTTTCAAAATCACTTGACTATATGTTAAAGGACCACTGTTGTGGCAATACAATAGAAATAGAGTCTCATCTGTTAATTTGATAATTTATTAACAGTAAAATATTTTTTTTAAGAAAAAATACAGCTTTTACAAATTACATTTGAATTTCAGCCAAATGATTTGCTTCTCCCTATTCCGTAGCTGGGGGTGGGAGCAGATATGTCAAAACTATAAAAATATATCCCCAATCACTTAAAAAAATATGAAGTTGAGTGAATTTACATTTATTTAGCTCTCTAAATATACAAATTAATGGGAATAGATAACCATGGGGGTTATTCAACACAATTTATCAATTATAACTACACTCTGTAGAGATTTTTTACATAGTGGAGAGACTCCATGAAATGTATCACCTTATTTATTTTCATAGTTTATAGCTTTATTTGGTGACATAAGGATTATGATAGTTGCTTTAATATACATCTGATTTATGTAAATAATACATGCAGGGAGAGGGTGACTGACTAACTATAATATCTTTATAATAGTATAATCTGCATTATATACTAACTGTGTGTCTAAATGCAGCTTTTCTATGTGAGTGCATGGAACAGTTACGATTCTACAGTATATAGATCACATATTATAATTGTCAAACTGCGATTCGTCGTCACGCTTGCGACGAATCGCAGTTTGACAATGATCCGATCGCAACTTTACAGCGTACAGCGCGGCACGAGCCACGCATGCTAAATGCGCATCGTGAACTGCGCATTGCGCAGCAGTTGCTGCGCTTGTACAGAGCGCGGAACGAGCCGCGCATGCGCACAGCGCGGCACGAGCCGCCATGCGCACAGGGCGGCGTGAGCTGCGCGCCGTGAGATGCACAGAGGGAGAGTGGGGAAGAGGCACAGAGGAGAGTGGGGAAGAGGCACAGAGGGAGAGGGGGAAGAGGCACAGAGGGAGAGGGTGGAAGAGACAAAGAGGGGGGGAGAGACACAGAGGGAGAGTGGGGAAGAGGCACAGAGGGAGAGTGGGGAAGAGGCACAGAGGGAGAGTGGGGAAGAGACACAGAGGGAGAGGGGGAAGAGACACAGAGGGAGAGGGGGAAGAGGCACAGAGGGAGAGGGTGGAAGAGACACAGAGGGGGGGAGAGACACAGAGGGAGAGGGGGGAAGAGACAAAGGGAGGGAGAGGGGGGAAGAGACACAGAGAGAGGGGGAAGAGGCACAGAGGGAGGGGGGACAGACACGGGGGAGAGACACAGAGGAAGGGGGGAAGAGACACAGAGGGAGAGGTGGGAAAGAGACACAGGGGAGGGAGAGGAGGGGGGAAGAGACACAGGGGAGGTAGAGGAGGGGGAAAAGACACACGGGAGTGAGAGAAGGGGGAAGAAACAGGGGAGGGAGAACAGGGGGAAGAAACACAGGGGAGGGAGAACAGGGGGAAGATACACATGGGGGGGAAGAGACACGAGGAAGGGGCAACAGACAAAGGGGGAAGCGGGGAACAGACACAGGGGGAAGGGGGGAACAGACACAGGGGGAAGGGGGAAAGAGACACAGGCCAGGGGGGAACAGGCACAGAGGGAGAGGGGGAAGAGACACAGGTGGAGAGATACAGAGGGTGAGGGGGGAAGAGACACAGAGGGAAAGGTGTGAAGAGGTACAGAGAGAGGGGGGAAAGAGGCACAGAGGGGGGAGACACAGAGGAAGGGGTGGAGAGATACAGTGGCGAGAGGCACAGAGGGGGGAGACACAGAGGAACGGGTGGAGAGACACAGTGGCGAGAGACACAGAGAGAGGCGGGGGAAGAGGCACAGAGGGAGAGGGGTGGAAGACACACAGTGGGGAGAGACACAGAGGGTGAGGGGGGAAAAGACACAGAGGGAGAGGGGGGGAGAGAGAGAAAGGGAGGAAGAGGCACAGAAAGAGGAGGGGGAAGAGAGACAGGAGAGTGAGAGGAGGGGGAAGAGATGCAGGGGGGAAGATACACGAGGCAGGGAAATGGAGACACGAGGAAGGGGGGAACAGACACAGGGGGAGGGGGAAAGAGACACAGGCCAGGGGAGGACAGACACAGGGGAGGGGGGGAGACACGGGGGGGGAGAGATGCATGGGAGGGAGAAGGGGGAAAGAGACACAGGGGAGGGGTTTAGAGACACAGGAGGGAGAGGGAGGTAAAAACACAGGGGGGCAGGAGATACAAGGGAGGTAGGCGAGGCGGAAGGAGACAAAAGGGAGGGAGTGGAGGGGGGAAATAAGACACGAGGGAGGAAGTAGACAGGGGGAGAGACTCGCAATGAGGCGCTCATCACAAGGCCAGTAAAGTAGAGGGGGAGAGACTTACATTCAGTTTTTATTGCCGTCATTTTTGACGGGAAAGTCGCTAGTATAGATATAATATATAAAATATTGTTGTGGTGAACTACCTACTCATAATTTCCACAACACAGGCTGAGATCCCGCTCCATGCTGATGATAGCCAGTAAGCTTGAAACAGCTGTACATGGATTGGATACTCAGCCTGTGTTTATTCCAACCTTGGCTTTGCATTAAAGCTGTGTAATAAAGCATAAGCTTAAAGGAAGCCATGTTTGATAATTGATACGGAATGAAGAGTGAGGCATTTGTGGGCACGTTTGTGTGTCCCAGCTCAACTTCCCAGAATGCAGTGTAATAACTGTTTTTCTCGGAACTCTGAGCTGGAAGCAGGTTTTTTAACTTGCTTTAGACATTCAAATGTGAACACAGATGTACTTTTTATTTACTATATATATATATATATATATATATATATATATATATAATAAAGTGAAGTAAGGTGGATTGTTTCCTCTTGTCTCACCTGTTACATAATGCAGTCCTTGGGATTGAATTGTATAATCCCAATGCTGTACATTTTTATCTTCCATTTTAATGTATAACATTACAACCAACACATATATGGGTCTTAATGGGCCGCTGTAGTCCCAAGCTTTTTTAGTGTGCAATTAAAATATAGGAAGTGTAAATAAGCACTCACAGAGAACCTTTAATATGTATTTTCTTATTTAATTTTACATCCAAATGAATGCAGATAAACACAAGATAATTACAGCGCACAGATTCACAAGTTTCCTTGCCTTTCAGCTTCCTGACAGGACAGAACAGGAATAAACAATTGCATGTCACTTTAATGTAATGCATTCACACTATACAACTCACATCCATACAAATCTTTTATAATACTTAAAATCTGATCTTTTAAATTCAAGATAGTAAATACAGACCTACAGTATACATAGATACACCTCCATCTCCTATTAGTTATTAAATTAATACGATCATATTGTGCTCTTTTTTTCATTTCTCAGAACGGTAACACAAACATATTTACATGTTATTCCACAAAGGACATCCAGAATTTATTTTGAATTGTTCATTTCTGGCCAGTTTTAACACTTAAGTGGTGTTACATACAGTCATTGGATTCTTGAGAGATGTTATATGCAGTAATAATACATATTTCAGTAAAAACAACCTATTTCACCTTCTTTAATTTACAGGAACAAAACAAATTTCTATACAGTGTTGCAGAGAAATTGGTCCCAAGTGAGTTTCCTCTTGGCTGTCCCTTCACACATTAGTATTACATCCATTATTTACATGGATTTGCTATTTCTGGAACATTTATACACAATCATAAGTTCTTCCTATAGTCGTAAAGCTTCCCAAACTGTGACTTATCCGGATCTTATTGTGCCCTGATAGTGTTGTGTCCATAGTGTCTCAGCTACCCTAGGTTTCATGCTGAAGGTATCTGATCATTGACTGAGGAATCTCCAGCTGCTCAATGCTGTGCAGTCTTCTTGACTGTCTCATTATCTTCATGATGACCAAACGTGATTGAGACATCAAAGACTTAGGGTTAACTAAGGAAGAGAAATAAAGAGAGATTGGATAAATACTGTAGTAGCCATATGTTTATTTAAAGCAATTCTTCGACCAACTATTTTGCTTTATATACATTTTATAACTAGGTGACTTAATTAATTGTATCCCCTTTAATATAACTGGCATATAAGATTTATCCTTAACTTGCTTCTAAGAAGCCCCCAGAGTGATAGATTCTCACTTTCTGGAATCCCCCCTTTTCTTCGCGTTTTTTTTTCTCATGTTGGGTGCCATGTTTTATAGCTGTAACCTAAGCTCACAACCAAAGGGATGGGCTTCACACTACCAGTATCTCATGCTGCTGTGGGTGTGGTCTTAGGTCACAGCTGTAAACCATGGCATCCTCCATGACAAGAAGAAAGAGAGCGAGAATCTGTTACTTTAGAGGTTTCTCAGAAGTTAGTCGTACCCATGACATTTACATTCATGAGGGCAAAAATAATTAACTTTACCTAGTAAAAACATTTATACACAACACAAAAATCACAGTAATAAAGGTTTGGCAACAATTCAATGTATATTTTAAGATTTATTTTGGAACTTCAGCATTGTTGCCAGTTCCACCAACATTGCTGCTTGTTTCCACATCCTGTTATGTGACCAGGGAGTGGGTGCAGGTATGCCCAGGAGGATACCCTACTAGGAGTCTTCATCTGCCTATTTCTGACACACAGACTGGAAGGCCTCCTAGATAGTAGGGAGGGGGAAAAAAGATCTCCTGAGGCGGCTATGCTAAGGCTCAGATATAGTAAAAGTCTTACTGAGATAAAAAAAAAAGCAAGAGAAAAAAAGCTATTAAGAAAAAGTATAAATCTAGTAGAAGATTTGCCCATCAGTTATCTTGTGGAAAGGCCTACAAAGAGCATTTGACGTAAAACAGAAGAGAGGGAGTGTTATCAAATAATAACCATATATATACTAGAAGATTATCTAATCTAATAGTAGATTTTCATATGATGGTAGCATCAGTCATAGGCCTATGGAGCCCATTTGACCAAAAAATTCTGAGTGGGACACTCAGGATGAGAAGGCGTATAGAGCACCAATATTTGTCTCTTCCATTGCAGAGAATTCTGGAAAAAATGCACCAATGGGACATTAGAAATGCAGACATTCATTTATGCAATAGGCTGCTTTTGCTATATATATATATATATATATATATATATATATATATATATATATATATATATATATATATATATATCATTGTTTTTAATATTTATGGAGGGGCTAGGGCATTGAGAATTTAAACAGAGACATTTTTTTAAAATGTTTTTGAGGGGCACTGCAGCAATGGGGTTCCCCCCAGAGTATTGCACTGGGTGCACCAGCGGTAGGTCCATCCCTGCTTCCTATCCTGGTAGTAGAGTTGAATTATCCCCCCCCCCCATTTCTTCTTGGGTGTATTTAGGTTTTATGCTGCTCTAGGCCATTCAGATCTGTGCCTCCCATCCCACTTGCAGCTCCTTTTTCCCTTTCAATATCTCATACCATAAATGTATGTGTGATTATATATATATATATATATATTTATATATATGTATGTTTGTGTGTCATATGGTGTCACATATACTTACAGACAGGAATATCACTGCATATAGACATTTATGGGGATATACAACCATATTTCAATCTATTGCACTGAATCTTCAAGAAGGTGCTGCCCTAGGCCTGTGCCTTGTGTCTTGTGCCCTGGCACCGTGCTATCCATGAACATAAAACATTTGTAGAAACATTCTTAATGCTTGCAGATTCAGTGGAAATCTTTTCCATGCTGTCTGATTGGAGCCTGAGGGCATTCTATTATCTACTGAACATGGAGATAGGGGATTTGTTAAATCTTTGGGGCTTTTGTTATTTCTTACCTAGCTCCTTCCATGTGCATAATCAGAAAGAGACAATGTGCAAGAACAACTGCAAACCCTACAGAAATGCCTCCAGGGTCCAGCAGAAACACCACATTTATTATTTTCTTTCTAATTAAAACATTCATAACTTCTTTCTTCCTAATTATGCTCAGTCAAATTTAAAATATATACCATGAAGTGTTCCTTTGACATACTAAATCAGTGAGACTGTTTTGGATTAATGCTTACTCTTATCAAAGCATCTTTATCTATAGACTTCTTAGCACTTTGTGCAGCCTGCCCATAACATGTTGCAGACACGTATCTATTAATAGCAGCTGCAAAAATAGTAATCTGGCTGTAATATGGTATGGAAATGGCAAAACTATGTCAGTGGGATGTCACAAAGCAATTAAAATGTGAAAAGATATGTTTATTAATTTATTAAAGGGCCAACGTTGTCCAAAACTTTTTCTTCCATTTAAAAGTGAATATTTTGTACATCACCAAGGTTTTTTTTCCCCATGGAAAATATGATTTTTTTAATTGAATCAAACGAACAGTAAAAGAATGGACAGATAAAAAACAATGTGCGTGATACATTTTTATTCTACTAATTGAGAGAAAGTGTAAGCAATGACACATGGAGATATAAGTTATTAATAACATTATGTCATTTTTCTACACTGTAGAGCAATTATTTCTCATAAAAAGAAAAATCTGTAATTTTTATAAAATTATCTATTAAATTAATGCTAGAAATGTTTGTACATTTGCAAAATAAACTGCCAGGAAACAGAATAAATTAGCAAACTCTAGGGTAAATTTATTCATGTTTATTTTGGGATTATTTTCATGCAGAAAATGTTTGCATACACTACTGATTCTCCTATATCAGATGCA
This sequence comes from Discoglossus pictus, assembly GCA_027410445.1. Lineage (NCBI taxonomy): Eukaryota > Metazoa > Chordata > Amphibia > Anura > Alytidae > Discoglossus > Discoglossus pictus. The sequence goes on from CM050168.1 coordinate 96,474,034, forward strand.
TTCATAATCCAGGAAATTTGGATATGAATTTGACAGAGAGGAAAATCGAGATAACCATTGGAAGTCAGATGCAGGTATTTTCAACAGGACTGAATTAAAATCTTATCAGCATTCAAAATTGTTTCTCATGTGACCAAGCAGGTTAACCAACAAAGAAATGGCTTTTCTCCAAGGTTGTTGTGCAAAAACATTGACTTGTGCAGCCATTATGAGGCATTAACAGCTAATTTACTTCCCCTAGAGGGTAAAGAGCCATGTGTATGAACTCTGCATACAATTAAATAAAGTAGCTAGTGAAAGAAATTTAATATTTAACAAATCTATGTGTTCAAAGTGGGCTGTGATACTTATTTCTCATATTGCTTCTATAAAAATGAAGTATTCTGGGTAGTAATATGCAAATTAAACCTCAAACATATTAATGTTTACCTGTATAAATGTTTATCTTGGATCTTTTCAGCAGCATTTACAAAATGAATGGCCCTACTATGATCATATTTTTTTAATTATACTATTTTGGAGGTTTACGCTTTAAAAATATGAAACATATTTTTAAAAATACATAAATAGCTTCTATTTTATTACCTTTTACATACAATTATGTTGCTGTGGAGTCTACTATAATTGATTTAACAGATCAACTTCCTGGGGTGGGATGTGACTTTGAATACACAAAGTGGTATCTGTAGAGTGGGAGTGCTGAGGCTACAACTGCTAGTGCTATTAGTTTGATTAAAGGGAAGATAATTAGTGGGCCTTGGTCAGTACTTGGATGGGAGACCACCTAGGAATACCAGAAGCAGTATGCTGTGGCCCACTGGAGAAGGCACTGACAAACCACTCCAGTATCTCTGCCATGAATGCCAAGTGGATCAGTGAAGTGTGTTACGGTCTATGAGGTCATGGAGAGTCGGACACGACTGAACGACGTAAACACAACACACATAATTTACAAAGAAATATAAATGTGGGTCTAATAATATAAATATAATATCATAAACAGGGAGTGGAGACAAAAATAACTGACATGATTCAATCATAAGTCAAATGTAAATTTTCAGTTAGTTAAAATAGAAAGTTGTGAGTAAATATCATGCTCAGACAGAATTAGTTGCAGCAATTGAATGGCTGAAAGGAAAATAAGTAGAACATTTTGGTATCTCTGTCTATTGTTACCTCTCTCTCGAAGAAGCAGCTCCATTGCCTCATGATTCGGGAACGATTTGTTAACCTGGATGTCCGGTAAATACACATTGGCACCAAAGTCAATGAGTAGTCTCAGAAACTGTGTCCTACACCCATGTTTCAGACAGGCCTCCAACACTGATTTGGGCTGCTTGATTCTTTGTAGAAGTTCTTTGTCGGTGCAGTTGTAGTCTGGGTCAGCCCCATAGAGGAGTAGGATCCTAAAACAATGTAAGTGTCCATACACTGCAGAGAGATATAATGGGCCAGTGCAGGTGTTGTTATTAGAAGCCCAGTCAGGGATCTTTAACCGGACATTGGGTTCTGCTCCATATTCTAAGAGCTCTCGTAGGATGCTGAAATTCCCTTCACGTGCTGCTGTGAAGACAGGGGAGCAATTATTATAGATACTTCCACCAGGGTTGGCTCCAGCCTTGAGCAGCTCTTGGACACAGTCAAAATGGCCAGCACTAACAGCGGTGAAGAGAGGTGTTTGGGCTTTGACATCTAGGATGTCAACTTCAGCTCCATTGGCCAAGAGGATCTTTAGACACTTTACAGAGCCCTTTGAGGCAGCCAGACGAAGAGGCGTCACAGGAACTCCCCAACCACTTCGACTATTGATGTATTTCTTGAATTTATCATCTGAGAGCAGTGAATGAAGATGTTCTGAATTGTCCATAACTACAGCCAAGTGGAGCTCACGGGCTTCTTCAATGTCCTCTTCTTCTTTGGGTTTTAGCATGGAGAAAATCTTATTTATATCCATTAGACTCATCTTTTTACATCTAAAAAGGACCATTTTCATAATGAAGTGCCCTGTATATAAAAGCTATAAAAGAAAAAACAAAAATATATACTGTAATGTTTACAATGTCTTGATTTTCTGTTGCCTATGCCCCTGGCCTTGTTGACCTACTGGGAATTCATGCCATAATTAGGCCAAGTACTACAAGATAACTACTTTATGTACTAACATGACATGTTTCAAATAAGCTTTTTCTTTAAATAAAAACAATATACATTTTAAATAAAACAATGCAAGTGAAGTTGAGTTTAACCAAATTGAGATTTAATGAATTAAAATGAAATAAAATAATACAGAATAAAATTATAAAATATTATATCTTGACAAATAGTATTCAATTAGCAATAGTCATCATATTTTTAAATTTGAATATCCAGTGAAACATTTAGTTTAAAAATGTGCATCATACTTATATTTCATATTTTGTAGTTAATTTTTATATCAAATAGTAGATAGAATAATATACTATTGTTCTGTTGTACTATTAATTACTATATATTACTATAAATTCATTGATTTATTTGCATCCATGAAACCAGACATCATAAGGTATATTTTCATTCAAGAAGAGATAATACAATCTTTTTTTATATATATTTGCCTTATCTTTTATAAAGTCAAAATTTGGGTGGAATAGTGTTGAAGGCAATGTGTAGCTACCTAAATCTTTACTGCTAATAAAATTTGTGTTTTTATGGTTTGCAACGATTTACTGGTACTTGATCTGATGAAAAAGATGCCAGAGAATGGAAACCAAATTTATATTTTCAATTAATCTAGTTATTTTGTTGAAAATAATCCCGTCTTTTAGAGCATTCTAAGTTACTCATTGTTAATTAAAAAAAAAATAACAATGAAAAGGAATACATAAACAGAATTACTTAATTATTTTTTATCATATAAATAAATAACAGATAAATGAAAAAGATTTTAAAGAGTGGTGAAAGGAAGAAAATTTCAAAAAATTATATAAAATTGCTTAACCCATAAGTACATATATTCATGAATGTGATAGTAATTTATTCATTGTATTTTATTAATTAATTAATTGCAGTATACAGTGAGACCTTTTTTATTGGACCAACATTATATTTAGAGTGATGAGCTTTCGAGAGGTACAACTTTTTTTTATCAATTCAGAAGCAATATTGCATTAGCGTTAATAGCAAAATAATGGCGACAATATTCATAATATGTTGGTCCAATAAAAAACGTATCGCTGTATACTTGTTATTCATCTGAATTACTGGACATTCACTGCTATTCCACTTTTAATAATTTAAAATTTGGTACAGAACTTTGACATTGGAAACAGCTGGATGGATTTGGTGAATTAATAATGTTTTTGGAATAACCCTTTATTTAAAAGAGTAATACAGGGATCAAGTATTAATTATATTTGAAGAATATTGTAAACTTTGTTGAAAAACAAATCTATCTATCTATCTATCTATCTATCTATCTATCTATCTATCTATTTATCTATCTGGACAACAAATTTACAGTTCCATCAAATATGGAAACATGTTTCTTTCTCTCCATATGCAGAATAACAAAATTCTTTAATTGTTTGTGTAATAGTGCTTTATCCATATATACTATAAAGATCACTATAGTTAAAGAAAAAAGTAACTTATCCTTGAAATATGCAACAAACTAACAACAATAGCTGTTGTGTAAAGCATGGACATAAAACATTTTTTGTTGATAAGTAGAATTTGTGAACGCTCTGTTTATGAGTAGAAGCATCCATTTTGTGTTTGTTATATCACTTCCTAAAAGCTGGATCATGAGGTTGTGCTTATTTATATGCTGAGGGAGGGGTAGGGTAAGGGGATGTGGCCTGTAGGGTTTGATAAGTAATTGGATCTGGCTAATATTTACAACACAGCCCTTCCCTCTCACTGGCACAGAAGCAGTACGCTTGCATCAGGATATGCAAGCTTTGCTTTCCAGAAATATAAATGCCCCATTCACACGACTTCCACTAAAGAACACCATCAGAGGCAACATTCTTTTTTCTTTTAACTTGTTCTCAATCATATTTTTTTTTTCATTGCACCTTTTAGGTACATATTCTCTGATATTGCAATATTAAATGTATATTTGGCCTTCAAAGCAGGACTTCTCGTCATATGGTATTCAGCGGGTACATTTTATATATTTTAGTTTATGACACTTTAATAACTGTTATATCCACACAGATAATGGCTTCTGTAGTGTTCCTACAGCAGGGTTTTTAATTTGTTTATTTAATAACGAATGAAAAATTAAATTGGGTTTTAAAGAGAAAAATCAGTGTGGCTTTTAAAACTTAAATCTGAACCTAAGTTTAAGACTACGGCACAGTTGCTTCTCCAGGGAGTGGCTTTCATTATGCTGGATGTAACTAATACCTTTTAACAGACATGACTTATAGGGTCCTTTTTAAAGATCTAGGAACAAATGGCAGCTTTTTTTTATACTGCAATTTATTTTATTTTTGCCAGATAAGAAAAGTTGCATCTGCTCTTAGGTATGAGCGCACAAAGTAATTGTGATCACAATTATGTTCTCAACCTATCAGAAATAGTAAAACAATTGACACTGTACAAACAAGGAAGAATAGAATGGTTGGCAGTAAGACAAGCTCATTTACTAAGGTGAATCATCCGTAAGTCATACGTCAGTGAATATGCTTGAGAGAATATACATAGGGTCTGAAGTGTCTAACCTCACTAGTGAGACAGTTATTGCCCTAGTGCAGAGATTCCCACATGGGTGTTGTTTTGCCGAAGGCCATCCAGCTTTGTGTCCTTCCCCCTCTATATCTCATAAGTTTATGTGTGTTTATGTGTATATATAATATGTCCGATAGAGTCAAGTACACTTACAGACACAAATATAGCTGCATATAGGCATGTAGGTGCATATACAAACATATTTCAATGTCTTGCACTTCATCTTCTGCCCCTGAAAATATTTTGCCCTAGGCCTGAGCCTTGTGGGCCCAGGCAGAAACAACCTCTGGATTCACCACCTATTTAATTTTTTTTGAGGGGGTGTCAGTCCTGCTGTATACCTTTGAAGTTCCATTTTGAGAGCCATGTAATTAATCTAAATCTAATATGTAAAACATTTAATAGGTACTAATACTATTGATTAACCAAAATACATCACATAACAAAAATTGTTCATCTTGCATTTTTTTGTGCTGTGCAATAAAAAAATTACACAATGTTTTCCTTGAAGCGCAGGCTTAGTTTGGGAACCCCTGCTTTAGTAGATATAGCCCAAATATTTGTTGCATCTATACAATATAGTTTGCAGATCTACACTTGTTTTGCTTTTTCATATGGACATACTTGTCTTTGGAATCATGGTATATGTCTCTCTCTGTATATATAGTTATTTGTTTTAGCTCCTAAATTTCTTACACTAACTATAGAGAGAAGGGAATAACTGTGAGTGGGTTTACCTACAGATCTACCCGTTATCCTGCAGGCAAGTAAAACCTCCACATAATATAACAAATATACTCACAGGTTTGGGTTGTCTTGTAAAAAAAGCTACAACTAGTCTCATGCTGTTATAAGTCTCATAACTTACCTTTATGAGCTGTATGCTGACTCAGTGCCCTTGTTAACCCTGGCACCCCATCCTGGTGCCAGATTCACTGCCTTTGCTCTGCAAATGATATTCACAATATGTGAGCAGAACTGCCAAGAAGTCAAACCATTGTGTTCCCAAGATGGAACTGGGATGTACTAAAACTCACTGGCTGTGATAAGAGGAGTTCCAACAAGTGCATAATTGACCTCCTAAAAATAACCCAACTGAGGATCTGCTTACCATTGCCATTCTTGGAGTGGTCAGCTGGGTGGGTAAATATAGAGGTGTCTGGCAGGTGCTTGTATCTGTTTGGAGTGGAGGTGGGGCAGATGCTGAGTTGGGGGGCATTTTCTTGACTGGCTTTGAGCAATTCAACAGATGTAAGAGCCACTACATAATAGTACCAGGATTACAAATGATATGTATATGTAAAATACATAAAATTATACAAGAAATGCATGTATATAAACACCTATAAATGTAATATAACATATTTACATTTAAAGGATGTCCCATTTTTATACTATGCTACTACTCTTTTGAGGATTTTCTAGAATGCAAAAAAGTTTTCTTGAGCAGACATAATTTCCCCAAATTAATTAGTGAAACTGGATGGTAAACCAATTGTAAGATACACTTCTTTTTAAGCTTATTGTAAGTTTCAGATAATTGTAACTACATTTCAATAGAATGCAATGCATCATACGTCCCTCGGTTTCTAACTTATGAAAAAAGAAATGTCTGCCTTCTCTGAAGCACAATTGAATATAATATTTAAAAATGAAAGGCTCTATTTTTTAAATTTTAACAGCCAGTTTCTTCAAAAGAACATACTATAAAAATGCAACTTTGGTGTTTAAAGGAACATTAGCATATGGCGGTATAAGGATGCCAGATTATAAGTGGGTAATATACGTTAACTGTTAGTGCCTCAAACATAAGTGAATGTAATTGTTCGGCTACTTAGCTTCACTAATTTTAAATGTTTGCAATTTTCCAGACAAGGGCTCTTATTTGAGGCAGGGTGAGAGGGGAAAGAGTGGGGGGAGAGACACAGGGGAGGAAAAGAGACACAGGGAATGGAGGGGGGAAAGAGACATAGGGGAGGGGTAAAGGAGACACAGGGGAGGGAGATGGGGGAGGAGTCCCAGGGTAGGAAGGGGGAGGAGAAGACACAGGGGAGAGAGATGGGGGGAAGGAGACACAGTTGAGGGAGAGGGAGGGGAGGAGACACAGGCGAGGGACAGGGAGAAGAGACACAGGAGAGGGGGGAATAGACACAAGGGAAGGGAGAGGGGGAAAAGTCACAGGGGAGGGAGAGGTGGGAAGAGACACAGGGGAGGGAGAGGGGAGGGAGAGGGGGAAGAGACACAGGGGAGGGAGAGGGGGAAGAGACACAGGGGAGGGAGAGGGGGAGGGAGAGGGGGCGGAAGAGACACACGGGAGGAGGAGGGGGTGGAAGAGACACAGGGGAGGGAGAGGACTGGAAGAGACACAGGAAAGGGGAAGAGAAACAGGGGAGGGAGAGGGGGAGAGATACGGGTGGGAGGGGGGAAGAGACACAGGGGTGGGTAGAGGCCTGCGATAAGCGCCTTCATCAAAGTTACGGACTTGCGCATGCAAGGACTGTAAAGTAGAGGGGGGAAAGCCTCGCAATGTGTGGCAAATAGTATTTCCAGGCTTCAAATTTTATTGCCATAATTTTTGGTGGGCAAGCCGCCAGTCTATATATAATATATGTGCAAACTGCAGCAAAGAAAGGTTTTAGCCAGAAAATAGAATTTAAAAACATAATTTAACTCAATTTTACTGAAAGAAGAACAAACATTTAATCTGAAATAACAATACTAAGGCAAATAAGGTAACCTAGAGCATGCTCTCTAGGTTAAGGTGGCTATAGTTATAATTCCATACCCCCTGCATCTTCAAAATCCACAGTCTCCAGTTTACCCACCCAGGCTAATTAATGTTTTCTTTTTAGCAGTGCACAGGTGAATGAGACAATGGGGAGTGGGCATTAATGAGGTAAACTGTGTTTTTTTTTTTTCATAACATTTTCAAAAAACAGGGGGAGGCCAAAAATCTCTGCCTCCCCCTGTAACCGGAAAAAGGTTGGATGAAGGGCAGAGGTCGCTAGCTATCTGTAGGCACAATTAGGATTCTCTTGGCGCCATTTCAACCTTTCTGACAATCATTATGGTATGGATGAGAAAGCCGGAATTGGCTGTGTGCACACAAAAAAGGGAGGTTGTAAAACTACAATGTGCTTTATGATCAAGACTTTTATACACTTTTAAATTAATAAAGGTCAGGCCAGGCGATAAGCAAACAATTTTCTGTGCCGGTTTGCAGTCGCCTTTTAATGTAAGATTTCTAAATGTCACATTGAACTTTGTTATGCTTAAGAACCACTTTAATGCAATAACAACAGGAGATACATTTTTTATTTAGGCATTAATCATTAATTCATATGCAATAATTAAATAAAAGGAACATTCAGTATTAAATTTACTTACATACTTGACCATAAGGTGCATGGAAAGAGGCTTTGGCTAGCAGGTAGTGCTACATTTTCAGACCCCAAATGATATCAGTAATATGATTTCCATTAGTTGGAGACTTGCTGTATTAAAGAGTTTTCCCATTGGCAGCAAGCTTTTCTTGCAGGGAAAGCTTATGAATCATTATTTGTCTGTCAGTTATCAATCTTCTCCATGATCACCTTATCAGGGTGGATACAATCTGCTCAACTAGAGCCCATGAGTAAGCCAATTCTTGTGGCGAAATGGACCATCAGGGGAGAGAGAAGGATGCTGTGTTTGATCCAGGCTATGTGAGCCTCTATACCAGAGACTTTACTTCAACTAAAGCACAAGTACATGGGCATATTTTATGCCAATAAGGGATTTATATGATGCTTTTCCTTTCCACTTAGACAGTAAAACCAAACATTGTGTTTAGGTTTAATGTTGTAAAAAGTGATATATAGGCATCCAGGGGTATATATACCCCCCCTGTATTTTTCAGTACTTCTTATTTATACACACCATTCCTTCTCCTCTGTTTTTGTTTTTAATTATCCTTGCATTAATTATTTTTATACAGTGTATTCCATCTTCAAATATTTTTCTGCATACCGATGATTAACAAACACTTTGCATATGAGGCCTGCATAGATTCATTACGGATATTATTGAAAAACTCATAATAGGCCCTATTATTATAATACTAGCGACTTGTCCAACAAAAATGACGGGGCAATAAAATTGTAAGGCAAAGAATACTGTTTGGGCCAGACATAATTTTTTTGGTGGTGCGAGATCCTTCGGCGCTCATTGCGAGCCTCGCGCTGAGCGGCTTCGGCTCTTATTGCGAGGCTGTTGGTTGTTGTATTTTTTTTTTCTGATAGGCGCTTTTGCTGTTATTGTTCGGTCGGTGCTGATCTGCTATTTGCACTTATTGCAAGGCTTTGTGTGCTATGAGCAGCGTTGGCGCTCGTTTTGAGTCGCACAGTGAATGGCTTTTGTGTTTATTGTGAAAGTGTTTTTTTTTTCTTTTTGTGTATATTGGTTTTTGTATGCTAATGAAATAATTAATAAATTAATAAATTAATATTCTTTGTCTATTTGGAAGTAATATATGCAGGAAGCATTGTGCTGAAGAGCTGACAATCTGTTTTGATGTTCCTGCAGCATAGAATGTCAGTTTGCACTGTTCTGGAGCTGAGGTGTAAGTGTCAGCAATGTGTGCAGTGTGTAGTGTAAATAGGCAGCGTGCGCGAGTGGAAGCCGTTAGGGTAGCTGTGTACTTCCGCATTGTGTAAGTTAGTGTTGTAAAATGGCGGCGAATGTGTATGTGGAACGCGGCTGTGGATGATGTTGCATCCTTGGTAAGAGTGTATCTTGTACCTCGTACGGCTTTTTTGAAAAGCCGTATGTGCTTGATGGTGTTTTGCGTGTTTAGGGTCCTGTAGCCTCGTTTTAGTTTTTTTCGGTGGCCATTTTTTCTCTCGCTTAGGGGATTTTCGGGTGTCTAAACTCAGGAATTTGGACTTAAATTGAGGTGTAACTTCACTTGCAGAGGTCCTGGGTGCCCCCCCTTGCTGTGGGTAAGCGTTTTATGTATTTTTTGTGTGTATCTAAAATGACATCGAATGTGTATGTGGTACGCGGCTGTGGATGATGTAGCGTCCTTGGTAAGAGTGTATCTTGTACCTCATACGGCTTTTTTGAAAAGCCGTATGTGCTTGGTGGTGTTTTGCGTCTTTAGGGTCCTGTAGCCTCGTTTTCGTTTTTTCCGGCGGCCATTTTTTCTCTTGCTTAGGTGGTTTTCAGGTGTCTAGACTCTTGTATTTCGACTTTAATTGAGGTGTAACTTCACTTGCAGAGGTCCTGGGTGCCCCCCTTGCTGTGGGTAAGCTTTTTATGTAGTTTTTGTGTGTATTTATTGTGTTTTTAATGTTTTCAGGTCGTTAAGGTTGTATTTTTGCAAGGTCGTAATGTTTTTTTTTCTAAGTCCAGGGTCTCGTATTTTTTTATGCTAAGTCCGTACATTTTTGGTTCTAAGTCCCGCTGTTCGTATTTTTTTGTGTAAGTCCGTATATAGTGATTGCGTGTTAGATCTATTTTGGTAAAGTGCCGCTTGTGTGGGTGTTTGTAACCGCGTGTGAGGCGCCGTAGAGCCTAAACCTCCACAAATGTGGCCCCTTGCTTCGCTTCGAGCTCGCAAAGCTTGACAATGATTCGTAGTTTGACAGCTATTATATGTGATTAATCCATATTAATCCATATCCTGTAATTTACTATATCTGTCAAATTAGGTCATCACTAATTATATCCCATATTATGGGACCGTGACACCTACTGACGTTGATTTATTAATGGATTAACACACATCTTTTTTAATTGCACCACCTAATTCCTTAATTAAAACTTTATCCTTCAACTAGAGGATGATACAATATTCTTTTAAATAGAATATTTGTATTTTAAATCTTTTTAATTAGAAAAAATAAATGTTGATGCCTCTGTTAGGCCTTGGGGGAATCCATGATACATAGATGAAGGTTATGTGTGTGAAAGGGGAGTTTATATTTCTAGAGAAATATTGTTGCATTTCTTGAAGGAAGGAGTCTCCTTCTGAGCTTGTGAAGTAGAATAAGGGGACTATAGTTATAATCCTATAACCCCTGCATCTTGAAAGTGCACAAGTTACCCATCCCACCTAATTAATGTTATCTCAATTGAAATGTTTGTCTTCTTTTTATCAGTGTTCAGGACACTAAGATGGGCTGGGAGACATTAATAACCCATGCAGCCTCATGATTTAGTTCTTAGGATGTGATGTATGAAATGGATTCCTGTACTCATAAACAGATTCCTTGAAAATTCAGATTTTCCCCACAAATATTTTTCATGTCTTACACAGCTACTAATATTGTTAGTTTGGTACATTTGTTGTTTTTAGTTGTTCAGTTGTGTCCAACTCTCTGTAACCCTATGGACTGCAGCACAGCAGACACACCTGTAGTCTCTGGTTGTGGTTATCCATAAGGTTTTCTTGGCAAAGGTAGTGGTTGCCAGTTTCTTCTCCAGTGGACTGCTATTTATCTGACCTCCCTGCTATGATCTTGGGTGGTAGACCCTTCACCACGACAAGGTAGCAATCCAGAAGGGGAGTTTGGACTTTTTTCTTGAATTGTAGTGATCCTTTAATTATACAGGCCAGATTACCTGGAGCTTGCAGTAACGGGGTTGTTGGTCATAACCACCTTATCCTACAACAGGGGTGTCCAAACTCAGTCCTGGAGGGCCGCACACAGGCCTGGATTTGAGGATTGCCTTTCTTTGCACAGGCGAGTCAATCGGGATGACTGAAGAAGCAATAGTCTCACCTGCTTGCAGCAAGGATATCCACAAATTCAGTCCTGTGTGCATCCCAGCAGGACCGAGTTTGGACACACCCGCAGCAGGTCTGAGTTTGGACACACCCGTCCTACAGGTTATCAGGCATGCATAATGAATTCAGTCTATGTTGAATTGTTTGTCCTGTGGTCAATAGTGTTCAAGATAAAGAGAGAGGTGTGGAAGAGTGCAGCAGAGGTCATTATTGGGATAAACTGAGTTTTTAAATTATATATATTTACTGTTTACTGTTTGCACATTTATTTTTAATGTTAATTAGTGGCCAAAAAATCAATGTAACTTGAAAATCTCTTACACCGACCCTTTAACCTTCTCACTGTTATATGCCAGACCTGTGACGCCTGGTCTGCCAAATGTTGAAGCAGAAAGTAGGTCTGCTGATAGTGTGTAGCTTGTCCTGTGACATTGTGGGGTCTGCCACATGATAACTGAAGTGTCCTGTGGTTAGTACACTGTATAAACATGGGATTTGTTCTACTTTTGTCACACCATAGTATTGTATATTCAGTGCCTAGAAACAGGTGTGAGCCACAGGGACAGCCAGCCTTTTGTCACAGTGCAGCTTCCACATATACTACATGATAGCCGGCCAGGTAACCCCTTCACTACCATGGAGCCTGAAACACTGCAGGTCGGTTTTATAACATTACCATTTAAATGATTACCATGGTCAAACATTTCCTATACGGTCATTTTATTAAATTAACTTGATAAATGGAAAATAAATTAAAGAAAATTTATGATTTTTTTTTTATTTATTTTTTTAAATACTGTCAAATTTTGCATTTTTTTTTCTTTGTGCCATTATTGTATGTTCCATGTTCTCCTACTTTCCTCAGGAGGAGATTTCCATAAATTCTCCTGAAAACACCGGCAGTTTTAGCAGCCACATTACTATTCAGACATTTGTTGGCTCTTAATTCAGGAAGTCAATAGCCAAAATGGTAAGTTCCACTGTAACATAATTTTACTCAATTGGTAATTAATTAAAAGCTGCATTTTTTTATATCCATAATGTAAAACAAAACGGTGCTTTGATATGGAATGATAATAATCAGCATTTAATACATGCTTTACAAAGGGTGAACTTTTCTTCCCAAACTACAATGGAGGACTATTTTAATGCCAAGCGGAGCTAGTTATTTTATTTACTCACTGACCATTAATAAGATACCTATTTAATAAAGTATAATAGCCTCCAGATGAGTATTTGACTCCACCCTGATAAGGTATTTAAAGGAAGTGGAAGGGGTTTGGATGAAAAACTGTATTGAAGGAGTTTAAGAACAATTAGATATGAGAAAATGATAAGAAAATAAACAATCATTGATAGGCTGCTCCAACAGCAAAATCGTGTTCCCAAGGGAAACCGCTAAGACCAGCCTCCAGCCAATGGAGAATATTGTGTTGGTATACTGGAAATATAGCAGCTGCCAGGAAGACAAAACCACCTTTTTCTATTGACCTTATAAAAAAACATAAAGCTAATGTTGTTTAGTCATTCAGTTGTGTCCGACTCTCCGTGACCTTATAGACCTCAGCACACCAGGCACATATGTCAGCCACATACTATATATATATATATATATATATATATATATATATATATATATATATACAGTGCCTTGAAAACGTATTCACCCCCCTTGACTTTTTACCTATTTTGTTACATTACAGCCTTAAGTTCAATGTTTTGTTAATCTGAATGTTATGTGATGGATCAGAACACAATAGTCTAAGTTGGTAAAATGAAATGGTACAAATATATATACATAAAATATGTATACAAAAACAGAAAATTTGCATGTGCGTATGTAAAATATCCAAATCTTTTATGATCCCCAGGTGCACCATCAAATCTATAATAACCAAATAGAAAGAACATGGCACAACAGCAAACCTGCCAAAAGACGTCCGCCCACCATAACTCACGGACCGGGCAAGGAGGGCATTAATCAGAGAGGCAGCACAGAGACCTAAGGTAACCCTGGAGGAGCTGCAGAGATCCACAGCAGAGACTGGAGTATCTGTACATAGGATGACAATAAGCCGTACGATCCACAGAGTTGGGCTTTATGGCAGAGTGGCCAGAAGAAAGCCATTACTTTCAGCAAAAAACAAAATGGCACGTTTTGAGTTTGCGAAAGGGCATGTTGGAGACTCCCAAAATGTATTGAGGAAGGTGCTCTAGTCTGATGAGACAAAAATTTAACTTTTCATCCATCAAAGAAAACGCTATGTCTGGCGCAAACCCCACACATCACATCACCCAAAGAACACCATCCCCACAGTGAAACATGGTGGTGACGGCATCATGCTGTGGGGATGTTTTTCAGCAGCCGGGACTGGGAAACTGGTCAGAGTTGAGGGAAAGATGGATGGTGCTAAATACAGGGATATTCTTGAGCAAAACCTGTACTAATCTGTGCGTGATTTGAGGCTAGGACGGAGGTTCACCTTCTAGCAGGACAATGACCCCAAACACACTGCTAAAGCAACACTTGAGTGGTTTTAGGGGAAACATGTAAATGTGTTGGAATGGCCTAGTCAAAGCCCAGACCTCAGTCCAATAGAAAATCTGTGGTCAGACTTAAAGATTGCTGTTCAAAAGCGCAAACCATCCAACTTGAAGGAGCCGGAGCAGTTTTGCAAGGAGGAATGGGCAAAAATCCCAGTGGTAAGATGAGGCAAGCTCATAGACTTATCCAAAGCGACTTGGAGCTGTGATTGCTGCAAAAGGTGGCTCTACAAAGTATTCTCATTTTCTCTTTTATTCTTTCTTTCTCTTTCTCTTTCTCTCTCTCTCTCTCTCTCTCTCTCTCTCTCTCTCTATATATATATATATATATATATATATATATATATATATATATATATATAAAATGTGTGAATAATCAGAGTATTACAGTATATATAATGTGTAAATATAGTGATTGGACAAACATATGCATAATTATTATGGCAAGCTTTTTAGGAGCGACCTCTCTTTGTCAATTCAGAAGCAATACTGATTTTTGGTTCCCATTTAAAGAAAGAAATTTCAGACTTCATAAATAATGTTCTGTTCAGTTAACTGTAAACAAGTCTGCATACCGTAGGTGCAGATCAGAGTAAATAAATGGGGTCGTACATGTTTTCACATTAGGAGCAAATGGACCACAATAAAGAAAACAGTGGGAAAAAGAAACAGATAGTAAACAGGGAAAAATAAAACATGATAGGAATGTTGTTTGGTAGTTAGGCAAAAAATCAAAATTTAAATTAAGCCTGTAGTTTTAGTATTAAAAAGTGTAATCATTTTAATTTCAAAGGTCTTTCTTTCCTATGTTTTTGAAATGACCTCTGAGTATTTAGATTTTCAGGTTTTGGATGGAGTGGTTATTTTGGGGTACAATATGCTTTTTGATGGAAAGTCTGTGCAGATTCATTCTCATGTCGTTTTTGGCTGGTTTCCTCAATGTAGCATCACCTCTCATATAGAGTAGATTCTATTATGTAGCCTATATTAAAGTATGTGCATGAATATGACCCTCTGATGTTATAGCACTTGTTGTTATGTGTGGCTATGTCATCTGTGTTGATATAACTTGCAGCAATTTTTATTGCAAGGTTTTGTGCCATTTTCTCTGTTATGCTGTTCATTGGCCAATCTTCTGTTCCCCAATGTTTGTCTCCGGTTTGGTGGCTGTCTAAATACAAGAATGGGAGGTTTGCAGAATATATGTTTAATTCTGCATCCTCTGTTAGTATTGTGACAAGTCAACAGTCTCTTTTGGGTTTGTGACAGGTTGTATGTATTTTCAAGGCGTTAATAAATATCCATTGAAAATATTAAGCATAATTCATTGCCTGTTCTGCATCCATGTCAAAGTAGGCTTTCTGAGCAAAGATACTGGCCCAGGAACTTTTGGGCCAAACTTCCCTGGTGGCGATTCTTTAAAATGTGGAGGAGGTATGATTTCATAACATCTTCACTAGTAATTTTTCTGTAGGAGGAGGTTGGCTTTAATTCTCTCACTAATCTCCGGAGTCACAGTTGTTTTTTCCAGGCATCAGGTGCTGCAGCTGGGCCAAAAGCAATTGGTTTGTTTTCTGTCTTCTGCGGCTTAGGCCTGTTGTGCTGCCAAGGCTTGTATCATATGGGCTCTGTCCTCTGCTTCCTGTCTCAGCAACTGCTGAGTATTTTCTTGCTGGCATGCATTGGCTTGTACCAGGGATTTCGCAAGTTCCTCCATCTTAAACCTACTTCTAACACCACATGTGACACATCACAATGCTGTGGGTTTGTGCCCAGGTTTCAGGCACGTTGATAGAGGAACACACGTTACCAAAGGATGTATATATTTTGCAGGTTTTAATAAATACCCAATGTAAATATTAACAAAACAAATAAACAAATCAAAGAAAAAATTAGGCCTAGATTCCACTACCTAAACCAAAACGTTCCTTACAGTCAGCCTTCACCCAACTAACCCTGTATGGAGAAAAATTATCAGAAAGTTCCATATATTTACGGTCTTTTATTTTCTCTCATACTTTCAGGTGTTCCACTTTTCCTCCACATGATCATAGGCAAGCTGTTGTCTCTGTGTCTCGTGTGTGTGCTTGCGTGCACACACACAATAATGTTCAAAAAGTACATCTGGGGTTCTAATCTCAGGCTCGTTATAGGAATATCAATTAGCAATCTGCCCACTGCTCCCCTTACAAAAGTAGTATTGTGCAGGTGCTACCATAACCTACCAAATTAAATATTACGCAATTGAAGAGAGGAAAGAGAATAGGTTTACTTATTGGTGCACTCTTGGAGCCTCATTCATTTGCAAGCCCACAGATTGCATCCTACAGGCCGTATGTCTGCAGGCTCTACAATTACAGATCGATTCAACTGAACAAGG